>HG995415.1:5890000-7090000 GCA_905333125.1 Pheosia tremula
TTAATGTGTTTAATTTGTTGCCTCCTCGAACAGCAGAATAAGTATTACAAGATGGGGAAAAATGACTAAATATAATAAGGATATTTAAATAAAACAATCTTTTCGGATTTGACGTTTATTTTATGTTTTCCCGTTCCCGACGTTTCGGCTGCTTTACAGCAACCAGCAACCATGGTCACGGGAGCACAGGGGACAGAGGATAATCCTCTCGTTCCGTTCCGTGAGAGGAAGCGCATTACTCAACAATAGCTAAACCGATTTGGCGAGTTCTTTTTTATTTTCATCATGGTCCGAATCAGGATTGCAGGGAAGGAAATATTTAAAAAGTTATCCGGGATAGTGGAAAATTCGGGAGAGACTGACTAGCTCAGATTTTCTATGGGATTTCGACATATTAAGGTCTGTTGAGTCAGCTACTAGGTTCTTAACGATAATATATACGAGTTTAAATTAGCATTTGCATTGAAATAACCCCTATTATGTCTTTGTGTTGAATAAATAATAATTAATTCATTCAATGACGGTATTCATGAGCTCATGAGCTATTAATAGGTAACTGGACATTAAGTTCACACAAATGTATTAATAACAACATTATTCTACCAATTATAATTTAAGAAAATGCATCTTCTTGGACATAGAAAAATAGCAGTTAAAATAATTACTGGGCATATAATTAGCACGAATGAAACTTGCGGTCCGATCTACGCGCTCTTTCTGTGTAGATCGGCAGTAACAACTAAATATGAGGGCACCCCCGTCAAACTATGACACAAGGACGTCAACCACGATCCTGGCATACCATTTTTCCTTCATCCACATTCATACATCTTTTCATACACTTCCGTCGGTTGAACGTACTACGGGCTTGCCCTTTCTGGAACAGACCATTTATCTGGTCGTGAAAGGTATTCCTCGGGCGCCCACTTCCGACACTACCACTCACGTTCGCTCGGTATATTTCTTTTGTCAGTCGTCTTTCACCCATCCTCTCAACATGGCCAAACCATCTTAGCATACTTTTATCTATTTTAGTTATGTGTAGTATTCGGGTAAATATAAGAAATTAATATTACCCCGCTGAATAGCTAATACCGGGTATTACCTATTTGTTCCAAAATATCGCGCTCACTTGTCGACATGGACTAGGTACCTTTGGTACCCTCTCTTATTTTTTTTTGATGCTGTCGGTAACGTTTAAGTGACAACGGATTTAGAAGCCACAATAGTATCTGTTCTTCAGAGTCAAAAACCTTGAGTGGGTATAGAAAGTACTTAGACGATGACATAGATAGGTACCGTGACATTATGGTGTAAGTTGCGAAACCCGAGATGAGTGACACAAAACAACACTGCTATAAGTATATCCAGCGATCGCCCTCATTGAGATAATCGCCATACGTACGGCTAGTGATGTGCCCAATCACAATGCATGCAGATAGAAACATCGATATTAAAAAAGGGATATTTTTTGTTATAGAATGTTATTGTATTTTTTTAACACAATGCAAAATTTTGTATATTATTATAACAGGTTGTTATTGTTACTTTGGGTCAAAAGGCAGACGATCCGCGAAAATTTCTTTATGAAGAAGCTGAATTGCCACGTTATTTTTGGAATTTTTATCTGTCTGTATAAAACTTCTAGTCGGATTGTGATTCTTAGTAATGGACGTATCAAGTTTCAACTTACATTGCAGTTTTAAGTCTAAATTAGGAAATATTCCGTTTTTTTATAGACTTGAATAATATTATCATTCTATATATTAATCATTCTAAAATAAAATTAAAAATATTGAAAAAAGGCGTATAATTCACGAAAAGATGGACAGAAAATTCGAACACTGGGGGGGGGGGGGGGTCCAGAATTATGAGTAAATAAATTATGAGTATCATATCAGTTTTTGTGACAAAGCCACGCGTATTATAACGTGTATGATCTATACATATAAATAAAATTGGAGTGTCTGTTTGTAATATTAAAATAACCGCTTTTTACTAAGTGCATTTGGATGTATACACGTTACCTATACCGAAACAACATTTTTTAAAATTGTTGTCTGTCTGTCTGTCTGTCTGTCTGTCCGTCTGTCTGTCTGTCTGTCTGTCTGTTTGTTCCGGGTAATCTCTGAAATGGCTGGACCGATTTTGACGGGAATTTCACTGGCAGATAGCTGATGTAACAAGGAGTAACTTAGGCTACTTTTATTTTAGAAAAAAAAATTGGATCCCTCGAAAAAAAAATAAAACCAATGTTGCAGCGCTGCGCCTGATTAAAGTTTGATAGCAACAATCTGCAATGCGTCCCGCGGGATCAGAACGCGAGCAGGCTGTTGCCAACGGCTGAGTCTTTGTTAAATACCACGCGGACGAAGTCGCGGGCAACAGCTAGTATTATAACTATATAGCGACGCCGTTAGCGTTACTCAGACCAGAGCAAACACGAAATAAGTTATTTGATAAAAACTTAATTAAAATTATTTACTCATAATTTCCTTATCGACCGCTAACGACCACAACATTTGTTTATCGACAGAGGGGCAAGTGCCTACTCGAGTGACTGATTAAGCAAAACAAGTCTGACATATCGATGTTCAGAATATTATGTACAAGAGAGGAGAAAATGTGTGTGCCTGCAGTGCTATTTACTGTGCTGTCTGTTGTGTGTGCACATAAATTGCAATTAGTGTCTAATAGTGATGTGAAATGGACTTTAGTTAATAAGAATGGGTGTAAGTTTTGGATTTTTAATAACCTTAGAGCTCGTTTAAAGTTAGCCATATTTTTTTGGTGAGCTAAGAATAAAAATAAACGCTTGTTTCTGACGAAATCATCAAACTGGTGTAAGTGGCCTCGAGACGAAATCTTATACCAAGGTCATTCGATTCATCTTAATAAAAGTTAGAAATGTTCGTAAATCTTTTCAAGAATTATGATGCATTTTTTTTTTCAATCTGTATATGCATGAAATCACCTTTACATCATGATTATAAATAAAAAAAAACACTAACTAATAATTTATTCTTGACCTAAAACTGCAATGCAAAATAAAACTAGATACCTACCTACGCACGAAATCAGCTGTTTTGCTCGCTCGCACGAGTCCCGTATCGCGCGAAGCGTTGTTTTGTTATTGCGTGTTTAAGATACATTGCGCGATCAAAATTTACGACATTTTAAC
This sequence comes from Pheosia tremula, assembly GCA_905333125.1. Lineage (NCBI taxonomy): Eukaryota > Metazoa > Arthropoda > Insecta > Lepidoptera > Notodontidae > Pheosia > Pheosia tremula. The sequence goes on from HG995415.1 coordinate 5,893,182, forward strand.
CGATGACTTTCGACATGAATGGTTGTAACCTTTCCCCAATGTTTCCCCTGCAATGCCATTTACACCATGAACCACTAACATATTGAACCAGCATTCTAAATTGAACAGGAGGGAGCAGGGGGTAAATTATCTGTGTAGGTACTAGCTGTACTCATTGACAATCATAATGATGTATCATTGCAGCGATATCCATACCAGCGTCGGTCCCCGGAGGCGTGTACTCCGATCTGCATAAAGGGCAGATAATTAATGATATTCTGACCGGATTCAACGATGTGCTGACACGATGGGTGGCCCACGACACATGGACATATACCGCAAAGTTCAATGGTAAAACCGTACTCACCGTGAAGAGCCACAGTTAAGGGTTATTCTACTGGTCCATAATTTCATTTTTCAAACCGACAACCGGTTTAAAAAAAAAACCGGTTTCAATTTAGCTACTTCATTCTGGTTTCGTAGCCGGTCATTCGAAAATGATTTAGCGGTTTTACTTAGTGACCGGTAATCAGTAACATTTAGGTTGAAAATAAATGTTTGTGTTTTTTATGTCAACCGATACATGAACGTAATAATCCACAATTTGCTAATCGGTCCCTTAAGCCAATAGAAAAGTACGTTTTTAAATATAAAGTCATATTACTTTTTCCAAAATCACATACTAAAGATATAACAGTGGTCCTCATACTAGGCGCGAGCCTGTGTCATGAGAGGAAATAATATGGATAGATGGGTATGGAAACTTTCGCTCTCGCTCTCACAATTAAAAGCTGCCAACTTCGTTACATCCATAAATATTGTCTAAGATTAATTGCATGAAGACTTTGAACTAACTAAATTCCCTCTCAGTTACCGATGAACAAGCTCACTTCAGAGTTGGGAATCTGGTGTTCGAAGGAGTGGACACGGTAGCCTTTGTGGAGTTGAACGATAGTCCTATCGGAGCAACTGACAACATGTTCGTGCGATACGTCTTCAACATTAAGAAACAACTTAAGGTAAGTGGTATCAAACTTTTCGACACTTGTTAGGCCCATCTCACGCGGACCTACGTAAATTAAAATAAACTTGATTAACGACTAACCGAAATGGAGATCCCTTTTCTAGTAAAGCTGTTATATGTTAAGCGTTAAATATACCATATATATATCTTCCAGCAATTTAGTGATGCTGTAAAACAAGGAAGATCGGCCTGGTCCGGTAGTAATCCAGTTTACCGGTCAAGATATTAGACGCATGCGGCTATCTAAAAGCGTCACACTTCCCGGGTTACCGGCGACTATAGGCTATCATTATTAAGGGGATTTTATTTTTCATAGGTGGGTGAAAACGAATTGAAGATCACCTTCGTATCGCCGGTGGAAGCGGCACGGGTTCGGTCCGAGAAGCATTTCACTGCGCCAGCGTGCGTGCCAGAAGTGTACAATGGGGAATGCAGCGCTAACCAGCTGAGGAAGATGCAAGCGTCTTTCAGTTGGGACTGGGGACCTGCTTTCCCTTCCGTTGGAATTTGGTAAAGTGTTATTTTCTTAGGAGAATGAAATGGTAATGATAAAATTGATTAAGAGTGCCTTGGTAATAACAAAAATATAGACATTGAATTGGGTCATGTCACGCCTCTGAGGAAACAAAGGTCGCAACCGCTTGCAATCGTAAGCCGCGATTTGTTTTCTTAAAACCAATTCTAATTTCAAATAAAATGTTTTGAGTCTAAAAGCTATTAATATACTTACTGATCAGTCTTTACTTCCAAACAAAAAGTACCATAAAAATATCAACGCATCTATCTTACCTATTCTTATTTTTAGGAAACCAGTCTACATAGAGTTCTATGACGACACAATAATCAGATCAATAACCACACATATAGAGAAGATTGACACGAATTGGAAGCTCCAGGCTAGATTACACCTGGAATCAGGCCAGGAAAGCAAGCAAATCAAAGGGCTGCTGCGAGGTTCCCTTCAAGTGGAAGGAGCGCAGAACTTGACTCAATGGATGAGTGTGAATGTGACCACAAGGGCTGATGGAACAGCTGAAGTTGACTTATATATGGTTATAAATGAAGTAAGTAGACATCATGTACTGATAACTACTCAAGCTGTTGCCTGTTCCATCCTTAATTAGGATTCTTATATGGTGCTTGAGACAGTCAGATTCCGGTAACGCACTAAGTACTCACGCATCCTCTCGTCCATCAACTCTTTAAAAGCAGTGCATATGTGTTGTTAGAACATAGTTTCCATAATTTTAAATTATTATGGATATCTTCGCAGAATGTGGTAAGGCTTTGGTGGCCAAATGGATACGGGGAGCAACCATTATATGACTTATATGTGCACTTGAAGACTGACAGCTATGCTAGTGAAGAGTCATTTAAGCACTTGAAGATTGGCTTCCGAACGTTGGAAGTTGTTGAAGAAATTGCATCTTCGGTACTAGGTCAGTAGATATGGAATGGGTCTATTTCCTATTTAGGCTATTTTGACCCATAAATTCTGGATAGGATCCTGCAGAACCATGCCAACGACACCGATAATTCAGATAAATGGCCCACATTCAAACTTGCACCATATTTTTCAGTGGGTTGATACTGTGAGTATTTACTATGGTAAAACCCAAGCGCATATTCAACTATGTCCTAACAGGTAACTAACTATGAATTCAAATAAAACCATAGATTTTGGCCGACCAGTTGAGGAATCAGCGAAAATGCTTTTCTTTTTATAGTTCTCTCTCGCATTCAGCTGTCGGAACAGACATATAAAAAAGATTAAGTTCATGTTTTACAGGCAACACAACTGCGGGTACTGGTTTAACGTTTTATTTCAAGATCAACGGCTACCCACTTTTCATGAAGGGCTCAAATTGGATACCAGCGAATATTCTCCCCGAGCTTGGTACCGATAAGCGTACAGGTAAGTTTGATAATCATCGCGACATGACCGTTCTGAAATACCTGCATAAGTTGCAGGAATACATATAAATGACGAATCATTATCTTTTGTTTTAGTAGGTCATCAATGTAGGTGTGACCAAGAATATATCTATACATCCCAAAATCTGGTTGTGGGCAATGTATGTGGTCACGCCTTGTCAAAATTTTCGTGCCCAAAACTTTAATACACTTCCCTAAGTGGAGATTACGATTAACTTGAACTACTCCAAATAACTTAATGATTTTCTCCAGTGGATAATCTGTTGATGGCGGCTCGGGACGCGCACATGGCAATGCTACGAGTCTGGGGCGGGGGAGTGTATGAATCAGACTACTTCTACGAGAAATGTGACGAGCTAGGCATACTGATTTGGCAAGATTTCCTTTTTGCATGCGCCATGTATCCTGTGGACAGCGAATATTTAAAGTAAGTACCAAGAATAACGGTAGTCAATCGATAGACGTCAATCAAGATATCTCAATACTTAACGGTATGTCTTTCGCAATTTCAGTTCCGTGAAGACTGAAATAGAGCAAAACGTAATACGTCTCCAATACCACCCGTCGATTGCCATCTGGGCCGGCAACAACGAGAACGAAGTCGCCCTCAGAGGTAACTGGTACGGAACCGCGTCGGCATTCGACAAATATAAGGCTGAATACATCAAACTTTACGTAGACACGATCAAACCGATCGTTGAGGGCTTGGACCCTGGCAGACGCTATTTGATATCTAGTCCATCGAACGGTCTAGAATCGGAGAATGAAGGATACATCGCCAATAACCCTTACGACCCACATTACGGAGATACCCACTATTACAATTATATAGCAGATAATTGGGATATGAATATATATCCCAAAACGCGCTTTGCTTCCGAATACGGCTTCCAGTCTTTACCATCGTTAAAAACTATGCGAACCGCTACGAATAAAACAGAAGATTTTAGTGTACAAAGCGATTATTCTATACACAGACAGCACAGTCCAAATGGTTACAAGTTTATAGAGACGCAAATGACGAAAAACATGAAATTGAATAGAAATGATACGAAATATTTTGAGAAGTTTGTCTATTATAGTCAGGTAAGCGATACGCGCCAGTTAAGAGAGATTGGAATTAACCACACAACGTATATTTTATGACCTGATGGTACTTTGTAGATATCACAAGCAATGGCAATGAAAGCTGAAACGGAGTTTTATAGGCAAAGCCAGGCAGATTGGTACACGATGGGCGCGTTGTATTGGCAACTCAATGATGTGTGGCAGGCGCCATCGTGGTCTGGTATAGGTAAGTCAATATATACTCTTCCATTACAAGGCTAAAACTCTTTTATCGCTCCCGAAACTGTCCCAAGCTGCACTCTTCGCCATCTCGTCCGGTGAATGCATTTTACGCTCAATATTTATATTCATACTTCTTTCAGAATATGGTGGCAAATGGAAGATTCTCCACTACTTCGCCAAATCATTCTTCGCACCTGTTCTTGTATCCCCCCGTTTAAGACTATCGGGGGACATCGATGTCTATCTCCTTAACGACAGATTTGTCCCCATAAGCAGCGGTGAAATCGTCGTGGACATTTATAACTGGAGTAGCTTGGAACCTATCTTCACTCGTACGTTCCCCGTAACCGTGGGAGCTTTAAGTTCTCAAAAGCAAAACATAAGCTTAGATTATTGGAGTAAATATGATCAGTATGAAACGTTCTTGACGTTTTCGCTGCAAGCGCCGGGTGTGAAGTATAGTCCCCAAAATTACGTGTTTCCGAAGCCTTTGAAGTATGCGGTTGGTTTGAAGGAACCAAATATTCGGGTAAGCAACGTATAATTTTTTGTTACCCTTCAAAGCGCTTAATACTTCTTTTGAAAATGATAATATTTAGAGGTAGCAGCATTGATCTAATTGGCTCGCATTAAAACTTTGAAAAAAATAACCTGATACATAGGTATCAATCCTTCTATAGATCCTTATATACCTACCCATTGGATATTGTGATCTTTGGACCTGTGGACCATTATGTACCAACGATAATTTTACTGACAGCACCAACAGATATGTAATGTATTCACGGGTACGGTATATGTCTTAATCCTTTTGATATTTCACAGATAAAAGTTTCAGACCATATCGAGAGAAATTCAGATAAAAAGCTTCAGTATTCAATAGACATCCGGACGGATAGCGTGGTACTGTTCCTATGGCTCGAAACGGACTACCCGGGCCATTTTGAGGACAATGGACTCATACTTGTCAAGCCGCAGCGTCATTTGAGATTCACCACTCATGTATATGTACCACCGGATGAGTTGAAGAAGTCTATAAAGTATCAATGTTATGTGAATTAAGTGTGACGAAGAAGAAAATAATAAAAGAAGTTTTAACACTATTATAAGGACTAGCGCAGACGACCAAAACTAGTCGGTTCTACAAAATATGCCAAAAACGGTCCTACAAAAGTCGGAGTATGTAAAGGCGACTCTCGGGATATTGATCCGATTTTTATCGGAAAGTAGGTAGGATATATGATATAAGCGAACACGCGCTAAATCGCTAACGCGCTAAACCGCTTTTGGCGGGAATAGAACGCGTGCGTTAATTAAGTCGGCGTAAAATCGGTTACCGCTTTTCACCGTATTAAGACGCCCATTGTTGTATAAAAAATAAAAATCGGTCACAGATAAAAAGCGGCCGTCTGCGTTCGTCCCACCTAAATAAATAATATGATTATTGAAAAATTTCGTTATTATTTGCAAGGCACAAGTAAGGTTGTCCAAACTAAGGCAATATATAACTTAATGATTTGAGAAAATTCCTCAATTTATTTTTTTATAGGATCACTATATGTCGTTGTTGGAGTTTACCTACATTTAATTGTAAGCTTAGGCTATAGAATAATTATAATTTGGGTTGCCGAAAAATGAAACACGAGGTTTATAAAAAGCAAATAATACTTTATAATTTCCGTTTATAATGCGAAAATGCGTGTAGCGATTACAAACTAGGTAATTATAGATTAACTGCAATACAATATCGTAAGTATATAATGCGTATAAATTAATCTTTGGACGATTATTCACGAACTGGTAAGGGCTCTGCTGGTATCAGTATATAAATCTATCATTTATTTCATTGTATAGTTTACACATTATAATTCATGAGATGGGTAGCCACAATTTCAATTGATAAAACTTTGTACATAGACACATTGATTTTACAGACCGTCCATGCGTAAACAGCATTTAAATATAAACTTTTTATGGAACAACGTAAATGTATAAACGTTAGAATACTTTGCCCGTAACCTTTAATTATTACAACACAGATTGTCAACATAAATGGCTTCACTTTGTTAAACCAACTAAATCAAATCAGCCAACTCTTTGATCTAATTCCAATCAGGCAGGAGTATTCTAAGGACCTTTGTACGCCACGCAATTAATGTAGTTGGTTTTATTTGCGTTTGACGCGCTTTAGTTGCGCGTCAAAAACTCGTCGTATACAAAAGGCTTTCTTACATACTTATAACAACATATACGAAACATGTCACGGAGCATAGCTCCAGGTGTGACAACACTTTTGAAACAGCTATATGCCAATACAGGGTGATTCAAAAATAGTATACCTACTAAGCATCGAATTGCGAAGTCGATTTTAAAAAATAAAATTTATTCCCAACTATATGAAAATTGTGATTTTCTTGCGATCAAATAGTTATTTTTTGGAAATTGACATATCCAAAATCTGATTTAACATAATGATAACGGATGCGTTAAAGAAGCGCAATTGCAAGGCATAGTATACCTTTTCTGAATCATTCCGTATAAGGGCCCTTACCTATGCAAGGCCTCAAATTATTCGCATTACGTCTTGAGACGCTAACAACGTATACCAACTAAAGAGCACCATATTTTTAACTTCATTCACGAGAAGCCGCCAAGTAAGCCAACACAATTGACTCGCAATGAAATGACAGCGCTAACATTATCAAATTGGCCTCGGGCACGGGCCCCGACTTGATGCTGCAACTTTGTACGGCGTTCAAGTCAATTAAAGTCTGCCAGATATCCGTGTCAGTGCGAATACGCCCTAAGCGAAGTGGAGGAATAATTAAATCTATGAAATAAGCATTGAATGAAAGCGTCAAAGTGAGATATTAAATAAGCGTCTTACGACGGCCTTCTTCGTGCCACTGTTAGAGGCGGCAACAGCGAGACGCCAACACAGTGGACAAACTTGACTTATTTTTTTTACTTTTTGTTTAGAGCGTTCCTAAAACATGGATAGGAGTTACCTAGAAGTAAGTCCACATTTTTATAAAAGCTATATTACGCGGGAAGACTAGACGCTGGATACAATTTACAGCCTATCACTATGAGAGCGATATGCTATCATTTTAATAAAAATACATTCATAAACAAACATTAATTGAATCGCCCCAACCAAGCACCTCACGGACTACAAGCGTCACATATAAGACTATTGCATAAGTCTTATAAGAAATATGAATATAACTCTTTTAAGAGATTATTTCAGTTACATATTAATCCATTATGATAATGTTTTATTACAACCAATCAGCATCTTTTACTACTTATAATAATTGAACGAATTCACAAGCACAGCACAAATAAATAATACATTTGAGAGAATACTACTTATCAATTAATTAATATTCTATGCCTATATATAAATTAATCAATATAATTTCAGAATAAATACGTTCTATTATAATAAAACTGCGTTCAACATGTCACAACATAATATTAATTTTCATAAAGAGGAAGCGCTAACTTCATATTCGACTTATGGTAAGTACCTACGTAAACATTTAACTGGGTGCATTTTTTAATCTTTATTATTTGAAAGCAAATTTTATAAAAAAGAAGGAAATAACGTAATATGCGACCGTTTCTTTTATAGAAATATAGCCACTGGAACTAGAACTTTTGGAAATCCTTAGACGCGACTTTTCAAAAACTCCAAGAGGCTTTGTGATGTATGGGTCTCCTAACGCCTGTGGAACAGCCAGTTACCAGCAAACCCATAGATTTAAGTAATCTCGCACCGAGAACGTTCTCCGTCTATTTGGGCCCTTAAAAATAAACACACTGGCACACAGTGTATTTAGCGCAACATAAAAAAGAAAAAAAAAACAATAAATAATTTCTTCTTTACTCATGTTTTTTATTTAATTGTGTTTAGTGCCAACCTATTTAATAAAAGCACATTGTAGAATTATCAAAGTATCTTATTTATGTATGTATGTTTTATGTTCCGCTAAATATTAGTGTATACAGGGATCGTACAAAAACACATTGGGTGAAAAGACAACCACGGGGCATTCTGTTTTAAACAAATAATGACGTCACAACATAAATTAAAATCGAAGTTATCGAAGCGGCATATAGGTAAGCTCCACTTTTAGTTTGGAGTTATAAAGTTTGTAGATACATTAAAAGCTTACCCGAACATGCACATCCGAGTCGAAACAGATCAGGCCCTTCACAATAGGACACAATAACATGTCAACTGATAACAATATTTTACTCCAACTTGAACTTTGAAACTACAGAATGAAAGTTGAAAATTAAATAACATCCATCGGCTAGTTAACACGTTGTTGAGTAAATGTGTCCAATGGCATAATTTGTTCTTTTACATTAGTGTTGATTGCTGTGACAAATTGACAAATGTTTCGAGAGTGTTAGTGTTCCATGCAAGCTGATCAGAGGTAAGCACCGAGCCTGGAAATAAACGACCATTAAGTACAGATCACGAAGATTTAAGTTAAGGTTGTAACACCAATTGTTACCAGACACTACTACTGCCTCCAGCGTTTCAACAATTAATTACGCTACAATATAAAAAGAACTGTGTAAATAAAATATGGTTTATATTAATTTTTGTTGGAAAAGTCTATGAATTTAATACAACTAATAATTTACAATTTATTATTTATTATATTTACCATATTTTAGGGAATTAATTATGCTATCAAAGATTATACAAAGTTACCCAGACAGGGTAAACTACCATTTGAACTTGAGCTACTTCATTTTGTGAAGTCGCCCTCGCATTGATGGGAGGCCCGTGCCTAAAAGTGGGACATTAAAAGGGCTAGTATTATTATTTTATTTATAGTCATTTGCAGTAACATTTGTAGGCAGTCAACATCACAGTTTCACAAATGGGACAAATAATTTACTTTTAATTCTGATTTAACTACCTCCTTTATTGCATGTATATCAAACCAGTCACAAAAAGTTTCAATTCCAAAAAAAAAAAACAATATTTCAAAGTTTTATTTTTGGAATTGGAACACAGAAGATTCGAAGCGATTTCGAATGCTGAAGGTATGTGACGTTATTAGGCCAATTTGTCTTTAAGTAAAAATTGGTGTTACTTGTATTACAAGACACGATAGGAGCAATAACCATATACGAAAATACATATAAATACATAGCGTTGAAGTTAAGCAGAGGACAATAAGGTATTTATGTAAAAGGTGTGCAGGTGCCGTAATATGAGCTTTTATATCCAGGATATTAAAATGCCTGGCAATGTTGTATTTTAAGTCAATAATACATACTTATCTCTCTTATCAGAACCAAGCGTACCATTGCAAGACCTCAAGACACAGTGAGCTCTTTCTGCGTAGATCGGACCGCAAGTAACAACTAAATATGAGGGTACCCCCGTCAAACTATGACACTAGGACGTCAACCACCTCAGTCCTCCCGTGAGCATGGTTGCTGTAAAGCAGCCGAAACGTCGGGAACGTAATAACATAAAATAAACGCGATAAAATCCGAAAAAATAGTTTTATTTCAACATACTATAAAAAAACTTTTTTTTTTAAATCAATATAAACACTGAGACAAAGTACTATCTAAGAGAACATATATAGTTAACATGATACAGATGAGAATTTGAAGGCCAGCAAATGATCTTCCTAGAAATAAGAGCTCATACACAATACTCCCTGTGATAAACCCTCAAAAGTTTAAATGATTTTCGCCCATATTTAATGTAAACAAAACACATTTTGAATGGTAACTGAGCTGAAAACTTTAATAAAATTTGCGGGTACGAGTATACATAATATATAAGGCTTTGTACCAAAGAAGAACATTTATATATCGCACCCTCAGAACGATAGGGGCTCAACTCAAAAATATTTTTTTTTGGGAAATCGCAATCAAAGATCTTTCCAACTTAACGGGGAGGACGAAAAGTACCGGTATTATAGAGAAGGAAATATAATAAGCTTTTTCTATCATAAAAACGCCTTTGTTTTGATATTCATCGGATAGAACATACATTAGAATCATAATTTTGAAGCGTAATTTTGAATTCAAAATGTTGAGTTGAGCCCCTATCGTTCTGAGGGTGCAATATATGGATAATTTAAATTCTAAATGTTTGAACTAGGTAACACACACACACACACGAAACATGCAACATGCTGTTAGCAGGCACACACTTACCACCATAAGAGAAACACCACGAAACTTCGACACACTCGAATATAAGCCAAATAATAGCAAAATAGTATTCGCTTACTCAAGCGCTGTCATTTGTCTCAAGTTGCATATAGACGAGTAGGATTAGCGGTACTACGAGTCTGCGCGGTCAGTTTGAACCCGGCCATTGCCAGTATATTGCCTTATACATATTAAGTGCTTATAAGGTCCTTATAACTTGAGTATAAAATGTGCAAAAAAAACACGCCAATATAAATACAAAGCGAACAATAACTATATTAATTTACAAAAATACAAACCTTATCATTTAAACACATCCCAATAACGACCTAGATTAACAGAAAATCAATAATATTTATTACATAATTAATTTGTTGACCCACTAAGATAGGATATTAAAGAACTATTTAGAGTATTTTATTGCTTAGAGAGATTCTTATGGGAATAACACAGAAATAAGTAAAATGAAGTGTTACCATAGATTCGCGTACATTACTGCGTAGGACGCTAAGAACTTTTGCGTTTTTTTAATATTACTATCAATCTGCGATGCACAAATTATTGACCCGTTAGCCCCTGAAACTAAGCTAACGCTTGTGCTAAGAGTAGGCTAACATTAATAGATCATACTATTGACAAAACCAGGGCGAGGATAGAACCCGGAACCTCACGGTTACAGGTGCGACCCCACTAACTAAATACACTATTTACATTGAACCCGCAAATAGCGCTTTCTGATTATTCCTTACTTTTGTCGACTACCTAGTTTTTTCTTTTATTCACAATCCACACACGAAAAACCACTATGTCTACTAAATTAAGTAAGTTAGATCTATTTAATATACAAACGATCATATCATAAAATAAAATTCGGTGGAGAAAAATGTCGCTTCAACACAACCACTTGTCATTTCGTAGCTGTTTATAAATCGTAAGGGAGGTCACACTGTAATACCAAACGTTTCACAAACGCAGTGCATACTCAGAACTGGGTTTACCTGACGCGGGAGTGTAGGGCGGCTCGCTCCTCGGACGGCGTGTCGCGCAGGAAGGTGGAGGACAGGTTGAGCACCACCATCAGGCAGCACAGCAGCAGGGGCCCGAGGATCGCGCCTTCGGGCCCCAGGTAGAATATACCGCCGGCTATCGCCAACCCTGTGACGTAGGGGTGGCCGCCGCTGCAAATAAATAAATAAATAAATATCGTCATACGAACACACCAACTATACGGTCCCACTTTAAGCTTAACGCTTGTGTTATGGGTACCATACAATGGACTGAGGGCGAACTCAGTATATAATATTTATATACATATTAAACATCCATGGCTCGGGTACAAACATTCGTGCTCATCACACAGAGCTTGTGTCTCTACCAGGATTCGAACCCGGGACCCTCGGCGCAGAAGGCAGAGGCACTACTACTGCGCTAATCAGGCCGTCAAAATAATAGTAATAAGGCTCATTGTTGCTTGTCGCGTAATCGAGATAGAATCAGGCCCCCGATCACTGACCGGTATCTACTACTGGACTGGCGATATACATCGTTCTTTTGTGCCTATTCGATTAAAATGGACTTAACAAATGCAACGAGGTCCTCGAATCAAACTGTGCAGTTGCGTATTCGTATAGAATTCTCGATTCATTTAATAAGAACAGCTTTGAAATAGTCGATTCGGTTAATCGTCGATCATCATCAATAAATCATCAAGGTGTGTAGGTACAGAGCAATGATAATGTCTGGATTGCGCGGATGAAAAAAAAACGGACTCCCAAAAACCGAGAGGAATAACATACTTTTTAATTAATATTGGTTTACGGCCTGAGTACTAGCCTTTTGGAGCCTATCAGTAGTTAGTAAAGTGACGCGTCATTAGAAAGTTGCATACCCTAATCGTATTCTTTCATCCAAATTTATACAAGTTTTGTAAATAGAAAAAAACTTTTTATAACTTTGAGAGCATAGGGTTTATTAGTAGTTGACAGATAGCTCGCGGAAGCGGGGGCGGAGAGCGGGCAGGGGGGGTGAGGGTACCACTTCGTTCGTAGTGTAATGATTGTACTTACTCTTTAATCTCGGCATAGACCGCAGCGTCGAGGAAGGCGATCGGCGCCGCCTGAGCAATCGGCAATAGGAGAGCCGCCATCGGCCGGCCTTGCAGCCACACGTCCAGAGCCGCCGGTATGCCAGCCAGGTACGGACCGAGGAACGGGGCCGCACCCAGCACGGCGGCTAGCACTGGAATTTAATATTCATCCATACTACCTATAGTCAAACTGAAATTGGGTCTGTACAAACCGATGCTATCAGCTATTTGGACGTCTTTAAAGCTAAAAATTGTGCTGAATTAAAAAATACTCAACTATAAATCATTCTGGTAAAAGGGTGACGTTAATTTATTAGCTATTTCCTTCATTGTTGATATGCCAGTTAGTAATAGAAAGTTGCGGGTGACTGGTACAATATACATCCATTACGAGTAAATTTAAGAATACATACAATATAAAGTAACTTCAGAAATCTGAAAGTCTTGAAAAGTAATTATATTATACACCGTGACCAGTTTGATAGTATAGTATAGACGGTGATGTGATCATGAGAATTCGACGAGATTATGGAGTAGATCCATAGAGTTGGCGTTCGTTTGATTGGTCTTGAACAGTACTTTGGTCACACATAGTTGCCAGGGTCAACTTTATACAACTAATATTTATGGTGTTTTATTTTTCTAGCAGACGAAAGTTAGTTGAAAAGATAATTATTAGGCACGGAAAATCCGTTCGCTAAGTCCCCACCCTTGTTTTATAGACGTACTCGTAAGATGAATTAACAAGAACTATGTCACGTAAATATATCTCGTAGAATAACATTGTCATCAGTCATGCAAAGTGCAGACTGCAGGTCAAATAAAAAGTGATAATAGTAATAACATTTATTGCGAAGCTTTAAAACAACAATCAAGTTTTCTTTTTCTTGTTATCGTTCTGTCTCGGCGGTCGCAACTGGGCGTACACGTATTTATAGAAGGCCAATGCCTTTTGTCTATCGTACGCCACATTGTTTCTGCACTGTGGCCCCACGCATCTATTCACGTATTCCTCTCTGGGGGGCGGATTTGATTCTTCCGATGGCCTTTTATGTGTAGAACTAATACTTCTTAATGTCTCGACGAAATCTTTGGAAGAATCGAACACGACTTTAATGGCGGTTCTATTAGTCATGTTCAAATGACTGTCTTTAAGGAGGTCGTCTTTGTTGACGGCTGTCATTGCAGCGCTTGCGTCCCCGTTCGGCGCGTTCGCTTGCCGAATCAAGTAGAACGTAGGAGCAGCCTCCGTGACGTCATCATCGGTTGTCGAATCACTATTATTGCTGTGCCTGTCACTGTACAGCATACACATGACTCTAGGGTCGAGAGTCAAGTGGCACATGTCGCTTTCCAGAAATATTTTGAGGACGTCGACTGGAAGAACGCAAGGGGCGACAAGACAAGTGTTGTTATTCGTAGCGTCCAAAATAATGTTGTACAATTCGGAGTTTGTACTCACATCGTTCAGAAATTTAATATTTCTACATTTGCAGTCCATTTTGTTGTTACTAAATGTAACTGAAGCACCAGCAGTTTTGAAACTGGCGTAATCGATAGCTAGAGAGTGTGGTTCCACATTTTCTATTCTGTTCCTACAGAAACTGAGCTGTTTCTTCTTCACCCTCCTCCTTGGACATCTAACGCAGCTCAAGGCATTCGTTTTGAGCGTTTTTATATTATTATTCGATATATCCACGTTTGCAGATTTGAGAATCAAACCGTTCGCACGTATCTCTCTAAAACTATTATCGACAACACGCAAGTTATCAGCTGTTATGTTTATAGAATTTGCAGTTATATCATTGAATGTATTCTCAGAGATAGTGGCCGTTTTGCTCTGCACTACGACACTTTTAAAACAGATTTTTTCAACTTTAGTGTTCGTCATCGTGAATTCTGTGTCACCTGGCATTATAGCCTCTATTGCTTGATCGCGTATATCAGCTATCGTGACGTTATCGAATTCAATAGTTTTGATCCCGGTCACGTTGTGAATCGCTTTTGTGTTTATAACATTTATTTTGCTGTTCGATATGCGGATTTTCTTTAGCGACGCACTTCCCAAGCATTTCAATTCGGTGTTCGTACTCGGAGATTTGAATATTTTTTTCGGTAACGAAACTATTTCTTTAACGTTCTCTATACTGACGTCGGGTGGGGTTTGTAGGAGCGAGTCTGTGGATAGAGCGATGAACTCTAGTTTGTCACAATCTTTAACTTTGAACCGCTGGAGCTGGGAAGCTCTCTGTAATATGGGGCAGTCGAGCACCACACGCAAGTTCTTACAGTTCTGAACAGTGACACTTGTTATATGATCAGTGTAGTAGTCCTTTAAATGTATTATAAAATCCTAGAACAAGGGAGAGATACATTTAAAATTGATAATGAGAGGGCAAATTTTGGAAGAGCATATTTCGGTATTTCTTGCGGACAAAAGAGCTAACGATATCATGAAAAACTTGAAAAAAAAACAAATTCCAGGGGGAAAAAGTATAGCACACGATTGGGTACACGGAAATGAAATTTACTCACGTGATTTCTCACCACTGAACAAGTGTACACAATTTCGTTTGGCACGTTATTCACACACGACCACTCCGGTGTCTGGCAGCTTGTGAAATTGATCCTTATTGCCATAGCCGAGTGCGCCAGGGCAATAAGAAGGACGACACTCGTCGAAGCCATAACCTCATCCTCCTCTAGCGTCGAGTTTTACAATATAATGCGCACGCAATAAAAAATATCACATCGGCAACGAGTGAACATCATCCAGAGATAATTCCACGCTAACACAACATGATGTCATTAACGAATTTTTTTTTATCGTCTGCGCGTAAGTTTATTGACATTACAGATTTTTTTTTAGTGCGGTGGCCGTAGTCATTTCGTTTACGAAGTAGAGAGGTGCGCAGGATAGATGTGCGACTATTTTATCAGCACGTGTAGTTAATTAACAAAGGCAATGTTTGTTGTTAGTGCCTACCTAATTTTGTACTGTCTGCTGTCCCTGGCCTGTATGATAACAAGGACATACGAAGGATGTTATTATTGTATTCAGTCACGAGCTTGTTACATATTG
The DNA here is from genome assembly GCA_905333125.1 of Pheosia tremula. Taxonomy (NCBI): domain Eukaryota; kingdom Metazoa; phylum Arthropoda; class Insecta; order Lepidoptera; family Notodontidae; genus Pheosia; species Pheosia tremula. The sequence goes on from HG995415.1 coordinate 5,908,779, forward strand.
GTAGCGATAATCCGATTAATTTTAGATCATAGTTATCTAGGCTATACATCTATTATTATTGTCTGTATATAGTAGGTATATGAGAAAAAGTTTTATTTTATCCTTTATCAACGTAATAGAAATTAAAACAATGATTTTTACAATTATTTGTTGTGCGTTTGTGCGCGCTAAACTCAGAAGATTTTGCCTTACAGCCAACAGTGGTGGGAATGTGTGGGGGCCAGCCCAAAAATAAAATCCCAGGAAATGCTAGATTATCGCTAGACCATGCGTGGTGACTAAGTACACTATATAAATATACATGCACATATTCACATTTGTATTCTATATTACCAACTGTTAACGACGCGATCTCTTTGAGAGTTATTTTATGTTTTTTTTAAACTTTTGTTCTATGTTTAGTAATTTTTTGGCCTCCTATTTTTCCTTAAATATATAATTTACTTCTCTATCCCAACCCCGCCGTTTCTATTCACACCCCGGCGTGTGGCGGAGCCGGATTACACCAACTCTCTCTCTTCGGTCGTTCCCTCATGACTGAGGATCGTGATCATCACGGCAGTTCTTTGGATCGGACGAACTGTCTCCATCGGCTCCGGTCTGTGGCTATCTTCACCGCGGCGTAGAAGCGGGACGTTGGTGTTTCTTTAAGTTGGTCAGACCACCTGGTCTTTTTACACCAACATTTGTATATAAAAGCAACGCTTTTCCATGTCAGCAATAACGTGAAATTATGTTTTTGTGTTGCCGAGCCGCGAATAATATATTTACCTAAATTTATCTGAGATATCAAACATGGTATATTTTCCTATAATAACTATTTATAACGAGTCTATCGAACAAATAAATTTGACATGCTTACAAAATTCTAATGCTACATATAGCTCACCTGAAGGTAAATATACGACTTTAGCCCCAAACAGGTTGTGCACCAACCACGTCCAGAGACCGTAGAATAACGCCATCTTAAAGGAAGCCCTGAACACCTGAAATAAACATTCACGATAAACACATCCAATTGCTACCTAACTCCGTTACAATAGAGTATATTTTACCTGATTAATGGCGACAGATAATGCGAGGCCGAGCCGCGGTCCGAAGTTGGGTTGGACCTGAGTGATGACTTCCACTGGCTTGTACAGCGCGTTGCTTGAAGCCAGCAGGTAGAACAGAGTCGTGAAGAACACCACCTGAGAGATATGATATGAAAGTTTGGATGGATGCATAGATGTTTGTTACTCAATCACGCCAAAACGGCTGAACGGATCTAGATAAAATTTGGCATAGAGTTAGATTATAGTCTGGAATAGCACATAGGCTACGTTTTTTTCCGGTAAAATATATGGTTCCCGTGGGATAGATTTGTGTTAATTTTTCATAGAGCAAAGGATCGACATGATTTTTTGCATAGGTAGCGGTAGTTTAGGGGTCAGAAAATGACATAGGGTAATTTGTATCCCGGACAAATGCACGGTTCCTATGGGATACCATACAGGAACCGTTTTTAGTGGTAGGTTCAAATTCCTTAAATAGAAGATGAAGTTAAGTGCACTAACCAGGTTGATGAACATATTGATGATGGCACCCCCACCGCAGAGCAGCAGCGAGGTGAAGGCGCCCAGGGAACCCGCCAGCAGGGACACGTTGCTGGCCAGCGGAGCCCACATGCCGGCGGCTATAGCACTCAATGTACCAACGTTGGCTTTAACCCAGTTCACTATGCCGGAGTAGTCGAATAATCCTGGTAATACATGACATTAGTATAAAAATCTGAAAGTACAGTAAGCAGTGCAGGTTCGAAGCCAAGCTTGTACGTCAAGAACTTTCGGATTTCCATGTGCGAATCTCATTTTCAAATAATGATTATCACTCGCTGTACGGTGAAGGAAAACATCGTAAGGAAACTGATATAACTCGTTTGAAGTTCACCAACCTGCACTGGGTTGGCCAAGGTGGTGAAATATGACTTCAATCATTCTCATATTGCGAAGAAATGTGCCCGGTCTAATGGCAATAGGTTCACACCCTATTATATTGGGAGCAAATGCCATCGTTGAAATGTGGGTGCACTGAAGTGCACCTTTGCCTGCCCTTACGGGGATTACAGGTGTGATAGTGTAGTATGAACCTAAGAGAACGTCAGTTTGTTGGATGCAAATGGCTCTTATCTATACTTGGTAATAAAAAGCGAATTTCTTCTGAAAAAAATCATTGCTATCCCGCGGTAAAATTGATTAAAACATCTGTAAAATATGGGCATTGTACGACGCCGGTATAGGTCTCAAGGTGTCCCACCTCTAGGTTAACTATGGAATTAAAAAGCACTAGAGTATGTGGGATACGTAGATATATTGCTGAATATAAAAATGATCTCTAGACAGTAGATGAAAGAATAAAACATCTTAACACCGCGTGCTAATTTTAGATTAGCGACATCTATCGAGCACTGGTATAACGAATTATACACGCATAGTATGTGCTGGGGCGCGTGACAGTACTAGTCTTCTTCTTTCTTTACGAAATGAAATAAAATGGATATGCAAATGGCTTCACCCACAACTTAGCGGGTATTTTGCCAATGTCAAGTAATTAATAGCAATAAAACATTCAATAAATACACAGTAGGATTAGTAGGAACTAATCCTACTAATATTATAAATGTGAAAGTTTGGATGGATGTTTGTTACTCAATCACGCCAGAACGGCTGAACGGAGCTGTATGAAATTTGGCACAGAGATAGAGTTATAGTCTGGAATAGCACATAGGTTATTTTTCATCCCGGTAAAAAGTATGGTTCCCGGGGGATAGATTTGTTTAAATTTATCATAGAGCAAAGGATCGACATGATTTTTTGCATAGGTAATGGTAGTTTAGGGGTCCGAAAATTACATAGGCATCGACATACTTTTTAATCGCGGGTAACACCGCGCGGCGCAGCTAGTTATAAATAAAATAATGGATGTGACGTGATGATATGAAAATGGCGTGTCCGTCAGTCCGACAGTACTATTGATAAGTCTTATAAGACTCACCTGGCGTGTTAGACATGTCACTGACAAAATTGTCCCAGGAGTCTTGTATCGCGGAGCTGTCAACTTGCGGCCCGACTGTCGCGGCGAAGTGTCCCGACACCCAGCTCTGGTACACCCGGTCCCACAACTCTAGAATTTGCTGCTCCACCCTATTTATTTTCTCTGGGTCGCCTTCTTTGAGTATACTCTTCACCTGTGTTTAAATTGTATAACTTAGCTAAGTATGTTAAGGGGTGTTTAAATTAATATGTGTAATATATAATGCACTTACAAATCTCTGAATCTTTATACGTCCGAGTGGTAGCAGATGAAAAATACATTACAATTTAAAAAAGGCAGTTATATACTATACAGTCATAATATTATACATTCACCTGTCTGTGAGGTATAGGTAGTGCGTATTAAGCCCGCGTGGACGTAACTTTATTTGGTGGTACTTTACTACGAAATAATCCTAATAAAATCCTAAAAATACTCGAGTATCTTATGACACATACAGTGAATTCACTGCAATCGGATCACAAATGAATAATAAACAATGCCCAGGTAATCATTGACCCCCATACCTCCTTTGAGGCGTCAAAATAATACTTGTTTTTTTTTATAAACTACAAATAAACTATTCTGAAGAATTAATAGTAATTAATTCTTCAGAATAATGCCCGAGCTACAAGTTACGCCATTTTCCCGCGAGGGACAGTTATTGACAGACAAGCAAGTTAAAATCAACTCTAATGTCATAGGAATACAACATCAAATGTAAATGTTTTTGGTTGGGCCTAATTAATCGACTTTTATAGCTTGAATGAGAATCTCTATTTTACACCCAAGTCGTTTTTGCGAATGGGTGTAACAAATTAAAAAAAGATTTAACCCTTAGTAGCCTGATTTACGAAAGTGATTTTTTTAAATATTACTGTGTTTAATAATAATGACATTTGATTTTTTTTTTAATTTCGTTGGAAAGAATATTATACAACAGTAAAATATGTACAGCCAACCTATAAAAAAAAACTAATAGTAATGTGAACATTCGGTTTAAAAGATTGGTATCAAAATTGAAACTCTAGGCTATTAAGGGTTAAGCGGTTAGTACTAACCGCTGTCGAGATGCCCTCCCTGCCGTATGTATAGGCGTTGTCGATGAGGGAGTCGAGCTTCTCCTCCCACCCTTCAGGCAGGTACGCGTGCAGCTCACTGTTCTGAACGTACGTGCTGTTTAGAAGACTACCACCCAGTTGCACGACCACTATCGCTTCCGAGTAGATCTAGAACAAAATGGTGTAAGGTACTAAATGCATTTGACAAATAGGGGAAAAACCGACCCCTCTTTTGACACCCACGGCTTCTCAACTTTCCGAATTATAAACCCAAGAAATTGATCGATAATTGACGAAGAAGCCAACAAAGCTGAACTCCTCTAAAAAGAAAAGAAAAAAAAGTTTATTGAAGCCATGACAGAGTTGAACAATTTTAGGTACAAACATTGATACAGTCAGCGTATTACGTACAGTCATGCAATGCCAAAGGTTTGTCAGCTCAGCATGCCAGGTGCAGTTCACCAAACCGCACTGGGTTGGCCAAGGTGGTGAAATATGACCTCAATCAGTCTCATATTGAGAATAAATGTGCCCAGTCTAATGGCAATAGGTTGACTACCTATCATATTGGGAAACAATACCATTCTTGATTCAACACGTGTATAGGAATGAGGGTATCCGCAACCAGGATAAATATGTGCAGCTTGGCTTACCCAATCCTAGGCGAATCCCGGATCAACCCTAGTCTATTGTACGGTACAGATAATATAAGCATTGCTTAGTTTGGGATCGTAGGGTTGGTGTGTACCTCGGGCAATATAAAAAAAGGAGTTTGTGACAATAGAATCAACCTATGGGGAAAGAGGACCCACCACTGACCCTCGGCTTGTCAACTTCTTCGATTATAAACCAAACTCCTTTTTTTATAGGACTCAGGACCGCTGCTGACAATGGATTTCCGCCAAGTATCGCCTAGTTCTATCAATTACAATAGAATCAGCTTAATTACCTGTATGCATATGAACACGACGGCGACAGTGAGGAACAGGATGAGTCCGACGATGACGATGCACGAGGACACCGTGTCCACGGAGCTGTACGCCACGTCCCGTATGCTCGAGTTACATATCCCCGCCATTTTGTGCACACCTCTTATGTGGGCGGGAATTATTGCACTTTGCCTGACAACATTTTGGAAGAATTTAGCGTGACGAGATTTTTTTTATTAGATTAATTGCAAGGTATGGCCGTAACTTCATTCTCATGTGCATTAGTTTTCAACTCTTATGCTTTAATTTTCTGTGAGAAAATGTACCTAATCTAAATATTCAAATTCATTTGCATATAATGCACAAATTTAATCACAATGCTACGATTCATTTAAAACTATTTACTCTTTCCATGTGAATAGAACCTATTATGTAAAGATATCAGAACTAAATATGATATTTAATAGATCATAAATGTTAAATACCTCAATGACCACCAACTCTTGACCTTCACCATCACATTATTGTAATGATTCTCAAAGAACAGCCAAACACCGAAATAATCCAGCAGTCTCTTTAGCACATGTATAGCCAGAAAGAAAAGTGTGACCGGCAGCAACCAGATATGCTTCCACACCAACATACAGAGACACCCAAAGAATAGAAGCTTAAAATACAGTGCAGTTTCTTCATCATTATCAAAGTTATTCTTAATATAATTCTCATCCAGAGACCTATGTTTTATGGACATCATATAACGAGTCTCTGGTTTTATCTGAGTGTTGGACAAAGGCAGGGCTGATAATGTTCTGGTTTTGTATAACATTTTGGGGTGTCTTGGTGAGCTTTGTATAGCTTCCTGGTCCTTCCAGCCGTCTCGCTTCATCCCAGTTTCAGGAGTCGCCAGAGGTGGAGTATCTTTCTCTGGGGTGGAGTCCTGGTCACTTGGGTCACTTTGCGGGACCTCTGGTGACTTATCTTCGGTTTTTTTTTCGATTATTTCGTGAGTATTCGTTACTGTTCGGTGTAGAGCGATAAGTATCGATGCTTCGGGATCTGAAAGACCAATTAGTTTCAAAAGCCAGAACCAACTTAAGGGATTGTCTATATTTTATTTCCTCTACCGTTCTGTTTTGCAAACCATTGTACTATATTCATAGAATTTTCTTTTGGTATCAAGGCTGAGGCCGTCATCAACTACTAAAATTTATATAAAAAAAATGTTGTTCCTTCTTACCAGTCATTAACATTTTCTTATGTACATCCAACACCTCTAAAGCGAAACCAGTGATACATATAGCTTGCAGTAGAACAAACGTGTACACTTGGAGGGACCCTGTAAGGCTGGCTATAAAGCTTGAAATAGCCAGCCACAGGAGTTGTGACGTCATACGAAATACACCCGCTCTTTGTGGTGTCCACAGCACATACACACTGATGGCATAGGCTAGGACTATAGTTAGTGTCTGAAACAATGCAATGTGTAAAATTATATTGATTTCTTATATTTATGCGAATACTACACATTGAAAACAAAACTTATTTTGAGGAACGTAAAAACAGAAAATAAACACGATGAAATCCTCAAAATAGTTTTATTTCAATGGGTAAAAATTTTATGTTGGTAAAAAAATTAAGTGGCTGATTAAGTAGGCTTATAGAAATAACTGTCAACCCTTCCTCCAGGTTTACTTGATTGTTACCCTCATGATGGGATAGTTAATAATAATTAACCCTTTCAATATTCCACTGTTGGACACAGGCATACCCTCAAAGCAAAAATTATTCAGGCCTTAACAGTTATGGCACAATTTGTACTGCCTGCTCTGCCTTTCACAATATTTCCTTTCCCTGTTTTGTAAGTGATAAAATATGTAAGTGATAATTTGTACATGAAATTGGGATATACTAGCCAGCGCAAACATGGCTCATAATCCTCTGACTAATATTGCTGTGCTGAGCATTTTACAAATTTGACTAGAACAGCAAAAATGATGGAATATTTTTTTTTTCACTATTACTATTGATAGGTTATAGAGTATATAAATTTCAAATCCTAGGCTCTACTAAATCAGTTAAATACAAACAGTTCTTGAAGAAACTTACAATATAAGAACTGCACACATTAATGAGCAGTGTTGTTGACAAGTGGATGAAGCTGCTCAGCTGCCAGAACAGGCAGGCGAAGCTTCGCGGTACCGAGATGTACAGCCACGGTAGGACGAATATTGCTGACAGCAACGCTATGACCGTCTGAAAAATAAATAAAATTTATACATAAGAAAAAAGTAATTATTATTTTTCTCCTCAATAATATTTCATGGAGCCATCATTTATTTAGCCTAATTTATGATATAATTAAAGTAAAATAAGATGAGAAACCTATTGGCACAGTAGGTGCAGAGAATCCTGAGTTTGAGCCCGGTGAGCACAAAATTTGCGTGGTGAGCAAAAATATTTGTACTTGATTAATGGATGCTATCTCCCTCAGCCCATACATTATTGTACCCTTTCTATAAGTGTTGCTTAGACTAGGACCATACAATGGTGTTTGTCTGGCGATATGAATATCAAGTATACATACAAGTAGCTGTGAGCATTCAAAGACAGTGATGTCATAAATACACGCAACAAACTAGTGCCAAGAATATTAATAAGTGTGTCTAATTAAGTAGCAATAGTTATTTTGTTTCAACGTCATGTAGCATGATTTAGAGAGCAGACAGATAGAACCACACCTAATATGTGTATTAGAGGACCCCAACATCTAGTATTTGGCTTTTCACCATTATAGATATCTCTGTCATCTCAATTATACCTCTTGCTCAGGGCCTTAGCCAGGAATTCACATTGGGAAGGCGGGGGTCATGGTCTGGACGAGAGTCAATAAGCAACATCAACACACTGCGCCGTGGAGGTTAAAATAATGGTATAAGTAGGGGGGTGTCAGACCTCCCCCCCTGCCTACAGCCTTGCTCCAGTTGAGTCTCTTTTTGAAGTTGATATTTGTTTATGGCCAGGTACTATACTTTGGTAAATTATAATTTTTATAAGTAACTGTTTGGTGAGAACAGCCCATACAGTGCCAAGAAAGAAAATTACTGTCCACCTGGATTTTATTATGTATCCTTTTCCTATATTATATCTCACCTTATAATGCTCGCAGAACTGCTCACCAACCATATCTGATACATTATTCATAACATTCACAGGTATCACCATCAACCCAAATATTACAGACGTGTTCGACTTCTCTAGATCTTCGAACCATGACTTTAGTTTCTTCGAGAGTTTGTACTTGAAAGGATGGAGCAGAGAGCCGACCAGCAACGCCCAAAACAACGGCTTGAAGAACGGTTCCAGTATCAGGAACAGCACGTATACAGCCACACAACATATCGCCAATATAAATAGGGCGAACGCGTTGTAAAACCCATGTTTCATGGGCTTTTCATTGCCTTCCGACAAACCACCAATAATATTAAATATATTCTCAAAAGGAGACTGCTGCATTGCTTTTTTTGTTGGTACAGCAAAACTGACCACTTTTCTGCCACTTAAACTATAATTATAAAGATATAGAGAGGAGTAACCACATTTAAATAAAATATGAGATCATAGCTTTTATTTGATTTTCGGGAACATTTCGACTTGAAAACGCGTTTCAAGTGCTTGCTACTTACATATGACATTTTTGCGCGACCGTCTATTATTTGACAGCAGGTAGGCATTATATGTTGATGCGTATGTATGAGCAAGCAAGATGAACAAAATGCTTAACTATCAGTGTATAATTCTCTATCTACGGATGCCAAAATTGCTCCATTGACTTTGTCTTGACGTGACGTTCTGACACAGGTCTTTCTTGGCGCTTTTTTTAGAATTTGGCATTATTGTCGGTATTTCGCCAGTGTAATCCATTAATAATGTACATGTAATCCATTTTCAAGTGTTTATAATAATGATGAATCCAGGCCGCTGGCTAGGCCTAATAGTGTGTTAATCATTATTAGTAATCTTTTGAAAACTAATAATAATAGCACAACGTGTTTATATGTTATTCCAGAGAACATTTTTACTGGTGGTAGGCTTCGGCCGTGGCTAGTCACCACCCACCGAACAAAGCCATGTCGCCAAGCGGCCTAGCCGTGTTCCGGCATGATGTTCGGTGTTGCCATTCATGGATGGCGGGTCAGATCAGCTGCGCTGCATGTGCCTAGTGAATGTAGCGTCTCGATCTACTGCCGCCTTCCTACCTAGGCAAGTGTGCTCCATCGTAGATCTCATCGTCACTTACCATCAGGTGAGATCGAGATCAAATACTTGCCTATATTGTAATAAAAAAAAAAAAAAAAAAACAACAATTACGTACCTAATCGCCACTCCCGTGTATCAATTATTAAACTCCTTTTAAACGTTTTTGTATGATGCTCAGTTAAACTAACACACTTTCACATTTATATATATTATGTGAGTGGTAATGATTTTAATTGATAGTAATAAATAAGTAGGTAGGTCCTACTGAAGTAAAAACTCTTACATCAAATAGATTCTATAGGTGCCTATATAGTTAGGTACTTCCCGTGTAAGTGAGTGTATGAATAGTATCTATAACTCGTCTAAATACTCGTCGTAGTAGGTAATGTAAACGAAATCATCTGTTTGACTCATATTGTACCTAGTCATATTGTTATGACTGATATAACGGCTTATATTTCATACCAATATACGATTTAAAGCAAGCAAATAGGTACCATGAGGAAAATCCGTATTTTAAATTCAAGCAGTAACGTCGCAAAAAAAAAAGCAAACTGGCTTCTGCATTTTAAAGACTGGCATACTATTATAGGTATTAGGCAGGTCCCAAAAGTCCTTTGCGGGGCTATCCCGCTGATCGGGCTTCTTCCTGAGGCCTCTGCCTCGAATTTTGCGGGCAGCGGGGCGGCGGCGGCGGCGCGGGAGCGGCAGGATCTTATGCGTAAAATCTAATGGACCGGTTCTCGAAAACAGTGGCGTGGCAACTGCGCGGGGGCGGCCAACGAGCCCCGCTCCCGCGCCGCCGCCACCGCGCCGCCCCGCTGCTCGCAAAATTCGAGGCAGAGGCCTAAGAACGGTTGTGGTACCTGATAGAAAACTGATACTAATGGTACCTACATATTATTTTCCCTCAGTACGGTTGCGCCCTATCCATTGTACAAATCGTGACTTGAGGTTGAACCACACGATTATAGGCTTAGGGATAGCTTCAATTAGTGCCTACATATTATTTTCCCTCAGTACGGTTGCGCCCTATCCTTGTACAAAGCGTGACTTGAGGGATAGCTTCTAGCTAGGTTTTTACGTGAGCATTTGAACACAATTTATTGGATGCATTTCTTTACGTCATAATATATATCGTGACGTAGGGACGTTGCTACAACGCTTCAGTCCTAACGATTCGTTCCCGAATATGGAAGCCTTTGCTAGACTGGTGAATCACTTGCGCCGGTATAATCCCCGGTCGGGGCATACGTTGCAATGACTAAAGGTCGTGACCTAAAGCCCGTTGTAACTGTAAACCTAAAACATACTTACCTACCATATTCATTAGATTCCTTTTTCATGGGAAATTAATGTTTAGGTCTTCGCTCAGGTTGCATTGACCTGTATAGGATTACACGTGCGTAGTGATAGGTATTTATGAAGCGATGGCAACAGAACATGTTTCATTTTTGAGCCTGTTGATGTTCCTTTTCGTCTTGATAGTGTCAAGAGTATTCCAGATTTGTCCTTTGAGATATTTCTAATGTACGTTCGCATTTTCTTTGATTAATGGAAGGTTGGAAAGGTTTTCTTTAATGGTGTCGTAAGATATGGCTTTTTAAAAGGTTCTAGAGAGTTGAGGGCACATCTTGTGGTTTTTTCTGGGAAGCTTCGGCCGTAGGGCAAATTTCACTAGTACCTTGTAAGTTGTGATTGGAACCACATTTAGCGCCCTGGAAGGTTTTTATATTCCTTACAGAAGATTGCCAGCGTGTATACACTAAAATATACATGTGATAGCGCGCGTCGTGACGACTTCAATACTTATTTTAAAGCTGTGATTTTTTTTTTATATAATTGCACAATAGGTCTTAATAACGTGAAAAAATATAACTAAAAACCAAGTCATAAAACAGTCTAATATTAAAAATATAGCTAACTGAATATTTTTGTAATTATAAGATAAATGTTAATTGACAAAAATAATATTTATTGGAAATAAAATGTTTATTTAGCACACTTCAACTACACAGTTTATTTAATCACAAAAAAATGTGACCTTTATAATACTAATGCGGTATACATAAATAAAAAGCACACGTGTATATCAGCTGTATTCTGAACCTTAAATACGTGCAATAAGATCCACTTTACGAGCAAGTGTGTTGAAAACTTTTTTAAATTTACATTTGGTTGATCTTAACTGCCAGGCAATTCCACACTTTTTACATGATACATTTCGAAAGTTTTACACTCATTTATTATCTTTATCCTTTGGCGTCTCGTCTCGCCATATATAATTGTTTTACTAAACTCAATTACTTAGGTGTGGATTTCTCAAGACATGGGGAAAAACGCAAATATACATGTTGCAAGGTGTTATGTTAATAAGTGTAATCATGTTTACTAATACAATTCGGATTTCCCGAGCGGTATTATGTTACTAGTCTCTAAGTCTGGGCTAACGATAAAACTCGTTACCTCTGCTACACTGTTAGCAGGAAGAACAGTGGTGAGAGTATGGGATAAACTCCAATATCCTTTTAATCAATATTTTAAATGCTCAGTATTTTATCGACGTGGTTTTTTTTATAATATCGATTGTAATAGTATTCACAAGTACCATCGGGAATTAGAGTGATGTTAAGTGACGTGATGAATTTCTTTGGTAGATACTGCCTATTTAACCGTAAATTTGAAATTTAATCAAAATCAAATTAGTAGATGGTGTCATACAAAAGTTTTATTAAACGAGTTTGCAAGTAGGTAGTTATGAATACGATTAAATTTAATATCGTCAGACAAACACAACAACCGAACTAAGAGACGCTTGTATTATGTGACTACCTAACATACTGTAAATAGACATAAAATCGAAAACCAATAAAATCAACCAAATTACTTCACAATCGTAAATGAAAATACCACATTCAGGAGATGGGTTTCTTTTTTTTTATACATTTATAGGCAAGTATTTGATCTCGATCTCACCTGATGGTAAGTGACGATGAGATCTACGATGGAGCATACTTGCCTAGGTAGGAAGGCGGCAGTAGATCGAGACGCTACATTCACTAGGCACATGCAGCGCAACTGATCTGACCCGCCATCCATGAATGGCAACACCGAACATCATGCCGGAACACGGCTAGGCCGCTTGGCGACATGGCTTTGTTCAGTGGGTGGTGACTAGCCACGGCCGAAGCCTACCACCAATAAGTTCTCTGTTGTAATTGAATCTACTGTACAACCTAACATAATATAAAAATACCCCCAAATTTATAGTCGTTTTATAACTTTATCAAACATCATATAGTACTGCGCACAAGAGTTTTGCTTTGCGCAGGACTATAATATAATGACGTTTGATAAAGTTATAATACGTCAATAAATGCGGGGGACAATTTAGGACAGGGTTCTCATTGTTCAAAGTTCTTATAAGATGCGCCAATTAACTGATGTGTCAGCGCATTCGCCGTCAATGCACTTACAAAAAAAAAACATAAGTAAGTCTCAAGTGACTATAAAAACGTCGGTCATCGCTGCCAGTCTACACTTCTATCTAGGCCAGCGAACGTTCAACACATTCATATTACAATAAAATGTATTCAAATATGTGTGTGAAGGTTGCGTTAGGCGTGGCTATGATGGCGTGTGTGAGCGGGCACATTCTACGGCCAAAAGAGGCGGCAGCGTCGCTTGAAGGCTTAACCATCGAAATTACACTCAAGAGTAAAGATGCAAAGTCCCATCCATTATCTTCAATGAAGATCGATATCGACGAACATCCAAGGAAACTTGTACTGAATGCTTTTGAAGAAAAAGTGCCAAACGATTTAGCTCATTCGCCCGCAGAAGAGTTGCCCACGATAGGCACCCGTAATGGGATTCGTGTTGGTACTTGTCCTGTGGGGTACACCATGTACGGAGGCTTCTGTTTTCCAGACGACGATAATCGTACTGGAACAAATTTGGAAGGTTATGACTATTCGGAATAAATGTGATATTAGTATAACTACAATTGTATGTGCTTATTATTTATTAAACTTTATATAAAAGGTGTTCATAGTTGGTTTTGTTTATTATTTACTACTAGTTGTTGCCCGCAACTTCATCCGCGTCTTTAAATTGTTATAGGTAACTTTTTTATTAATGAACTGACTGCAATAAAACAAACACTAAATTGTATCTGACCACAACACCTTAGTGAAAACCGCACCCAAACTGGTTAAGATATTTCTGAGATAAGCAAAGCATTACTTCTATTACCATTATTCGTTGAGGCATTTCTCTTTAATCGTGTGGTCATTTTCCGTGAAGAAAGAATTCATGAAATAAGGTCATTATTTTTTTTTTCTATAAGTAGGGACCTCTTTTAGTTGTTAAGTACTTACTGTTTGTTGTATTTTAGAAAGCTCTTAGCTGTGAGTTATCAATGAAGTAAGTAGGTAGGTACATAATTAGTAGGTCGGTAGAAAAGTATACAGAAAAGTATGACGAGTTTTAGATGCAACAGTTTATATTTCGTTTTAATTATGTGCCTATCTACTGTCGACGTTCTCTGTGCAACCGTGCTCATACTGAGCCACAGTATGAGCACGGTTGCAAAAATCACTGTTGTATGAACATTGTTTGATTCGGGTAATCGATTATCTGTGGCCAAAGCTCTTATTCGATTAACATACTAGTTACAACATATTTATTCCAAAATGATTCACCATGCCATTAACCTTGGGGGAATACGTCGACTAATGAGTAGTAAAAAAAAAACTACGCACCAGTATAAAAAGGTTGATCAATGCAGCCGTGTCTCACTTTTAATTCGACCGGCAATCGTTCAACATCTTAAAAACAAAATTATATTCAAATATGTGTGTTAAGATGGCTCTGTGTATGGTGATGCTAGCGTGTGTGAGTGGGCGCGTGCTAAAACCACTCGCCCCGGTGGTATCCGAACACTCCTCGGGAGCTTCAGCAAAGACTAGAGACCGGGAAGTCTATGAGGAAGCTACTTTATCCAGTTCTGAAGTGTCATCGCGTCATACGCCCGTGAGGGTTGTGAGGGCAGCAGCCAAAAACTATCTGCCGAAAGTTGACAAGAATGCTGCGAAGGAGATTCTGCCAACCATAGAAACACGTTTTACTATTCGTGATGGCAAGTGTCCTGTGGGCTACATCAGAGAAGGAGGATTCTGTTTCCCATCCGACTATTAATGGACACATCTTTAACCAAGATTATAACTTAAGTACACCTATTTAATAATCGTGTAACACTGTTTATTTATTAAATATTTTGTTATGTACTTATTGTGTTTATGATTAGTAATTTTATGGTAGATCAGGCAAGTAGGTTTATAATTTTAGGAAGGTATCTTTATAATGTTATATATATTTGTAGCTTCTCAAAACGAGACACGAACAAGTCGCGTCCGATAACTGGAAACCGGAAAAAAATTAAAAAACAAAACTTGTTCGCCAACTATCACAATTGTTATGTTGTTGGGAACAAATTAATCTTGACTTCACATACCTTAAGAAGCGCAGACCCTTTCTGAATCAGCCTGTATTTCGATGTGTATTACTATAAGTCAAAACTAAAACACTGATTATTCAGACAAGGTGTTGTAAGGAGCTATTATTTATACATGTATGCTAATTGGCAGCTAGGAACTTCCCGAGTGCATCTTATGTCACGCGTGTTTATCCTTCCGAATACAGACATTGCACATCACATCACTAATTAGTTGTTACATATCGTACACATGTACCGTCGGGGTAAGTGCTACCTGGAGATCTTAAAGGTCTTTTTCACATGGCAGTTAACCAACCGCTGTAGGATTGCTACGGCTCTGGCACTGTACCGTTTATATGGCAAAATTCTGACGTGTGTGGCTACAGCATAACTGTAAAAGTATTACTAACAACTTTTTGTGTTGAGTGTACCTTTTCTTTTGTTTTCGCTGGGAAATGCATTTACGCATACCACTCGAACGGTCATGTGGGGCTCCTGGACAAGTCCAGACTATTGTGTTGAGTGTACCTGCTCAACTCGTACATGAGCTAAGGAATGATTTCTGTACAGATCTTTCCAGACCAGATACTCTGAATTTACTAAATCTATGAGTAAGCTCATTACTATATAGTTATAGATATAGTTCGAAGAACTGATGCGTAAGAACCGATTACGATTATTGTATGAACGTGGATTTATTTAGTTAATACATTTTCTTGCCCAATGCTCTAATTATATAAACAAATTGGAAACAACAAGTTTGCTCTAAAATGATTCACCAGACACACTTACCTTCGGGGAATACCTAAGCAGACAACAAAAAAAACTACAAACGAGTTGTTGGAGCAAACTGGCATATTCGTGAATTTCCTGTGCCTTCATTTTATTTTACTTTTTTTATCTATATTTTCTCTATGTCCTTTTTCAATTACACATCGTTAGCATCGAATTACAAGAATTTTATTTCAAATTACCTGAAGCCCGTAACATGGCCCTAAATACGCCGGATAAAATTACCAGCTAATTCATTATCGAAGGAAGAAATGCAATTGAAGTCGTGGAGTGCAAATTAATGCATCGGGATTGCACGCCATCGGAAGATGAGTGGTTGAAGTCGTACGTACTACATCGCATCGGTTTGCAATGTAAAACATTATAATTTTCGAACCCAACACTCTATTCAGGTATAATTAATAGTAATTTAATGTATACGATATAAGGTTGGTACCAATTTATGATTTAATTACTTACCACTTGTATATTTTATTGTCAAACCGCATCCATTTTGTGCTGTGTTCTAAGTCGGTTAGTTAGCCAATTTTAATGTTCGTGGTACTTTAATATGTTCACATTTTGGCTAACATTATTGTCAAAAACCGATTTATCATTGTTTTGAACATCTGCACTAGTGAGTTTGTTATAATACAAGTAAATACATAAGTAGGTTGTCATCAGTATTAATGTTTAACATAAGTACACAAATTCAACTTGGAAGTATAAAATAACTTCAAGTCTTAATGTATTCTTTTAATTGTATCTTATGTTACTACTTTCAATCCTAGAATTGAGTTTTATTTGTTTGTTTAATTCAATCTGTGTCAGTTTTCAGTTGTTGATGTCAGTTGTTTAAATTCATAAGGCTAATCACATATTGTTTGTTTAGGACTAGCCCTGATCAATTGACTGAGCCTGTTTCCCAAAATGACCGATGAAAAGGAACTTATTAAGAAACGTGGGAGCATTAAAGGTCGTCTAACAGCATTTTCTACTTACCTATCATCATTGAAAGTCTCTTCGCTGGGTTCCCAGGAGTCCAAGGAGTTACAATTGCGTATTGGTAAGATCGAATCATTATATGATCAATATGATGAGGTTCAAACACAATTGGAGTGTAGTACTGACAACATGGATGTACAATTAACGGAAAGAACAGATTTTGAAAAACAATATTACAAATTGCTGGCAAATGCTCAGCTCATTATAGAAACTGTTAGGAAAGCTGAAGATAAAATAGAAATTGGGTCTTGTTCACGTAATCCTAAACTTGTTAAATTACCCACAATTCAGCTGCCTAAATTTGGTGGCACATATGAAACTTGGCTCGAGTTCCATGATACTTTTTCAAGTTTAATTCATAATAATGAGGACATTGATGAAATCAATAAGTTTCACTACCTAAGAGCATCATTACAAGGTTCCGCTGCTGTGGTTATCCAATCTATTGAGTTTTCTGCGACAAATTATTCTGTGGCATGGAAACTCTTATGTGAGCGTTTTGACAACAAAAGGGTATTGATTCAAAATCATGTTGCTGCTTTATTTAACATAGATACGGTCACAAAAGAGTCGTCCATTGCTCTAAAACGCATGATTGACCAAGTAAATAAAAATTTGCGTTCCTTGGAATCACTTGGGGAACCAGTTGCTAACTGGGACACCCTTTTAATTTATATTGTGACACGTAAGTTGGACCCAAAGACATATCGTGAGTGGGAGGAACATAAAGGTGAGCTAGATACAAATAAGAAATCTATTAGTCTTAACTCTTTTCTAGAATTCATTCGTAATCGGGCAGATTTACTTGAAACAATAGAAATGTCACATACATATACAAACACAAGTAATAAAATTAATAATTGTTCGAATGCGTCTAAAATTAAAGCTATGGTTGCTGTACAAAATGTGACTAATAAGTCTAACACGCTCCCAATGAAACCGTGCCCGAATTGTAATGATGAACATTATTTAAATAATTGTCCTAATTTTTTGGCGTTAAACAGTGAGCAAAGGTATAAGCTATTGCCAAATTATAAAATATGTTTTAATTGTTTTCATGGTGGTCATTATGCCAATACATGTAAAAAACCAGGTTGTAAGGTATGTAAGCGTAAACACCATACACTTCTACATATAAATGAGTTCAGTGTCAAATAGGTGGCGAACTCATCGGCTCATGTTGATTCTGTCAATAGTAACAACACAAATAAGGATACTGTAAATAACAATTGTCAAAATTCCAGTGTCACGCTTACGAGTAATGTCACTTCATACGAGGGAATGGGACAGTGCGATGTTTTATTGTCCACGGCATTAGTTAAAGTTTATGATTGCAATAATCGCGAGATTATTGCCCGCGCCATACTCGATAGCGGTAGCACTTCGTGCCTTTTGACCGAAAGAATGTATGAGAAATTAAACATATCGGCTAATCAGGTAGATAGGTCAGTCGTAGGAATAAATAATGTAACATCGCACATTAGTAAAATGTGTCGCATCCCTATTAAATCGTTAAATGAAGAATTTTCATGCTTTATAAGTTGTTATATTTTACCGTCTATTACTGGAAGTGTGCCCGCGTGTCACATAGACGTACAGAATTTAAACATTCCAAGCAATATTTGTTTAGCGGACCCTAATTATTATGCGCCTGCGGACGTAGATTTAATCCTGGGTGCCGACATTTTTTGGGACATTTTGTGTTCTCAAAATATTAAACTAGGTGAGGGAAGGCCAATACTCTATGAAACAAGACTTGGTTGGATTGTCTCCGGTCCTGTTAGCGGCGGCTGTGTATCGACCTTACCGCATAAAATTAAATGTAATTTTACACAAATTGATTCCGGTAGTTCCCATTGTGCTGAGGACGACATTCAAACTCAATTAATGCGGTTTTGGCAGCTGGAAGAAGTTGGCCCTCAGTCGTCTCAGTACTTTCCGGAAGAAAAATTATGTGAGGACCATTTTATAAAAAATACGACTCGTCTCGCAGATGGACGTTTTTGCGTTAGAATCCCATTAAAACAGTCACCAGAAGTTCTAGGAGATTCATATCATCGAGCTAAAAAGTGTTTATTGTCACTAGAGCGCAGACTCAAAGGTAACGAGAGTTCATTCAGTATTATGTATAAAGATTTCATGACTGAATATGAAACATTAGGTCATATGTCAGAGTGTAGTGTAGGGAATTCAGTGCCTACTTATTTTATACCTCATCATGGAGTTCTCCGTGATGGTAGCACGACCACCAAACTTAGAGTCGTATTCAATGCAAGTAGCCCTACATCCACTGGTGTTTCATTAAATAATATTCAAATGGTAGGGCCCACAATTCAAGATGATTTACTGTCGATACTTTTACGATTCCGACAACATAAGTACGTAATAGCAGCTGACGTAGAAAAAATGTACCGACAGATTGTGGTGCATGCTGATGATAGACCTTTGCAACAGATCGTTTGGCGTAATAAAGACACGGATCCCATTAAAATATTTATGTTAAATAGAATAACCTACGGAATGGCTAGTGCACCATACCTTGCGACAAGGTGTCTTAAGCAAATAGGTTTAGATTGTAAGGATCCTAAAATATCAGAAGTTATTATCCATGACTTTTACGTGGATGATTTGCTGACAGGAGGTGATGATATTGATGAAGTTTTACATATACGAGAGCGTGTAACTGCCGAGCTCGCGTCAGCCTGTCTGCCACTACGAAAGTGGAAGTCTAATGATTCCAAATTATTATTAGAACCTAATCAGTCGTCATTGGATTTAAACATTGGGGTTACTGAACCTAGTAAAACATTAGGTCTTGGCTGGCATCCAATGTCAGACCATCTTTATTTTACCATTGGTCCTGCCTGTGCCAAAGAAACCACAAAACGTGATCTCCTTTCGGTCATCGCTCAAATATTCGATCCTTTAGGGCTTCTAGCCCCTTGTGTAATTCTTATGAAAATTCTGCTACAGAAGTTGTGGCTTCTTCGATTATCCTGGGATGATAAGTTACCGCCAGAGATTAATCGAGTTTGGGTTGATATGGTTCATAGCTTACCAGATTTAAATAACGTACGTATCCCACGTCGCATCATTTGTGACTCACCTTCTCAGCTGGAAATACACATATTCAGCGATGCCTCCGAGCGCGCATATGGCGCTTGTATCTATATTCGTAGTATTAATGATAAAGGTGAAGTCTCAGTAAATTTGTTGATCGCTAAAAGTCGTGTCGCATCTATTAAGCCTGTAACAATCCCGCGCTTGGAGCTTATGGGAGCTTTAATTGGTTCTCGTTTATATGAAAGGGTAGTTAATGCTTTACGAGCACCCATAAAACACTCAGTTTGTTGGACGGACTCGACCATCGTATTAGGATGGCTTAAAATGTTACCTTCCAAGCTGCAACCATTTGTGCGCAATCGCATCGCTGAAATATTAGAGACAACACATAACTGTACTTGGAGACATGTCCCGACTGATGAGAACCCAGCGGATTTATTATCTCGTGGTATCAGTGTTAATTCTCTTCAGGTTAATGATTTATGGTGGCAAGGTCCAGAGTTTTTAAAATATGATGAATCACGCTGGCCCCTTACTCCAAGTGCTGTAGAAAAGTTGCCCGAAACTCGATCAGAAGTTTCATTATTTTGTTCTAGTGATAACACGCCACATGAAGTCATAGATTTCAATCGTTTTTCTAGTATTTCTAGACTTCAACGAACCACTGCTTATGTGCTACGATTTGCAAATATTCTAAAGAAAGAAAACAGACCTTACCCTTCTTACCTGACTACTGACGAATTAAATAAAGCGTTACGTTTGATTATTAGAATGTCACAAATGCAATCCTTTGCGGAATATAATTTATTAATGAAAAATCAAAAGTTGCCTCATAAAAGCCCATTGGTTAAGTTTAATGTCTATCTCGACGAAGATAGAATCATGCGCATTGGAGGGCGACTAAACAATTCAAATTTTAACTATGATAAAAAGCATCCTATTATTTTACAGTCCACAAATCAGTTTACAAAATTATTATTTCTATTTGAACACAATAGATTAATGCATGCCGGCCCTCAACTTCTATTGGCCACAATAAGAGAAACTTATTGGCCAATCGGTGGCCGAAATCTCGCTAAGAATTGTTATCGTAATTGTGTACGTTGCAGTCGCTTAAAAGGCAAGGTGCTCGCTCCATTGATGGGCCAATTACCTCAGCAGCGGCTTACCTCTGGCGGATACCCATTTGAAAGTGTCGGCGTAGATTACGCAGGACCTGTGTCGTGCGCTAATCGCGCAGGCCGCGGTTGTAGAATCACCAAATCTTATATTGCCGTTTTCATATGTTTCACCACAAAGGCGATTCATTTAGAGTTGGTTAGTGATTTAACTAGCAATAATTATTTACTAGCATTGCGTCGATTTATTTCCCGTAGGGGAAAACCCAATCATGTTTTTTCCGATAATGGTACATCTTTCGTGGGGGCATATAATGATTTGTCAAAGTTTCTTAAAACCAATTGTAATTCCTTGGCTGCAACTGCAGCTCAGGAGAATATTAATTTTCATTTTATACCTGCGTACTCTCCGCACTTCGGAGGTCTTTGGGAGGCAGGCGTTAAGTCGACCAAGTACCACTTAATTAGAGTGCTGGGACATTGTAATTTAACGTTTGAGGAACTAAATACTACCTTAGTTCAGATCGAAGCGATACTTAACTCTCGGCCACTCTCTCCGCTTTCGTCAGACCCAGAGGACTTGACGCCGCTCACGCCCGGACATTTCCTTGTCGGCCGGCCTCTTACTGCCCTACCCGAGAAGAATCACCAGGACTTACCTCTTAATCGATTGACCCGCTTTCAACGAATCGAACAGATCCGTCAACATTACTGGACACGTTGGAATAAAGAATATATCGCAGAGCTCCAGCAACGAGTGAAATGGCGATCAGACGAATACTCCTTACAGCCTAACAGAATGGTCATTATAAAGGAAGACAACACCCCACCGCTTAAGTTGAAGCTGGGGCGAATAATTGCTGTCCACCCTGGTGCCGACGGAATTAATAGAGTAGCTGATATTCGAACAGCTACTGGCATTGTGAAAAGATCTTTCAGCAAAATTTGCCCTCTACCTGAACATGTCTAGCTGTTGAAAGACGAAGCTTTCAACGCGCGGGGATATGTTGGAGCAAACTGGCATATTCGTGAATTTCCTGTGCCTTCATTTTATTTTACTTTTTTTATCTATATTTTCTCTATGTCCTTTTTCAATTACACATCGTTAGCATCGAATTACAAGAATTTTATTTCAAATTACCTGAAGCCCGTAACACGAGTACCTATAAAATTGACGGTCATTCCAGCGGTGTCTCACTTTTAATTCGACCAGCGATCGTTCAACATATTTTAATAATATTATATTCAAACATGTGTGTTAAGATGGCTCTGTGTGTGGCGATGCTCGCGTGTGTGAGTGGGCACGTGCTAAAGCCACTCGCCCCGGTGGTATCCGAAGACTCCTCGGGGGCATCAGCGAAGAATCGAGACTGGGAAGTCTACAAGGATGTAACTTCACCCAGATCCAAAGAGTCTGCGCATTATATGCCCATGAGGGTGTTAAAAGAAGCTGCCAAAACAGATCTGCCGGAAGCTGACAAGAATGCTGCGAAGGAGTTTCTGCCAACCATAGAAACTCGTATTACTATACGTGATGGCAAGTGTCCCGTGGGCTACATCAGGGAAGGCGGATTCTGTTTCCCATCCGACTACTGATGGACACTTGGAAGCTATGCTTGAAACTATTTAATATCTGTTAATTTATTAAAGATTTTTGTTATGTAAATATTGTTTTTATTAATTAGTTATTTCATAAGTTTCACTGAGCATCACACATGGACCTGCATTTAAATGAAATTCGAGATTGATATAGGTAATAATATGGAATAACATATACAGGTGATTCAGATAGGGTTTACTAACCTGATGGTGTCAAATGCTCTAAAGACGCACAGGTTCAAACCTGTGCGTCTTTAGAGCATTTGACACCATTATTTGAAGTCAGAATTTAGATTTGCGACGCGTCCCGGCCCCTATCTCGGGCCGGATAATAGTGCTCGCGAGCCGGATGACAGTGCTCGCTGGCTGGTTTAGTCCGACGACCGTAGGACGCAGTTTGGAGACCTCTTTCGTGTACGTGCTATGCGTAGCCATATAGTGACCAATACGAGGCTGCCTCGGGCACATGCTTCGCGCCTCATTTTAATCCAAGCAATCAGTTACACAATGAGATTAGGTAGGTTAGATATACTTATAGTCGGGCTGACCACAAGGCAAATGACAGCGCTCGCGGAACGCATGTTCGGAATGAGCGAGCAGAGGCAGCCGGTTAAGTCAGTACCTATTCAATAAATATTTTTTTATTGCTCTGAAACATGGCTATTCGTTACAAGTAGGTTGCCCCACGCAGGAATTCCTAATGTTATTGTAACGTCATCGAGAAAATACGCTGTCGTTGGCATACTTATTAATTAAATCTGTGCACTGAGAGGAATGGAAGACGTTACTGAAACGGTACGCAAAAAGGATTGTGCTTAAAGTACTGCAGGGTTATTTTAAACCATTCGAAATCGATATCGGAAACGGAATCGAAAACTTTCGAGCTGGATTATCGCATACGCAATTAAAATTTCCGAATTAGATTATCTTCGATGTATCTTGATGACAATACTAAATCGTTTATTCAAAAAGTTTCCGTCGGAAAGCTCGTCGGGGGCGACATCAACATCGGAAAATTTCAAATCCGTTTCCGATGTCGATTCCGAATGATTTAAAATAACCCTGCTGGTCTTAACAAAAACAAGATACATTGATTTCTTATATTTATACGAATACTACACATTGACATAAAACTAAATTTCAGGACTTCGAGAAAACTAAAATTTAAATTTAAAAAAAATTATAATAAAAATATTATTTATATTGATTTCTTAAATATACGCGAATACTACACATTGAAATAAAACTATTTTTAAGGATTCTATCGCGTTTATTTTTTGTTTTTACGTTCCCGACGTTTCGGCGGCTTTACAGCAACCATGGTCACGCAAGTAACAACTAAATATGAGGGTACCCTCGTCAAACTATGACACTAGGACGTCAACCACCTCAGTCCTCCCGTGACCATGGTTGCTGTAAAGCAGCCGAAACGTCGGGAACGTAAAAACAAAAAAGAAACGCGATAGAATCCTTAAAAATAGTTTTATTTCAAAATATTATTTATCTACAAAATATTCTGACATGGTTACGACCAATTGTTCGTTGTCAATGTCGATAAATTGTTTAATTTAACCCACGTAGAGTCACACACCAGGCTGATACAAGATATACTAATACAGTACCTCAAGTGTGAGATTTTTCGTTAGCTAACTTTATAGTTTACAAACTACCGTATTTGGACATTTTGTATAGAGACTTAAAAAACGCCCCTAGCGGGCGATATCTAAAACATTTGTGCCGAGTGTGAGTTTTTTTCGTTACTATATGTAGTAAACATTCGATCGTTTGCTCACGGAAACTTTGAAAGTTAACGATTTTGTACGACATGCGCGAGTGTGAGTCACAAGTTTACTTAGGTATAATTTCGTACCATAGAGAAACCTAAACCTACTTTTATAGTACGCATAGACATTTTGGGAGATTTTTCATAAGTTAACCGAATACTTTTAGACGTACGAATTGCACGAGTGCGAGTCATAAATTTGAAAGATTTTACGATACGTATCGTACGGAAACGTTCACTTTTATAGTTCGCGTCGTCACTTATGATTTTGTTGGTGAAACCGTGAAACGACAAAAAGTTAACGAAAAAAATGTATTAAGTTATTGATATATCATGTTTAATTAACACCTACGCAACACAGCCATTTCTCTGAATAGATTGTCGGATAAAATAGTTGGTTGTTACCTACTAATACACCATCACGCCTGCAATCTCCGAAGGGGTAGGCAGAGGTGCACTCCTGTACACCCACATTTCGCCAATGGTATTTGGTCCCAATGAAATAGGGGGCGAGCCTATTGTCATTATACCGGGCATATTCCTCCACCACGCTGACCCAGGGCCATTTGGTAAATTTCACATAAATTTTGAGGAACGAGCAAGTTTCCTTACGATGTTTGCTTTACCGTCGGTACAGCCAATGATTCATGATTGAAAACGTGATGCGCACGTAAAAATCTGAAAGTCCTAGCGGGAGCCGCGTTTGAATCTGCGCAATTTGTCTCCAAAGCGAGTATTCTACCAAGATGGCCATCACTACTATCGAATGTTCACACTATATCAAGGGTGGAGCTAGGGCATAACCTCGTTGGATGTTGCAGTGCATGCTAGTGCTATCCCACAGCGCCCCAACAAAGGTAGACGATGGTATACCGTGGGGTTTAAGTCGGTAGCAGTCCGACATAACCCGCTCGTCTCCCGCAGAGCTTGCGGGTATCCATAAGGATTTCTCTACGTCAAAAAACGGCATAACCTCATACTAAGGCTCTTGTTTGCAATTAAACTCAATCTAAATTAGGTAAATATATATTAGAAATCAGTAAAATCATCATCAGCTGCCTCACCTTTTCCCATTATTTGGGATCGCCGCAGTATGTCTTTTTCATACATTAATCTCCTTCATATCACTTTTTATACAAACTTCTACCACTTCGTGGGTCTTCCTCTCACTCTATCTATGCATATTCATACTAATAGCCCTTTTAGGCGCTCAAAATGGTTCTCGTCTCCTTTGATAACGTGACCAAACTAGCCTCCTGCTTTTTACTTTCTCTGCTACAGGCGCTACTTTTAAACTACCTTTTATATACACACACTCCACATATCCATTATCACATTAGGTCAATGAAAATAAAACACAATGTGAAATGTTTAAGGCATCTTTATTTAGTGGTTTGAGCGCAGGCCGCTCAACTCATTGCACCGGGTGGCGGTGGGTTCGATTTCTATTCAGCCAACAATGAAAATTATAGTGGATTTTTGAATTGGAATGGTGGCAGGATTATTGTCCTGACAGTTTGAATCTACAGTTCTTCCATCCTCCTGAAAATACAATATTTGATTACTTAAGCTATTAGGTAAAGAGAGAAACACCATCACGCCTGGAATCTCCTAAGTAGTAGGCAGAGGTGCAGTTCATTGAAGTGCACCCAATTTTATCGATAGTACACTACACACGCTTCTCGTTAATATGAGGTTAATTCAGCTTATATTCCACCACGCTGGCCCATGACATGCAGGTTTCCTCACATTTTTTTTTAGATTTCAGAATTGAGATTTACGCATGAGTATTATTTACGTTAAAGAGAAATATGGGTACTACCTGTACATAAAATAAAGTATCTGGATAATCAACTGTCGCGGCCCGACTGGTGCCGATGGCCCCAGTGACCGCCTGCAGATAGGCACCGGTGCAGTACCGGTATACCTAGAACTGGGACCTGACGAATGCAACCACGCATTTTACGGCTTTTAGCTTTTACTTACCGTAGTATACATTTTACCAAGAACTCAAATTGTGGGACATTTGATTTCATTTCAGAAATACTTAGGCTAGCAAATAATAAGTCCGCTTGTTAGTTCTTGCTCGTGTTCTTTACTTTCAAAACTGAATGGCTTCCATCAATTTATAAACAATGATGGCAAATTGAAATATGAATATTGTTTTC
The DNA here is from genome assembly GCA_905333125.1 of Pheosia tremula. Classification (NCBI taxonomy): domain Eukaryota; kingdom Metazoa; phylum Arthropoda; class Insecta; order Lepidoptera; family Notodontidae; genus Pheosia; species Pheosia tremula. The sequence continues at coordinate 5,935,102 of HG995415.1, forward strand.
TTCTTCTTTTACGAAATGAAATGCGATGAAATAAAATGGATATGCAAATGGCCTCACCCGCAACTTAGCGGGTATTTTGCCAGTGTCAAGTAATTAATAGCAATATTAAATTCAATAAATACACATTATAAATAAAATAATGGATGTGACATGAAGAAATGAAAATGGCGTCGTCAAGGTAATCGAATATTGTTTTAACCAGAATAAAAATTGTCAGTCATTTGACAACCGACTTGGCTTGATCTCTGTTACTCATATGGTTGAAAACGAAATAGCTATACAAGAAATATTATTCCTCTAGATTATGTGGTGGATTTATGGTTTTACAGAAAACGTAAAAGCCAACATAACGGCCATAACTTACGTTTCAGTCAATCGAGCATACTTTTGTATAGTATGGGAGCTTACACTCGCACGGTTTAGGTATACTAATAGTAAACTAACAGTTAAGACGTGTTCACTACAATCAATCTGTCAATGGAATTTTGAAGTAAACTGTGAAACGTGGAAAGTCATTGTGAAAACAATATTGATATTAAATCATGTTTAAATTACATAATAACGTACCCAATGCGTAATTTTCTTGGCTAGAGGATGCTGGCTAGTGCTCATAATCAAGATAAGCGAGACAAACACTTCTGTGCAGAGTTTTAATCCTTTACGGACCTCAGCGAAAAATAATTGTGGAACCGATTGGAAACAGCGAAAAAGAATAGAACCCAGAATTAGCTGGAAGAGGAAAAGTGGCTACCTGTAATACTGATTATTTCTTAGTTTGGTTTCTTTTTGGAACATTTAGTGATGTATTTTTATTTTCCAATACTTGTGTTTCTGTGAATTATCATGTGTAATGTTTAGAATATTTCAATTAAAGATTAAGGATTTATCCTTCTATATTAATTATAAGCATCACCATGGAGAGAAGATATCAAGAACATCCCTGGATAGTACCTAATAATATAGTTAGTAAACGTGGCATGCCTATTAAGTTTTGTCGTTTGAGAAAAGAATAAACAACTAGAACGTTATATACATTTTATTGTTTAAAAAGTATTCCCCACGGTATTTCATGCACTTTTCCATACGCTCAAACCAGTCGTTATAATATTTGTTCCACGCCGAAGTATGGTACTCCAAATTGCCGATAAAAAATATTCGACTGCTTCTTCACTATACACCGGAACCGTTGATGTACGGGCTTGCGTTGTCCTGGTGCAGGATGATGCACTTCTATGGGTTGGTTTTCCGAAACTCGATGATAGTTTGTGGTAAACAGACTGTGGTCTACCTACCGCTCTGCATTAATTGTCCTACGAACCCCTTGTTCAATCGTCACAATGGGACCTATTTTCGCTACGTACGTGGCTACCATTTTCTTTTAAGTGTTTTGTGAGCGAACAACTCTTGTCGGTTTTGGCTCATCCTGAATGTCCCAAACTATTTTCTATAAAATGATATTGTTCCTAGAAATACAATCTTGACATATTCAAGCCTTGACAGTTCTCTGTCTACGATTTTATGCGCTAGTGTGAGGTAGATCGAAGTAGGTAGCATATGCCACCTCCTCTGTCTAATCTGTTATTATGAGCTGCAAACCTTTTTAGCGTCCATCGTACTAATAAAGAAAATTTAAATATAGATAGGTACCTTATAACCATTAAATAAGCTCACACCAATATAAAAAATATCAACGAAAATAAAATTAAGTTATTCAACACTTTTAGCCTGGCTAACTCACCTTTCTCTGTGTTACTCATGTGGTTGAAAAGGAAATAATATCGGATGAGAATTCTTAGTCTTATCTAGACATGCATCGCGCGGATCGCGTGTGACCGATTTTTTGTTCGTCCTTTCAACTTGTATTGTTGGTCCGAAAAACCAGTCACAACGATAAGGACATAAAACAAAATATATGTATCTTGTCTCATTTAGTCGTATTGTGATACCCAAACGTAATCAGAAAACGTAAAAGCCAACATAACGGGCCTAATTGTGGTTTCACTCATCGAGCAAACTTTTTGTTTACCAATGGAATACGATTGGTATTTAGACGCGAACGTTTTGGGTATACTGTCAGTTCAGACGTATTCACGTCGGACTATATAGTTAACTACCGGAAAGTTAACTATAAATCTCGCACTTGAGGTACAGTTAAGTTATTAAGTAAAAATAATGTATCGGTTTTCCGTTTCCAACCATGTATACCATACGAGCAGAAACTACCTAAATTAATTGACTGCGTATTAAGTTGTCGCTTTCACAGCACAAAGGGTTCAATATTTTAAACTAGCTGTTGCCCGCGACTTCGTCCGCATGGTATTTAACAAAGACTCAACCGTTGGCAACAGCCTGCTCGCGCGTTCTGACCCTGCGGGACGCATTGCAGATTGTTGCTATCGAACTTAATCAGGCGCAGCGCTGCAACATTGGTTTTAATTTTTTTTCGAGAGATCCTATTTTTATTTATAAAATAAAAGTAGCCTAAGTTACTCCTTGTTACATCAGCTATCTGCCAGTGAAATTCCCGTCAACATCGGTCCAGCCATTTCAGAGATTACCCGGAACAAACAGACAGACAGACAGACAATTTTTAAAAAAAAGGTTGTTTTGGTATAGGTACCGTGTATACATCCAAATGCACTTAGTAAAAAGCGGTAATTTAATATTACAAGCAGATACTCCAATTTTATTTATTTGTATGTATAGATAAAACCAGCGGACCGGGAGATGCGTTACTACGGTAACGGCGCGTTACGACTTTTTACTGGTGGTAGGCTTCGGCTGTGGCTAGTCACCACCCACTGAACAAAGCCATGGCGCCAAGCGGCCTGGCCGTGTTCCGGCATGATGTTCGGTGTTGCCATTCATGGATGGCGGGTCAGATCAGATGCGCTGCATGTGCCTAGTGAATGTAGCGTCTCGATCTACTGCCGCCTTCCTACCTAGGCAAGTATGCTCCATCGTAGATCTTATTGCTCACTTACCATCAGGTGAGATCGAGATCAAATACTTGCCTATAATGTAATAAAAAAAAAAGCCAAGTAAAAAGATTGTGGTTGAGCCACAGAATGCCGTGCCAATGTGGAGAGGCCTCTTAAGTTTAATGTTCTTTTTCCTCATCATATAGATTCACCCATTAAGAAACATTACAAACTCATCGAAGGTTTGTTACAAACGCGTCACAAAATGATTCAGAGACGGTTATCCTTTGGGTAAGTAAGTTTGCGTAATAAGGGGACATAACATATTGTATTACGTCAAATCGATTTTCGCAATTCTGGTATAAAATGGCCACATTATTGGACCACACCACACTTCTTGTGCGGCCAACGATCGTTCAACACATTCAAATTACAATTATGTATTCAAATATGTGTGTGAAGATTGCTCTGTGCTTGGCTATGGTGGTTTGTGTCAACAGCCATGTGATAAAATCCCATCAAATACCGCTCCCAGCTGATGGGTTGACCATCGAAGTGGCGGTGAGAAATAGAGACGAGAAGCCTCATCCTATTGCTACAATGAAGATTGACATCGACGAACGCCACAAGAAAGTGACGGTATCTGCTCCTGAAGAGGTTCATCTCACGCCAGCAAGTTCACCCAGCGATCCGTCCGAAGAATTTGTGCCCACGATTGAAAGACGGAGTAGTTTTAATGTCGGTACCTGCCCGACGGGTTACGAAAAACGCGGAGGTTTCTGCTTTCCTGACTATTAGATGAAGTTAGTCCGAAGATTTGGGGCCTGCTAAAGAAAGCCACTTTGGCTTATAGCTCGCGCCTGCGCTGTGTTTTAGATACATCATTCTGTTTCAGAATGATTACATTGTTTATGTTAACATGATACCTATTTATTAAATTGTTTTTTTACTCATTTTTATTTTTTTATTTCAATGAATCACTCATTCTTTACGACGTCCATTCAACAGTCCAAAGATATCGACTGCATCATAGGCCTCCCCAAAAATTTGTATACGCAAGTAATAATACTAAGTTCTAAAAATATACTATTCCTGTACCATTGTTAATTACACTACACTACGTCTATTGACACCTGACGATCCAATTAGCTCACATGGTAGTAGCCCTGCCTTTTTAAGCTTAGAGTCCCGGTTCTGAATCCTGGCGATGATGTGCTAACCATGCTTGAAAATGCACATAAATTCCGGATATCCCAGAGGCGAGTCGCGGTTGGAACCTGCGATCTTCATTACCGAGGAAAGCGTTCTACCAACATGGCTGATTTTCACTTGTTTACTGGCTTTAATAATAGTACTACGTAGGTATCATTCTATATTCTTAGTTAGCCGTATACTTTGACAGATCAGATGAGGGAACTGCTAGTCGCAACAGTCATCGGAAGATCTTGTAACGCACAACGCTGACGCTGGTTAGAGCATAACATTATTAGGTTAATTCATTTAACTATTACAGTTGACGATAAATAATAATTAATCGTAGGTATTGTTTTCCTAGTCAGATGTTTCCTTATTAAGTACCTAGACATATAACTATTATAGTCACAGTGTTTTGGCAGGGAGTTCATATGATTTTGAAAATAATGAATATGATCCGAGATCTTTCTTCTTTCTCAATATTTCTTGTCGGTTCTATCTGGAAGAACATAGGAAAACAATATACTTACCGCATAATTATTAGCTTGTAGTATATTATGCGATTCTAGATCAAATGTTACAATTCTTGATTGATTTTTTTTTTAGATGTCGCCAAACGAACACATCAACTATACGGTCCCAAACTAAACAACTCTTGTATTATGTGTACCGTACAATGGACTGGGGGCGAACCCAGTATATAACACTTATATATAGATATTACAGATCCATAACTCGAGTACAAATATTCGTGCTCATCACACAAAGTTTGTGCCTACCAGAATTCGAACCCGGACCCTCGACACAGAAAGTTAGGTCACTGATCAGGTCGTCGAGTTGTTTGCATTTGCATTTGTTGGTATTTGGAATTTAAACTATTTTGTAAAATTAATTAATAAATATTCCGTCAGATCGTGGGAAACAGTTTGTGGTTTTCCTGTAAGTGGAATATTAGTGGAATTTATTTGGTGTGTTTTTAAGAACTGAAATCCGTATTGAGGTAAGTAGGTAACTAACTCAAGGCGCTTATAATCTGATATAATGGCGGGTGCGATCTTGTAGATGTTCACAGATTGTAGCCTTCTTGGAGCGCCGGTATTTCACATCAGCGATGTGTATTTTAGCGGGGTTTTTATTGATCTTTCTTTTGCCACAATCCCAATACACACTAATTAATAACACAGCATTGAATCACGAAACACTCTGAATGTTATAAGCACATAGCTTAGATCACTTCTACACATTGTACAATTAAGCATATGTATACTAATATTATAATCGCCGTCCGTACCTACGACGTAACTATAATCGTAAAGTAAAGGACATGCATTTGCTTATAGGACCTTTACACGATACGAAGAAACCTGTATTTTTACGATCCGATGACTAAATGTTTACTACAGGTATGTATGTAGATATGTAGATAAACAAGGTGTAACAAAAATATAATAAATGATATTTTAAGGGGTTAACAAGTGGGTCATAACAATCACGTTTATGTATCAAAGTAGGTATATGTGTAAACAGCTTTTAATTTTTGTCAGAAAAAGTGAACCAGTACCTACGCGAATACTACGCATTGAAATAAAACTATTTTTTAAGGATTTTATCGCGCTTATTTTTCGTTTTTACGTTCCCGAGACGTTTCGGCTGCTTTACAGCAACCATGGTCACGGGAGGACTGAAGGAAGACGAAAAATAAACGCGATAAAATCGTTAAAAAATTGTTTTATTTCAATGAACCAGTACCGTTCATCGCGCACTTAGTACGTAGTGTGATTTATTAAATTTCAAATAACGTGAGTATTTTTTACGGGAATATAACCTTTATAGCTTACCGACGCGACGGAACTCCTAAAAATATTCGTCACTTGTATTGGTACATCTTATACAATAAACGTCATTGTTAGGTACGCCAAAATGACGTCATGCTTGCATTTTATTATGCAAGTTATTAACTTAAATCGAGGAGAAATAACAATATTTATTGTTAACTAGCTGTTGCCCGCGACTTCGTCCGCGTGGTATTTAACAACGACGTCTCAACCGTTGGCAACAGCCTGCTCGCGTTCTGATCCCGCGGGACGCATTGCAGATTGTTGCTATCAAACTTTAAGCAGGCGCAGCGCTGCAACATTGGTTTTAATTTTTTTTCGAGAGATCCAATTTTTTTTTCTAAAATAAAAGTAGCCTAAGTTACTCCTTGTACATCAGCATCACTCCAATTTTATTTATATGTATAGATATATAACCAATACACTATTGGAAAAACCTTATCTATACATATAAATAAAATTGGAGTGTCTGTTTGTAATATTAAAATAACCGCTTTTTACTAAGTGCATTTGGATGTATACACGTTACCTATACCGAAACAACATTTTTTACAATTTTTGTCTGTCTGTCTGTCTGTCTGTATGTCTGTCCGTCTGTCTGTCTGTCCGTCTGTCTGTCTGTCTGTCTGTCTGTCTGTCTGTTTGTTCCGGGTAATCTCTGAAATGGCTGGACCGATTTTGACGGGAATATCACTGGCAGATAGCTGATGTAACAAGGAGTAACTTAGGCTACTATTATTTTAGAAAAAAAAAATTGGATCTCTCGAAAAAAAATTAAAACCAATGTTGCAGCGCTGCGCCTGCTTAAAGTTTGATAGCAACAATCTGCAATGCGTCCCGCGGGATCAGAACGCGAGCAGGCTGTTGCCAACGGTTGAGACGTTGTTAAATACCACGCGGACGAAGTCGCGGGCAACAGCTAGTTATACTTAAACTTGAATAGAATACGACGCGGGTTTTATACATTTTTTTTTTATTTATTAATAACTAGTTAAACTCGTGTGAACGGTACAGTACAGTATATAGACAGTTTCTGAATATTCATAATTGCTTTGCTTCGTTTACATCAAAAAATTCATATAAATTGACCCAGCGACATACAATACAAATATGTTAGGATCATAGTAGGGACTTGCGTCCCAATGAGTGAAACCTGCTATCAAGTACTACATTCAATATGGTATAGGTATGTAATGTATGGAAGTATTAATGAATAATACAAAATGAATATGACGTATACGACACCGCACTTAATATACCTACTTTATAAAGAAGTTGTCGACCGGGTTTTGCTTGGTTGAATATTGAGTATGGAAAACCACATGATATGTAGGTTTATTAGATATTATAAACAAGGTATTTCATTTCCTTACTGGTTTTTCAGCTATACAAATCCCATTTTGCGCCGCTTATAAAAATAATAGAGTCGGAATCCGAATCCAGTCACAATTTATTTCACTAGGTACTTTTAGGCCTCAGCCTCGAATTTAGCGAGCAGCGGGGCGGGCGGCGGCGCGGGAGCGAAGCTCGTTGGCCGCCCCGCGCCGCTGCAGCGCCGCTGTTTTCGAGAACGGGGCCCCAAGTCTGCTAACACAATCGATTCATAATCGAACAGCAACCGCATAGTAACTGTCACTTTTGACAGATATCCCATACAATATCTGTCAAAAGTGACAGTTACTATGCGGTTGCTGTTCGATTATGGATCGATTGTGTTAGCAGACTTGGGGCCCGGTCCATTTGTTTTACGCATAAGATCCTGCCGCTCCCGCGCCGCCGCCCCGCCGCCGCCGCCGTGTGCAAAAATATAACTTAGTGATGTTTTTAATGATATCTAAGTTCGGATGATTTTCGCGTGCACCACATATTAGGTAGATAATAGTCCTTACAAACACATGTAACTTCAAATATAGGTTAGGACCCTGTAACTTTGTAATTATTAATTTATCAGGCGGTTCTATTTGTAAAATATAAGCACTACTCCAAGGCACGTTTGTTTTATTTAATTAGCGCCATCTGTTTTCCTTTTTACTAACTATTTCATAAAAGTTGAAGGTGATGAACCAGAATAACTAATAAAGGCATATTGAGAGAGATTTTATGTTTTTGTGTACTCTCACATTATTTATATGAAGTGGATAACATAAGAAGGTAGCTACGAAATAAAAATAAAAATACTTTTTCTACACCTACACGCGTTTGAAGGTAGTTAATAAGACTGTTCATAGATGGCGGCATAATACACAAAATTTTATAAAACAATTAATTAACGACGCAATGAAAAGCTTAGTTAAAACATCTAAATCATATTTATTTGTGTTGGGTGCTGTTCAATTTTAAAATATTTTAATATATTAAATTATGATAGCATTTGAAAAGAACGATAAGCAGGTAAGTTCAATTTTTTTTCAATTAAAAGCTTTAGTACCAACTTAATCATAAAAACGTTATGTCTTTACTACTAAACTCAAAATAACATGAAGTTCGCCCATGTCCTCTCGAGGGTAGGCTTTATCTAAGAAACACACAAACCTGTGGTTAGATACAATTTCAGCAATTGGGTTGTCGCCAAAAGTGTATTAATTATCTCAAATTACACACTCATGGACTTGTCAAGTTTCCGAGCAGGAAATACGAACACTAAAAACTATATGGCCATGACGTCACCATCATAAGTCAGCGATCACTAAAATACGAAAAAATTAAAAAGTTGTCTCGTCATGATGTAACCACCCTCAGCGCGTGAGCAACACTAAAAGAACACCACCTCGTACTTATACAATAATAAAATTTACTTTCACCAAGCTTTTACAGCAAAATATCTTTGAAACTATATATTTTTAAGTAATATAATCCAACAATTATTTCACCGTACTTATGTCACAGACTTATTAGAATATTCAGACAACACGGTGTACACTAAAAGTGAAGTCTAAAATAATCTGGTCTAGCATGTCGTTTAAATGGTAGACCAGAGTTTTTTTAGGCTTCACTCTTAGCGTACGCCGTATGTTGTCTGATTATTCTAACAAGTCTGTGACTTATGTAAAAAATAGGATAGGTTTAGTTTATGATTCAATAAAACAAATATACTGAAGTACACAACCCAATTGTAGTAGCCGATAATGACAAAGCAAATCTTCTAATGTACGGTAACAATAGCGGTCCGTGCCAACTGGCTGCCACAGAGTTACGCTGACTAATTGCTGACCAGGGTGGCATTTAACTAATATTTAGAATGATTCTTACTTGGCGAGAGGACTAATACAATTCCTAGTTTGCAAACTTTTACCCACAAATTTATAGGCAGTTATAATGACAGGTCTGTTAGATTATAATGGCTTTATAATCCATCATAACTTTATATCAATCTGAGGGTTAGATAAATTATATACAATAGTTATGTACATGGTAAAACAAAAAACTAAAAGATACTTATTAATAGGACATTGAAAAATAAAATTATTACACAAAAATGCCTCCACATCGTCGTCGATGCCTAAAGTGCCCAGCAGGCTGGCCGCGTTTCCGCGCTGAATAGCGAGGCTCACTCTCTGCGCGAAATAGAGGCCAGCCCCAGGTTAGATTATAAGTCTCACATGATAGATTATAAGTCTTACATGTGCTTTAAAAACATTCGAGACATTAGTACAGTTAAAAAAGTGAATTGATTTTGTTTAATTAACACCGTAATCTGAACGTCTAGCTGATTATGTAAACCAGGGATATGGGTGTAAAATAGTATAGATTGTATAGTAAATTTATTCTAGTAGTATTTTTTGCAAAAAGTTAGTTAGGTTTGTCTAACGATTATTGCTTCAACAGGATTTCGGTGGTCTGAAAACAAGGCGATTGATGTATTGATAAAAGGACACCTTTCGTAATTAAAACTAATATCACTTAAGGCTTGATAATGTGGGCCTCTATGTAGGTACAAGTTACCCGCAATGCTACACAACTACCAGCAATATCGTAGAGCAGTAAAGCGTACGTAGCGAGCGTTAGTACAAAAGTAAGGGGCCTCTACCGCGCCCCAGGGAGGCTTTTGGATCAGTAATGACGTCAAATTTGACCCATAAAGCACTTCAATCCTAACCTTTCTGCTCGGTCTCGTTGTTGTCGACAGCCCAACGAATATAAAATATGAAACTCTTAGAGCTTTTGCTGATCGTGTCAGTTGTGGGTATAGTTTTGGCTAGGCAGTCCTTTATTTTCTTCTCTATGGTTTTAACTTTCCTTTGTTACAGATTGTTACTTACTTTTTGTCGATGGCTAAAATGAATTAATCGATATTTATTATTAACGCAATACACATATAAATAATATAAATTGATCAATTTATTGTAAAAATAACAATACCAGCCCTTTTTTAAATGTCCCACTGTTGGGCACGGGCCTCCCCTCAATGCGAGGGGGATTTGAGCGTAGGCCGCTAGGTTCACTGCACCGGGAGGTTTTCGGCAAATGTCAGAATTATTTTTTCGTGATTTCTCTAGGTCTGGGTTCTATTGCAATCGTCACTAGTCTATTATACGGACCGCAATGGAAAATCAACCCTGTGTCGAAAGTATCGTGCTCTACGATGTCACCTACGCGAACATCTTATAGGTACCAACCTATATGGTGACGGAAAGTGTTAAGCAGGGACGGATGGATACATGGCGGGCAATTGCCCTCTTCGCGACTCACGACTGAATTACTTTATTGTGACCATTTTTATATTTTTTCTGTAAGATTAATCACACATCAATTGTAATTACACATTTAGCGCAAGTGCACATTAACCATTTCAAGAAACATAGTACGTACCTAATGGATAAACCAAGATGTAAAAAAAAATGAGGGACACACCAAAAAAAAAAATACAGTAAAATATATATTTATTATATTAATGTTCTTAATTTAATATTTTCTATTACACATTAACGCATGTACGCGAAACACACACAATCAGCCCGGCTACTCGATACACAAGCGAGAGATCGATTGTAAGATTACAAGAAATATGTCTCACGAACACTGCGCTACTAACAATAGATATAAGAATGCCACGAACTAATTATTTCTGTGGTCTTCACACGGCTTGGCATCTTGACAAGTTTTTAAGAGCTTATTTTATTTTGCATATAGGCACGATTGATCGGCCTCATTGGATATTTTTTTCGGGTACGCAATCCGTAGGTACCTTTGGGTTATAAGGTAGATACGGGTAGAACTACCATGGCATTGGATTACTGTCAGGCATCGCCAAGATTTAATAGTCTATAATATCCTATGAGTAAGTTTGGCTTGATTTATGCTTAATCGTGTTCCATGGATGTAGCCAGGCCTTGCTTCAGGGCAGGACCAAGCAAGGAAACTCGAATTATCTTTTAATATAATTATGTTTTCTTTATCAAAATGTTAGCAGTGGAAAGTCGCTCGTTCCCTGAAGACAATGCTCTCATTTGCGAATATACTATAGAGTTACATTATTTCTTGATATCAGTAGTGATTAGATCTAATTTTTTGCGTTTGACTTAATGGGCCAAGGGGGGAGGCAGTTCCCCCCCCCCCCTCTGTCCCATTGAGACTACGCTTATTATTGGTTCTATTGTTTTTTTTATATAGAAGCATCTTATGTCGCGAATTTTAAATCGTAGACTACTATACTTAGTATTAGAACCTAATACCAGAGTTTTAATACCACCTTGTTGAATAATTGAAATAGTGGGTACAAACTGTGTAAAAATATTTGAAAGCCAACACAAAAAAAATTGATTCCTAGGTACACTTAAATCTGTTGTCACTATATAACATATTCTTTAAAAAAAAATGTCTTAAACGGTTCCTAATGTAAGCGTCGGTAGCTGTGTGACATAAACTATCTAATGGACTAGATATCTAGACTGAATTATTCATGTATAGGTGCTTCTAGTTTAAAGGTCGGAATTTCTGTTTTACGCCAATTTCGTGACATAAAGCGTTACTAGATTGTGCCATGGGAACATTGATAATGTAATGCAGGCGGAAACTGATTAAATATAGACTTTGCTTGCTAATGTCGTAATTGTAATGTTACAATAGTTTTATAATAAACTGCTAACACGAAGGTACAAACATACGCATAATAATCTTATTATTAAATAATGTGTACCACGTATTAGTTCTTATTTGTGAATTGAAAAAATAAACCACGCATTTACTACCGCCGTTACAGACAATTCACAAATTGTCTGCAACAGAAACATTTTCCTGCCACGCTTTACATACTATACTATAGAAACCGATGGACTTACCTAGTTTTTTTTTTTGGCGGGGACTATTTACACAATTGATTAAATGTTTAAGTTATAGCAAGAATAGAGTCGTGCCTACAACGCGTAGCATCGCCTGTCACGATGGGACAAGGGCACAAGGGCGAATCGTGATTCACTTGTAGACGGGGAGAGGACCTCTCAATTTATTCTACACCAATCGCGCTTTGATTATAATATAATATATTATATTTACCATATTGATAAATACATAATATAAGGTGTAACAAAAGCAGTGTAACATAATTTAACACGGCTAACAGTATGTTATAAAGGTAACATTCTAAAAGAAACAAATCAAATTAGGAGACATTTAAAAAGTTACATCCTGTACTGAGTGCACGGCCAAACATCATTTACACAGTTATTTTATAGACATATTGTACAATACCATTCAAAATCAAGGCAGGCTTATGGTTTTCGACTAAGTACATATTTTATCAGTGTAGCAGTGATTATAGCAGTGATAGCCAAGTTGGTAGAACGCTTGCCTCGGTAACGAGGATTGCAGGTTCAAACCCCGGCTCGCACCTCTGGGATTTTTCATGTGCGACTCTCATTTTCAACCAAGATTATCACTTGCTAAACGGTGAAGGAAAACATCGTGAGGAAACCTGCATGTCTGAGAGAACCCCTCGAAAGATGTGTGAAGTCTGCCAACCCGCACTGGGCCAGCGTGGTGGACTATGGCCTAAACCCCCCTCGCATTGAGGGGAGGCTCGTGCCCAGCAGTGGGACATAAAAAAGGGCTGGAATTATTATTACATATTTTATCAACCTCAACCGTCCAATCCCTTATTTGCAATGTTACATCTTATAATTAGGTATATTATATAGGTATATAAGTCTTTTTAAAAGTACAACGAATTGTATTTAGCTAACAACCGCTGTACTCTGTAGAAATATGAAAAAACTAACGAGGCTCTACACTAAATAAGTGTCTTATTTTTAGACGAAGCTGTTATAAATTAAATCGAACTTCGCAATCGAGAAAGTATAGGGTTGAAAATATAACCATGTTTTTCATTAATTCCCTGCGAAGAATTGGAAAGATTTTTTTTTTATAAAACGCTAGAAATAGTAATGGTATTGTCAATCAAAGTACAGTCGGGACCAAATGGAAATCGCCTCGAGGGTTTTCTATTTTTTCGTGAATGATTTGAAGGTTTTGAAGGTTGCGCCTTTGAGCCCACTCGTCTAGTAATCGTTTACACAATTCGAATGAATAAAAATAAAAATAAAAAATGTCAGTCTAAAATGCCAGTTTTATGAATAGCCTAGTTGAGTTATAAAATTACAATAAAGTGAGGTAAGCGGGTAATATCAAACAACGGTGGTTAATTTAAAGGAAATAATAAAAAAAAATCTTAGGCACATTTATACAGGGTGGTAACGAAATGGTATACTGAGTCTTAAGCTTGCGCTTCTTTAGCGCCTTATCATCATGTTGAGTTAGAATATCGATACGCAAATAAAATCGCTAAATTTGTTGTTTTGTTGACAACTTTTTTTTTTAATTAGATATAATTTATAGTAATTCTGAATTTAACTAATATTTACAAATACGTTAAAGTAGCCTGGGATTATTATATACTATTTCTATCTAGCCTGTACACTATATTTAAAGCTTCAATAGAACTTGGTAGGTACACTTACATATACAGTTAGATTTTCCATGAAAGTAGACCGAATACCTACTAAACACTCCAAGAACGTACTTATATTAGTAGGCCATAGAGACAGATAGAGCGGATGCCTGTTTACTGATTCGCTGTAGGGCGAAGTACATAGTTGTTTGTTTGCTACCACTGTCGCTGAAAGATGATTCCCGTCACGCCCTTGCCCGTGCCCCCGTCTCGTAGCGCGACGTTTCTCAGGGCATTCACGTGTTCGCTCTATATCTTACCGCGTTTAAAATGCTTACTTACTTGAACAAATAAATGAATATTGCCAGACGAACACACTATACGCTCGCACACTAAGCAACGCTAGTATTATGGGTACCGTACAATGGACTGAGGGCGAACTCAGTATATAATACTTATAAAGATATTAAACATCCATGACTCGGGTACAACCATTCGTGCTCATCACACAAAGTTTGTCCCTATTAGGATTCGAACCCGGTACCCGCGGCACAGAAAGCAGTGTCACTAGCAGCTGCGCTAATCAGAACGATACAATATTATGTATATGGGCTTTTTAAAAGCGCGTCAATGAATAACGTCACATCATAAAACAAGAGAAAGTCCAAAGATTTTCTGTGCACTGTAATTTACTCTATAGAAACTAAGAAAAAGTAGGACGGGCGCTATGTATAATTAGTTATCGTAATAGTCAAATTTCGTACTTCCATTCCGCCGGTTTAATTAAAATAGCTAATTAATTTAATTCTAGAAACATTTCAAATATTTCTTCATAGTTTATCTAGCCAAGTCTAAACATGTTATAAGTAAAATTAATTAAGGCGTAATTATATTTACGTTGACAAAGGGTTTATATGATTACTTATTTACACAATATGTACACCTAGCTGCGCCCGGCGGTGTTACCCGCGATAAAAAGTATGAAAAATTAAAACATCTATCCCGCGAGAACCATACATTTTAGTAGCCAAAGTAGCCTATGTGCTATTCCAGACTATAATCTATCTCTGTGCCAAATTTCATCCAGATCCGTTCAGCCGTTCGGGCGTGAAAGAGTAACAAACATCCATCCATCCATCCATCCAAACTTTCACATTTATAATATTACATATAGTATAGTATAGATGATAATAGACATTAAAAAGAAAATAGAAAAACATTCTACCTTCATAATGTTTACAAAAGATTTAAGGAAATTGGCCCATGGGTACGTACGTACATAACGTACCCAAGATGCTGGCAGCATTTCCTTGCTGAATAGCTAAAGCTACTCTGTGAGCGAGAAAATGCCAGGCGCTTGGGTCACCAGTTGTGTCGACCAATCTTTTTGATAGGCTTTGTATCAATTCTATGGCGCTTGGACCCCATAAGTGTTGATATTGTAGGAACGGCATTCCGAATGGGTGGTAAAGTAGTAGTTTAGCATTTCGTAACTTTTGATTATTCATAAGTACTGTACTTATTGGTCTACATTAATAAAAAATATTCTGATTCTGTTTCTCACATTAAAGTCTTATAAGTACTTAGTACGTATACCTAAATGCTTACTTAATATACTATGCATACTTAATGACGGTGATAATAAAATAAAAATAACTGATGTATCTCTAGTCAACTTGAACAACATTATTTTACGCTTTTAATGTTACACACAATTTAGCGTTCAACTCTACTAAACAAAGAATCGTCCTCAAAAGCCTTAAAAATATGAAACGAACACAAAGACAATAACGAACAGCGCGAGTGGAAAAGAATAAAAGAAAACTTGTTGTGTTTGAGTTTCATTGTAACATCAAGGAGATTCAAAAGGTAGAGACATTCAATTAATCTGTAGACGTAGCATTCTTGGGAACGGTCGTCGGAGCCGACCTTTAGGACTGCGTCTCTATTAGGCTTTTAAAAAAGATAAACAAAAGCCGATTTCAGCGGAGGCGCTTGCAGTGGTCGCGTGTGTGCGTACAGGCTACGGGCTGAACAGTGCCCATTTGTCAATTGATTCCCGATATAATGAAGGGTACATCGCTACATTGGAGCGAACTGTCAGAGGCGGTCGCCCGTTTCGGTATAGATTTGCGTGTGGTGTGGGTTCGGTGGTACAGGGTGTATCGAACGCTGCGTGCGCAGCCACGCGGCGTGCTCTCGTCTCGCCCACTCCTCACCGCTCGCCGCGCTGCCTCTCTCGCGACCTACACAGCCTACGAGACTTGCGTGTTGTTTGATCATGCCGCGTCTGTGTGGCCCCTTGTTGATATTGGACTTGATTCCACTTTAAATTGATTAATTCGTACAACGACACCTTCGATTCCTAGAACGATGGTTCAAGGAAACCGGGGAGCATGTGCTTTTACACCACTTCTATGAACATACCTAATTATATTGGTAAACAAACCGTTTCATTCAGTTTAAGATATATTTATTATGCTTTGTGGTATAGTAGCCTTTGTTATATATAATGATATCTAAAGTATTTCATTTTAGTCGATTATAATACAGAGATCCTTTATGATAGAATCGTGTTGAGCCTGAATGAACAATGACAAACTGAACAATGCTCTTCTACTTAAATCTATAATTAGGTATATTAGGTAGGTACTTACTAAAACAATATTTGAGCAAAACCAGTGCAATATAAGTAAAATAATATAGAATAGCAATATTCAGGTTACGATATTCAACAGAATCTAACTATTAGGCGCGCCGTTTGGAATCATGAAAATCCTTGCGCCTGTGAAAACGTCCTAAAGAGAGTTTTCCACAACTCACTAACACCGATTCGACTCTCGTAAGCACGCGGCCTCAACGCACACACGTGTGAGTCGCAAAATAAGCGCCTGAAACTCACTACGGAGCCGACCGATGCGGTGATGTCCCGCTCACACGCAGTCCCCCGTCCTATTTCAACAGGTTTCACCTTTCAGGAGTTGCAGTAGAACGCGTGCCGCTAGTAACGGAGCACAAACAGCGCGAGGAACACACGTCGCTTTGGAAAACTGAAAACACAGTTTCACTGACAGTTCCGACATCATCTGACATTCAGCGCTGTCCGAAGTACGGCCGACCGCGTATCGTCGTACCGACATGGATACAAATAACTATTTATAAATGCATAATTTGTAGCGCGTGCGTTCAGTGTACGATCGGTTGTTGTAAGTGAAAAACGCGCGTTTCGTATGGTGTCCAACTTCACGTACAAAACATGAACACCGCCAAAGTTGACTGTGCCAAAAACTATCAAATAAATCAATTATTATAGGTATGTTGTTACTCGTTAAGCGTGCTCCCGTTGTGATGTAATTGTGAATTGATAAGGAATTTGGTTAATTAAGACATGGAAAGTTAGCACGATGTATATCTATGAATGTAATCAATGTTTACCTCTTCAGTGTTGTGAGTAACATTAAGATTATTAGTGAATAAACTCTAACGAAATGTAGTTGCTGCTCCGATTGGATTCTGACTATAGAGGGATGGGAGATAATGGTTGTGATAAAATAAGAGTGCGTATCTCACTAATCGGTCCTGGCAAGACTTGTTAAACAAAATGTGGTTGTAATTTTCCCGTATGTTGTGATTAAACGTTAAATCAAAATAATATATTATGGATAAAATAGTAATTTAATATTATGTATTGTATATCAGTTAGGTACTCGTTGCAGTATTCTATATTTCCATTACAAACGCTGATAAAAGGTTGTCTGCGCTGGGAGCCCACCCGCGCTAATTTCCCATGAGGTTGTGAATACTGTAAACAAACTGAAAGCAAAAACTTGGAGGTCCATTCTCATTCAGATGTGTTTATCCGCGATTGTGCTTCAACAGTGATATAGTGTATACTTGGACATATTCAGTGACAGCCTGCCGTACTCCACTACACGCGAGGTAAGATTATTTTACTAAGTATAGATTAATTATAATATTTAAATTGCCTCAACTCTATATAAGTTATAATGGATTATAAGGCAATTTTTACGCACTTTTTCCTTTGAAAAGTTCGTTATAATGCTGTAATAATCCATTATAACTGTCTATAAATTTGAGGGTCTAGTCTATAAAGTATATGGTGATGAGCCTAATTAGTTTTTATTGATGAAAGGTTAAACTTAAGCAGAGTAATGAGTAATTGTATGGTAATTTTAATTTAATTAGAGCATATCCACATTGCTCTAGTATTTGCTAGTATGCTATAGTTATTTATCGTTTTTTTACCCTTTATTTTTTTACACATTTATTGGTTTCGCCCTAAACATTTATTAAAGTAAATTGCTACGTAATTTGTAGGTTCTGAACATTTAATTGTAAAATTAACAACCGTTGTTCTTTCAGTAGGCGCCGACTATTATACGAAAGAGTTGAATAATATAGATTGAAATTATTTATGTAGGTTTCTTTACATAGCATCCGGTGGGAAATTTGCTTTTCCACATACAATTTAGATAGACATAGAATGCTTATTAAATATTAACATTGTTAACTGTTGTACAATGGCTATAAACCTATTGTGAGTTGATTGTAATTATTATTACAATATACATACAATGGTAATAGTAGTAGTTGTCGGTCTGATTAGCGCAGTTGGTAGTGAATCTGCTTTCGGTGCCGCGGGTCCCAGGTTCGAATCTTGGTAAAGACAAACTTTGTATGATGAGCACGAATGTTTGTACCTAAGTCATGGATGTTTAATATCTATTTAAGTAATTTATACTGGTTTCGCCCGCAGTCTATTTTACGGTGCCCATAATACAAGCGTTTCTTATGGTGGGACCGTATAGTTGGTGTATTCGTTTGGCGATATTTATTTATTGTACTAATTCTATCAACCTTATAAGTAATTATACACATAAATTAAAATATCTATATTGTAGAATTTATATAAGTAGCATTTATTTATGAATGTATTGTATCATAGGCCAATACGAATCAAATGATGATCAATGAATGATGCGAGTTGACTTCTTTAAAAATAACGAAGAAAAAAATTACGTGGACTGGCAAAATGGCACTATTTTGAAGCCGATTGTCAATATAAAAAAGAAGAAGATGCTAAGAAATCAACTAATAAAAACGACGAATATGTCAATCCAAATTAATACAGACTGTCAAAATACAAGTCAACCACAGATAAAACTGAACTGAGTGAAATTAAACGCCGTGCTTTTGAAGCGCAGCGTCGAGATGGGAAATTAGATTAATTCCCGATGCACCGAGCGACCACCGAGCTAGCTATGTTTGCCTGGTACTTACTTTATATTTTACTGTATAGAATTATTGCCTTTGCAATACAAAAATTGTGCACAGACTTTTAAATACGATAAATATATGTTATACTTATGTCTAAAATTCTATTTTAAAAATATTTTTCTAGCACACATTTTTCTATACATTGTCTAGTAATGGCTTCATCCATAGACAACCTCGACCAACTCTATAGCTATGGTATGAATATTTTGTGAACAGAATGGAAATTTCACACCTCCGTGCCATATCTATTTTCACACAATACCTTCCTTTTTTTTTTTTTTTTTTTTTTTTTTTTGACGGGGGGGAAATCTTCGATAGATACCCGGCCTCTGTGTGGGAGAGGGCCGGGTTATGTGGGATTCTTACCCACTAAAACCCCCCCGGTGGCCGCCTTCGACACATGTTGGAGGGGCTCCGGGATCTCCAAACGGAACGCACCGGTGCCCCTCTTGTGCCTCGCCCCCTTATGGGGGCCCGTCTCGGGGGAGCAGATGTTTGCACCCCCTGCGCCCTCGCTGCGCACGGCGGCGGGGAGCCACGCCCGCCGCCGTCCTCCTCAGGAGTCGTCATCGTCACCGGACGTCCGGGGCCCACACCCCAGTCGTCCTCGACCCCGAGGGTAGCCCGTTATTTAAGGCCCTGGGCATCAGGGCCGGGGGGCCTCGACGAAGCGCGACTCGGCGT
The DNA here is from genome assembly GCA_905333125.1 of Pheosia tremula. Lineage (NCBI taxonomy): Eukaryota > Metazoa > Arthropoda > Insecta > Lepidoptera > Notodontidae > Pheosia > Pheosia tremula. The sequence continues at coordinate 5,954,916 of HG995415.1, forward strand.
CTTCGTCGGCGGCGAGCGGGATCGGCTCTCTCGCGATCCCGCTCGGCTGACTCCTTCTGGGACATAACAGTCTCACAGAAGGCAGTCATAGCCCCCCACGCCGCTTCCCCGGACAGCATAGCCGACACTACGCTGTCGAGGGAGAGATCCGATCCGATCCGTTGGACCAGGATTCCCCGCTCCGCGTCCCACGCGGGACACGCCTCCAGCGTGTGCTGGGCGGAATCCAGGTCCCCTCCACAGTGGTGGCAATTGGTCGTTGCCTCGCGTCCTATCTTGCACAGATAATCACTGAAACAGCCGTGTCCAGTGAGTATCTGCGCAAGCCTAAAGGTGACTCGCCCAGTCTTCCTCCTCACCCAAGTTTCGAGGACCGGCAGAATGGCGCTGACGACGCGTTTGCGCGCGTATCGCTCCTCCGAGAGCCGCGCGCGCCACTCGTCGAACGCGCGTCTCTGCTCCTGCCGGCGTATGCTTTCGAGCGCTGGCACCTCCTCACCCCTCCGGCGGAAATCGCGGTACCGGTCATAGACCCTCGCGTCCATATCCGCCAGAATGTCCAAGGGCGGGAAGCGCGCCAGGATTGTCGCCGCCTCAAAGGATACCGTGCGGTATCCTCGTGCGACCCGGATGGCCATCCTCCGCTGCAGGGAATAGATTTTAGTCCTGCAGCGGCGAATACGCAGCCTGGGGGCCCAGACTGGGGCCCCGTATACCACCACGGATCGCACGACCCCCGCATAGAGGCGGCGGACTTCCTCGATCGGTCCCCCGAGGTTGGGCAGCAGTCTGTGCAGAGCACCCACTACCCTCTCGACCCGGGGGACCAGGCGCCCGAAGTGCTCCTCGAAACCCCATCGACTATCCAGGGTGAGGCCCAGGTACTTCATGTACCGCCCCACCCTTACCGGCGAGTCACCCACGCGTATCCACGAGTCGGGCGGTTCCCTGCTCCTCGGCAGTCCGTGGAACCATAGCGCCTCGGTCTTGTGAGACGCTATGTGCAGGCCCAACTCGCGGATCTTGGCAACGACCATTGCCACCCCAAGCTCGGCGAGCCTCTTGGTCCTCTCGAAGGTGTCCCCACTGGCAATAACCAACGTGTCATCAGCGTAACAGACGACATTTACGCCAGCGGGGAGTTCGACACGCAGGACAGCGTCGTACGCGATGTTCCATAAGAGGGGTCCCAACACGGACCCCTGCGGAACACCGCAATTGACCTCCCTCCGGTGCACTGCACCGTCATGTCCCAGGTACGTTATGAACCTGTCGCGCAAGTAGCCCCCGACTATGATGGCTTGCAGGTAGGAGGGCACATGATGATGTGCCAGTGCCCCCGCGATTGCGTCCCAGGGTAGGGAATTGAAGGCGTTGACGATATCCAAACTGATCGCCAACGCCACGCCACCCCGGGACACAGCCTGCTCCGACAGGGAGCGGACGCGAATGATCGCGTCCACTGTCGAACGCCCCTGCCGGAAGCCATACTGGCTATCCGCCAGGTCGGGGCCGACACGCGACAAATGTCCGCTGACACGACCGGCAATGATCCGCTCAAAGAGCTTGCCGGTGTCGTCCAGCAGACATATGGGACGGTATGCAGAGGGGGAGTCCGCCGTCCTGCCTTCCTTCTTCAAGAGGACCAACTTAGCCTCCTTCCAGGCCGTGGGGAACGTAGCAGTACGGAGGCAACTGTCAAACAGCTGCCTCAGCCTGTCCCCCAGGGCAGCCAGAGCCAACACCAATGCCCGACCCGGTATACCGTCGGGTCCTGGCGCGGTGTTCTTGGCGCGTAAGCGGCCAACGGCTCGGTCCAGCTCCTGCTCGGTCACCCCCAACTCATCGGTATAGTCCGAAGGTGTCGGGGGGATTGAGGGACTGGCCGTCGCTGCCGGGAAGAGCGTTTGAATTACCCTCGCCAGCAGCTCCGGCTCCAGGGTTTCCGTCACCGGGGGCATCCAGGGGCGGAGCTTTCCAAGCACCACCTTGTAGGGACGCCCCCACGGATCTCTGCCCAATCCCTCCAGGAACACAATACCTTCCTATGCTAATAAACCGTTTTTATTGCTAACACCGTCGAAAAACGGTAATGGTTTTCATAAATCTGTCACGAGTATAATCATAGGTAATAATTTGTACTACCGAACGTATAGTTTATTTTTTGTTATTTAAATACGCATAGGATTCTAGGCTTTATCTGACATGTCACAGTTTATAAAATGGCATGTGCTAGCGCGAGTACCGACGACAGTATTTATAGCTCTATATGTGAACAAATCAAAGAAAAATATGACGTGTTGTGACGGTGGAGATATCATTTGAAAAAAAAAATATGCGGTCATTCACTGTTCTAATATTAGGCAATTCAATTTTGTAAGAAAATAAAGGTAGTCGAATCGTGGCAAAGATACAAAACATAAAAAAGGCGGAATCCGGATTATTTCACTTTTACCCTACCCACGATTTTAGTCAACTATTCATGTAACGCCTTCACTCATGTCTGTTTTGTAAATTACCAACGTCACTGAAAAGACATATATATTAGAAAAATGTTTACATTTTGTTGTATTTTCATAAATTGACTCCTAACTGACTTTGTTTAGAATATGCCGTAAGTAGTATAATATTGGAAATGGTAGTCATAATTTTATGCACCGACTCTATATATACAAGGTGCATATCCCGTAACAAAAACTTTCAAAATATTTTTTATGTAAAGTAGTTTGCGTAATTATAATATTATATAACAAAGTAGGTAATTTAGAAAAATACTTTAGTTATTAAAAAAATATAAAACTTTAACTTTTCAGTGTAAGGATAACTTCATCATGTTGCTGAAAATACATTAAAGTCTTTCGAATACGACTTGCTTTTGCAAAATATATATATTTGTTAATATTATATTTCGAAGAATAACATTCATTGTTATTGTTTAGTGGCTTGGCTACCATGTATCGTTCGTCGCGCTGAGGCAGGTCCAGTACCTATATTTTTATTTATCTATGGCCCAGCCGTCCAATCGCTCGGATGTTACAATTTTTTACATTATTGTTACCATTGTTTTTTTTTGTTTTACGACATGCAATCTTGCAACAATTTTAAATGAGTCCATTATTAAATACAGTTGTCTTATATCTGTAAAATAAATGTGTCTATCAACATTTATTCATTAGATTCTATAAAATTGATCAAATATGTTGTCAGCAACTATATTGAAATCTCTAATTAATTTGTAGCTCACAGTCCAGTATAACAAGTTTCTTAACAGATGCGAAGCATACCTTTCTAAAATTAACCCTTATCGTCACATTGTTTACATAACAACAATGTAAATTAATGTCCCGAAAACTCGGAACAATAATAAAAATGCGTGTACGGTCGCGCGGTGCGACGGCACACTTCGACGGTGGTGGGTAGGTACAGCATTTGTACCGAAGCCAAATCGTGTCCGACTAATGTCCCGCTTCTGCCAAGGCAAATTCTATCGCTATGATACACAGCCGACCTTCTGCTATTGTCTCCGCTATTGGGCTATTCCTTTTGTACACTCGGCGGGTGGAGTGCTAGTAACAATTCTTCTGGGAATAGATTACTATTGGTTATACGGTTTGTGACGTGTTCGAATTTTTTTTTATTTTTTTTATTACGATATAGGCAAGTATTTGATCTCGATCTCACCTGATGGTAAGTGACGATGAGATCTACGATGTAGCATACTTGCCTAGAAGGTACCTGTTCACTCTCTACTTGAAAACACCCAGATTATAGTCGACGGGGAAAAAGACGCCGGTAGCGTGTTCCATTCCTTGGCAGTTCGCACGATGAAAGTAGAAGCAAACCGCTTAGTACGAGTACGTACCGAAGGAATGTCCACAGTGTACGGATGACACTTGTCCGCGCGTCTTGTCGACCGATGATAGAATGGAGATGGGGGAATTAACTCGTGTAATTCCGTCGTTAATTTCGAACTAGCTTTCACCCGTGGCACCAAACACGTTGACTTCAAAGACGATAAATAGTCTATCTATTATTTCAGATTGCCTACGGCTATTTTTACTAAGTTTAATTTTAAGCTGTGCTAGGTTTTCTGCGCGTTGATCTACTTACAAGCAAACGCACTTGAGATGAAAGTATGTTTGTTTGTAAGCTAGTAGGATCATAAGCATAGAAATAAACATGGAGGATGAATGTGAAAATCTTATGTAGAGATTCGTAGTTTTCTTTTACTCGGTACACGCGAGTCAAGGTCAGTGAAGTGGAAAAAATCAAAATATAAATAGTCGACGGCTTTCAGTTGATTCGTCACCGCATCTTGGTTCTGTCATACATTGTTTTTTGTGCAGGTTTTTTGTAAGCGAACACGTCATGAAAAGCAATAGTACGTAATTAGCGGGAAAGTTATATGAAATCGGCACGTGTATTCTTGAAAATGTAAAAAAACGTAAATAGTTGTAGCTGCCGCGCGCTTGTGAACATTCTAAATTTAAATTTAAAATCTATTACATTAAAAGCATTTGTGTATTCAATGATTAAAGAAGCTATTTTTAAATTTCGAATCAATATCACTTACTTATGTAAGTACGATGATTAATTTGTTTATTTAATGGAATAAACAAATTCAAATTATAGAATAAATAAATACAACAGTTAAATAGGTATGATATATTTAGCTCTTCTGCGTACCTAAATTAAAAACTTTTTATTAAAACATTACGTAAAACAAAAACCAAAAAAAACTTATAGTGAATTAATTATAATCTTTTTTAAATGCAAAGCTAGTTCACTCTTAAAGAATTTAAAAATATGTCAAGGACATGGATATCATTTCTTTTTCGTTTTTGGAACTATGCCGGCTAGTTTGAGACGCGGATGTTATACTTTTTTTTTGTTACCACGCATTATATATTTCAGTTTACTGTGTTTTCCTGATTTTAAAATAATTACGTATAGCTATTTCAATTTAATATTAATAATTAATACCAAGATTATAACATGACAGATGTCCGAACCTTTCAAATAGTCCTATCTCATGTCCATCCAAACTACAATCCATAGACCTAATTATCTTCCCATATTCCTGCAATAGTTACTCAGCCGGCTGAGGTCAATTCACTGTTTATGCAATCATTTTCAGCAGTTTACCTACCGGAGGTGGCTAGCATAACATTACAATTCGCAAAAAGGGCCTCTATGTGTTGGACCCATGTTCCCGCGCAAGCCTTCTAAAAATCTTGGTATAGCCCGTGCGGAGAGAGACGTAATAATAATAATATCGCTAGATAAACGCACCAACTATATGGTTCCACACTAAGCGACGCTTCTATTATGGGACCCTACAATGAACTGAGGGCAAACTCAGTATATAATACTTATATGGATATTAAACATCCATGACTTGGGTACAAACATTCGTTCGTTCATTCGTGCTCATTACACCAAAATTGTCCTTACGAGGAATCGAACCCGGGACCCGCGGCACGGCAAGCAGGGTCACTACACTATCAATTGCGCTAATAAGGTCGTCACTCGTACTTACCCAATATATAAAATGGTCGGAGATAACCGTTAAAATAGCTGTAGCAATTAGAGGTCTTTGAACTCGTGGGGTTCGTTAAATATATGTACATACATTACAAAAAGTTTGGGATCACTTCCTTATTCCTGAATACCTTGTAATAAAAAAATAGCATGTGTTTTTGCTAATAAATAAGTGAACGCTATTGAACGATTATTGACTGTAGTTAAACATGTAATCAACAACAAACTAGAAACGCCCACCGCAACAGAAAGAACATAAAAATATCGTTAAAATTCACTAAAATAAACTAGTCGCAACGCCCGTCTCTGCTCGTTTAATTTTTGTTCTAACATTTCACACTAATGGAACAATTTATTGGCGCACTACATTAAGTGTGGACAAAATATAGCTTTAATATCAGACTGTATTAACTCGGTTTGTTTTATGTTACGAAGCGTGGAATTAAGAAAATGTTGCAATGATATCAACAATTCGGATAGCTAAAAACTAACATAAAAATGCATTTGCGTTTTTTTAAATGAACATTAAAAAAAACTAATTTTGTAATTGAAACGAATTAAATTATACTTAATGCTGCCGAATCACGTTTTTTTTCTTCTATATAAAAAAATGTACAGACAATGCTTGGTGTTGCATTTCTCAAAGACGAATAGGTCGTGCGCTTTATTATCAATGAAAACTTTTTTCGCAATGTTTTTTTTTCGAGAGAATTCGGTCAAGTACACCCGCCAAGAGCATTCGAAGACAGTTTGACAGCTATTTTATCGGCTTTATCTTTTTTTCTTTATCATGTAACGTTATTGTTAATAAAATAGTTTTAAATGAAAATGCTTTTATTTTTGTACTGTTGCCATCACAGATCACGAGAGATATGCCGTGCGGTTCAAAATGTATGGGAACTCGCTGTCTCCGTTTTGTTCCCAACCACTCGCTAAAACCAACCAATACGAAGTCTCCTCGGTGCGTGCTGCGTCGTCGCCGTATACAGCGGCCGTACCACGCGACGCACCAGTTTATTCAAAGTATCGTTAGACGATCTATGCATTGCCTCGTACATTCACTCAGTAGCGAACATAGGTGGTACTTAAAGAGCCATGTATTTTGTACAAAAATAAAAAAGTCGTTGTGCTACATGAAACCTAAAATAACATAATAAAGGCATTAAATATTTTTTGATTTGTTGTTTTTAATGATTATAAAGACGAATAAATAAAATACTTAATACTGGCTGGTGAAATGAGATTCCATCTTTCGCGTAGTTCACTTTGCTGCTAGTATTTTTGCACACAACCACGGAATAACACGGCATTTAAAAAAAAGGTTAGAGCTCCGATACCGACGTGCAGTTGCAGTCGACTGACGGCGATAACTCTATGTTAGCGTAATTTTGGCTAAATGTAAGCGCAAGCCCACCGCTTTCATAACATATCTCCTCTCATATATCTGTGGTTGCCATACTATAAACAGTAATAATAGGTACTTTTTCCACGTATCTTGAATATTAAGTACTTATTAGGTGTCTCCTTTAAATATTACTCAGGTCTTTTAACACACATGTATCAAAAATCTACACTATCACAAACACTTGTCCTTTGATATAGGCAAATTATAAATGCGTACAGAAAACAATAGATACTACATTACTAAAACTGTTATTAAAATACTTTCTACAAAGCCTATTTTGTATTAAGAGTTCTTTCTACTTTTTATTTTTTAAATAAAAACTCAATGAGAATATCTTTACCTGAAATTAACAGCTAAAATGTTCTTTTTTTCAAATTAGCTCAACCCGTATGGTAGTCGTAACGCTTCGGTACAACAATTATTTATCGGTAACTAGTCATCTACGCCGTAGCACTCGTAGCTTTACCTACATACAGGTTTGCTACGTAGTACCGATAGACCTTTTTATACGATTTTCGGCCTTAGCATGTCGTTGCTAACTCATTTAAAAAGGAGGAGGTTCCCATTCGAAACATATTTTTTTTATTTATGTTTGACGTAGCATCACGTTTCAGTGGTACTATTTTTTTGCCCTGCCAGTATACAGCTTTGGCGAAATAATTGGTAATTTAAAAAAAAAATGTGCAGTGCAGAAATGCGCGAACACATTACCCGCAACATCTATCATGTGAAGCGGGTGTAATAACTAACTACATTCCGACATCGTAAAACTATTTTATGGTGCACGGTGAAAATTTGCTGTGAGCTACCAACTTTTATTTCTTTTTACTAGACGTACGGTTTATTTACTTTTAATTGTTTCGGAAAGCAATATTTAGTTGTTACTATTGACGACTCTATTAATGATTGTTTACTTTGGAATTCATTTCAGTAAGTTAGATTTTTTTATTTTTTAAGAAAAAAATAATTTAGATTTTTGAATCATGGCCGGTGAATCTTATCTCATCTCATAGCCATTGATGACGTAATTCAACTCATTGTGTACAATAGCTTAAATCCTAATTTGGGTAAGTAGTTCAATATGTAGACACATAAACAGTAAATGCTGTTATAATTCTTGTAACACAAAATCGTTTGTTGAAAAAAAGATAGGACATCTTTCATCTTTTATTCTATTCTTGTCACAGTATTTGTAAATAACGTTATCCTAACGTTAAATTTAAATTACGAATCCATTCCAATTATTTGAATATAAAACATAGAGCTTGTGTAAATATAAAAAATAAAACTAAACTGTTTAGCAAAACATGAGCAAAACAAAAACAATCCTTCCGAAAATACTGATTTTCTGATAAAGGTTTCTATGGATCTTTTTTTTCTTTTTACATATTATCTATGTAAAATAATAACTGGCCAGTTAATGTCATATTCAGCGGCATTAGGAAACGTGAATCAGTGCTTCTAGTCTTAAAATAAAAACGAGTTGGTAAAAATGGAGTGTGGGCGGCACGCAGACAAAAATATTCTGGAGACAATTTTTTGACGGCTCATAATATACTTGTGCATTTTGTTGTACGTAATGACCTTTAGAAATATTTCCAGAAGATAATATCGTTGTGTAGTTCTAAAATGAGATGCCCACTCAAACTTTTTTTTTATTAATATGTTTATTTGAAGAGCTTACATTAATTATATATTGAGTTTGTATATTTTCTTGCTCATTTTTTGGTGTCCCATTTATTTTTAACTTTAATTAGACACAAATTCTTGCTTAAATTGATGGACAGTCTCAACGATATACGAGCACCGTAGTCTATAATCATAGACAATTTATCTTCAGTTCAGAAATGCACAATAAATAAAAACAAACGAAACATCATAATACAAATTGAAATTATAATGAAATTGAATTAAATAACATTAAGTATTAAACTGACATACATACATTATAATTATACGTTCTCGGAACAAACTTATGTAATAAATAAATCAGCCCAAACTCAATCCCTAATTTCATAACCGCAGGTAAAGTTCTGATCTTTGAATACAAAATTTATGATAATTTCACAAAAAAAAACGTGTTTCTACATCTGACAGTACATTGTACTGGCGGCAAAATTTGACTTGTTAAACGTAACGGTTGGTTAAGTAACTTATATATCTGGTGAATTTCAGGTCTTTGTTAAGTATTTGAGTTTCTTTCTTGGGCGTAGGGATACTGGTACATATGATAGAGATATTGGTAACCCGGCACTAAGGCTATGAGATTTTTATGCATTTACGGAACTTTATGAGAATGGCTAGATCCAGACTGATCGTGCACCTTGCAAGGCAAATGACGATCAAGGCGCTGTCTAATATTTCTCGCTACCGGTCCAAACACTGCATGTGCTCAAGGTGCAAGAAGGTGCACGGTCGGTCTGGATACAGCTAATGTAAGTAGATGCCGACACGATTGTATCGTGTGAGCGGGTAGAACTTATTTCAAGCATACTTCCACAGTAAGGTCGTCCACAAATATTTTTTAGGCGAAAAAAATCACCCAAAAATCAAATCATATAAGATTAACCGCACTTGCAACCACTAAGAAGGTGTCTCATGACTAACGTCACCCAATGACATCATCGTACCCTACATTTTTTTTTAATCAATCAACAAGTATCCGTTCTACTGATTTAAATTATATGTTAATTATTATGCTTCATCACAAAGACACAGACCATACCAACAATATACCGAAAGTCCAAGGTATCTGTGTTATTCTTCGAAACTATCTTGTTACACAAAACGCATTTGTTTACGTCATATATTTTATTTTGTTTTTGTGACGCCCGTTTGCTAGTGACCATCGTGGATGGTCAGAAATAAAGTTCTCACTGTTATGTGTATAGGTAGTTTCTTTTTAAAAATGACGTGTTGTTTTCTTTTTTAAACGCAAAGGAATGTGTTACGTATCTGCGTTTGGTACATTTGACGTCAGTAGGCAGTAAGGTGATTTGATGTGTTGTAATATAAAATAATGCTGACGAAATATAAGGTCTGGTAGAGTATGGTTGGTAAGGTACGCCTGGCAGGCAGATCCATGACCTTTTCCACCACCCACGAGTGGGATGTCAGAAATGCGCGCGTGTAGGTATTTCTTCTTCTTGTACTAGGTAGTTTGGCAATCGGCTACAAAATAGTGCCATTTTGCCAGTGTCGATTATTTGTTTATCGTATTTTTTGTAGATTGCTAACTTTTTAAATTTGTACCTGAAAAAGAAGAAGACCTTAATATAGCCCAATATTTTTATTCAAAGACAATTAAGCCCAATTAAAATCGTCGTAAAGGAAATGTCTATTTCGTGTTAATTCTCGGTGAGTTTTACACCAAATAAACTAAGGGTGCTATATCCACAGCTAAATTCTTCAAACATGCACATACGCAAGGGAAAAAATACAACAATGGACTGTGGAGATTTAAAAGGATCCGAGCTGGCCCACTTTCCCCAGGCGCGACGCTTTCTTTCTTAATGACGCCACGCTCCAGGGAACTCGGAAAATATTAAAATGAGCAAGCACTTGTTTCGTCGGTAAAACGGCCATCGCTCAAGGCTTCGCGCCTTCTTCCAGTCCTAGCCGCATTTTTTTTCTCAAATGCGGTTTCGTATTCGCCTCCGATTTTTGAAATGAAAAAAGTTTGTCATTGGGTAGCTTATCGCGTTTTGTTTATGATCCGTATTAACGGACGAAATTCGAATGGCTGCTGAAATTCTAAATTTGAATCGTAATGCTATATGGTAGTGTTATAATGATGATGGTTATATAGAAAGTAGCATATTCCATGGCACAAAATGGTTTTTTTATTACGAGTTTGATTTAGGTGCTAGAACAAACATGTTAAATTGGAAATTGAAATTAATTTTAAATATTTACTATAGATATTTATTATAGACTAGCTGCGCCCCGCGGTGTTACCCGTGATTAAAAAGTATGATAAATTAAAACAAATCTATCCCACGGGAACCATACATTTTACCGGGATAAAAAGATCCAGACTATAATCTATCTCTGTGCCAAATTTCAGCCAGATTCGTTCAGCCGTTTGGGCGTGATTGAGGAACAAACATCCATCCATCCAAACTTTCACATATATAATATTAGTGAGTTTAGTGAGATATAGTGAGATAATTATCTATCCGGATAAGCGCCATTGAGCAAAAAAAAACGCTGGAAGAAAAACCAGAACTGTAAAAATAAGAATTAAGTGAGTTTGTATATTTCAGATTGCAACATTTAAGGGATATGTCTCCAAATCCACAAGGATAAATGCTACAGCTTTACTGTGACAACACGTGGAATCAACGCCGCGCACAAACCTCGGAGGCAAAGTAGAATATCGTTAGGGGGAAAAGGAAAAAATGGAGGGATTTATTCGCGGCGCGTCCCCAATGAGTAATGCCTCCTGCGATTTAGGTGTCGGCCTCGATAGAAGACGTCGATGCCAATGATTTATACTCCAGTTGGTCTCATGCCCTCTGCACTTGGGATAAAACTTCATTTTTCCACCAAACGTTACAACACCGAGTAGGGTGCGTAGTTTTCTGACTTTAAACCTACAAACTGACGTCTAAACAATGCGGTTGTAGACACTAAACGAGTACAAATTTATTTTATTAGTTATTATAAGTAAATAAATCGATCAATAAAAAACACAAACCACGTGATATTTTATGCCTTTCTAAGGGACGTTATTTAGATGGCAGCTCGCAGCGTTTTAGCAGATTTCTTTCATAATGGAATTATATTATTTATAAATAAAATTTAAATATAAATTATTAATAGTAGTAACTAGGTCTATCAAAAGTATTACCAATAATTAGTGGACGCGTAATGCGTATTGCGTTAGTCAAGTATGAAGTAGGCTTTCAAAACAGTGTGCATGTGCGTTGCTTTGTATTAACTATAACTTGTTTAAAAATAATATTATTAACGGACTATGCTCGAGATTTAAATATAGCCAATGTTTTTAAAATCACACACAAGGAAAATAAATAGGTGCTTTTAATTAACAATATAACGTTAAAAATGGGACCAATCTGTAAGCATATCCTTTCATATAAAAAAATAATTTTCCAAATCGGTTCATAAATGACGGAGAGCTGAGGTAACAAACATAAAAAAAAGAATACAACCGAATTGAGAACCTCCTCCTTTTTTTTGAAGTCGGTTAAAAATAGTACCCCACGCAGTAACTAGGTAACACAAACATAAGCACAAAATTTAATAACTGATCCTCTAAAGTTATACTGAACCCACTAAATACAGTGTTATTAGGTTATTATTATTATACTCGACGGTAAATATTTGCACCGAAAATGTATCAAGAAATTCACGAAATTCGAGAATCTTTATTTATTTCTTCCAAACTTCGCAACTCCGTTGAAATAGAAAGTAACTCTAAGATCCATTAATTAACCGTTAGTTGTAATCATCGCTGATTTAATTACTTCACTAAGAGAAATTTGATCGGCCCTAAGTTTGTTGCGAAGTCGATTTCCTCTTGTTTAGTTTGTTACTTGATGCCTTTGTTTTTTTTTCTGTAACTCCTACTTGAGCTAAGCCTGCGGTAACTTTGTGAGAAATTAAAACGTAACAGATGTAACTTAGTGAGAAATTAAAACGTAACTATTAAATTTAAAAACATTATGATAGTATTAAAAACGCTTCATTGCTTTTACATTACGTTCAGATTATTATACAAAAAAAATATATGTAAAAAATATAATCAAATTTGTATCCAAGTTCCATAAAAAATATCCTTTGTGTATTCATCAAAATCTTTTAAATTAGTTTGTAATCCAATCTAAATTTATTAGTATTTAAAAACCTACCGATTCTAAGTCCCTAGAAAGGTTGTTATTGATGGATGACCAAAATTATAGCGTCCGTAGAAGCAGAATATTCAGAGTGACCACGCCAAAAACGATGTATCGCTTCCGCAAGGGTAAGGATGTTTTATCGTCGGGTAATCGTATATTCAAATACCCATAATGGAATGACAGGTGACGGGCCTCCGTATAAAATATACAAACGTCTCGGGACGGTCATAAGGAGCCGGTACTAAATCTTGCATCGATCTTCAGCTATCGGACCCTCATCAGGGTTGGATGATACGGGGATATAGAACGTACTTACAGTTTAGATTAAGTAGGGATACTAGACTGGGGGTTTAAGAAGGGTGTAAGCTTGAGTGAGTATTTGGCACTTTAGGTAGGTAGGTATAGTGACCTAATTTCAATGTGTCTACTGGGTGTAGGTGTATACTACATGCTAGAATACGATTAAACTGGTGATTATAGGATTTTTTTGGTTATATATAAAACTAGGCGCAAATGTATTTCCAAAACTGTGTGTAGAACCTTATTGTGTATATCCATATTATTATGCTCAAGTAAACATTTAGCCGGATTCAAATTTTCACTAATAGATAAGTAGGCAGTATAGATAACATTAGCATAGTCGATCACCAGTCCAAATTATTTCAATCATATCAATCGACGGGCTGACTCACGCTAAATCTGTCTCTGTCTGATGACCAGATGAATCAGTGGGGCGGCGGGGTGGGGCGGGACGATGGGCGGGGGGAGCGGGGGTGCTATGCTAATGATTTATGGTCGTTGCGCCGAGACGCAGGTCTGTTGATAAATGTGAGTTGCGCAAGCCGCACGCTCAGACGTTGGAGAAGACGAGGTGAACAAATCGCTGCGGAATACTTGGGTGCCTGTGAGTGCGTATCTACAGAAGATGATTAGTAGGCACTGTCATTACCTTGGACCAGTGTAGCCGCAATTTGGAAAGAGAGCCGTCATATATAGTGTAACATATTTACAGGGTTATCAAGTACTTAATTGATATGTACCAAATACTGAAACGTTTGTTTTAGATCATGAATTGGATCTAAAACTATTATTTCTAAAAATAGTTTTATTTCAATGTGTATTATAGTATTCGCGTATTTATAAGAAATCAATATGTTTTCCGTTAACCATTCACCATTACTTTACGTTGGGTGACCATTGTATTAAAATAATCAATTATTCTCATTTTTTAAGATCTATTTTCCATTCTGATAAGCGGACATTAATCCTTTACATGGCTTTTGTAACATTAAAGTCTCGCGTCCAATATTTACGGGCGTTTATAAAAACACAATTGTAAGCTCGGCGCCATTATACGTTGTCGTAAACCCCGTTAAGCCGAACGCGTGCCATCGACGTGAATGATTTATAAACCAGGATAACAGAGCATTAGCCAAACCGCAGCGCGTACGCGCACTGGTTTCAGTGAAAAGAGATTCGCCATCATTGCACACAAAGATTTATTAGCGCTAAAAACGACGGATGTTAAACTGTGGTCCGGGGAAAGTCTGTAAGCACAATTGGCTCATAATTAAATCGTTATTACTTTTAAAAAAATTCTATCAAAAGAAGGTATCAATTACAATGCCATTGTCATTCCAAATGCTCATGAAATAAGAGTAAGTGCCAAGTACTTACATTGCTCCTATCGCAGTAATTATGATCCAAATGTGGGCAGCGAAACTGATTAGACCTGCGAGGGGGATTAGGCCATAGTCCACTACGCTGGCCCAGTGCGGTTTGGCGGATTTCACACATCTTTAGAGGGGTTCTCTCAAACATGCAAGTTTTCTCGCGATATTTTCCACCACCATTTAGCATGTGACAATCTTGGTTGAAAATGAGATTCGCAGATGAAATCCAGAAATCCCAGAGGTGCAAGCCGGGGTTTGAACCCAATTTTGTTCCCCGTTACCGTAGCAAGCATTCTACCAACTTTACCGGCACTGCTAAATTATGTAGGTAATTAAGTGTAAATAAATAAGTCTATTGTGTTAGTACACTTGGAGCTTGAGTTGGAAAAAACGCGTCAGTCGACTCCGTGTCCCAAAATGCATTTACTCATGCCTTGCTCGATGCCCCAAAACCAATAAAGCTGTAAGCTTCCACTAAGAGCGCTGATGTGAAATATTCCATACATTAAATTCACGTACAACAACTCTTAATAGACGCGCTTTTCATGCGCCATACATAGACCCATACACTCGTTTTTGTTTTTTATTCACCGACGGATATGACGCCGGCGCCAATGCAAGTGTACTTCCGCTTGGATGATTGAATAGTTAAGAAACAGGTGATTGTGTGTGCCAAGTTCTTATTTCGTGTTTGACGGCGGCGGCGGCACGCTAATTTTAATTTCGTTTGAAATTGATCTATAAATATTGTGAACGCTCACACGACTCGGTAATATATGTTAATTGTATCAACATTTTGTGTTTTGTCTGTACAATTCAGTACTAATGTAATTTTCATAATGAATACTCTACGATGTAAAATTTGTGTTTATAAAGTGTTTACAAGAATTATTAAAATAATTCTGTTATAAATTAAGTTGCTACCTATTTAAGTTCACGAAACCATTGTGTGGTAATATAACTCCATCCACTATTTATAACTATCGATATTTTTATTATTGACATGCAATTTAAGCAAGGGTAGTCAACCCTTGCCGGCTATATGTTCCGGGAATCACTCGTGCATATCAGCCCCACTCACTTCGCTCGCAATGTAATGCTGCTTAACTTTTATAACGTATATTATGTAAATATAATAATGGCCCAATGGCACAACCCTGCGAAAGCCCTAGATGGAATTTTATTTGAGATGTAACGTTATATTGCGTGCGTTACTACTTTGAGACTTGACGTGTGTTTTGGGACCTTATGCTCGACGCTCACTGGGATAACACGACACCTGACAGCATTTCATTTATTCCACTAGTATTATAAATGTGAAAGTTTGGATGGATGTCTGTTTGTCAATCATTCACGCCAGAACGGCTGAACGGATCTGCATGAAATTTGGCACAGAGATAGATTATAGTTTACATTTAACTGAAATTGTTTTAGTTTGGATTTGAATAGACACAAATGCGAAAAAATTAACACCCATTATTTTTGAAATAAAACTAATTTTAAGGATTTTATCGCGTTTGTTTTATGTTTTACGTTTCCGACGTTTCGTTCTAACTATGACACTAGGACTTCAACCACCTCAGTGCACCCGTGACATGGTTCCTGAAAAGCAGCCAAAACGTCAGGAACGTAAAAACATAAAATTAACGCGATAAAATCCTTAAAATTTGTTTTATTTCAATGTGTAGTATTCGCGTTGATATAAGAAATCAATACTCGTTATTTTTATTGCATCAACACCAATCATGAAAAATGCATCATAATTACAATAACAGCTAATTAATGAGTCAAATTTGAGTTTTGGGTGCAGTTGATTAAGGTTCAAAATGGTGGCAATTTCTAACTATCACTTTATCCTTCTTAGAGCTCAGTGAACGGCTTTCCTTACGAGGTGCTTGTACTATATCTCGTGTTGTATTGAAAAGGGTTGGTATTGAGGCGAGTCGGCGTGACGGAGTTGTGGGGAAGTGTAATGTTGTATTTCTGACGTGAATATGGAAATACATATTGTAAGTTAAGTAATAAAAGTAGGTTCATTTTATTGTATCATGGTATGTTACAAATAGGTTTGATTGCTCCCATATTGAGGTGTCGGAAAACTAACTTTTGACCCTTTGTAATAGGGCATAGCGATTTTATATTCGATGATTGTGTTAACATGACATTGTTTGGAGAGAGAGAGAGAGAGAGAGAGAGAGAGGGAGGGCCAATTGCTTCTATTGCAACCATGCCAGCCAATATATTTTTTTAAATTAATATCGCCAGACGAACACGCCAACTGTATGGCCCCATACTAACCAACGCTTGTGTTATAGGTACCGTACAATGCACTGGAGGCGATCCCAGTAACACCCAGACCAGGGTAAATTATGAAAAGACCTAAGATATAAAATTAATTATTTTAATTAAATATATTACTTAGCGAACATCATATACATTGTGCATGGCACACTTTTGTGGTAGAGTCATATGCATCGTACATCGCAAACATTCGTGGTAGAGTCATTTCCTTTTCATGAATATTTATAAGAAGAACATAAAACGTTGGTTTATTGCGTATGATATTGTTATTGCCTTTTTAAGGTTCCATAAATGTTAATCATTTGATTACTGTCGTGAGTTAATGCACTTCCATTATTTATAAGCTTATAGCGTAGGTACCAAGTTCATCGTTTCGTACAGGATTGCAAAGTTAACTGAGCCATCACATACATCCTGCAACTCTCACACAAAGATTATTCACTGACAGTGCCCATTCATTACATGAAAACACCTTTTCTATCCAAATAAATAAAATTGGAGTGTCTGTTTGTAATATTAAAATAACCGCTTTTTACTAAGTGCATTTGGATGTATAGACCATACACGGTACATATACCAAAACATTTTTTTTTTTTACCTTTTTTGTCTGTCTGTCGGTTTGTTTCGGCTAATCTCTGAAAAGGCTCGAGCAATTTTGACGGGACTTTCACTGGCAGATAGCTGATGTAACAAAGAGTAAACTTAAGCTACTTTTATTTTAGAAAACCTTTTTTGTTGGATACCACGCGGACGAAGTCGCGGGTAACAGCTACTGTTCAATAAAACCGGGCGTAAAACTTATACTTGCAAATATAATGAAACTAGATATCTACGCTTGATCTTGAGTTAACTATATTAATGGTTCAAGTTCATCCGCAGCGAAAATATAAGTATCAGCTAATTACAGATTAAACAAACAACAGCGATTATGGCGAGGTGATGTACGGACGGTATCAAACGTTCTATTTGTGAGTCCACGGCTGTAAACCCACTCCCGAGCTCGTATGCAATGATTGTGTAAACACGCAGCCGTTCCCGGCATAACAATGTTATAGACAAATTAAAAGTAAAAACTTGATATTGCGATCATAACAGCGTTTAAACATATTGGACAATCTATCAGCTTGCGACCACAGGCAAACAGACTATTCTATACGGTGAGTTGGCCGCTCGTCGTGCCAATATGTATGCTGCCCTAACCTAAGAATGTGCAAGCCATCGAAATCTATAACTAACGCTACGCCGACCGCCCTTCGTGAAATTATTGCACGCCCGCCCGAAAATAGGTCAATTGCCTCCTATGCGGGAGTGAGAGGTGGCGGGATCATCGTGCGCAACAAGGACGGAAGTTTTAATTCGCTCAGGTGACGTCACGAGGGTTTTAACAGGATCGTTCGTTTTCTTTTTGCCAGGCGGCAGCTATTGTTTTGGTAGAGTTCAGACGTTCGCAGGAGCTTTCATCTCAATTCGAGGTTTATTTGTTTTGCGTCGTGTGGAATTAGTAATGTCCCGTCTATCAGGTCGCGTGTGGCTTTTGTTTTCGTGTGCCCTGCTACCCGATAAGGCTGGGACTGTGAGTCAGAAAAGATTAAACGAACTCTCATTTGAGCGAGATGTTTCCCGTATATTTGGATATTATCAGCGGCGTGTTCTGTTTGTCTGATGAAGACGTTTCTTGGTCTTATTAGTTAGCAATTTTTTGTTTTGACTACGTGAAAATATCTTGGTAGCTAGTTCAGTAATGTTTAGATGGGAGAACTGACGCTGATAAATTACTATGCGTCTATTTTAGAAAAGTCTAAACACTAATTTATTTTAATATAATGTGTAAGGTTTATACATAATACTAGCTGTTGCCCGCGACTTCGTCCGCGTGGTATTTAACAAAGACAACCGTTGACAACAGCCTGCTCGCCCATTCTGAGCCCGCGGGACGCATTGCAGGTTGTTGCTATCAAACTTAAACAGGCGCTGCGCTGCAACATTGATTTTTTTTTTCGTGAGATCCTTATTTTTTTGCTAAAATAAAAGTAGCCTAAGTTACTCCTTGTTACATCAGCTATCTGCCAGTGAAAGTCCCGTCAAAATCGGTCCAGCCATTTCAGAGATTAGCCGGAACAAACAGACAGACAGACAGACAGACAGACAGACAAAAATTTAAAAAAATTAAGTTTCGGTATAGGTAACGTGTATACATCCAAATGCACTTAGTCAAAAGCGGTTATTTTAATATTACAAACAGACACTCCAATTTTATTTATATGTATAGATAATCTGGTTTTACATCACAGCATCTGTAAAATTATATGACGCGAACAAAAACTGGTAGGTTACTGTATTATTCTTTCAACTGATATTAGTATCTCTGTAAGCATTTCAGTTTTTGACAGATAATTAATTACAAAATGATCTTATCGCTAACGCGAAAATATTACAAAACATAACAGGAAACATCTGTACATATTAGAATTAGTAATATCCATAGAAGCCTATTTGTGCCTTATCAATAATATTGCTACAAGATAATTCTTACGCATCCGAATTGTTGTTTATTAAAATTCAAATTTAAACAAAAAACACTCAACAAGTACACAACGAACAAAGAAACTTGAAAATAGCAACACTAGTTTCCACGATACATGGATTCAAACAATTATTTACCCTAATTAAACACTTCTGTAGTCGATTTTCCTACAGCCATCTCTTTTGAGAGGCAACCGAGCATGTGATGAGGGGCGACGAAGGCACTTGGGTACTAGAGACGCTTGTTGGCCCGTTTGTTGGCTGGATTCGAATAATAGTGTAGAGCGCGACACTGTTCTGTTTCTCGTTGTATTGCATTACGCCGTTCACACTATCAATCCAGATCACAGGGTCCCGATAAAAATATTATGTGGTTCCTGTCAATACTGCCGTAATATGGATTCCTACGAGAATTGTACAGAAAGAGCCCCGCTGCTTATTATTTCACATGAGGTATCTCCCATGACCGTCTGTAAAGTTTTTGAACACGTTTCGAACCTAAGTTTGTTCAACCGAAAAAAAAGCTCATTTAACATTTTATCGACTATTAGTGCGACTTTTTGAAAATCGAATCGAAAATGATCTTTCGACCACTACTGGACAACGCAGTATGCATATAAGAGTTTAGGGGCTTAATACAAGTTGCATTAAATATCGATTGAGTGGCCGGATCTTTCTATACATTTTACAACAATAACACCCCTAACGGTATCGTAGAGTTTCGATCACCACAAAAATATTATTTCCTGCATCGAAAATAATATCCGCTAACGTTGTCATGTCGCTGTCGATTTTCAAAAAAATTAAACAAATTTATATCAACTTGTGGGCTTCATACAAATAAAGCAAGTTACCACGTCTCAAACATTTGAGTAAGGAGGACTTAAAATTTTAACAGCGTTGAGTACGCATTTTCCGGTAGCGACTCAATTTTTTTCCGTAAAAAAGAGCTTTTTCCTTAAGAGTTTTTCAGACTCAAGACGCCGGTTCTGGTCTCTCCATCATACTTACATATGCCGTAGGTAAAGTAATTAAAAAGTCAACTACCTTAATGGCGTGGAAAAGTCAAGTGAATGATATAGGTACCTACAAACTAGACGATTCAGGTATCTTCCTACCTGCAAGTTATTTGAATAACATAGATCAGCACTGATGCGATTTTAACATTAGTACTTTTCATCCGAGTCATATCGAATTCGACATTATCGACAGATAGGTACATCCCTATCGGTTGCTCGAAGCTATAGACTCGTAAAACTGTTATTACCTATGGTAATACGCCTTCATAACATACGGGGTACACCAATTAACTTGCAGACAATTAATGTACTGATATCATTTATTTTACAACTGGCAATTAACGTGCAAATGGAACGCTATGGAATCGGGAATATTTACAAGATGGCTGTAAGTTAGTTCATATTATCTGCTTTGCATTGCAGTTTAATTTAAATTATATACATTTGTACTCATCCTTTTCATTTTGGACACAAGGTTTCATAGCGATTTTGACTCCTTACAATATACTCAATCCATATCGCAATAAAATAACGATATGTTTTGCAACAGAATGATGGTTCTATATGAGTATTTTGAAAACACACACCTGAAATTTATATCTATTTTCTATTATATTGATGGCTTCATTGCAGGCTTGTATCCTTGATTTTCACTTTAAATGTTTTTCTTTAAATAGAAAATCTTATACGAGTATCATCTTGTACCATACAATATAGACAGATACGGAGAAGTCGCGCGGTATAGCGTACGACATATTGAATTTTCACCTTTCAAGTAATAAGTATGGTTTTCCCGCGCCACTCACAACGGAAATGAAATTCCGGCGTTTTGATAAAGTTTTAATGGTATTCTTTGGCAAGTTTCAGCGCAGGTTATGACGGATTCTGTGTGTGCCCTCTTCCCGTTCAAGTTCCGTGAGGGATCTAATTTATGGAGTATGGCCGCGGGCGCGACATCCCCTAAGAAAGTATTTACTTAGTAAGTTAGTTTGTAAAAGTTTGTTCGTGTGGGAAACTAGTTTGCAGTGTCGGTGGTTTTTTTTTCGCTACCGATTCAAGGGATGTGATAAGTTAGCTCGTACGCACGTATATACTATATAGTTACGCTTGTATCCCACCGAGATATACAGAGGGAATATTTCAAGTGCTCGCGAATGGCCATATCCGAAACTATAGGGACTAGCCAATAATATTTAAAGAATAAAATGTTTAAAGTTAAACTAAATGTGCATAGGTAGAATTTTCAAAAACAAATTACCCCAGCCAGGAATTGAACTCATTGATTTTGAAAAAAAAAAAACCATACCAACATACTGTTTTATTGCACCGTCTGCATTCATTTTATGCGCAATAAAAAGAAAAAAAAAAATACCAATTGTGTGTTTTCATAAAAATCATTTTTATCACAAACACGAAGCAAAATTCCAACAATTAAAAATTAAGCTCTCGCTTCGGAACTTTCCCATTGAATGGCTTGTTTTAAAGTGTTTAATCGCAAATAGACAAAAAACGGCGACTTGTTTACGAGTTTCAACTTCAACAATGGCGGTTCTGATTGCCGCACTTTGAAATTAATTTTTATGTTTGAAATTTTCCACAAGTCCGGGGGAGTTTTATTTAAGAAAATAATTAACCGGTGTGTGCTGTCAAAGGCAGAACGCTGCGGTCGTACGCTTTTCAATTTTCAGTGTCGATTATTTATTTTATTTTTGTATTTATGCCTTGCTGAAAACGTTTTAGCCTGAATACAAATCCGATGAAACGCCATCACGCATGTACTTATTCTCCCAATACGTAGGAAGATGTACAAATATGTACAAGTATTCGCATTTGAAAGTATTAACCATTCAAATACAGCCCTTACAGCATTTGAACTGAAGCTGTAGACGCTAGCCTCGGTACTCAGTCCATAAAGGTGAAAATCGGAAGTGACGTAACGTACAATCTTATTAGATCAATTATTATCTTTATTTTAGTTTTAACATGTACTTGAGTTTTTTTATGATATGGCTTTTTGGGCTGAAAAAAAAATCTTTATTTAAAAAAAAAACTGCACATCTATGTCTCCGTAAATGCATACTATTCCAATACCGAGCGAGATACAACCGAATACACGATAAGCCTGTTTTACTCTATGGAAATCGGTTATCACTATTTCATTTTAGGAGGAACGCGTAAGTTTAGCAGTATCTTTCGAAATGACCTGTCTTTGCGGCCTTAATGTCTATGCTCGTCTTCTGTCGCATAGGGGTTAATTTATCAGAATTCACTTCAACACCTTCCCTTTCATTTACACGAATGCTATACAGAATTATCTCACACAATTCGTTTGGGCGTTAAGTATGGCTATCAAAGCTGTGGCATGATAGTTACATAGCTCCAATCTATCTCCCGTCTCACACATCAATCGGAAACACTCCTCTGACGTTGGCCCAATGATATTTGTGTTCGATTTATAATTAAACCTACGTCCTCTTTCTTTGAAATGTCAAGCTGTCTTTAATTAAAGCGGGCGTTTAATTATAGATCCCTTTTTGTTTTCGAATTCGTTTCAGACGTTCCGAGTTCAAATATCATTAAATACTTAGTAATGAATCATTAAATCTGAATAAATAAAGCCGGTTCTAAGTTTTTGTGATTAATATTTGTGTGTTAAATTGTCGTTTCGTTTGAAGATGTTTATGTACTTGTTTGATGATTTTGTGCCGTTGCTTCTTGTTATAGTTATAGAAAGGATAATAACATACATTTACTAATAAGAACATTTATAGAAAGGATATAACATACATTTACTCAAATATACTTACAGTTAATCAGTCAACTATGTTAAGATTTTTAGTCTACAAAGCCCGTCATCTACAATTGTCACAAATTAAATGTCCTGCACCAAATATAACCACAGATTAATTTCGTGCAGTAGGTCAATAGACGCTTCAACTGTGACACACGGTCTGAATATTTGGCCGACTCTAGCCAAACGCGACGATCCGCTATGTATTACCAGCGAGCGACGATTTAATCTAAGTTTAAAAATAATTTGTGTAATACGCCTATAGTAGGTACAACCAGAACGATTCTCGACCTTGAGGATACTACTACTTAACTATACTTAACGGAAAAAATGCAATGATTTAATATTGTTTGTTTCGATTTTGATTAAATATCGTAAATATCGCCAAACCTATATAACATGTCATTTTCTAGTTCTGAGGATACACTATCTTCATTAACTAAATTCTATAAGATAAATATTATAAAACAAAATTCCAAAAAACAAGAACGAACATTATTAATTATCTATATTAAGTACTACAACTCTTTTTTTTTTTTTTTTAGTGTAGTTATATACATGGAAAAACAAAAAATTATTAATCTTTTATTAATTGAAATTGTTTTCTAATTAATTTTAATAAGATTGGCAATTTTATTATAAATCAAAAGCAATATGTAATCTAATATTTTTTTATTTTCCTGTTGTAAATATTTAGATGATTATTACAAATAAATTTTAATTTTAACACCAGGAAAAATCTAATCTACTCAAAATCTTTTGTACTATCGTCAGCCACGATCTACAAAGTTTATATAATTATTGCCAAGCGGCAGTTATTGACTGTTTGCCAAAATCAATCATCAACAATCGTAATTGTTCCCTACACAACATTTTATAAAAAAGGTACGTAGGTGTATAAAATATTTTTTTCTCAATATTAATACACCAGTGTCAAAATCTCCGATAGCTCTCGTAAAGCAAAAGAACCGCTATTAATTGTGAGAACGTTCGCGTGTTCGCCGCGTGTGCCTGTAATTTATGAAATTCATTAATGCGAGGCCGCCGCCCGCCGCCCGCCGCCCGCCCCGGGGCCGCCCGCCCTGCGCCGTATTGTTATAGAAAATATTATTTTTTATAACGGCCGAAAGAAAAGTAGGTATTTAATTGATTTTCGGCGGGCATGATTGCCTTTGGGTGGTGGTAGAGTCTGGATATAGCATAGCGAAGGAATAATATACGCAATATGAAACATGCGTTTTTAAGAGATTATAATAAATAAACACCACTTCGCCTGTACTCCCTGGAGGGGTAGGCAGAGGTATACCACGGTGCACCAACAATTCTCCGGTGGTATATAGGTATTTGGTCAAACTGCTCCCAATGCGAGGGTTTTGGGCCATAGTCCACTCCGCTGGGCTCGTCTTTGCAAACATACTTCAAAGGCATGCCGGTTTTCTTGTTTTTCAAATAAAAAAACACACACACCTACAAAAAATGATAGTAAAATTAATAGAAAGTTAACATCCATTCACAATGGCATTACAAAGAAATTTTATTCTAAAAGACTAATTGCAATGTCATTGCAAATTGATTGTAAGCACTATACATTTAGTCACCACATTTAAATACGTAGTATTTAAAGTAGCGTAGCTCATAAATTTAGTTGAGTAAGGACTCTAAATGCAGCTAATATAAAAGTTTGCGCATAAAAATCTCGTGAGGGAGTTTCACTATAACTTCGGCACTTACTATAATCCTTTTGTTAGTTTCAGATTTAGGGTCTGTTTTGCGCATGACCTACCGACATTGTTCTTAATTTATTCAGATAGATTTAGCGTCTGAACATCGTATCGGAAGAAGATAAGCCGAAAGCCTTAGAAAAGTGTGCTTAAAGCTGAGTATATTTTCTGCGATAACACTTAGCCAAATCTCTATTCGTATTGGAATTTGTTTCTTATCTTCAGTTGATCTGCTTCAATCTTCTTTCTGTCGGGAAAAGTAACAAAATTCTGATGAAGTGGGCCATAATTGTGTGTAGCGACCTACATGCATATTTAATTATGCATGTAGGTACTTATACACATATTAAACGGGATGATTTTTGTCACTAAAACAATTACTTAACCGTTGAAATCGTCACAGGCCTATGAAAAAACTTATCAAACAAAGCTTTGGTATGTTCGTATATCTATTGATATACAACCTAATATGGCCATAAATTCAAAATATTATATCCATAACTTGTCACATTTTTTTTATGTCTATGTTGTTTACATTGTTTTTTTTTATTGAAATCAACAGCTATAAAACAATCGAGACTCAGACATAAACAAAGACGTTGGCGCCGATGTTTTCGCGGAGAAGTGGGTATACTGGGACCTCAGACCACGGACAAACATCGCTGGTTGGCGAAAACAACACTATTTATCACAAGGGTAGATCAGCAACTCTTTTCGGGAGGGGAAAGTCGGGTGATAAAAACCACAGCCGCGAAGATTTCATAGTCCAACATGGCGGATAGTCGCACCAACCGGCCAATTCACTTATACCGATGACTCATGGATTAGACGATTGGCGAGTAAAACAATATTGTGAAATGTGGTTATCGGGTTTTACAGTTCTGTTTACTATTGATAATGTGATTCGATAAATTGATGTTTTTCTGAAACTTTTATATCATACATTGCTGAAACTACTTAGATAGTTTAAATGAAGAATAATATCTAGTATAATAGTACCTACCAAACTATAACAGTTTATGAAAATTATTCTTAAAAAACATACTACTTTTTATCAATTGAGCAAAAATCGGTAACTAGTTTTTCTGCTATTTTTCAAAGGCCAAAGTATAATTAATATCCATTAAACGTAACTAATGGTCACACAATTGTTCGCCAAAAATATTTGGAACGAAAATTATTTGTTGAAGCTCGCCACAGCCACTGTAACCTAGTGTTAGCCGTGTCGGGTTTAAGGAAGAATATATTCGTGTGTCTTCAGGGCCGTGTGTCACGGCGGGTGACAAAAGAGACGTTCTATTTTACAATTCTATTATTTGAGTGGGATTGTATGTATTCATATTTTTCGTTAAAAGTGTGATTGGATGTAACGGTGAAATAGCTATTGTTATTTTTAAACAGATTTGACGTTACCTACATGCTCGATAGTGTTTTGTTTGTAGTGGATGAACATCCAGCAAAAATGTTTTATGATATTCAGTCAGTCCTTAGCCATTGTTACTAGGTACCTTCTCTATTTTTCTTACGGTTAAATTAATTGGGTACCGAGACTACAGAACAACCGGTATACCATATATGTCCAAAAGTGGAATCACGATCCTATTTTCTGTTTAGTGCTAATAACTTTTGACATATATAGTTAAGTCCGTTAACTTACGTTATCGCACATAATTTGATATATCAACAAAAAAAATGTATTTATTTTATACATCTTTATTAGTATTTTTAGCGAGTTTTGTCTGTTTTAATAGTTATTCTGCTATTCTCGGCGGAGACAAATTCAGAAAATCAACGTACATAAAGATCGGCCCACCCGTTCTTGAGTTATAAAATATATATATATATATCACTTAGTGTTAAGTAGTAGGTAGGCTCGTTGATAATTTCAAAGGATACACAATTAATCAAAAACTAAGACAAGAAAACCACCACCAAAATGACCTCAATCGTTCTATTTGCCCAAGCCAATGTACCTACACATAATTTTATTTTCAAATCCGCACATCAAAAGGTACCATTATCATAATTCCGACAAGGGGAAAGAACAAAAGCTGCAATGCTTGCTTATTATAAAAACAATGGACCCGACCCACGCGGCTGAATGTTTCAGAGGTCCCTTCGGACCACCCGAAATTTTTTACTTTTTACACCAAGGTTACTTTAAAAATGACCAAGCACAAACGGGGGAAGGTCAAAGAGGAATTTTATCTAAACATGTCACAGGTCTAGAGACATTATGTGTGAAAAATGACACGCCTCTTGTAGGTACATGAAAGAGGTTTAATATAAGGCAGGCTAGCCTTTTGGGTAATCGATAAAAATATAATAATAAGAATTTTTGTGGGAGAATGAAAAAAAATTAATAATAAGAAACTCCCTAAGCAAATCTTTGTTTAGCATTTACAATAACCCGCTACACTGATTAAGTCTCAATGTAATTAATATAACCAGTAGACCTATTGTACTATTCACTAGCCCCAATTCCAGACTGGACTACCAACGAAGAAGTTCTTACAGAAGGCTTAAAGTAAGAGTTCTTACAATATCAAATACCGATTAATTAATAAAATCATTGCAAAGTTAATACTCATATTCTAACCACAATAAAGCTTATAAACGTACAACAGAACCGAATTATGTTTGCCTCATATTATTTATATTCACGTCCGTGCATTGTGTAGTGTAGTGTATTCTATTCATATTCTCGTAGCCATTTAGAAGGAAAATGCGATAAGCGAAATTGCCTTGCTTTTATAACAAGTGTGCGACCAAAAGAACCACCGAAAACGTGACGCAGATTGTTCTGCAGGATGCTGTATCCCGCATCCCATTTTGCGGTTGCAATATTTTTCAACACGGTTGAAGCGTTGTTAGCCCGAACACAATGTGCACGGAAGGGTTATAAACAATCTTGTTGTTCTCTTAATTTTAAAGTTTATACCATCGTCGGCTGATGAAGACTTTCCTCACAGCTTCTATTACCTCCTTAAATACGGCGTGACACCAATCTTCTTTACAATATCGCAGTAGGAAATAGCTAAACGACCATCTAGCTAAGATGATATAGCTAGAGTTATCCTTATTTTACTCAAAGAAAACTGTATCTATGTCTGGGAGAAAAAACAAGACTTCTAATGTCGGCCCACTGACATTGGACCACCGTTGCCCGTATCTAGCTGTGGTCGACTGCCTGGTACACTTAATATACAGAGTGTATGCGGCTTTGTAAAAAAAAACTAGTACCATAGATTCTACTTATGATTTTGGACCCCCAGAGTTGGAATTAAGCGATGAACATTTCATAAACTATACTACCATGAATGACATGAAACCATAGAAGTCCATTTCAATATGATTTTAAATAAAAATAAATAACATAATTGCTGGTTTAGACCTAAAACTGGAATCTGCGTTGTGTTGAGATTGCCTGTTTTAAAATATATTGCACAGTCAAAAATAACATCATTGTAACCCACGACTGTCGACAAAAAATATTCCCATAATGTTATCAAAGGTATTATGTGTTTACATTTATGCAAAGTTTTCGTTACCATGCCCCATTTCACCCTGTAGTTTCTTCAAATTTAATACAAAATTTATGCAATTCCAACTACAAAATCATTGAAACGGTCCCAAATAAATTGATGTAGTTAACGATATAATCGTTTAATATTTCGCCAACATAAAATGAGACGGTCGACGCGGCCAGGTCAATTACAGGTGGCTTAGAAAGTTATGATCCCTCAACGGCGGGGAGACGTAGATTTATCTCGTTCGGCTTCGATTTGCTTGTTTCGCGTCGTACATTTAAAATTGAATACATTAATTTCGCAAAGTTTGTCGCGGACCAAATTACTTACTCACGGCTGAAGAAACGGGGCGAGGTAATTTCACTGGTACCGTTTCGTTCGCGTTTGTAATTATGTTTCAGTTTGATCGACTTGATGTGACATTCTCTCACTCATTTCAAAATGCTTTAGAGCTAACTAGCTTTTTAGGGTTCCGTAACTTGAAGTCAAACAAGGGGCCAGGGCAGACCATACCATAGGGCAAAGGAGTGGCTGCTCTAAGCGCCAAGTTTTAGAGTGTGCCTCAATGAGCAATATTAGAGATCTTATCGAGATCGTCAAAGGTACATTATATATACCAGGGGCAAGCAGGTAGTGATGCTATACTCGGATCTCCCTTCATCCTAAAAAGGCCAAGAGCCGGCTCTGCAAGCAGCCTTCATGTCTCTATGAGGGGTCACAGCCATTTTATTCCGAGAAAATTAGTATACTACTCGTATAAGGCTGAATTTTGTAATTCCTACATAGATTTAAAAATCATGAAAAATATATTCTAAGGTCACTTCAAGTGATGTCTCTTTGAATACGTGAATAAGCATGAAATTTGTTAGATATTTTTTCATAAACAATAAGATACATATTGATCGTGTTTTAGTCTATTTTTTTTTATGTACGAGTATAGGCGGTTTACTATTAGGCATTTTTTCTTGTAATGCACAAAAAGAATAACCTAGTGTCACATCGTTCAATCCGTAGCTCACTCAATGTTGTTCACCAACATGAAATATTTTAACCAAAATAACACAGATATTGGTACTAACAAAACGGCCCTAACAACATTCGTCACGTATTCTGGACCACGTTCGCTTTTCGTCCAATATTTAGTATTCGAGTACTTAAAGCGGTCGCGGGCGTGATTGGCGGAGCCTCCCGGAGGCTTTGCGGGGTATTCGCAGTACTATCACGTATGGTCAGGCGTACGTGACGTCACGCGGCACCTGGCCGGCGGCGACAAAATTTGTGGCCGTCAGTATGTAAAGCAGATATTTTGTCTGGTATAGAATACAGTTTTCAGATGTACGATATACGATAGTAATCTCAGGATCTAACATGGATGGTTTCGACATTTTGGAATAGGTGCTTCTGAAGTTCTGAGTTCGGGTAATTACATTAATTAAATAGTAGCATGGTCAAGGCATAAATTAAATGCAGACACTTTAATGCACACAGTTACCTACATTGTATCTACCACCTTGGTTCGTAGTATCTGCCTACGGTTTGAGCGATAATTGGAAAAGGTAGCTTTAAAAGTTCCCCCAATAAACTAAGTGCGATCGTGCTGCTACCAGCTATTAACTAGAAGACACAACATTATAGACATACTGTCTTATAGACAAACCGACAAATTCATCAATCTTACAACTCCCCTAGTCGATGCTTTAATGGAGTCTTCAATAATTGTCAACCATGCCGGAATAAGACTGTTTGGTACGTTAGCCCGAAAGGTTCTCTGCCCATTGGTACCCTGTGCTGTGACTAACCTTATTCCGGCCTTACGTTCGAAGAACCAGAAAGACTCGCGTAGTATGCGCAAGTGTAGCAATCGCAGAGTATTTTCAATTACAAATTACACACACTTTGTGAGTGCCTATCCTTAGTGGAACTACCTCCATATGTAATTGGAGGAGTATACTTATATTATTACTCATGCGCATAATTTGCTACACACACACCCGTTTACTGCGATTATAAGCAGTAGTATATATCAATCAATGGCTTTTTGGGGAGGTTCCACTTATACGTTCTTTGTTCTTCTCCATAGGAACGGCATTATGAACGGGTGGTAAAGTCAGCTTAGCATTTTGTAATTAAGCTGTACTTAATGGTCTACATGCACAAAAAATATTCTGATTCTGATTCTATATATTTTGGACCCCAGAACAACCCACAGCTATATGATTTGATGCCTCATGCGACAGGCTACGCCAAGCACTCGCTTGTTAACAAAAGCGAAACTGTTGACATCTATACATATAAATAAAATTGGAGTGTCTGTTTGTAATATTAAAATAACCGCTTTTTACTAAGTGCATTTGGATGTATACACGTTACCTATACCGAAACAACATTTTTTTAAATTTTTGTCTGTCTGTCTGTCTGTCTGTCTGTCTGTCTGTCCGTCTGTCTGTCTGTCTGTCCGTCTGTCTGTCTGTCTGTCTGTCTGTTTGTTCCGGGTAATCTCTGAAATGGCAGGACCGATTTTGACGGGAATTTCGCTGGCAGATAGCTGATGTAACAAGGAGTAACTTAGGCTACTTTTATTTTAGAAAAAAAAATTGGATCTCTCGAAAAAAAATTAAAACCAATGTTGCAGCGCTGCGCCTGATTAAAGTTTGATAGCAACAATCTGCAATGCGTCCCGCGGGATCAGAACGCGAGCAGGCTGTTGTCAACGGTTGAGACGTTGTTAAATACCACGCGGACGAAGTCGCGGGCAACAGCTAGTTAATAAATAAGCTTGTTTTGATTCAGATATCTAATTATTTTATGGTTTCAATATTTTATAACGTTAGGTTTGTAATTTGAAGTAAGTATATCAAAAATACAAATTGTGTGACGTAACCATTAACCGCACATCAGTGCTATCTAATTGCACAACCTCCCGTATCGGGTTGATTAACCGATACAGGTTATAAAGAGGATTGCTCATAGCTCCGGATTCGTTCTGGCGCGTGGCCAGCGGTGACACTACGATTGAGTGTCGGCTTTAGGGCTGACATACAATTCGGATTGTAGTTTTAATGATTCAGTCGTTTTTTTTGCGTCACTTGATTTATGAAACGAAAGTGATATTTTGTTTGTTGTTATTGAATATTAATTCTCTGTATATTTTCATATAGCGAAACTGCTCATATATTTTACATATATCGTTAAAAAACAGATGTAAAAACTTAAAGTGCTAAAATATAGAGTCATAGCTCCAGCACCATTTTAGCTAGTTACTTACTTAAATAAAATTCAGAAATTAGTATAGTAGTTACTATATGTCTATTAGGTAATGGTTTTTCCATCGAAATAAATCTACTTTTACGGATTTTATCACGTTTCTTATACGTTTTTTACGTTCCTGACGTTTCGGCTGCTTTACAGCAACCATGGTCACGGAAGGTCCTCCGTAAATCCGTTAGATTAGTTTTATTTCAATGTGTAGTATTCGCGTATAAGAATATATACGCGAATATATATTTTTATGTATTAATTAGTCACTAGAAATATGTGAAGTGATTGAAACATAGTTACATAATAGCCCTGCTAATACTCGACCGACCGACTTAATATTTGTCCTGTCATACTACACGTAAAATAATAATTTAAATACAATATTTTATAAAACAAATCGTACCAGCCCTATGCTAAACACAATAGAATCGACCATCGTCCCCAATGCCACAAATATATGAGTACGGCTGTCATTGGTAGCGACGTAGCCAGCGGCTGTGTCAGCCAGTGTGAATAAACCTTAACATCTCTTTTAAATGACGTGTCAAAAATTATTCGAGTCGAATGTTGGATAGTCATGAGCCGAATAGGCCATTTGTTGTCGATCACTCCTACAAAAAATGTATTAAGTACATTTATTTTAATTTGGTGTAAGTACTCGTAAATACTGCCAAGTCTCGGGTACGACCCGATTGGCATAACTGGTAGTGATCCTGCTTTCTGTACCGAAGGTCCCGTGTTTGTATCCCGGTAGAGGAAAACTTCATGTGATGAACACGAATTATTGTACCCAATTTAGACGCAAAGTTTTATAAATACATTTACTCCTTACAATCTACACAATCAATAACCCAATAAAGTAACTAATATAATTTATTTTTCAAAATGTCCGCGTCCATTCCTGATTCATGTATGAGTTTTTTTCATCTATGGATGCAGTTTTTATAAACTATAAAATTTACGAAATGCCTCAGAACATCTCCTAACTCTTTTAGTTTCGGAGATCCCCATACAGACCTATCTCGATGTTACAGCCTGTATACTGAGATCGCTCCTAGTCCGGTATCTACCTATAATACAATGTGTTGCTTAGTTGCGGACCAGACGGTTAGTGTGTTCGACTGGCGAGATTATTATTATACCAATTCGAAAAAAATATCTATATGACATTACTTTTTGTATGAAACGGTTCAAATCTATGTTACATTATAATACATAACAATATTCTTAATTATAAAATTGTCATATGTCAGTAAGACACCCATGAAGTTAGGCCGAGAGGCCTCGAGCGGAGTCTTTTCATGTAATTTCTATTCAGAGCCGGTGGGCCCGCCCAGGCCTAAGTGCCGGTGCTGATAGCGCGAGTACCCTGAACGCAGTAACGACGATTATTCCCTGCCCTCAGTGTATGTCAGCTTATATCATCAGAATATACAGGATTACTTGCGAGATATGATTCAAAATTTGTTGTCTTGGCTAAGTGAACTACTATTTCCTGACAAGTGGGCTCGTCCATAATCTTGGCTTTTTTGATGCTTAAAATCTACCGCGGTAGACACATTTAGATAACTAAGTAGGCATATTTTCAACGGTATCTCTATATCTCTTCTTCCGTGATAATATCGTCAAATTTGCCATAAAACGTTATCACCGTCTTCTTAGTACGAATTTTCAATTTTCACAGTAAATAATATAAGTTGTGAACGAAGACACAGCTGCTTATGAAATCAATTTCCCGCGCAATTCTATGTTTAAGGGCAACTCAACGGAATCTTTGCTCGAAAATGCGTCATTTGAAAAGATTAAACCGGGTCTGTTTTGATAGACAGTCGTAAATAGATCCTTTTTCGTGGAAGATTCCTTTCATCGGTGTACATAATAAGCAAACAAGTATCATTCTGGGAACGTTTTATCGTCGAATACCGCACCGAGGTAATACCATTATAAATATTTTCAGAAAGAATATCGTTCACCTATGAGATATTTTAACGCATAGGTAACCTCAGGCCTTTAGCGTTTTGTTAATAAGACCCCTTTTCGAGGATGAATAGGTACCTATATAAATTTACATATTACATAGTAAGTATATAGTATGTGCCGAGGTATATAGGTAGATGTTACGTCATCTATACGTACACGTGTAAGCAGTAAACAAATACATTTAATTATAATTTAAACAAGTTATTTGTTAATTGCTTCATTAAGTTGCGGTTTGTTCAAACAACTGCTTGTCCTAAGTGAGGATTAGTTCGTTTGATACGAAGCCCTTTTATACGTACCTACGTGATTAATTTCTGTTAAGGACCAAGCGACGATGGGCAGTCGAACTGGGTAGCATATACTTCAAAACATATATATAGGGGATAAAAAAAAAACAATTTAAAGCGGCTATCCCCATTAACATTTGTCTAACACCAATATAAATTAGTTTTAGTAAATAAAACCTCCTACATAGGTACTATAAATAATAAAAATAAAACCAAACCATAGCTTTATATACAAAATTAAATTATTTAAAATCTATGCTCAAATAAATAGGAAACAAAAAACAAGTATGAAACAAATTGTGTATCAAAAATACCTTGTCCACGTGGAATAGTGGCAAGAACGCTGGCTGCATTTCGTCGCTCTATTATCATGCTGATTTTTTGGGCGAGCTAGCCCTCCTGTCCCCTGTGGAGGTAATCAACCTAGGTGATCTTTGTTTAATAAAGTCTTTAGCGCTATGACTCCATGGGCCACATATATTTACGGCAAACGGCATAAATACGTAGTTATTGTGTTAGCGTAAGTACTTGAGCCGCTTGCCGCGTACTATCAGCCGCGGCCTCCGAAAAAAAAAAACTGTGTAATGTCTTTATTGTTTATCCAGCATTGCATTTTTTTTTCTGAACTTTTATTGGCTTTGTCCGTCTGTTTGTGGCGTCATTGGTCCAGGCTACACACAATTAATTATACGTGATTTGGTTCTAAGCTAATCTAACTAAATCTAAAAGCTAAGTCAAAACGATTTCGCTTTATACAGTATTTTGCATATGAAATTGCTATATCTTTGAAGTATAATACTGCGTAGTAAGATTTTAGTTAATACATTACCCATTTATCTAGAGCATTCGTAGACAGTAATCCGATTCGCATATGTTTGCGAACAAAAATAGCATGTTCTAAGAAAATGTCTATTACTAAAACCACAAATAAATATGTCCCTACGAAGTATTTAGATTGGATCGTAAAGATGTGAGACAATGTTAAGACAGCGGTACATGATCGTCGAATACGAACCATCGGTTGTTAAGTCGGGTACACATATTAGTACAACGCGAGCAATGAACACCGTACGTTATGATGACCTGATTGGCACAGCTGGTAGTGAATTTGCTTTCTGTGCCGACGGTCCCGGGGTTGAATACTCGTAGGGGCAATCTTTGTGTGATGATCACGAATGTTTGTACCCGAGTCATGAAAGTTTAATATCTCTAAATCCATTGTACTCATAATACAAGAGTTGATTCATTTGGACCGTATTGTTGGTGTGATCGTCAGGCGATATCTTATGTATTTATCATTCACACAGAACACAAAACGGTTTGCCTGTGTCTACCACTCGGTGTCATCGTTGGATGTTTAGCGGTAAGGAGTGCAAACAAAGTTATTGCGTAAAATATTTGTCCGAATTCGAAAGTGCGCTCACGCCTTAAGATATACCAACTCGCCACATGTCTAAACATAATTTTCAAGGAAATGTCGCGTGTAGCAGAGCGTCATTTAAATGGCCAGAACAAATGGAGTGGTGTCATTGTAGACGTTGAGACGGTGATAGTGAATAAGTTTTTTTAATTGAAATTACAGAGATTGTTCACTAAAACGATGTCGTTTTAATGCGACAAGGTGAAGCTGGTGAAACGAAATAAATTAAAAATTACGATATGAATACACACACATTTTTATTTATATATATTTCTTCTATTCACGCGAATACTATAACATTGCAATAAAACTAATCTTACGGTTTTTTTTGCGTTTATTATACATATTTACGGTATATATAGTCTTATTGGTGGTTTCTGCAGTAGCAGAATCGGAGTGCCGAGCGAACACGATTCATGACAAACGAACAATCACATAAACGAATATGAGACCCTGTTCAATTTGTACAATTCTACCGCACACACAAAACGATCGAGCTTTCGACTGCTGCGAATCAAACTAAAACAAATTCACATAAAATTAATTCAACGACATCCCTATCTTTTAAAGATTGTTCTAAATATCGTTTGGCCGCACAGTCAAACACTCACGCGCGCGTTCGCGAATAAACATGAGTAGTTACGCACTCAAAATAAAATATTATGCGATCGCATTTGAACGCACGCGCAGAAATAACACTGTGTCACCGGAATAATAAAATAGGGTTGTGCTCATCAACCTGTTATGGCAATATGTATGGTCTCCTCCAGTCGAAGTTTTTAAACGCGACAGCAACTAAAACATGCAGAATCGATGAAAATATTTTTCTTTTGTTTACAGGTAATTCATCAATGTTGGACATGGAAGGGGGGAAAGCGGGGGCGCTGAGATTCTTTTTCACGTCACCTACAAGGGGAATAAATTAGTAGGTACTAAGGTACCGGGACTACGGAACTGACCTGACTGATGAAAAATCTCATGTAGAAAAAAACGGGACTCGGTTTACATTTAATTGAAACTATATACATGGGCATATCCACGGTTTGCTTCAGGGTAGGACCAAGCAATAAAATTTTCTTTGCAAAAATCTGACACCAATCGAAAGTCACTCTTTCCCTAAAGTCACTGCTCTCATTTGCCAAAATACTATAGATACATAATTTCTTGACATCAATAGTGATTCGGTCTTTTTTCGCTTGACTCCATTATCCAGGGGGGGGGGGGGCAGCTGCATACAAGTTCCACCTTTAGAATACGACCCAAGAGGAATCAGTTCGCTTCGTTTAAGCGCTACCGCACATGCCCCTATTTTTCGGCAACAGTTAATAAAAGGCTGTTATTGCGAAGTTTGGAACGCGCCATTGTAATAAGTCTAACGAATCGGAGCCACCGGAGTGTGGGAATTGTAAATCGTGCGGTGCCCATCGGAGCGGAGAGACAAGGACGTTGCCTGTTTAAATTAATTCCAACGCTTTTGGGTAACGATTGGTATGTAGGTCGATAGTGGCTGAAAGTACTTAGGGTGATGTTTGTAAGCATATATCTATTGAGATAATTACGTACGTCGTGTATATATATTTAAATAGCTTGCCTTATAAAGGTGACAAGGCTGTGAGTTAAAAAAAAACATGAAATAAAACTAAATATTGAAATAACACAAATATTATGGATTTTATCGCGTTTTATTTTAAGTTTTATTGCAATGTGTAGTATTCGTAAATATAAGAAATCAATATATGAGCGTGCTGAATAGATATTCAGGTGAGATCTTCTTGAAGTTAATTTCTCTAAAAGAACGGAATAGTAGTTTGTGTTATCTGCATACTTTAGAAAAATATTTCGACTGGCAGCCAACTTAACATTACTGCTGCAGCAGTCTGAAAAGGAGAACAAACAACGTAAAAAAATACGATAAGGAAATAAAAATTTAAGAGACAATTTCAAGAACTCGACTTGTAAAGTGGATTTTTCGAACGAGACGTTGTTCTGGGTCTTTGTCTAAACAACAAGTTAAAACAACCTCAAGACATAACAGGGACATTTAAAAAAATACCGTTCTCTGAGAACCACTCACTAATAGTCCACCGTTGGGTTCTTTTCAAATTATTTATCATTTTTCCTTCGAGAACTGAAACTCGCCGTCTTAATTTGCGTCTCGTAACAAATTACACTCTTTTTCTCACAAAAAGTTGTTTTATAAAGTGCTTTGAGGAAGATTGATGTACTTACATTAGTGAGTGGGTAATTTCCTCAATGATTTAAGCAAAGGACATACCTGTAATCGAACGATTATTCAGTGTTTTCGTTGACTGTAGAGAAACATTGTAGTTAGTTAGTTGAGCGTTCGCGTTTGGAAGCTGGGTGTGCGGGTTCAAATTTCGGCTAGCACTTCGAGGATTTTCAGATTTTCAATTTTATTTACTACTAGCTGTTACCCGCGACTTCGTTCGCGTGGTATTTAACAAAGACACAACCGTTGGCAACAGCCTGCTCGCGCTTTCTGAGCCCGCGGGACGCATTTCAGGTTGTTGCTATCAAACTTAATCAGGCGCAACTCTGCAACATTGGTTTTAATTTTTTTTCGTGAGATCCTATGTTTTTTTCTAAAATAAAAGTAGCCTAAGTTACTCCTTGTTACATCAGCTATCTGCCAGTGAAAGTCGCGTCAAAATCGGTCCAGCCATTTCAGAGATTACCCGGAACAAACAGACAGACAGACGGACAGACAGACAGACAAAAAATGTAAAAAAAATGTTTTGGTATAGATACCGTGTATATATCCAAATACACTTAGTAAAAAGCGGTTATTTTAATATTACAAACAGACACTCCAATTTTATTTATATGTATGTATAGATTACAGTCATCATGTGCTTCACACACTTAACGCAAAATCGTGAAATTATCTACACATCTTTTGATGTGTGATGTTCACCAACCTGTTGCAATAGTGCGCTTGGTTTCGATACTGATGATATTGGATCCCAAGTCGGTGATAGCAGCCGTCTCACCTATTGAAATCAGTATATTTTTTAAATTGTATGATAAACTCTGTAATAGTAGTTTTATTTCAATGTGTAGTATTCGCATAAATATAAGAAATCAATTACAGTGTCTGTTAACTAGGACGTTGATGCGCAGTTATTTCTTCACCGCATTGACCAATAGTTTGACAGTTTGAAAATCCATATGACACCGCCCGATCGTGTGTATGTGGGGGTTGTGTTACAAAGAACTGTCGCTCAGGTTTGGTTGGTTGATATTTGTCTATTTATATTTTTTCCTGATTGATAGTTGGAGACGCCATTTTCATATCTTCATGTCACATCCATTATTTTATTTATAATGTGTTATTGCTATTAATTACTTGACCAATGTCAAGTATCCAGTCCAGTATCCAGTTGTGGTTGAGGCCATATTTATATCTATTTTATTTCATCGCATTTCATTTCGTTAAAGAAGAAGAAGAAGATTGATAGTTGGCATACAATAAAGAATTGGTGCTTCATTTTGAGTTCAGACCTTGAGTCTAATAATTTTGTCGAATTGATCGACAAAAAAATTATAAGTACATATGCTAAATAAACTGATTGTGCTTGAGCCACAGACTAGCCCGTTGCTATACAGCTGTCATAAATCACTATATATATTATGTATTCAGCTGAAATAAACAAACGCATCGCACATGTGTTCCGATCTTTTTATATATGTTTGATCGCATTGGGTTTGTGAATAACGCTTTGCATGCGAATGGGTGCTGGTAGCCGTTGTATTTTTTTTTGCAAAGTTTGAAAACAGATACATTTTCTACACTAGCAGTGATAGCCAAATTGGTAGAGCACTTGCCTCGTTGCTTCCTCGCGCCTCTGGGATTTCTGGATTTCATGTGCAAATCTCATTTTCAACCACAATTATTACCCCAATATCAACAAAACCGTGGATACTTTACTGTATATTTACTACAGCTAGTCTAGTATACGAACCCCCAACCCCCCCCCACCCCCTGCCTACGGCCTTGACAAGTAGTACCTATCTACAACATGGCTTTTCTCATAATATACATTCTTGCGTGAAGCTTTTTTTTTTTCAAAACCGAATCTTTTAATAGTATTCTATTTTGAACGGCTAGATCGTAAATAATTAGCATCCAAAAACAATGAAAAAAAAACTCCGTCTCGTAATCTATCTGTCTGTTCACAGATAAAAAATGTCGGATTTCGTGAAAGCTACATAAGCTTACGTCTGTTTAGATATACGCGGCATTCGTTACCGACGTCGAGTTATAAAAGTAACTTATTTTCTACAAGGATCACATGATCACTAAATGGTTGACAGTGTAAAATAATACGCAATAAACAAGAACAGACAGCGTGTACTAACACATCTAAACAAGCACTACTAAGAGCCGACCGACCGAATTGCAAGAACTAAAGCGTCCATTACATTATCCAATTTGCAGAGCGCTAGATCTAGTGTCGCAGTGCGATATAAAAAGAGCTCGATCATTACACTAGACTAGCTAGCAAAGCTAGTTAGTTTAACTTCCTATCATTTCGGTAGTGATCGTCGGCCAAACCGCATCTTTCGAAGAGCGCTAAACGAATATGGCACCATCAAAGCACCATAAAGTTGGCATTGCTTTAGCAATGGTGTCGAGTTCGAGTTTAATGATAATAAATAAAGAAAGACGCAGAAAATGTTGGGTCAAGAAATATTTATTGCTGAGCTGATATCTTTTTTTTTATAATCCTTATGTTTTTTATCCCAAAGAAATGGCATGTCTTTGTATAATTCTATTATATTTAAGAGAATTTCCCTTTCCTTAGTAAATGGTTGCGTCATTTTGATTTAAATCCAAAAATACGTCCTCCTGTTCGAAGTCCATGCAATCGCACTAGATTGGATCACTAGCTGTCTAACTGCCTTTACACAATACAAATTTAGCACCCTAGCTCAACTAGCGCTCTGCAAATTGGATAATGTAATGGCCGCTTAAGTATACAAAAAACCCAGTCTGAACGAGTCTTAAAAAAATAGAGGATGTACTAAATTATCGCGCGGAAGACATTCCTGGTAGGCTCAGCACACACGGTCGGCGCTGAAATAAATATTTGAAATGTCGTGTCGAAACATTTTACTGCTATTACGTCACGTGTTTGTTAATTTGTATGCGTATTTATCTATTTGCTGAACGTTCACGAAATAACACAGTATTATGGAATCAGAGTTAAATATTTTTATTTGTGTAAAACGGAGCAGTGGCTTAACTCTACCTCTCGTTGATTTTTTTAGTTTCATGCGGAACAATGTTAGTTTGGCCAGGCTTATTGAGTAATGCACATGTAAAATATGTGCTAATCATGCTAGCTCATAAGAATATAATAGGTTTTCACTACTAAACGTTTATAAATTATAGATCTAAAGTTGCTCTTGAAAACAAATTATGAAAGCTGTAATAAGGCCTATGTGAACCAATGAAATTCAACTATTGGCTGGCGCTTCTGATTCAAACACTAGCATAGTCCAAAGATTGCATAATTGTATACTGAAATAATAATCCAACGCTCCATGGGAGATCACCAATGCAGAATTATATTAACAAATATATAGACACAGTCAAAAACAAGATAGGGATCGAAGAAACCCACAAGTGGGACTTACAAATCACTCGAACCACCTGGCCGTGTGCCTGATGCAGCCAAATCCGAATAAATGCCTGAAGATCATAAGGCATAATATCCTAAAACACAATACATAATAAGCTGTGCCTTATGTGACATACTCACCCAAATCTTGCACCACGACAAGACAACTTAAACATATTTGCATATAGCCTAATGGCTGTTTGCAAATTTAAAAAAAGTTAATAAATTATACATCACCCAAACCAATTACACTAAATTGCCAAATTAAATCAATAAAACTATTATTTACCAACATGATTTGGTTCGCGTCCTAACTCTAGAAAAATAAATAGATACATATAATTTATATTTTTTCCAGCATTCATTTGTTGAATCTTTAGCCTTACCTGCACATTCATTAGTAGTGTTCCTAAGTATAACATATATTTTAAACTAGTCAATTTTCCTCACGTTTTAAGATACCGAATACCGATTCTCCGGTCATAAAACACTTATCCCATTGAAATAGTTCAAACAGTTCTGCCATTTAAATTCATCGGTACATCGAGTACTCGACGTACAAACATAATAGTAAAAACAATTTTGACAGAAAATGTAGATGCGTTTGGCTGGTTTTCAAACAGAAACCCATTACTAGGCATTATGTGAGTTATAGTTCAACAACGTTTTCCATTAAATAACACTGAATGAACTCTTTTATGAGCTGAAACTATGCGTCGATGAAGCGCTACTTTGTAGATTTAATGTTTCGTGACGTCAAACCATGACAATCGTTAAGAGTTATTTTAACTCTTATGATAGCATGTGTATATTATAATGGACTATGGAGGCTTTTTGGGTGTATTGGGAGAGGAAAATGCCTTTTTTTTAATACGTGTGTCCTAATGGGATAAAAATATAGTATTTTGGTTGAATATTTAGTATTAAGTATAAGTTCATAAGAATGAAATGAAATTAAAATTGTGAAATCTTCAAGTTTCCTAGACTAAATGTCCGATAAATTGTCAGCAACTTAGTGAAATTGTAGTTTAATTTCTCACACTCATGCGTTTGAGTTTATGCAAAGTCTCGTGCGTGTCTCATGAACACAATATTTTAATTATTCCACCAACATTATGCACAATGATTCAATGAAACACGGTTATGGGAAAACCAAACGTAAATTACAAAATCGATTTC
Source organism: Pheosia tremula (assembly GCA_905333125.1). Classification (NCBI taxonomy): domain Eukaryota; kingdom Metazoa; phylum Arthropoda; class Insecta; order Lepidoptera; family Notodontidae; genus Pheosia; species Pheosia tremula. The sequence continues at coordinate 5,997,050 of HG995415.1, forward strand.
CAATATTTCGTAAAATTACACAACATTCAAACTGCAATTACAGATTTAACACAAATTAACTTTTAAATCGGAATCGCGGTGTTATACACAAATAGCTGGCTATTTGTTTTCGTATGCAATTTGCGCGTGTGACAATGTAAACATAGTCGAAACAGGGCGGCCATTATGTCCGCCATCAAACACCGACTGCCCCGGTTGTGGATCAATAAAGTTATTTTCAAGTGTCGGTCGAGTGCGCGAGGACCTTTATGATACCACACAAAACGTTTTCGTAAACAAAGGTTATTTTGGACTGATCTGCGGGACTGATCGGAAGATTCAATGCATTTATGATAAAGGGGATACGTAATTAGAACTTTTGAGGTAATTGGATATCAGGTATACGCCGTATTGTAGAGACCATTATTTTTTAAAGGTTTACCGGCAAGAATTTGGTAATTAATTTTGTTTCTAGTCAGTCTAGGTTGATTATGATTCTTGCATTAATTTATTATGTGCCAGGCATCACACTGAAAAACTTATTAGCCGAACTTTTTTGGTTATCTATAAAATAATTAAAATTTTGTTAAAATTAAATTCTCTGGACTTTGATTACATTTTACAAGTACAAGTAACAAACCGAGTTTTGTTATATACCAGCGGACTTCCGTAATCGGGGCACTGTAAATTTTACCCGGTGTAATTTTTCCCCTCGCGGAGTCTGAACTGGGTATTTGGCGTTTAATTAGTGTAAATTTTACGCTTGGTGAGTACCATAAACGCAGCCCAGAGCGTCGAGAGAACAAAACGCGATAAGTGGAAATTAAATGTGTTTATGTATTATCAAATTGCTTTTCATTAACGTTACACTCTTTTGGGGTCATTGGTCTTTTCAATCTGAATGCCAGACTCGGTACGTATTCGTATGCAAGCTTATATGTATGTACCTATTAGTTGTACCTACCGACGTAGGGTTGCCAGCCTATCAGTCTTCTACAGAATGCATTTCGGAGAGTGTGCGACGGAATTACACAAATTAATTCCCCCATCTCCATTCTATCGTCGGTCGACAAGACGCACGGATAAGTGTCATCCGTACACTGTGGACATTCCTGCGGTACGCACTAAGCGTTTTGCTTCTACTTTCATCGTGCGTACTGCCAAGGAATGGAACACGCTACCGGCGTCTTTGTTCCCCGTTGACTACAATCTGGGTGTTTTCAAGTGGAGAGTGAACAGGTACCTTCTAGGCAAGTATGCTACATCGTAGATGTCATCGTCACTTACCATCAGGTGAGATCGAGATCAAATACTTGCCTATATTGCAATAAAAAAAAAAGTTTATGCTGTTCATATTATGTGAAATAGACATCTCTACAATTCAGACAAAATTGTAGAGATGTCATACTTTAGTTAATTGTTTTATCTTTACTCATGGCATACACTGACTATGGATTAAATCTTTCTTTATCATGATCCCCTAAAATAGGGACCTTTTTATATTTTTTCGTTCTTTTATTTCATCCTACGAATTAACTTCAAACATTTTGTAAAGCCCGCATTTTTATTGAACAGAGAATCCGCGGGTGGGACTATTCTATAAATACATTCGATGTCCTATTTCATTTGGTTTTCGACAATTGCTATAGCAACGTCGCGAGTTATACATGCCTCGCTATATATTGTAGAGTTTGTGTCGCCCGCTGAGTTAGTGCGCGACAGATGGTGAGAACACATTCCTGGTCGACGTACCGACCGGAATAGTCGCTTAAATGACACACCCACTACTTTTTAATTGTGTCTATACAATTATTTGTAAATTACCCCCAAATGTATAGAAAGTTATAATTGATATACAATAGCATCATAAATCGCTTTTCTTAAAAACAATATTGTTTTGTAATGCAATTGCTATACAACTGTACGTTGCAATCGTAAGAGTGCATTCACAGTGTATATTTCATATTTATAAATAGCTGAAATATAAATAATCAGTTTATTTTAAAGTGTCCTCAAAATTCTTCCTCGTTTTAGCGAATACTATATCTCTCCTAATGAGTATAATAATATACGGTTTTCACAGCACTATTAGTACAGATGACGACGATATTTTATAGTACAGTTTGGCAGAAAGCCCGCGGTTTGACGGAAGGAAAGAAACAAAACTAAATCGTAGAGTTTAATGCGAATAATCATTTTTGGTCACGTTTATTCTGTTCGATAGCGTGACTCGTGCGTCCAAATCATATTTTAATTTAGATAATGTGGTAGATACATTCATTATTTCTACACACTGATATTGGCGAGAGACTAACCCCCGAGTTTAGTTTTATAACTTTATAACTAAAAAACGTTTTATAACTTTATCAAACGTCATATAGTACTACGCAAAGGAAAACTCTTGTGCGCAGTACTATATGACATTTGATAAAGTTATAAAACCTTTATAAATTCTAGACTAAAAATAAAACATAAAAACATTAATTAACTAAACATAATAGTTTATTTTCTATAATCGTATTTTTTTACAAAACGGATTTCCACTTGGTTTCGACCATGGGACCTTTTTTTTTTTTTTTTTTGTTGACGGGGGGGAAATCTTCGATAGATACCCGGCCTCTGTGTGGGAGAGAGCCGGGTTATGTGGGATTCTTACCCACTAAAACCCCCCCGGTGGCCGCCTTCGACACATGTTGGAGGGGCTCCGGGATCTCCAAACGGAACGCACCGGTGCCCCTCTTGTGCCTCGCCCCCTTATGGGGGCCCGTCTCGGGGGAGCAGATGTTTGCTCCCCCTGCGCCCTCGCTGCGCACGGCGGCGGGGAGCCACCACGCCCGCCGCCGTCCTCCTCAGGAGTCGTCATCGTCACCGGACGTCCGGGGCCCACACCCCAGTCGTCCTCGACCCCGAGGGTAGCCCGTTATTTAAGGCCCTGGGCATCAGGGCCGGCGACCATGGGACCTATTATGTAACTCTGTTTCAATCATTTCGTTTACTTCTATACACTAATTAGTCGATAGAACAAAAATAATTCAAACGGGTTTACGGACAGATTTTGCAATAATAACAATACAATGATTTTCAACATTCCTATCGATAAAAAGTATCAAGCTATTAAATAATTAGAGGAACTGCGACATAATAAATATCACTCAAATATACACTTTGATTAAGTAATGAAAGGTAAATAACTATCTTCAGAAACAGCTACTCAAACAAAAACTAAACCTTCATAAAATATGTACACGATACTCACAAATTCCATTTTTTTCTAAGCAAATAATTCCTTTTAGAATATCGGCTTTGGCAACATGTTGGGAGCCCTGTTTACGTCATCCGGCATTAATAATTCTTTGGTATAGAGACCGACGGTGGCGTGCGCTCCACGTTCTGCTGTACCCTTTATCCAATCAGAGGCATCACGGATCACTGAGCTGGTCCCAATAGTCACAATAGGGCTGCTACGCAAAACTGTATTGTTTCAAGTAGCTAATATTGTTGTACGACAATAATATTGATTTTCGTTTTTATATTATGTTAATTTACAAGGTTAATCAAAATTAAATTTTATAACAAAATTATTTTAGCCTGTTTTCTTACAACAAGCCTGAGGCCGTTTAAAACATGGCACCCAGAAAAACGTATCTGGCTGAAAAAAAAATCCGCCGTTTTCTGTGCAGAGGGTTCGAATCTCGGTAGATGACTTATTCGCAAACTTGGTATTATGAGCACGAATGTTCGGAATCATGGATGTTTAATATCTAAGTATATTCTTACATTATTACATATACTGGGGTCACCTCTAGTCTTTTTACAGTGTGCATAATACAAGCGTGTCGTAGTTTGGGAATGCACATTTGGTGTGTTCGTTTTTTTTTTTGTAAAGTGGATGCGGAGATGCGACAGCCCTAATATTCTAGAATCAACTGGAGAGGACTTTACCATATTACCATGGTGTATTGGATTTGTTACCGAAACTCTCGCATAAGTGACCCACGGTATAAGTACTCGTTGGCGGGTTCATTCGAGCGTTAACTGAGTAGATGAGGCAAATAGGTATAAGTCGTTTTCAATATCGCGCTATTGCAGTAGCCAGCGTGTGAGTTAACTAAGTTAGTAACTGATACGATAACTCTACAAGACAGTAAAATGTTACATCCCCACGCTAGCTTACATAAGTGACTCACAATGTAATAAAAAATACATTATAATTTGAAATAAAACTAATCTTACGGATTTTATCGCGTTTATTATTTGTTTTTTAAGTTAAATCCTTAAGATTAGTTTTATTTCAATGTGTTGCGTAAATATAAGAAATCAACATTGCTATTTGTTACTTTTAATAGTTTTAGTATGGGCGAAGTGACAATTTAGATGCCATTAGTATTCAATAATTAGTCAATTAGTTGAATAAGTAGACTTGATCCTTGATTTACCGACTACTCAATGAATGTACCTAGGTACCTAATAAAATCTAATTACATTATAAAATGCGGCTCAGCTCATAATTTATACACTAATCCCATTAGTTTTACAAGTCAAACATTTAATATTAATGCGAGCCTGTTATTTTTCAAAGTAATTCAATTACTTAACTTATTTCAATAGGTATTATAGCTTAAATTATTTATAGCATCGTTCAACCTTTCTAGAAATTTTATTTTAGTTATATTTGTACATTATGACAAAAAGGTGCACAATAGAATCCCATGAGCTGCTCATATTTAGTAGTTTGTATGAATTGTATGAGTTTGTATTAGGCAGCGGCAATTACTACTACTGACTTATATATGTGTTGACATGAAAAAATATATATATATTTTCCGTACAGTGGCTAAGTCCATTTGACCTATGCTATATAAGAAAGATGATCAATACAGCTCTCGAATAGGTAAAGTAGCCCAGGAGACATAGCCTATGAAAAGAGCCGGGGACGACTTTGAGGCAGTGCAAGGAAGCCCAGGACCTACGCCACCTTCTCGACTTCCCCAGCACATTCACAGGACTCAGGGGTCATTACGTGTAGTGTTAGTTGAGTTGCAGGCCTACAGAGGTACTGGTTAGTTTATTTTATTTTATTTATCTTAAGCCAACAATCACAAACACAAAAATTGATCACTGAACAAAGCCATGTCGCCAAGCGGCCTAGCCGTGTTCCGGCATGATGTTCGGTGTTGCCATTCATGGATGGCGGGTCAGATCGGCTGCGCTGCATGTGCCTAGTGAATGTAGCGTCTCGATCTACTGCCGCCTTCCTACCTAGGCAAGTATGCTCCATCGTAGATCTCGTCGTCTCTTACCATCAGGTGAGATCGAGATCAAATACTTGCCTATAATGTATAAAAAAAAAAGATAATGTTATGTTTATTTTTAGACTCTATTCGCCTTTATGACACCTCGCATAGAGAGGATAAGACAGACGCCCCAATGGTAAACGGGGTAAGAAGCGCTGGTTCAAGACTTAGTAAACCCTTTTTGCGACAGCCTGTACAATTATAAGCATGCTATAGGTATTTATTGTATTATTAAAACTCTGTCATCGCTTACGCCCGAACCGACGATTTATAATTAGCGCGTGATACGATAAAACTCCTAAGAATGGAAAGCATCGCTTAATGTTCTGTTGTGCAGAAATAAAATCGCCCCTAAGGTCATCCACCTTTAAACGGTTGTCACAAAATTAAAAATATTGGCTCGTGTTGGCCATTAAAATATTTCTTTTTTTTAAATCCCCGCCTCGCATTAGGTATAATTTATAACACGTTACAAGTCGTTGTGATTCGCGTTTTACAATTGATGCGATGAAATGGTTTGGCATCGCGTCTGAATTTCTGAAAGAGACTTAAGAGTTGTTATACCGAGACTCTCATATGTGTGATGGACCCTAAAATTAGTTCGACACGAAGTGAAACTAATAAATATAAAAAACTATTTTCAATATTATTATTTTTGATTGGACATAATTTCCTAGCTCAAAATCTAAACAGTTCGACCGAACACCTATATAATGTGTAACAAAAATGGTGTTCAATATTTTACCAGGTGAATCAGCAAGTTATATGAATCACGTTGATGGATAAAATAATTGTGTAAATGATGTTTGATTTCTTTTAAATATAGCTAACCTGTAGCTTTCCAGCCATGCGCTCAGATCAGAATGTAATAATTAAAATTCCACTTATATTATAAATGTGAAAGTTTGGATGGATGGATGTTTGTTACTCAATCACGCCAGAACGGCTGAACGGATCTGGATGAAATTTGGCACAGAGATAGATTATAGTCTGGAATAGCACATAGGGTAAAAGGACATCATTTTTAATCGGGGGTAACGTCGCGGGGCACAGCTAGTGTCCAATAATTTGTTTAATTTCTTTGTGAATGGTATCTTTAGAACCTACTGTTAACCCCGTTAAAATATTTTACACTATTTATGTTACACCTTATATAGAAGGTTCTATTTATTAGTAGGTATATATACTTATCTACTAAAACTAACTGTTCCCGCCCCTACCACTGTTCATGTTAAGGCCCCCAAGGGTATTTAGTTATCTATTCGGCTCATGTCTACGAGTCTGGCTTATCTCTTGCAACTATATTGCGTAGTTTATGAACATTTTATATAGAGCTTATCTAGAATAACAAGTAACAATACATTTTATTCGTCGTAATAGTAGGGGACACCCGAAAATAAATTAAATATTTTTTTTACTAGACTTAACATAAGTCTAGTAAAAAAAATAGAATTACCCTAAAATATAATTTGAAATATAACTTGTTTGAAAGATTTTATCGTGTTTATTTTATGTTTTTACGTTCCCGATGTTTTGGCTGCTTTATAGCAACGTCACGGGAGTCACCTATCTGTGGGAGTTGCTGTAAAGCAGCCGAAATATCGGGACCGTAGAAATATAAAACAAACGCTATAAAATCCATAAAATAAGTTTTATTTCAATGTGTAGTTTTCGCGTAAATATAAGAATTCAATATGTGTACCTATCATTTGTTTCTAAGGCCGTGTCGCCGGTTGTTATGCTTGGCTACATTATTAGAATTTTACTTTTTTTCGCTTTTGAAGCACAATATTTTTATTTTTTCGTACTCATTGTGACGAACTCTTTGTGTCCCACTGCTGGGCAAAGGTCACCCTCACTCATTCTACGGATCTCGGTCCGTACCACCGGTCTACATGAGGGTTGAGTGACACGCCACCGATAGCACTACTTTTTTCTAGCGGCATCTTTGCTCTATGGTACCTGGTACTGGTCGTTGAGACATGTTTAATTGTTGATAGATGGTTGAGAGTCTGCTCTGTTGTCTTGTAGTACGTTGGGCTACAATATGCTATTCCCAATAATTCGTTATTCGACGACCCTATCAGCTCAGTAGGCAGTGACCCTGCTTTATATTCCGAGGGTCCCGGGTTTGAAACCTGGTAATGAGCATGAATTTTTATACCCGGGTCAAGTTTGTTTAATATCTACTTAAGTATTATATACTAGCATCTTCTTCAGTCCATTGTACGATACCCATAATACAGGCTTTGCTTGGCTTGGGACTGTACAGTTGTGTTCGTCTGGCGATATTATTCGACGATACGGTCTATGTTTAATTAATATTAATTGGTTAATAGAGTTAACTATTTAATACCTTTTACGTCTACACGACCGTTAACCGTAACTCGATCCCGAGCTTTGAAAATTAACCGACAACGTGCCCACTGCCGGAGCCAGAACTTTTCCCCGGATTAATACGTTCACAACCGGCCCTTGATCCAGGTGATCCCGGGCAACCCAGTCAGCTCACAGTTGTTACTAGTTGCCAAACTTTCGTACCCATACCTTTCGTTTGCTGCGTACAGAGTAAGAGAACAAACACTATGAATGTGTGGAATTCACTGACTTAATAATAACAAATAACAACTCTATTGCTCGACTTTCAACTTATTTTCACTAACAGAGATTTCATTGACTGACACCCAGAAAATAATTCCACAGTTGGACAACGCATCTGGGATTAATAAAATTACGTATCGGGAATACTATTTAAATTAACAAAACGCTTGCATCGGTAACGAGGATCGCACGTTCAAACCCCGGCTCGCGCCTCTAGGATTTCTAGATTTCATGTGCGAATCTCATTTTCAACCTTGATTATCACTTGCTAAACATTGAAGTAAAACATCGTGAGGAAACCTGCATCTCAGAGAGAACACCTCAAAAGACGTGTGAAGTCCGCTAATACGCACTGGGCCGCCCGGCGTGGTGGACTATGGCGCGATTGCCCTCGTATTGAAAAGAGGCCCGTGCCCAAAAGCAACACATAAAATAGGGCTGGTATTATTATTATTATTTATGCAAAAGTATGTATTCAATTACTTCTTGTCAGGAATATTTATATACGGGTAAGTAGGTAGTTGCATTGAGGCCCGCGCCCAGCAGTTGTACGTTAAAAAGGGCTGGTGTTATTAAGTAGGTAGTTGAAAAGTGTATTTTAACCCCTGGACGTAGATTCCATTCATGTGCAGCGTGTCTGCATTCATTTGTTATTACTCGGTCGTCTCGGACACTCGTGCTAATTTGCGTTCGTGCACCTAGTCTGTACATTACATTAATAACATTTTGACTCCGGCCCAAAATTAATTGCCCATTTATAAACGAGCCCCAATTGTATTATGTTTTAATAACGGTCCTAACTTAATTTCGGAACAAATAAGTTTCCTAATTTTTTAAATTTAATTATTTAGGCTGCTTCTCTTACTGGTCGACAGGGGCTGGGGTTGCATGAAATGGAATAACCTACAAATAATTAATCAAGAAACCATTAACCTGGGGTGTTATTTTCTTTTTTATAGTACGAAAGTTCCTATGTGAGACAATGATGGGTAACATAGTATGGATTAGTTGAGACTGATTTCGCGAAAGAATGGCAATGTAGTGATATAATATTTATTGTAAAAAAAAACAGACAGTAAAAATACTATTAATAAAGAATTTATGGAATCATACCATCATGTTACGTGTCATATATGAGTGTCAGAAGGTGACTGAATCTTTAAGTATCTAAGAACGAAGTTATTGCATATAAATAAAATATGAAGAAAATACGATAAGCAATGGAACTTGCACTCTATGGATAGCGATGTACCTCCTGTTTATTGGAATTCTTTCTTCTTTTACTGTTATTTAACGACTTGTAAACACACCTATTGTCGTCCAATAGAAGCAGGGTAGCAACAAAAAGTTCAATAAATCCACGCGAACATTTATAGTTGTGATATAAAGATACGTAATTTTATTGCTAAGTATTTTCGGAGTTGTTTACTCTTGTTATTCTGCGGAACGAATGCACAAAATGTCACTCGTATCTGAGTGCATTCTATTTTGAAAATAATTTTCTTCTCGAATGTTCTATAGATTCTTCATCTAGCTGTGTACAGAATGTCGTTGATTACTTCTTTCAATTTTATCGTTTCACTCGACCTAGTGATTGATTTATATAAGACTAACTACCTGTCTGTTGAAGTCAGGCCTGTTACTAAGAAGTTATTAGCTTCAGAGCTATATATTATATGTAGGTTTGTGCAATTGCTATTATACAAAATTATTTAGAAGTACTAAACAATAAGTCTTGAATCTGCGTTTCATTTAGGCACATGTTGCTTCTTTAACGCATTGATCTCTAGCGCAAAAGGGAACAACCTTCTAGACAGGAGGGTGGTATACCTGGCGGGGCGGCCGCTATGCCTCTACGGTTAAAGTTGGGATCTTGTATGTATGTTACGTGCTCCGAAAACTCTCATAGCGCGGTGCAGGATAGTAAGGAGAACTGTCAATTGTTTTGAATGTCGTCTGCAGCGCCTTCTGTGTAGGTTGTGGCACGTTGTAGACGTCGCTACAGATTAATCAATTGCACATTAGTGAAGTTAGAATTTCGATACGACAAATTAATAACAAATGCGTTTTAGAACCGCAGGCTGAAGGCTTGGTATACTACTAATTCATTCAGTAGTAGTCATTTTATTATGTGTATAAATTGCCCGTGATTTAAATTCGGCTGGCTCGTCCAATGGTAAACTAATTCGGTGTGTAGCATTGATCACTTGTTATGGGGCCCGTGTATGTGCGAGACAAACTATAATTTCATTCAGCTTTAAGTGGAATAAAACAGCAGAAAGCGCCTACGACTTGGCAGCCATACTGTCATGTGCCGCAAAAAGCAGTCGGTATACAAGTGGTGCCAAAATAAGTTAATAGCGTTCCGTGTCATGATAACACTATAAACTCACCGCACATCACAAATGTATTTCGTCGCAGTTCTCCTATATGGCCCATGTCTCGAACATGTGTCAATGGTTTGTCATACGGCGACATTAAAGCCAGTAATGTCTTCTAGAAATATGAAAGGACATATTTACGCGAATAATACACATTGAAATAAAAATAAATTTGAGGATGATACGTGAGGCCATTGAAATTAAAAAAAACTTGATGAAGATATATGAGAAAAACTTTTATTGGGGGTTTTATCAACGCAATAAAACCCAAAACAATGATTGTCAGAATTTTTGTCTACGCGTTTTTGCGTTCTAATCTCAGATACGGCTTAATCGATTTGGGTGCGGTTTTCACTAATGTATTGAGGTAAGCTTCACTTAAAATTTTGTATGTGTTTTATTTCAATCAGGTGGTAGATAAAAAAAGTTATACCAAATATATTTTTTTTCCGTGGAAATCAAGGAGTTCCCCGGAATTGTATGAAATTTAAAGTCCACACGTGCGAAGTCACGGGCACTGGTAGTCGTATTTTCACTATGTATTAACATAAGGCCTATTATATTGTATATATTTAATAAGGGTGTACCATTAATCACGGTTCGGAGGTAACTTGCCGGGCGTGTTTCTGAGTTGCCGAACAGTAATGTGGGGTCTCCGTCCCGCGGCCCGAACCTTTCAACTTATGTACCCTATATACCGATTAATACAATAACTTATTATACACTTAGGGCCCCAAACATAGGCCTGTTTCGATATAAGGTCCACGTCCACAGCGGACAGTGCCGCCTCACACGCAATCTATGTGTAGACAAAAAGTGAGCTGATATAATAATTTCATGTATATTGCCGAAGGAGCAATTACCGCATATATTTGAACTGAACTCTATGAATAGGTAGCTAATATGCATAGTGCGAACCCTGGGATCTAGTCTGTATGCACAGTGATAGGACATACAATATTAGATTATTGTAGGGAGCACAATAAAACACGTCGAACCGTTACAGAGTATAATCCAGAGACAAGAGAGCGTTCCATTGACCACAGAAAACTCATAAAAATAATAAGTCAATCCTACATACATCACACCTCCACCCTTAAATTATTACAATAATTAAAGAGCTTTACACCCTTACCCTTATTACAGTAGTTACACTGTACCTGCATAATCCAAACGGGACAGGTTGAATACAGTGAAATTAATTAATAATAAAAACAAAAACAAATTAATATAAGAAATACACAAAATACGCAACAATATACAGACACGCTGAAGTTCTAGTCGAACTCAAAACCATACCTCATTACCGGTTTTCGAACGCGCTTGGAAGATGTCACTACTGGTACATCTAGATTCGGAGTACTGGTGCACGGTTGAGACTGTGACACGCTTTGCCCTACCTCCTCTTTCTCAGTGGTATCAATACCCTCTGATAAGGGCGCGGAGTGATCATCCCTGTTAACTTCTGACCCTTGACCTGTTTCCGAGATCGAAACTTCTGGTGCACGCGATGGTAAATCAAAACTTACCCATCGTCTCTTTATTTGATCTACATGCCTTTTAACTGGTGGATCGCTTTTCCTACCGACCAAGTAATTTCGAGTACCTAACATGCTTTCAATCCGCCCCTCTAGCCACTTATTACCTTGTGCATAATTGCGGAACCAAACAGCTTCGCCTACCCTAAATGTACGCGTTAGGCCACTTGCCTGAGATCTCTGTTTTCCTTGTGTTCTTTGTATCCTCTTCTCCACTAGTCGGTCTCCCCTTAATAAATCTAATCTGGAGCGTAAACACCTACGCTGCAATAACATGGCTGGTGACACCCCCGTAGCGGAATGAGATACGTTTCGATAAGCCATTAAATATGCCTGTAAAGCCGCATCGATGTCACTTCCATCTCTAACTGCTTTTCTAATAGCTCGTTTACAGAGCTTAACCGCTCCTTCAGCTGCTCCGTTGGATGCCGGATGGTAAATTGCAGTGGGTGTTAATTTTATACCATTATTACGCATAAAGTCTGCATATTCTTGACTTGAAAATGGTGGCCCATTATCGGACACTATTTCTTTAGGCAGACCGAAACGGGCGAACGTCTCTCGTAAAACTTTAATGACTGCGCTCGCTGTAGTTTTTTGCATAGCAAATACTTCTAACCATTTCGTTGTAGAATCAATTAATATCAAAAAGCTTTTACCCTGAAATGGGCCCAAAAAGTCCAGATGCAAACGCGACCACGGCTCAGCAATGTACTGCCACGGCTGCGGCGGCGCTCGCGGCGGCTCGCTGCTCTCAGCCGTGCACGTCGCGCACCCCCTGCACGCGCTCTCGATGTCGCCGTCTATTCCAGGCCACCACACTATACTGCGGGCTATGCTCTTCATTTTAACTATGCCCATATGACCTATGTGTATTTCCTTTAATACATCCGCTCTTAATGCCGCCGGTATTACTAAACGATAACCCCACACAATACACCCCATGTCTAAGTACAATTCATGTCGTCGTATGAAGTAGGGTTTTAAATCTTCTTCGTCACAATGGTTAGGCCAACCCGATTGTAAATACAATATAACTTTATTTAAAATTACATCCTTTTTGACATTTTCTAAAATTATTTCTCTCGTAATTGGTAAAAACTTTTGAATAAAATTTACGTAGGTATTTTCTTTACCCTCTGGTTTCCCACCATCCACCGGTAGCCTAGAGAGTGCGTCGGCCGCATTCTTTTCACTACATACATACTCAATCTTATAGGTATACCCTGCCAATATGACAGCCCAGCGTTGTAGTCTACTAGCCGCCATCACTGGAATCCCCCTTTTATCTCCAAAAATGGTAACTAATGGTTTGTGATCTGTTCTAAGAGTGAATTGCCTACCGTACAGGTATTGATGAAATTTTCTAACACCGTAAATTATAGCTAAAGCTTCCTTATCTATTTGCGAGTATGCTTTCTCAGCTGCGTTAAGTACGCGTGATGAATACGCTATCGGTCTCTCGCCCTCTGGCGTAATATGCGAAATGACTGCGCCCACCCCCACGCTACTCGCGTCTGTAGTCAATACCAGGGGTAGTTGTGGGGAGTAGTGAGCTAAAATTTTACTCGAAACTAACATTTCTTTGACCGTGTCAAAGGCTATTGTACATCTCTCCACCCACTCAAATTTAACTTCCTTTTTTAATAAGTTGTATAATGGTGCCAGTATATCACTGATATTAGGCACGAACTTGGCATAATACATTACTAATCCTAAAAACGATCGCAGTTCTGACACGTTTTTCGGTGGCTTTACCTTTCTAATTGCTTCTATTTTCTCGGGACATGTATGTACACCTTTTTTACTGATCACGAATCCTAAATAAACAACAGAGTCCGCAAAAAAATACATTTTTCTTTCTTAATTTTTAAACCAAATTTCTTTAATCGGAGAAATACTTCATGTAGCGTTGCTATATGGGAGCGGTCGTCTGTTCCTGTTATGATAACATCATCTAGAAATACTCCTACCCGGGGCATATCTCCGAACATTTGTTCCAACTTCCTTTGAAAAATTCCTGGACTCGAAGCCAGTCCGTAAATAAGCCTATTATACCTAAATAAACCCTTGTGGGTATTAATAACCGTATATTTCTTTGAATGATCTAGCTCCAATTGCGCATATGCCTGAGATAAATCCAGTTTCGTAAATTTTTCTCCTCCGTGCAATTTTGCTAGCAGATCTTCAACTCTTGGCAAAGGAAAGCGATCCACCTCTAGGCATTTATTTAAAGTTACTTTAAAATCACCGCATAACCGTATAGTACCATCTTTCTTCATAACCGGTACAATAGGGGTAGCCCAATCGGAAGTGGTTACCGGTGATATCACTCCGTCCCTTACCAGTTGCTCGAGCGCCCGCTCCACAGGTTTCCTTAGTGCGTAGGCGAGAGGGCGCGCGCGCATAAATATTGGCCGCGCGTCCGCTCGTAGTTGAAAACCCACACTACCACCTGTGAATCTTCCCAGCCCGTCCGAAAACACCTCAGAGTATCTGGAACTGAATTCGTCAAACTTAAATTTAACCTTCGAGTCTCTTATACTATTTACAGTTATTACCGGTATTTTGACCTCTAGTTCACTTAACCACTGTCTACCTAAGAGGTTTGTTTTACCACATTCAATAATATACAAATCCAGATACTTAGATTTATCGTTAAACTGCACCAAAGGTGTAAGTTTTCCTAATGGTTTAACAACTTCTCCAGTATAATAACGTAATATTATATTACATTCTTTCAATTCTTTGCCAAAGAATAATTCGTTGTAACAATCTTTACTAATACATGAAATACAACTACCAGTATCGATTTCCATCGTTAACCTTTTATTCTCGACCCAAACATCAACGGTGTATGGTCCAAACTTGTCAACAATGTTATTCGTATTTATAGAAAAATTATTTACCTCATCACTTTCGTAGTTGTCACTGTTATCCGTTAACCCCTTTACCTCCTCTATATTATGCATCGCTGTACCGCTTCTCAATCTAGGACACATCTTCTTTAAGTGCCCTTGCCTATTGCATACTCTGCATACATATTTTTTAAATTTGCATATCTCCTGTTCATGGTGGTTCCCGCACACCTCACACTCCACCTTATCACGAGCAGAAATGGTACGCCTTCTGTGTCCATCTCTCCCGCTGCCCGCTCCGCTTGTGCCGCTTGGGCCATCGCCCCTTGAACTTCGCGCTACAGGCGTGATATGCCGCGCGCCGCCACCGGTCCCCGAGTCTCGCCTCGATCGTACGTTTCCGTGATAACGTTCCGTTGTTGCCGCCATTTGATGCATTTCCGATGTCCCTTTTGTCATACTGTCGCCCTTTCGCCAGGTACGGTCTTCCACCAGAGCCGCGTCTGCCTCCGCTGTTTCCAATGACACCGCCAACTTAAATGCCTTATCAAATGTTACGTCCTCCTCTCCGAATAATCTTAGTCTTATATGATCATTCCGTAAGCCACACACAAACTGGTCTCGTATATTTTCGGTTAAATTCTTTTCCGAAAAACCGCAGTTTATGGTCAATTTCTTCAATTCGGCTGCATACCCAGCTACCGTTTCATCAGCATGTTGTATCCGCCTTCTAAATTTAAATCGTTCCGCCAACAAACTCGGTTTGGGTTTCACATGGTTTCCCATAACCGTCACTAGGTCGTCAAACGTTTTCGTCGCTGGTTTTTCTGGCGTACATAGATTGACTAACAGTTCGTACGCTTCCTCCCCAATTACTGTTATCAACGTAGCCACTTTCATTTCTGGTTTTACCGTATTGACTATAAAATATTGTTCTAACCTGTCCACGTAATGGTTCCAATCATCTTTGTCGAGATCGAACGGCCCAATTTTTCCAATGGCCATTTTCAACACTTTAATACTATAAATAACACGCGTGAAATTATCACTAATCGTCGCCAAATAGTCTGTATGCACAGTGATAGGACATACAATATTAGATTATTGTAGGGAGCACAATAAAACACGTCGAACCGTTACAGAGTATAATCCAGAGACAAGAGAGCGTTCCATTGACCACAGAAAACTCATAAAAATAATAAGTCAATCCTACATACATCACAGGATCTAATACTGCGTGCATAATTAAAAGGCTTTTGGAAAGTAGGTATCGGGTCAAGGTACGGTTAATTGATTTTTAGTGCAGTTCCTATATTTTACTGTTCATCTGTAAAAAGTTCAGTCTTTGATGTTTCCGTTTTTTTCCCTACGAGCAGTTAGTGGTTGTTCTCCACTCATTAATTATATTGAACTATATAACAATGGATATCAGACAGCACAGCAGTGATAGCCAAGATGTCGTAGGTTCTAACCCCAGCTCGCACTTCTGGATTTAATATGCGAATCTCATTATCACCTACTAAATGGTGAAGGAAAACATCGTGAGGAAACCCGCATGTCTGAGAGAACCCCTCGAAAGATCGAAGAAATCGGAGAAGTCTGCCAACTCGCACTGGGCCAGCGTGGTGGACTATGGCCTAATCCTTCTCGCATTGAGGTGAGGCCCGTGCCCAGCAGTGTTACATTAAAAAGGGCTGGTATTATTATTAATTATAATAACGAACTGCCCATGCGACGGAACAACTGAGCAAAGCATCGAACACCTGATCACAGCCTGCCCTGAATTTGACTTCTTAAGAACAAAGCACGAAAGCCACTGTCTGGGCATGGGCATTTTGCCATACGACTTCGTTGACCTCCTTAAGGAGCGAACCTCTTTTAATTCATACATTGCTCTCTGGAGCGGCATCGTACGCCGCCTCAAGGCCTTCAACGGCACTGAGAGTTATTATTTTCATTTAATTAAACTAGGGAAAAAAAAAAAAAAAAATCATCAAATATATACACAATCATCATCATATTCACGCAGTGCTGTAAATAATTCGAAGTTGTAAATAATGTAAAAATCAAATCCATTACTAATATTAAGATTTTCCTCCTCCCTATCATCTCTTACCATGAGGACCTGGACTTGGCGAAGGACCTGTATCAAATCGCGGGCCTCGCCAACCCAGGCCTCAAAATAATCATTTCTTCCTATACAAATCAAATTGATCAAAACTTATAATCTTGCGATTATTAAAACCAAACAGCGAAACAAATAAAAATAATAAAAAAAAAAAAAAAAAACTCATTGGCGTATACATGTATACGTTGAATAAATAACAATGTAAATAGCCTTCGAGCTTCTTAACAAAAACCTCGTTACAAAGATTAGCGAAGTCGGAACCTTTCGTCTTCTTATACATCTCATCATTGGAAAACGAAATTCCGGAGTTTGTAAGGTTAATCTATCGCTGACCGTGTTGTGATCTAAATTAAATCATTGCTTCTACTGTTGCTGTGTAGGAGAGGTACCTACTATTGATAGGTTATGTTCCGATGTAACGTCAATTACCCAGTACATATTCTACTTTGAGATATTTTCTTTTATTAGTTTATATCACGTTTATTTTATGTACAAAAATGATTTTGTTTTAAAAAGGGTTTAAGGCTGTGTCCCCAGTCGGCAAACTGTCAGCGGCCGACTGAGTTAGCGGCGTATTGGTTTAGTACGCCCTTCCATATATTTGAAATGGAGTGTTCACCGTTTGCTAGTTTGCGCTCACTCTACGCAGTTTGCTGTGTTGCGCGCGCCGATTGATTCAGTGAGCGGCCGACTCACGGCAAAACCGGTTCCAGTCGGCGGCGGCGATATGCTTGTTCGCCGGGGCGTAGTGAGTCCGTTTGCCGCAAACTGTCATGTGGACAGTGAAAATTCAGTCGGTCGGTCGACCTAAATAAGCGGCTAACACATAACAGTTTGCTTGCGACGCACGCAAATTGATCTGAGTTTGCAGCTAACTGGAATTTCAGTTCACCACAAATTTGCGGCTCACTCAGTCGGCCGCTGACAGTTTGCCGACTGGGGACACAGCCTTATTCAACAATTTATTTTCTTCATATACTAGCATATTGAAGCCGTATAAATTAACCAATTACCTTTCAATTCATAGTAACTCATCTAAATAGGTTTTTATATATATAACACTTTTAAATTGCGTTTATTTTGACGACCTGCTTTCTGTGCCGTGGGTCCCGGGTTCGAATCTTGGTAGGTACAAACTTTGTGTGAAGAGCGTGAATGTGTGTAACCAAGTAATGGATGTTTAATATGTTTATAAATAATATATACTCGGTTCGCCCTCAGTCTATTGTACGGTACCCATTATACAGAGATGAGCACGAATGTTTGTACCCGAGTCATGGATGTATAATATGTATATAAGTATTATATACTGAGTTCGCCCTCAGTCCATTGTACGGTGTACGGTACCCATAATACAAGCGTTGCTTAGTGTGGGACCGTATAGTTGGTGTGTTCGTCTGGCGATAATTATTTATTTATTCTCAGAGTCCAATTGCAATGCGTACTATAGACCCGATTATATTTAACTACCTACACAAAGTCTTTCATAAGTCTTCTCTAAATGAGGACTCGAATTTTCCATACATAATATAATTAAAGAGCCGCTGAAATACTAACTTGAAGCCAAGTAAAGCCTTCACTTCCACGACTTACGCTTCAAGGAGAGGAAGGGGCGGGGTGTCCTCCCCCTCCTCTTACCCTGCCATAGAAAAACCCTCCATTGTAGTCAAATCTCTATAGACAAGCTTTGAAATAAGGGATCCACTGAATTGGTTAAATTATTCAAATAATACCTTTTCTTTCCACAAATAAAAATAGGGTAGCACATTTTAGGTATTCTTATTTTATTTGTTTGGATATGTTTGTATTGTTGTCTTTCTTTGACTTATTATTATACATCGGTATCGTATATACTTAACTATAACTTACTTGTTGTTAAGTCTTTAAAAATGTATCATTCAAATATATTCGATACGATTTTTATATATATCTAAACACAAGTGACTCAAACACTATTTCTAGAAATGTTAAGTTAATTATTTATTTTGAAATAAATCTATTTTTTCGGATTTATCGCGTTTATGTTTTTACGTTCCCGACGTTGACAACGAAAAAGTACTTAGTTGTGTTTCAATGTGTAGTGTTCGCGTAAATATAAGAAATCAATAATTAATTATTTATGTTTACAGCCCCAAAGATAAACTACAAATTATGGAATCATTGTGCCTTAAATTTTGTTGTTTTTAGGTACACAGCGAGAAATCTAAAGATTCCTATCACCATCATACAAACCATGTAGGTTCTGATGACGCAAACATTAGTTACAAATAGTGATTGAAACCGCCACAAAATTGCAGAAACCGTAAACTAAGATGTGAAGTCGACTCTCAATCACCCTCGACTGTCAGCCCAAGAACGCCCTACGCCCACAGCACTCGGGTGGCGATTATTTAGGTCGATCATTATTGAACTGACATTATGATATTTCAATTTGACAGCTTTTGACATTTTACATTTCAAATATCTGCCGTAATGCAAAATTCGCACTAAGTTGTGGGTGAGGCCATAAACATATTCATTCTATTTCATTTCTTTAAGAAAAAAGAACTACATTACTTAGAAATACATCACACTAATCACACTAAGATTATAAATGTTTATTACTCAATCAAGCCAGAACGGCTGAAGGGATCTGGATGACATCAGGCACAGAGATAGATTATAGTCTGGAATAGCACATAGGCTACTTTTTATCCCGGTAAAAAGGACATACTTTTTAATCGCGGGTAACACCGCGGGGCGCAGCTAGTTAAAAATATAACAAAAATGAGGAATGAAGAGCAGATTACATTGATTAGTCTTGTAGCAATGTTTGGTTTGTTTCATACAACCATTCTATACGGTGTATCACCATTGTAAGTTTATTAAAACCTTTTATACATTTGAGAGTTCTTATAAACTTGACTGCACACTCTTTACTGTTCTAAAAAAAAACATTCAGCTTAATTAGAGTACAAAGTTAAAGGTGCCTCAGAACCTAACCCAGTTAACAGTGCAGTTCGTTGTAAGCTCTGAATACCGTCGACACAATTAGCTCACCACATGTGCATCTCGACGTATTTACACTACGAAGTCTCTACTAACTATGTAGTGTGTAGTAAAGCTACGCTTCAGTTTTACGAGGCACTGGCACGCCGCACCGCTGGGCTGTTTGTCGTGGGACTCATTTTATAGCCACTTTCATGAAGCTAACAAAGAACTAGGTACCTACTCAACAATGCCTATATTTATGCTCGTATACGTTTGACGTGCATCTCATTATTGCGGAACCAACTCGTTGCGATTGACTTGGCTCAACCTTGTGTTATACACACATAAAATGAGTGTTATAAACCTCAACGTGGTATAAAAAGTAATACTTAAAGTTATTTAGTTGTTGTTATGTTGGTTCACTACAAAATTATATTTTGAATTCTATCTTCTTGATACTTAAACTGATACTTACTTAAAATTGATTTATAGAGCGTAGCAATATATTAATTTCCCTTATTATACATTTGAAGTGAATTTATTCCAGAAACGGCTAACGGCTTACCTAGAAAAAGATTTTAAATGAACTCCCACCATGGAGCGTTTTACATAGAATTATTCATGATTGCGGGCTTGAAATTTGATAAAATTATTTATTTAAAAAAAATATTATATATTTGCCGATTTGATGCCCCACTGTTGGGCATGGGCCTCCTCATAATGCAAGGGGTCAAAAAGCCCACCATGGGCTAGCGGAGATCGCACAGCTTTTCAGAAGGTTACATTTTTTTTTCTACGCTAGCCTTATGAATTTTGTAGGGCTACTTATACTTAAATAGCCTTAAGTACATGGTTAGTTATATAATAGTTAGTTACATGGGGTCCAAGCGCCATACATTTTATAGAAAATCTTTCAAGACGATTGGTCGACGCAACCCGCGACCCAAGGGCTGGGCATTTCCTCGCTCAGCGAGTAGCTTTGGCTATTCAGCGAGGAAATGCGGCCAGCATCTTGGGCACGCTACCGCATGGGCCAAATTTTTACACTCTTTGTAAATATTAAGTAGCTTTTCTATACTCTTTTTAATTTATATTAGTTTGTAAATATTTAAGTTATTTTCTTTGTAATTATTGTATATAATAAAAGTTTTCCCATGATTAGTCAATAACCCTACATTCCTACTGAAATATGAGATTGTTTCTCGATTCCTTACGCTTCCATTTTGGGTACCGCACGTTCTGATATAAAGTGCTCATTACGCCTGTGTAAGGTCGAGTGCCGGCGCCACATCAATGGATGTCTGTTTGGGGCCTGTTTATATCACAATAAAACACTGTTTTACGACCACCGGTACGTAATACCAGCGTGGGGCACGCCACCGTTTAATACTATTGTCTATGACAAATGTCAATTGTTTGAACATATTTATGGTGGCATTTTCATATCTTCATGTCACATCCATTATTTTATTTATAACTAGCTGTTACCCGCGACTTCGTTCGCGTAGTATTTAACAAAGACACAACCGTTGGCAACAGCCTGCTCGCGCTTTCTGAGCCCGTGGAACGCATTTTAATATCAAACTTAATCAGGCGCAACGCTGCAACATTGGTTTTAATTTTTTTTTCGTGAGATCCTATGTTTTTTTCTAAAATTAAAGTAGCCTAAGTTACTCCTTGTTACATCAGCTATCTGCCAGTGAAAGTCCCGTCAAATTCGGTCCAGCCATTTCAGAGATTACCCGGAACAAACAAACAGACAGACAGACAGACAAAAATTGTAAAAAATGTTGTTTTGGTATAGGTACCGTGTATACATCCAAATGCACTTAGTAAAAAGCGGTTATTTTAATATTACAAACAGACACTCCAATTTTATTTATATGTGTATAGATTGCACAACAATGTATTGAACATTTCTAATAACTACACTCATCACATAGCTCGAAAAACATAACAAAAACGTCAGCCAATACGGCTCTATTAATAATTTAAAAAGCTGTGTTTTTTTTTCCATCCATTCTATGTTAGTCTTTGTCAAACAAATCCTATATGAAGTGAACGTATTGAACGACGAGAGCGGGCGGTGGGCCCGATTTGGTTCTTTTTCGGATTACATGGCTTTTGTGTTCGTCAGCGAAGTGCTATTGTCATCGAATACTGGCCACTAATTCAATTTCACTAATGGCTCTGTCTATTTCGCTTTACATAGTATGTGTGTCTGTACCTCGTGGATTACAGTCTTTTTGGATTCGGTCGTGAGGAATGAGGGTGCTATTCAGAGGCTTGTTTACGTACCTGTATAAATAACGTTATGTACTTAATACTTATTGTATTACATAACATAGTCCTTTTAAAAGATTATTTACAGATTCTTCTTCTCTCTTTACGAAATACAAAATGAAATATGATTAAATTAAATTGATATTAATATGGCCTCACCCGCAACTTAGTGGGTATTTTGCCAATGTCAAGTAAATAATAGCAATAACACATTATAAATAAAATAATGGATGTGACATGAAGATATTAAAATGGCGTCTACTATTTACAGGTTACGGTACTGATTGTATTTTTTTTAAACGCACATGGTAAGCTTATTGCATTGTTGCTTCTTCAATTGAAACATGAATTCTAAATACAACATACTGGAAACACCTAAATTAATTAATCATTTTCATATAAATATGTGTGGCTCTAGAAATACAACAGTCAGTAATCAAGGTTTTTTTTTCTCTAGAAGCAGATTTTCTTTGCTTAAGCTGTGCCTTGTCGTAATGTCACTTAATAAATCCCTTTTGATTTACTCGTCTCGGCATCTGCCTCGGTGCGTGATAAAATTAAGAATGACTTGTGCATAAAAATGTTATAACTCACCTGCAGACTGCCTTGTGTCTCTACTTTATTAAAGTTTTCATGCAAAGTGATAAAAATGATGGGCGGGCTTCATAACACGCCGCTTTGTCTTTATATTGTAATAATTTTTAATGAAACCAACACTCATTTTTATTTGTAGACATGAAAATTGTTTCGGGCGTCTTCTGCCGTTGACCTTTGAAATTTGGTGTTCAGGTTTTTTATTTGAAGTGAGAACTTTTATTCCCTAGTGACTTGTAGAGTTTGTGAACCCTTTTAAAGATTGATGGTTTATAATAACATTCTTTTGTTTTTTAAATGGAGTCTCCCTATTTATTATTGATCAGTGTCACATCCATAATAATATAGCAGTCGCATAATGATGCGTCAAAGTCGTTTTTGGCTAGAGAGTCTGCTTTGAGACTCTACTAACTTCAATTAGGAGAACTAGGATGGCCAGCTCTCTGATGCGTACTCCAATCACCAGCGAATCCAATTTTAGAAATGAACGTACGTCCACATTGAGCCCACGTCAGCGGCCCATGTTGATAATGGTATATTATTTATACAGGTGGATGGGATTTAATGTCGACCTGTTTTTGATCTAAATCTGATCTTCGTTCTAGATCCAAATCACACATTGAGCTCAAATAGACTCCAATCTGTGTGATTAGCAGCCTAACCCTCTCATTGTGACAACTTTATCATGCATCTCTTCAGATGACTTTTCGAAACTCTTATATATCTTTCTAAAGTTAGTGTTTTTGTCTATGAGCAAAGTATAATGTTTAAAAATAAAATAAAAAGTTATCACTCGGTTAAAAGTTTTTATAAGTGTTTAACGTAAATGTTGTGGTTTTAATAAACTTACTGATTAAAATTTAATGTTCTTACTTTGAATTATAGACGCGATATTAAATAGTTTGCAAAATCTTAATTAAAAATGGTACTAGTTGCTACACAAAAGCGATTAATCATTGTTGATATTTCCCAAATACCTGTACCGTAAATAAAATACTGTAAAGGGTAAATAATATATCACACGGGGTGACAAGCCATCAATCATGTTGGTCCAGCATTTGGCACCAGGCTTCGGGCCGTAATAAATGATTTTTTAAACCCCACTCCGCCGCCTCGGCCCTTAGACAACACCCATAAAATATCGTCTCATATTATTTTGATATATTAACATGTTAATATTATATTATACTGATATGTCTTCCCACGATTTTTTAAAGAAAACTCTATTTGCGCCAAAATATGAACTCTTCCAGACAACCTATGAGAGAAAAGGAGAAGGATAAAATAAAAGATGGATAATAGTGGGTAAGGATGGGTAGTATACTTTTGTATATTTATTTAATAAATTCAATATTTAGGCTTTTCTAAAAACTTACAAGCTTGGAAATTTAAGTCACAATAGCTTTGTGCAAACAAAAGCCATTAAGTAAAGTTTTGAATAAAGTCTGGTTTTGAGACACGTGCATGGAATGTATCACAGACCATTTGTAGTGAGATTTAGATGGTAAAGCGGCGGTATTTACAAGTTTTAAACGTGTGGGCAACGCCATTCTCTGTGCGCAAATACAAAGTTTCCAGCATCATGCTATTCCAACTTTAAACATAAAATAACAATTGTATAAGATTTCTAGAGCTATCTCAGACACTAAAATGTATACACATATATATACTAAAATGACACTGTGCCAAGCAAATACTATCCTTTGTATAATCCTGAAATAAATACTTAAGATTACATTTAACTGAAAGTGAGCGTTTCAGCATGTATCTGCTAGAGACTGCAGTCTCTATCCCATGGAAAAGACAAAATTGTGTCAAACTATTTTCTAAAATAACACAATCTACCTATTAAAATACCGATAAAGTGATCGAACGTTTGACCAGCTGCTAAAGTCTGCCGATCCGTTCCTACATTGTTCTCGCAAACCTATAAAAATGTACTGCTCAAAAATGTAAAAGATCTTTTGAAAAACAGCAACCATGGAGTTTCTAGCCCGTTCTTCTCCATGGGAATGGCATTCCGAACGGGTGGCACAGTTGTAGCTTAGCATTTTGTAACATTTTGACGATTCATAAGTACTGTACTTAATGGTTTTCATGAATACAAAATAATCTCGTATATGTATATTTGCAGTAAAGCTAAATGTTCATACTATCGGCACTGCTATATAATGTTTAGGTTGATTCGATCACTCAATCGTATTCAATGCTTTCGAAACTCGTACTAAGCCTCTTGTATGCAACTCTTTACAAAGCATTGGTAAACATGACCAAACGTCATTTTATCGATTCCATAGATTTCGGTTCGTGTAAATATATTAAGCTATTTGTGTACATGTTGCAGTCATAACTCTTAATCCGTCAAAAGTACTTTTAACTAGCAAGAATCTTGACTTGAGTACTACTTTTCACTAAACAGTCACAACTAGTTTTGCCCAATGCAGCTGGTTAAAAGTAGTTTTGACTATCTGATTCCGCCCAAAGTAGTTTAGACTTTTATATCAGACGGTTATATCAGTCAAGACTCATAAAGAGTAATTAAAAACCTAACCTAACATGTAAATATGTTATCACAATAACAATAATATTTTATCTACATTATAAACAGTTAAAAGTGCCTTTGTTTGTATATTTGCGGCTAAAAGTAGTTTTGGCTAAGAACGTCAGTTATAACCACATTTAACGACAAAGATGCAGTCAAAAGCACTATTGACCGAATTCAATACACCTTTCAACCGATTAAGAGTTTTGACAGTAACATATACAACGTCATGTATAAACGCAACATTTATCAAACGTACTTTCCAGTTCTTTCGTATACGTCACGTTATAAATACGTGTTTACGTGAACTTGTGGTGACAGCCCGCGATAATCGTGTTTTCAAATGTTACCCTAATTTATATTTGGAAACGGTTTTTGGGTTACGTATCCCCGAAACGGTTAAACGGAACAGTTGAAACTAAAATCATTTCGTGTTTCTTTACGATTTTCATTTTTATTTTCGACTCTATTAAACATGAAGCGGGATTGTTACATCAGTGATGGCGAGCGCGTTTTACGCGGCGTCCATTGCGTCATATTACGGTACAGAATGTTCTCTGTGCAGCCACAACGCGCGTTATACGTCATTTTGTTGCGCATGATTAGAGTGATGCTAAATATTCTATCTCCTCTATACACTAAAGCCACGTAGAGTATGAACGACACTCCTCTCCCCACTATCTCTTACAACTCATCTGATGGTAATATGTTTTTTGAAATTATGTAACATATTGATTTCCTATATTTACGCGAATACTACACATTGAAAGAAAACTAATCTTACGGATTTTATCGTGTTTATTGCTGTAAAGCAACCCAAACGTCGAGAACGTAAAAAAGTATAATAAACGCGATTAAATCCGTAATATTAGTTTTATTTAAATTATGTAACATATTTCGAAAATTATTTCAAAGTATGTAAGAATCTTTGTCACATTGGAGTGAGTTTAAAAAAATACGCATATTCCCTATTGCCAACCAAAATGATAATTAAGAACAATACGGCTATTGGATATTAGTTGGCGCCTTAAAGTTTTGTGTATCTGTCCGAGACACCCACCGTCTACACTCCCACTAATGTCGGCGGGTTTTATTTATCCCTGCACGTGCGCATTGTGCTTCGGAATGTCTCTCTGATTCAATTTTATTAATGGATTTGGACGGTTGCCCCACTGACTGTGAACGCGTTCTATTTGTCGCGTAACGTACACCGTTTCGGATTTCGCGAAATGATTTCATAACTTATACGTTTGTCTTTAGGTTCATATTTGAATGTGTAGTATTGAGCGTTTAAGATAGGGTTGACTATTTTTTGAGACGGCAGTGTTCTTCGAGTTAATTAATGTTGGTACAACCGACTTTAGTTTTAAATTGTTACTATACACAAACTTCCGCAATTATATAACACATTTTACATAAACAGTGTTGCTTAATTTATTGTATGTTATTGATATAAAGAAAAAGGTAACATTCTTTAATTAACTAGTGCTTACTATATGGGAATATTCGCGATATAGATACCTAAACAGTTATGTATGATTGATAATTAACTCTATCATAGCAGAAACAATTAGCTCAATTGTTATACAAAATTATAAAGTAATTAAATACTATTTACGAAATAAGGCAACCCTACCTCACTCCGTCTCGTCCGAGACTGCATTGAGTCAGCGAGTTGTCAACAAGGCCGAGCCGCTTTCGGCCGCTACGATATTGCTTTTAGGTTAATTTGCTTTACGACGTTTCACTGCTCACGGGCAATTTATTTGATTAGAAGTACCGCCTGAGTATAATTATTTACAGAATAGACGTTGGACACATGAGGTACTAAGTTCTATCCCGACTTTAAGATCTTTAAGCTCCTCGTTTTGGATAAGGGGCGAGTCGGACATACTCCCCCTCAAAGCGAGGAGAATTGGGTTCATAGTCTATCACGCTGGCCCAGAGCGGTTTACGAATATTACACGGTTTTCGAAACACGTGCAAGTTTCCTCACAATGTTTGCATTATACAGCCGTATACTGGTAATCATTTTTATTTTTTTTATTACATTATAGGCAAGTATTTGATCTCGATCTCACCTGATGGTAAGTGATGATGAGATCTACGATGGAGCATACTTGCCTAGGTAGGAATGCGGCAGTAGATCGAGACGCTACATTCACTAGGCACATGCAGCGCAGCTGATCTGACCCGCCATCCATGATCATTATGTGATTCGTACATGAAATGCGAAAATCTCGTTGCGAGGTGCGAGAGTGTTTGAAAGTGCACATTTTGTTTGCAAAGCTAGTGTTCAACCACACAAATAAATATAAATAACTGTCATAATGTAACCTATAACCTTTATGCCAAATTCCAATTCTGTCAGCTGTTTGGAACCTCTTTGAACTTACGTCTAGGGATCACACTGTTGATCTCAACTGTTACCAATTTTAAGAGGTAGTAAAAACGCGCACGAACATTAATAATATTTTTATTAGACTAGATAACCAAAGAGGAAAAACACAAGAACTAAGACAATAAGATGTTACTTATTCAGAGACAATTGAATATGGAAATGAGGTTTTTTCGCCAACCCGCACTGGGCTAGCATGGTGGACTATGGCCTAATCCCCCTCGCATTGAGGGGAGGCGTTCCCAGCAGTGGGACATTAAAAGGGCTGGTATTACTATATTATTATTATTATGAGGTTTATTATATTCTTGATATAATTTCTACAATAGTAGCTATATTTTTTTTATGTTTGTTGCAGAATGACCTGGTAGGCAGCGCAGTATCGGAGATGTCCATGTAGTGATGGCCGCTGTCAATTCGGTAAGTTTAATTAATTTACAACATTTTATATGTAATTAACGTAGACAAAATGTTACAACATATATAATAAAAGGCCATGAAAATTAATTAATGTGAATGTGTGATAATATACTTATCTTTCACACATACATAGATTTCTTAGTGTGAATTTTGGACGTATTCAAATCGAGTCATTTAATTTTTCCATACGTTTATATCAGTCAATCTCCTTGTTTTTACTAGGCGCGCTGCTATGAAATATATGGGAGGATAAGACTATTTGATCGATACTTCATGCTGTCAAAACTCATACTAAGCTCCTTGAACACACCAAATTAATCAGCACGTCGATCACGAGCTAGACAATCTCAAATGAATAACATCCGAAATTTCCATTTCCTCCATGTATCTCGTTGTACTAGACAACCCGGCTTAACATTAATAACATATAATTCAATGTTATTACGTCAGCGCACCGTCTCATTAACAGGGCTCCATCCTTGCGAATATCTGGTACATTATACACTTCACTAATTGGCACCGTTTCCACTTGAGGAGTTCTTTCGCAATGTGATAAATTCACGCAAACGATAACTTTATGACGGGATATACACTTGTCAAGATCCAATTCGACGCCATGATGTTTTAATCGCGGCAAACTTGATCATTTTAATGAGGATCTTCGCTTATTGTACCTATGTGTTTGATACGGAAAGGTCAAGTCAATAGAAGAAAGAAAGAAACAGTTTATTCGACACAGACACAAAGATACGCAACTAGGTATGTAGCGACCACTTCAACCGCACTACAAGCTACTCAGATGGCACTGCAGACGTATTCAGAACAATGACAATTGACGTCACAATCCTGAATCGCGCTATCAGAGTTTTCGGAGCAAGTAACATATATTCAAGATCCCGACAATAACCGTCGGGGCATAGCGGCGGCCCCGCCAGGCATACCACCCGCCTGGCTGGAAGATCTTCCCTTTTCCGCTAAATTGGTGACCCCGACGTGAAGTAGTACATACATGAAAAAGTAAAGGACTTGAAGTAGGTAGATACTATAATATAAAGGGTTAGGTTGCAGTGAGTAGATATTGTGGATCTCAGTGTGAGCGTATGATTCGTATCTACTCGTATATATAGAAGGTGTATGCGACGTTTTTTATGTCATAATTATCCAGTAAATATTAAATACCTACCCCAATCTAAATACCGTTAATCTAATCGTGTTTTAAATATGAAAAAAAAAAACATCGATCAGCTATTTAATAAAATTCTTAACACGGACTGCTGAAAGATTTTCTTGGACTTGGAATTCCAAGCCGGCGGACCTAGAGGTTTGAAATTGTACCCCCTAGAGATGCAATACTGAGATGTTTCTGGAAATTCAATCACTAAGAAGGTCTAATGAGGGGTCAGTGTTTATGAAGATTTTTTTATGTGTCGATCGGGCACATAGCTTATAAATGAGAGTGTATCAGAAATGCGAAATTTTATTTAAGTACATCATAACTTAGCTGATTTATAATTGCCTAGTACATACAATCAGACCTGCCAAACGCACATTCTTATGACAAATATACTTCAATTATTTAATAGAATAAGTTTTGCTGTCAAGAAGAACTGTGTCTTTGAATTATAATCGGGTGAAACGGCTAACCTCTATTTAATATAGTTTAGTTTTTTCAACCATAACCCTCGCTCGGAGCTTAACAACCAACGATTGGGGCACATAGCAGCCAGTTGGCTCATCACTGCTCCCTCGCAGGTATAACGTGCCCAGATTAAGTTGAACCCTCACTTTTTCAAGCGAGATAATCTTTTACAGAGAATAAAGGCTGTTCTGGTCCAACTTAAACTGGTGATGGTATAATGGTTGGAGGGAGCCATGGACGCCTTCCAAATCGCATCGCATTTGAATAGCAACTGCATCGTCGATAGTCGTTTAATGTCCTTTATTGAACTATTTGAATATCGTGTGTTCAATGTTTCTTGAATTCGAGGAAACGTGATTGCTTAACTGATATTGAATAAATGTTATGAATATGTTGATAATTTGCTTTAGGTATACAATGTATATTTTTTTGTTTCATATTATCTTATCTATCAACAATACATTTTAAAAGCTACTTTACTTCGTTTCGAAATCTGTGTGACTGGTAGGTCTCGACTATAGCCTTAAAAAATATTTAAAAATTAACCCTGTTGTGTGTAGTATTTCAAGTGGGATTTACAGAAAGAAATATACTGTGTACTAATATAAAGTAGGCATATTTACCGATATACTCCAGTAGAATGTAACCAACTCCGCCAGTAGTACTTATACCTATACAAGTGTAACAATAATAGTGTAAAATTATTTAACAGAGATTATTTAATAGTAGATTATAAAGATAACATTCCCAAATAAATAAATCAAATTATTAGTCATTTAAAAAAACCTCTGTACTGAGTGCATGGCCAAATACTACTGCTTCGCCTGGTTTAAAAAAAAAACAAAATTAATTTACAAGATCAACGGGAACCGATTTATCGGTAAATATATTTTACAAAATTTTTGCTCTACCTTTATACTTCGAATGCGATATGTAGGTAGAGGTACAGCACACACGATCAAACATTCTAGAGTCTGTGCCGAAACAGAACGGTCATAAAATTGGATGTATTTCGAAAAAATCATAATCTTTATTTCATTTTACGCCACGCCGTCGGTTCTCTTTTCGCACAGACTCTACTATAGTTTTTCCTGTAGAGCCACTGCTCTATAGCTTAAAAGCTGTAGTAGAGTCGTAGAGTTCTATGCATTTAGTTCAATAAATAGTACCAAATATATACTGTCGTAACAAAACGTGTTATCTATATCCCTTTGAGAAACCTTCCTTCGGTTGACGAGGTACAAGTTACTTTAAAACGATTATATCCAAAACATCATTAAAACAAACATAGCGACAAACGAGCAGCTGTAAATCTTAAAGTCCGTACCAAAATCATGAAACTGTGATTTGGCAAACGACGGCAATTTGCTGTTATTACTCCGTTGACAATTGACTCTACGGCTGGAACGTTAACACCTGGGTTTGTTGACAAAATTTGGCGGCCGGGCGGCCAGTAGGTACTCCGAGTACCAGGCCACTATAGTGGTATATATACCGGGGGGGGGGGTAAACGTTTCGATTTCTGAACGGAGCAAATATCGAAAATTAGCTGTTATTATACATATTCAAATACTTGAAATTGTTGGCTATGGTGCAAGTTAGTCTGTACATGGAAGACATGAGAAAAACTATTATTGGGTTCATTTCTCAAACGCAATAGAACCCAAAACAATTATTGTTAGAATTTTTGTCTGTGCGATTGTGCGCGCTAATCTCAGAAACGGATTAACTGATTGGGGTGCGGTTTTCACTACTGTATTGTGGCAAGCCTGCCTTAAAACGAATGCTTTGATTTATTTCAATCAGTTCATAAATAAAAAAGTTTAAAATTTAAAAAAAACGAACGATGTCGCGGGCAATAGCTAGTTACAAATCATATATCCAAAACTCTAACTACCAAGAACGCGGGGATCAAACCAATATATTAAATTCCTCCGCGCTATCACTGCCTCTAGGTCTCAGATTTCTAGGTATACCTACGCTCCATAGAATACCTAGTAATAAACACGAAAGCCTCCAGACAACATCGTGTTTCTGCGAATTCAATTGTCAAACTAATTCCACATCGATGTCTAACTACAGTCATTTACGAGGAAACTTCGCCGTCTAAGGATTCAGTCTCGCGTGCAGCCGACTTTCGTCACTAACCCGGTCGGAACAAGGTCATGATATTAAATTTCAGAGAATTAAGCTACTTAACTATATTTTTTTATCACAGATTTACCGATTGTAGGGATTTATAATTATCATTATAATATTGGAAGACGAACACACCTATACAGTCCCACACTGAACAACGCTTGTATTATGGGTACCGTATAATGGAATAGGGTGAATCCCGTATATACTACTTATATAGATACTTAAACCGGGTACAAATATTCGTGCTCATCAAACAAAATTTGTCCATACCTGGATTCGAACTCGGGAGGCTCAGCGTAGCTGGCAGGATTACTATCAACTAAGCCAATCAACGGGTTGATTCGAAAAGTATCGACAAGTGTCCGAAAAAACAGCGATCTCACATAGTTAAAGTGATCCTCCATTACCGAGTCGAAGATTCGACACGATTACGCAACCGAATGGTTGGATTTGTCCACTCACTGTGTTTACATACTCGTAGTACATTTTATAACTCAAGTTTAAATTAATAACCGTATTGGTCGATACAAGACTTATCGTAAGGATGTGAATACGGGGGCAGGTCGTCAGACCGATCAGGGACCAGTTGATATACGCACAGGATGATACGAGTTCTGAATGATTTATTGTGGAGATGAAAATATAACCTGGGTGATCTTAAACATATCAGGCCTGTACTCCATAAAGGGGTGGACAAAGGTACATTGCAGTGCACCCATATTTCACTGTTGGTATTTTGGTCGGATGGATGGATGGAAACTTGACATACATACAGTGGGACTGACATAAAATGGCGACGCGGCGGAACAATATGCCTCGGGCAAGCTACTTCAGTATCTACAAGACTAAAATAACATGTGTTAGTCTAAAAATATAAACTAAAGGTTCATACTAAAACCATAGACTAATAAAACATGTCGCATCGTCGCTCAATTTTTCGCGTTTAAAATTCGAATAATTTTATTTCAATTTCGCATCATATTCGCATAGTTTCCGGGCGAGCTGTTTCAAACCTATGACGTGTACCACGTTTCACGAACATTTTCGTTTTATCAGATGCATGTAAGACGAATTGTTATGAATCAGCTGGATGTAGGGTGACAATATTTTTTTGCTTCCATAGGACATTATACTTACAGATTTTACTAAATGATTATCTTTAAAAAAAATAGTGCGCGAGTCGCAGTGATCGTAAAACGAGACTCCACATAACATTATTTGCACGTCATTGTTGTCAGTATTGCTATTTTTATAAAGGACTGAGTTGATAATCCAATTTAGAGTACTGCTACAGCTAAATGCAAAAGTATGTTGATGTATCAAACACACTTCTCTGTAAAACAGTTATGTCCTAGAATAAGTGTTAACATATGGTAGCCCTAGCGGAAAGTCAATATACACAGAGCCAGATGGAGCGCGTTACGTGTCTGTCAGAAGCATCTGTATTTTTTTATCGCGGGCATGTCTTCGCATTTGATATACTCTGGCCTTAATGCTAGCCAGTGGGGCACTGGAGTCAGAGTTTATGAAAAAAGTGATTTATACGAGTATATGTATGCTAATAAAATTATAGAATAGAATAGTTAATAACCTATATTTTGAAATAAAACTATATTTAAGGATTCTATCGCGTTTATTTTTTGTTTTTACGTTCCTGACGTAATCTATATTACCTAACTAGGATTTTACAGTAACATCAAAAGTAATATTAGTTTCAATGAAACTTTGATGTAACCTACTGAACTACTATGATATACCATGGGGTGACAAACTTAAATAGAAAATTAATGATACAATTTAGTTTTCTTATATTTACGCGAATGGTACAAATTGAAATAAAACATATTACATTATACGACCATAATATGGTCACTTTATGTAGAAAATACCGCGGACGAATTTTTTTTTTTATTACATTTTAGGCAAGTATTTGATCTCGATCTCACCTTGGTAAGTGACGATGAGATCTACGATGGAGCATACTTGCCTAGAAGGTACCGGTTCACTCTCGACTTGAAAACACCCAGATTGAAGTCAACGGGGAACAAATTATACTAGTACCTATATGATCATATATGAAATTAAATTAATTCAATTTCATATATGAAGCGGAAAGTATTCTATTATGTTTTAATATTAACTCAAGTGTACAATTATAATTGCGCGCAACAAAACAAAAATATTAAAAAGAAAAACTTTTCTAACAAGCTGATTCATTGTTCAGATATTACGATGTGCCTACACAATAGGACTTTATTGTAACCCAATAAAGTCTTTAGTGGTAGTTTCCATGACGTTAGCGCGTCCCAAAATAACGTTGTAGTGCGTAACACCCCTATTCCGGGGGTGGGAGGGGGAGGGGGAGGGGGATATTGCTCAACTCGCGCAATAAAACGAACGCGGATGATAATAACAGGGTATCCGTTTCTTGGGCAGATATAGAAGTTTTTGTGTAATATCAATTTTTTGACGTTATTTTGTGAATATTCTTCAAATATCTGTTTAATTAGATATCTCTCTGAAATATAGCCAATAACATATAACGATAATGTAGCTTTCAACAAGTATATTTTTTTTAGAATCAGACCAATAAATCCGAAGATAATCCAAACTCACCCAAACCCAAATATACCTCGTAATTATAGTGTATTGATATTTAATAATTTTACTACAACTGTGTTTTTTTTTAATTTAATAAGAAATAAAAACTTGGACTTTGAGCTCTATCTTATTCTCAACCAGTAAACAAAGTAGAACTGTCTGTGCTTTTGTACCGATTGAGTATTCCAATGTTATGTGATTAGATTTGTATCGCCGTTGTACATGCCGTGTAAATCACACAATTTTTCTACTCATTTTTAACATCGCATTTTTTTAGATTCGAATCGTTTCGCGGAGAATTGAAAATACATGGGGGTCCCGACACTCGTGATAAACAGTTTCTCGACTAACATCTTAGAGAAGTTCGATGTTGCTGGCTTCCTTAATTATCGATCAACTTGTTTGGTTTATAATTGGAAAAGTTGACAAGCCGAGGGTCAGTGGTGTGTTTTTCTTCCCCTATTTGTTTAACAGTGGATTTCCGCCAAGTATCGCCTAGTTCTATTAATTATTTTTAACATCGACTAGTCAAAATCAGGATAAGAAATTTATTCTATCACTACAAGCAAATACTAATTAATTCCACAAATTCAATAAAAGAAGGTCGCAGCTTTGTTTTAAATTAAATAAAAAGCTTTGGGAGTGCAAAATAGTCGCGTAACGATAGAAGCAGCCTGGGACTGATCGCTCAAATAACAATATTTATAATGTTAAAGTGTAGCGTGTGTGCGCCTCGCATGGCAACACACTGGAGCTTACTTTTTTATTTTATTTTTGTAAAAATAATAGATTTAAAATAAAGACAAGCCCGCTGATTTTCTCACCGGATCTTCTCAGTTGAGATTGCGCTCCGATCCGGTTTTAGAGTTAAGAAAAAAAATTGTAATGACAATTTGTAAGTGCCCCCGTAGGCCTATACGAAATAAACGATTTGACTTTGACTTAGAGAAATAAATGAGCGACACTCTAATATCTTAGTTGTACATCGTCGAAACCTTTTGTAAAGGGTAATAAAGGGAATTCTAGGGCTCTGGACTCGCCGGAAATTTAATCTGCTAAAGGACCTTTTGTTAGATGGAATTTCGTCCTTAGATAAATGTCGGTAAGTAGAGGCAGCAATGAATTTCGATTCAATTAAAAATGAGAACAGTGGAATTATTGTTTTCCTTCTATTGGAAGATTCGGGAGTCTGGAGGGCCGTCTTGTCAAATCATAATGATCTTTAAGTGTTTTGTTTTGTTTTGATTCGATGGCCTGCGTTTGTTTGTTAGGGATTCTTTTTACAATACAATGTAAAATTGAATACACGCAATTTCGAAATGAATAAATATTAGGTAGGTATAGCCTTTTAAATATTATTATTTATGCTTCGTCACTAAAAAATTATTACTTCTACTTATTCGTACTGAAAAAGATTTTGTGCAAATTATGAAATATATTTTGCAAAAAATAACATTCTACTTACGTGTTCAATTTAGCTATAATATTGAACTAAAAGATAAAACATAGCATTTTATTGCATCATTGCGCTGGTGCCCCAAATACCCCAACTGCGCTGCAGATAATGACCAACTGCCCCCATGAGAGCGCAGTTAACGTATCAAGCGCTTTACATCGCTTTTACCGCTAGATATTTTTGAATACCCAAACATATGTGTACGAGGTTT
Organism: Pheosia tremula; assembly: GCA_905333125.1. Taxonomy (NCBI): domain Eukaryota; kingdom Metazoa; phylum Arthropoda; class Insecta; order Lepidoptera; family Notodontidae; genus Pheosia; species Pheosia tremula. The sequence goes on from HG995415.1 coordinate 6,033,085, forward strand.
TGGGTACTACACATTGGGGTGATTAAGTCGCATTTAATATATTTCAGGTGATGTCTTTATATATAAACTAGCTGTTGCCCGCGACTTCGTCCGCGTGGTATTTAACAAAGACTCAGCCGTTGGCAACAGCCTGCTCGCGTTCTGATCCCGCGGGACGCATTGCAGATTGTTGCTATCAAACTTTAATCAGGCGCAGCGCTGCAACATTGGTTTTAATTTTTTTTCGAGATTCCAAATTTTTTTTCTAAAATAAAAGTAGCCTATGTTACTCCTTGTTACATCAGCTATCTGCCAGTGAAATTCCCGTCAAAATCGGTCCAGCCATTTCAGAGATTACCCGGAACAAACAGACAGACAGACAGACAGACAGACAGACAGACAGACAGACGGACAGACAGACAGACAAAAATTGTAAAAAATGTTGTTTCGGTATAGGTAACGTGTATACATCCAAATGCACTTAGTAAAAAGCGGTTATTTTAATATTACAAACAGACACTCCAATTTTATTTATATGTATAGATAATATAGCCTCAAAAACCTTCCAAAATCTCAATATCACTTACGCCTACACAAACATAAAAAATTTAGTGATCAATTGGCTCGATTCAGAAATAGACATTAATATTTTTAGGATCAACCCACCGAGAAGGCGATGTGGGAATAGGTTCCATACATCCCACGACACCCCACCTCCTTCATCACATCGACTTGGAAGCCCGCCAGAAATTTGTTTGCCCAACTTTAATTGCCATTACCCTATTGTAAAACAATTTTAAATACCCAAACATAGATAACATGAAGTAATCCGAAGATTTCTGATTGCTTTGTCCCGACTTTCGTCTCGGCAAATTTGTTTTGGCGAGACGCGAATATTTGCGAAATTTGAATACTCAACGCAATTATTTCGGCCGTTTCCTGTGACGTCAATGCCAAACGCATACGAAATGACCCAAGTGTCTCCAAAGACAAATATACGTCACTGTGGCATATTGGGGCATTATCATTTACAGGGTGCTTCAGAAATGATAACCTAAATATCGAACGTGCGCTTCTTTCACTGAAATGTGTAACAAGCACGTGTATAGGAATAAATTCAGTACGTCGAGTGCTATATTATTCGTAAGCTAACTGTGTTGAGAATTGGACGTTTTGAATATCGTCCGCTAGAGGCGCTGTTTAATTCTCCATACAAAATGTCTAAATACGGCAGACTATAAACTATACAATAACTTACGAATAATCTCGCACTTGACGTACAGATCGAGTTAGGTTAGAATTATAGTATGATAAATAGACAGACGCACTTGTATTGTATAAAATAACGAAGTGATATCGTAGGCAATGAAAAAAAACACTAAGGTTTCACTGAAAGCTGGGACTCAATTATGAGGTGTAGGTACTTCGCCTTCTTAGATACGATAACGCGATACACATCGTATCTAGACGGTTGCAACGCACTATCAACCTCATGAACGCCGCTGATTCTCCTCAATAAAGCTTGGTGAGACGTCGTTTCAATAATAACATGAACTTTCTCTCAAGTGCATTACGCAACCTACAATATCAGCGGTCAATTAGTCGATAAAAAAATGCGTCAATTTTATGACGTCAGCTTTATCCGCCTATCAAAGTTGAATTGCACGTAAAATTTTAACGAGCCCACAGTGCCGTCAGCTTGCAAAGTGACTGGTGCTGCCATTTTATAGCAAATTGAAGTCATAGTCGACACCGAGACGACATTGTCCCATGACGGGATACAACAGGCCCCAGCGGGTTTTGCTGAGTAGCAATGAAATGAGGCGGCATCGGACAGGTTGGATGTGAGCCAGGGATGTGTCCCGCTTGGAGCACGGATAAGAGGCTATCTAGCTTATGTAGGGATTATTCAGAAAACTGAGTCGCATTTTCGTCGAGCTAATTTTTAATGAGATTTCACGGCTATTTGTTGATATTAGTAATTGGCTTTGGAGTTGATATTAGTAGTTGATATTAAAAATTGAAGGTTAAAGATGAATCGCACTTGACACACTGAAATTATTCCTTCACACGTGCACGTTACACATTCGATATCAAACTCGTTTTATAATTCCGTAAAATTATTTTAGTGGAACAAATTTTATAAATCCGTAAAATTAGTTTAATTTAAAGAACACCACATATTTAGTTCAGGGTGTCACCAATATGTATAGTTTCACCTTTGATAATTGATAATTTATAGGTAGGCAAAGCACCAGTCGTTTGCTTGTTAATCTACTGCCTTCAAAAAGGAGGAAGTTCTCAATTCAGTTAGAATGTTTTTACCTCAGATTTCCGTCATTTATAAACCGATTTGGATTTTTTTTTATTTGAAAAGATATGGTCACATTTTTTTCAATTAGTTCTGATCATGGGATCTATGAGGAATTGAGAGAACTCCTCAAATTTTATAGGCATAACATTCGTTAAATATTTGATTTAGTTAGACACATTTCAAGTATTTTGAAGACGGTTGATCCTGTACTTATAAGTACAGGATATGTTACCTACGACGATTTGTCCAGCACAACAGACATGTGTCGTCACAACCGAATTAATAAGCGACCCTATTGCAAGAATGATGATGATGCCAGAATCAGCTATCAAATGCCCTATTTAGGATCAAGCAGTCATTTCTGTAACGTCATTTTAAATGCACTTTTATTGTCAACTATGATTATGTCCAAGAATTGATGTGTTTTATTATTCACTAGCTGTTGCCCGCGACTTCGTCCGCGTGGTATTTAACAAAGACAACCGTTGACAACAGCCTGCTCGCCCATTCTGAGCCCGCGGGACGCATTGCTGCAGGTTGTTGCTATCAAACTTTATCAGGCGCTGCGCTGCAACATTGGTTTTAATTTTTTTTCGTGAGATCCTATTTTTTTTTTTTTAAATAAAAGTAGCCTAAGTTACTCCTTGTTATATCAGCTATCTGCCAGTGAAAGTCCGGTCAAAATCGGTCCAGCCATTTCAGAGATTAGCCGGAACAAACAGACAGACAGACAGATAGACGGACAGACAGACAGACAGACAAAAATTATAAAAATTGTTGTTTCGATATAGGTAACGTGTATACATCCAAATGCACTTAGTAAAAAGCGGTTATTTTAATATTACAATCAGACACTCCAATTTTATTTATATGTATAGATATACATTGTTACGGATGGCGTTCAATTCCTAAAGTTATCGATCTATGATTACATGAAATCGCAACTCTTGTATAAAATCGCCAGCTTACTAAAACCCAGCACACTTCCAGTGCGACCGTCGACTGTTCAACACATCAAAAGGATGTATTCAAATATGTGTCTAAAGATTGCCATGTGCTTGGCCTTGGTTGTATATGTGAGCAGTTACGCGGCGGAAGGTAAAAATAATAAGGATCATTCCATCTCTTCAAGCGAGCAACACAGCCGTGTACACCCGATTGAGCCGCAAATAAAAGGTGGTGTCATTAATATCATCAAGTACCCTGGCCCATGCCCAATTGGTAAAGAAAAACTCGGAGAATTTTGCGTGCCTGCTAATATCTCGGATTACCATTATGAATGAAGCAATTGTTTCTGAATGGTAGTTACCCGTACGGTCTGTAAACTATCCGCATTGAAGACTCCTTGTCATTATAGAGATGTATATACCACATATTTATTGTATAATCTACTGGCGTGTGACATTACTGCTTCCGTTACTATATTATAATGAATAAATTCAATAAAAAAGTCTTTCTATTCCTGCAAACATGTACAGTAAATAATTTTACAGCAAAAAAATAATCGGGTTTCAGGATGCCATAGTGGGTGAAGCTCTCCTCCAGTCGGTACCAGTCTCTTCTGTTTTGATCCAGTCGAATCTAAGATTTTGATATTTTGATATCAGTCCGCCACCCCATCTTTGTTTTGGCTTTACCTGTCTACGCATTCCAAGTAGCTCCTGTGCTCCCATGGGGGCAGTTGGTCATTATCTGCAGCGCTGCGAGTTGGGGTATTTGGGGGATTTCAAAAATATTCTGTCCTAAATTGCAATGTCTAAACATGTATCAAAATAGTAGAAAACATAAATACAACTCTTAATATAGGTATAGAGAAATCATTTTTCTCTGTACTAGTACTAACAACACGCAACATTGACCCAGATGTTCTGTTACACATCCTGCAACATTATGTCGGTGATTAGTCAGACTACGTTTGTATAAAATCGCTTCTCACTGACTCACACAGAGATGCCCTGAATAGATTCGTGGCATATTCAGGGTATACCTATATTTGAAAATGTGTGAGTTTACATTCAATACATGGGCTAGTAAAATATTACTTCTTATTCATCATTTTGACTGACGACCTGATTAGCTCAGTTTGTCAGACTCTGCCTTTTACGCTGAGGGGTCTCGGGTTCGAATCTTGGTAGGGACAATCTTTGTATCATGAGCACTAATGTTTGTACCCGAGTCACGTTTCTGAATGTCATCAGACAAGTACAAAAATTTGTTGGACAACTGCTCGTGTCACAAATTAAGTCATCATAACAGTTGAACTATCACTATTTGGTCGTATAAAAGACCTTTGATATAGCACATAAAAGCATAATATTTTCCCTCGCAATCATAATGAAAGCTTCAATGTTTTGATGTAGGTATGAAGTTATGTGATCTCAACGTATCGGAAGTTCCTCCGACACCGAACGAAGTCCCAGCAGAGTGTTACTATCAAAGCCTTATCTATAGGGCTGCTACGTTGGACAGAAACACGTTACTTAGGGAAATCATTTTTGGACAGTTTTATAGTAGATATGTAACTGCGCATATGTCTACAGTGCAAGTATTAAGGGAAGAACACCTTTTTTTGGAGAAAATCAGGTTATTTATTTTGACACATTTCTAGTTGAGATGTAATTGCGCACACGTCTACTCGTGCAACGAGGGTATCGAAGGCTTATAAATAGGGCTGCTACCTTGATTAAGTGCACGTTAGACAATAATTGCGTAAACGTCTACCATATGTGCGAGCTTCAAAAGCATCCCTGCCAAATATTCAAAACGTATTATTGTCTATGTCTTGTGTGTGTGTGTGTGTGTGTGTGTGTGTGTGTGTGTGGGGTGTGTGTATGTGTGTGTGTTTGTGTGTGTGTTTGTTTGTGTGTGTGTGTAAGTGTGTGAAAGCGGAGTAAAGTACCTAAACGTGAAATAACTATAGTCAGCAATATACCTCACCAACAAAAGCAAAACATGTTCAGCTCGTGTATTGAGCCATAAAGTTTGCTAAAGCATTAAGTTAATCGGCTGGCAGCCCTATTCATGAAATATCTTGGCACATGCAACGAATATCGTATCCGAGCCATTGAGAGCCCAGTTTGTAACAAACTTTCAATGAAGTATAGAAGTCGGGGTCGTTCGAACGGACGGGTTAATATCTTCAACTAGAGTTATTCGCGATCTATTTCACAATGTAAGGGTTGGTGAGGAAAGTACCCAGGTTATAATATGATCTATCTACCTACATATTCGATCGGCCAATATATACAATATATGTGTATACAGCAGGGGTTCCCAAACTTATTTTGTCTACAGCCCACTTTGAGAATTAATTATTTTTTAGCGCCCCCATTTTGTCACCTACTTAAAAACTACTATAACTTCTCTACACAATTCCCCTATTTTTTTCTGGGTCCCCCCCCCCCCCTTTAGGCCTGTAGCGCCCATATTGGGGCGTTATCGTCCACTTTCGGAAAGGCATACAGTACAGGCAATACAGTTTTGGATTTTTCTGTGACAAAGCGAGTTGTACGTCGCGGATTCAGTATGTAGTGTGTTTAAAATTGCAAATAATTTTATTGTTTAATCCAGGGAATGCGACCCTAAAAGCTTACTGATGGACGCCTACAATATTTCACACTATTATTGTTAAGCCTTATATTTGAATCTGTAAATCATATTTTGTATTGTAAATGGTATAGTATTTATTTACACAAACAATATTGTAAACGTGAGTTATATAGTATGTAGATACATAGACAAGAGCATAATATTTTCCATATTGTGGGCACGGCCTATTAGGTAACGGCACAGATCATGATCTGTGGGTAAAGGCTACATTAGGTACCTACCCATCTTACAGAGACACGCATCTCGTTATTTAAAAAAAAATCTATTGTGTGCATGGCAATATCTTCCGTGATCTTATTAGATCGGAACTCGCAAGTACCGAACTGCGTTCTGTGATCCTCACCGCTTTTTATGCAGTTGGTAAGCACGTCAAGTCCATAAATTGATCGCTCGCGTGACACGCTCCTTGCACGCATACCGCGAGTGATGATAGCGGGATACCGGAGGGATGCGAGTTGGTAGCGTGTTTAGAAGTACCTAATAAAATATCGATGACTTACATAAAAATGTTGTTGTATTACTGAACATTTTCAACATTCGATTCAATGTTTTCATGAACCGACTTCAAAAAGCCCGACATTTCTAATTGGTCGCGTACGTTTTTATTCATTCATATGTATTTTTATCAAATAAAATAACATGTGTTTATGTAACAATTTACTTACACAACTACTTAGAGACATACACAGAGTTTTCACGATGTTATATATAAGTACTGTAGTATAAGATAAAAATATATATTTAGTCATTTTTATCAGTTTCCTTTCCTATTTCCCTCGATCGGTTAATTTCGTTGCGGGTTCCAAGACAATTATAATTTCTCCCGGGACTCATCGTGGGTCAAACTTCGGCTTCTTTGTTGGTCACCGCTATGGGCTTACATGAGTAACAGTGGTGAGTGAGCGGGCCTAGTCCTGATATATAAAAAGTACAGAACTTACTAATAAGTAACGCTAAATGTAAATGATTTCACACTAGACCTGGCTTGTATCGTGAAGGTCCATATCAGTGTTGGATTGACAAAAATAATTGCAAATTAGTTAAAATAAAATATTGATTTCTTATATATAGGCGACTACTACACATTCTCATTATCATTTGAATCATAAAATAAACGCGATAAAATCCATCAAATTAGTTTTATATTAAATTAGTTTTAAATTAGTTTTATAATGTTATATAATAAAATAAACATATATGAACTGTTTTACCGCGTCCTCGCCGCTCCTTATTAGGCAATAAGTAAGTATCAGTAATGATTCTTCATTCCACGCTTCAAACATCCGCCGGCCAACATCCATCGGTCGGTGTACAATAACAAATTGGCTTCGAGAGTCTGATTAACGAATCGGACGTAACTGACGACGGCGCTATAAACCGCCATTGCCCCTAACTTCGTTGTTCATCAAGATTCTTTTTGTTTATGTTGTTTTAAAATGTTTCATGTTTGTGCGCTGGGGTGATGGAGCACACGGATAGTTTATACATTTTTATGTATTTTGTGAAACTATAGATTTATTCTGTAGCTTCATCGTACATGGTGATTTAACCGACTTCAAAAAGGAGGAGGTTCTCAATTCGGTTGTATTTTTTTTTCTCCTCAGTCATATTAATGTACTATATTACGATATTACTAGTAGATAGGTAGGAATGTTATAATATAACTTTTTTAGATATGTTTATTTTACATTAATTGTATGGACCCAATCTAACCGATCGGTGCTCTTAGCTTACGCTCTGTGGTCCCAGTAGGGTAAGCAAGACGTTGTTATCTGTGCGTCTTTTTCAATTGGGACGCAAAAAAAAAAACCAGCCGCCATTTTTGATCTGTTGCCATGTTTCACAAATATGTTTCTGGGTATAGTGCGTGTGTGTTAAATTTTATTATTTTTTTCTCACAAGATTGGTGCAAAACTTCGTAAGACACCTGTGAGCATTTGGTAATTACACTCTCAGCTTCATTACGCTCGCGCGTTCGGCTCGGGTTGCCTCGCCTCGACTGTAATGACGAACTTAGCTCACTTGTTTATTATACTATTTCCATTCACACTCACTTAACGGCAAAGTACTTTGCGATCAAAGTATTTAATTAATGATAACACTTATAACATTCCAGCGTCTAGAGTAGAAACAGAGCGATCAAAATCAACGATATTAGGTTGTTTTTACAAAGAATTTAATTATTACAAGTCTCCGGCTCCCGATCAGATTTAATGAGATAGCTACTTATCAAGTGAACTCCGACATAATTAAATTGAGCACCGAACAGGTGGAAGCTACACAAAATGAATCAAAATTAATCTAAAGCAATTTGACAAGACCGTGTCAACGGCTTCGGGCTTCGTTTTCCTGTTTAATTAAATAATATTTCGGTAGACACGTGGATTTGGGGAGCGAAATAGAGAAAAAAATATTCATTAAGCTCTCTGATTCAGAATCAATAATATACACATCCATTCGGTAACCTTAGGCCGTACCCGTAGGCTTTTATATTGAAAGCCTTGTCGGTTTTTACCGACAAATTGGGGAATGAATTTGTAAATTTTGGTTTATTAAAACTAGTTGACCTAGCAAACTTGAAATGTGTGAGAAAATCAAATTATCTTTACTATTATTTTTTTAGTCATTTTTTTACGTTTTTTAATTCCACTAATCGGGGCGCAGAAAAAAATAAATAAATAAAGAATTATAAAAATCGGCTTACCCGTTCTTGAGTTATAAGTAACTAACACGACTTTGTTTTATTAATATATAGATAGATAGTTGAATATTTTAATTAGGTATTTGAATTAAAATGTTTTTGTAGAAACAATATTAATATTTTCCCAATGCTAGATAAAATAAAAAATGCTGCTTCTGCGCTCGTGTTACAATAGCCACCGTTAATTTATTATAAAAAAAATCTACCATTTATGTAAATTCCGAGGAATATTTTCGATTCACTAATGGGTAACACATGGCGGGAAGTAAGCGGTTTCATTTGGCACACATCCAGAAGTGGGACAAGCATCTAGCACCTAACAGCTTTATCAACGCTGAAGGACAAAACTTTGCTTGTTAGCGGAGAAATATCACAACATATTTGGAGGCCTTTATAGGGAAAGTTTCAAGGGCCCCGCGATCGAGGGCGGAATCATTGACCGGCTCTAGGATTAAAAAGTTTGTGTGGTTACGGAACTTATGAGATACCTACTCAATAAGAGTGGTTATGGAATGAGTTAGTGTATTGTAAATAAATTCATTTTATTTTTCATTGAAGAGAATTTAACCTACTCACCCATGCATACTCGTATTTGGAGAGTGTGGTCGCACCATTATTTACTAATATTCATTGAGTTAACTTACCTTGGTTGGGTTATCAATTTACTACCTTACCTTGGTTGGGTTAATTTACCGAAAACTACATTTGTAGACTTTTTTATAAAAATATGACATCACCATCCTTAGGTATTTTTTCCTTAAAATAAAATAAATAATAAAAGAGATATTTGTAAACATTCCTTTACGCATTTACCGCCTTTGGCTAGGCCTTAATAAATTAGGATAAAATTGTAATATTTTCAACAGGATAGGTCGATAAAATATGAGCTACATAAGGTTCAATAATATAATAAAGAAAATACTGAGAAAATTAAAAAAAAACAGCATGTCTTCCTATGAAGTAAGAAAATTATGTAGATGACATATTTGCTTAGTTAATTGATGGCCTGTGGCACGCAACTCATATAGATTGATTATTCTGATAAAGCTCCTACTCGTGTGAGCTAGCTACTACAACGAGCGGAATATAAATATAGACCACGTTCTGCAAGACCCAACATTGTTTCTCAAAGCTTATAAGAAGCCGCCCACTGAATATTCATTCCACAAGTCGTTGATCTTATCAATAAATTGATAGAACTGAATCTTGCCCACAAAATTATAGCTCAAGCTATATACGCGTAATGTATATAGAGTTGAAAATATGTCAGATTTTAAGTAAATCCAATCCTGTTTAATTACCAGATAAATGTGTTATATCTTGCACAGGCCACGGATTTTACTAATTAGCTTTTCTCAAAACATTCGACGGTCGCAGATTTTGAAATATTATCTATTAAACATTATACATCCTAAATACATTACATATTTCGTAGCGCTTAGCATATAACTTACAAGCAGAAATAATACGAAGCAAACAATAGTATAACTATTCAATCAGGCATTATAAAATCAGTGTTTTTTGTCCCTCTCAACCACATTTCGCCATCATTTAAAGCTGTTTCAGGTACCGATAGTATTTATTCTACCGCATTTCCGTATCCTGTACCTTGCCTCTCGAAAGCTCAGCACTGAATTTCGAAAGCTTAAGAATCGGCTTTGCTTTCAGCGAAGGACATCATTTTATTTTTAGAAACCATTATCCACTTATCTAAAAATTAAAACCTATACTTATTTACAAGTAAAGTACTCTTGGCATTATAGGATAAAACGAAGTGGCTAAATATTTAATAAATCATTTCGCTTTTATAAAATAAAACCTTACTAAATTGTTTATTCCTGATCTTACTCTGTGGACATCTCCATTGACACATCGCATTTAATTCTAACTGCATTAGCTAGGTACCAAGAATAGCCCCCAAATATAAATCAACCCCAAAATAATTGAAATTCCAAACAAATATCAGGGGCTCTGTCAGACATTTTTTCGTATAAAGACGAATCGCTTTTTATTGCTGACGCGATCACAACGCGATCACAATTAGTGTTAACTAATTGAGATCGTGATCGATGTGACAAGATTTATGATACCTAGGATATTTTTTGTCAAATTACGTAATCCTTTAAAGGTTCCGTAAGTCTTTTCATAGTTAGAGATACTATAATTGTGTCGGTGTGCGATCATATTGGAGTAATAATTACCTTTGATTTGAATAATAATTGTACCATATATATTTACCTATACTGAGCTGTATCATTGTTAATAACTGTTATATATGCGTTTAAAATATTGTAGAACACATAAAAGTGGGTGTTAAGATGAGGCTGACGGGGTCGATCGCAATTACAACTGGAATTGTGCCGCCACGAACAATTGATGCCGATGATTACTGACGAAGCTTTTCTCTACTGACTGCAGCTGACACACAGAGCTGGGGATTTAAAAATGCAACTGTGCATACGATTTGATAGACAATTTTAATCATCGAAAACCTCTGTGCTGTTTCTCTTGTTCCAAATAAAAATCACTATCTGCTCTACAGCCAATTAAAAAGATAGAATGATAAGTAAATAGTTTGGACATAAAATGTAAACACAACGAATACAAAACAGTTTCTATGAAAAGATGAATATAAGTAGCTTAACGTATTACTTTATGATTAAAACATAAATAGGTACAACCTGTTACTAATAAAGGTCTACAGTCAAACAAACAATTATATAAGTTTAAAATCAATTTACAATGGCCTTACTAAGCATTATATTGAAGATTTTTTTTTAATTGTAAATGGACGAAAACACTATGAATTTAGGAGGAAGCATACAATTATTTAGATTACCAACGATTTAATTATGCCGTCATATACGAAACAAAAGCTCCCATTTCCACATGGTGCGAGTAACACGACGCCGGGGGCATACGGAATGAAGCAGTACCAACAACACAAATTGGCGCCGACGTACGTAAAGTTAAGTGAAATTTTATGCCGACTCGTAAAAATCCACGCACCAACGGCTGTGGGGTAGCGACCGCGATTAAGGAGCATAAGATGACTTACGACTGATTCCAATAACATAACTTGTGAAAAGCTATACAATATTTACATAAAATCGATCATTGTTTATTGAAATCGTATTGATAGATAAATTATTGGTAGAGAGAGTATTGATGGGTAGGGTAGTGGTAGATAGAGTATTGATAGATAAGGTAGTCGTAGATACAGTATAGATAGATAGTTTGGAGCATTAGTAAATGGAGTACTGATACATAGATCTTGTCTTATAAAGCGAGTTGGCTCGAGACGATAGGACTTACAGCGAGTACTAGCTCTGTGTGGCCAGTATACGGTATTTGCATTGCTTAGTAGCCAGTAAACACGCAGTGTAAGGTGCTCCGCTGGTGATATTTATTTTTATATAAGTACATCTGCACTCGCCTCGAGGCAGCTATCCTAACATGTCAACTGAACGATCCCAGTTCACAAAGTAGGTTGTCCGAGGTAACTTAGCCGTTTCGGACCATTTATCCCGCGGGCGGCTGTCGGTGCTCGAGTCTTTTGTTTCAGCTATGGATGTGTATTATGTAGGGTACATAAATTACGGAAAGTGTGAGTTGCGTTGAAAAGACAAATTTTACAGGAACACGTCTACAGAACTGAACTGTGCATAGACAAATTGTCATTGTCTATGGAAAGGGTTAGAAAATTCCTATCGTTGTTAAACTTTGTGTTGTATTGTGATTATGTGCGGAAAATAAAAAAGCCGGTGAATAGATGCAGTTGCAAATTTTTTTTATTAAGTATGTTTGCCACATAATTACCAAAGTAGCACAAACACTTACCTTAAACTTTACCATAATCTACAATCAATTACCTGTAACTGTATTGCATAAAATCTGACGCATTCTTAAGTATCAAATGATCGTGTTGCCACACCTTTAAAATTTCCTCGACAAGAAAAATGGATTGAGATAGATACGTTCATTCACTGAATAGGGTTACATCATACTTTACTTTACTACCAAGGCAGTTAACAGTATCGTGACATTGCCGTACAATAATGATAGCTACCAATGTTTATGAAAGCAACGCGATCTTCCTCAAAGCTATGATATATTGAACGGGCGTCAACAGCGACAAAAAGTTCGCCAACACACTTATTTATAAGAATAATCAAATAAGCAAAATAATAAATCACCTGAACGATCTACTGAGACAACTTAGACTTGGTCAGCCATATATACCAAATCCTTTTGGCACCTTGGGCGTTTTCTCACTTGGACGTATTGACGCACAGTTGGCAGTGAAGCTGGCCCCCTATGGGACGTACCTTACGAAACGTACCATGCACAAGAAAACACGGTGTGATTTTCTCGCGCCCTGGAAACAACAAACACTTCACAAAAGCGGTAAAACAACAGCAGGAAATAAAACCTATACAAGTTTGACTGTATCTAAAGCCTCCGGACAGCCCTAGGATAGCAGTGGAAAGATTTAGAAAAGCTACAGTCGGTGCACGCGGATACAATGATGGATTAATAGCCACCGGAGACTTGGCTCGCTACAATTTAAACTGCACGGAGTACGCGAGAACTTCTTAAATGTACGATTCACCTGGATGTATCGGGCTTTGGCTTTGTTTGGTTTAAATAATGGTCGGTAACTGGAGGAGTTGCCTCGTTGAGTAGACAAGGGCATTACCAAACACATTAATATTTTTTTTAATTAATTATGATTAGGAACATAAAGACGGTTTTCAAATACCTATTCAATGACACCCATTTGATGCAGATTGTCAACTTTTTTTTTCACAATCTGGCGTCTGGTTGTAGCCATATTGTATTTTGATTACTGCTATGTCTTTAGTTATACTTGCAAGATTGAGACAAACGATTGCCGTAAGAATCATCAAAATCGGCCCACGCGTTTGGGTTGGGTTCTAGAGCGCCACGAAGGAACAAACATACGTACATACATAGGCTGATAAACACAATACCTTACCTTGCGTCACGTAGTCGGATAATAAGCTCTCCGCCTCCGGGGAAACCTGCAAGCGAAAGTTGCGAATCACACAATGACGCTTTCAATCGAGGCATATTTCATACATTACATACATACATTTGACACTAATATATATATCACTGTCTTCTTTTACACATAAGGCGCACTGGAATACGCTACAGTGAAATTCGGCGCCTGACTTGGTGTTGTGGTTACACTGCCTTTTATGTTTACTATTCCTTATTTTTTTTCTTGATTACCATGCCACGCCCAAGCCTCGAGGTCAAGGAAAAACATTACGTTTGCCTTTCATCTTTGATATTTTCTCGTTATTAAATAAAAATTACTTTTTTTTTCAGGTAAGTACTTTTGAAGCTCCAGCAGAGAGGGTATGAAAATTGTTTATTAAAAAATGTGTTGAGCATATTAAGTATTATTGGTGAACATCAATGGAGTTTTAATAACATATATTTTGATGGTAGGTACTTTGTTATGAAAAATGAACACAATCCTACGAACGGCTACTTGAGAATGACAATGGCGGAATTCAATAACTGGTGACATTTTTGAGTAGCGCAATGGCAATAAAAACGAGCTGCTAGAAACAGGGAACAGTTCGAGTGGCGGGAACAAGAAACACTTGTAGTAATGTTCCCGGTATATCAGAAAAATGTTTTGTTCCTGCGAGATATTTCCTCACGTACTTCATGTTATCGTGTTATTATTTCGCTTTTTGTTCGCGGTTCGTACGTGGCTTTTGTTTTTAGGAACGAGTCGAGGTTTTGGGGAAGTTACATTATTCAGTTTTGCGTTGAGAAAATATCGATGTTATAATATGAAATATGTAAGGCAACATTTTGGAGAATTCAAAATGAATGGACGTAAAGATGAATACATTCTCATTCATCGTTTTTAATAAAAAAAAAACAATTTTCAATAGAGCGGAGGCATGCTAACCATAGTCATAATAACTACATACAGTACTTAACTTACTTACTTACTATACTTACTTACTTATATACCTATATAGATTGTTGAGATTTATACATAGTATTACTTTACATAGTAATTTGCCGAATTGGAAGAAATATGTTTACTTAAAAAACGACCTTATTCCTTTAAAAAATCATTTGTCAGCCTTATTGTAGTTTAGTTCACATAACAAATGGTATTAAATAGGTAGGTCTTTCTTATTAAGTCGAGCAACATTATTACAAGTTGGTATATTAAGCAGATTAACTGAAACTTCTGCTCGTATCTGCTCTGTACTTAGCACGAATGAATGGCGGGAAATTTCGTCGTCTTTGGCGCCGATCCGATGCGCTGAAACTTCCTCTTTTCAGACTTTGCACTGTAGAGTTACTACCTTTGATACTAACATAGTTCGACTTCTTTACTTGTAGAAAAAATCTAGTTTTCTAGCTCACCGATTCCTTCTGCAGGCAGGCAACTAATCTGTTTAAAAACAAAACACACCCACTTAATTATTACGTCATCCAGTACTTACACACTAACCTGTATAGAAAAATCATTTTAAGATAAACATTTCTGTCTCTTGGTTTGAGGATGTGAATTGATGGGTTCAATTCACATCCTCAAACCAAGAGACAGATTCACAAGAGGCTTCTTATAACCGTTTCTAAATTATATTTATCGACTAAAATACTGGTACAGAAATACGAGTATGTCTAAAGAAAGATGATTGGTAGAGACCCATCATATTTTGAAAAAAAAGGATTTCACTCCAATTTTTTTTAAATTTATAATACGATAGAAATAGAGGAGTGTCTCGTAGTTTATTAGAAAGACTAAATTATTAATAAATATTCAGAGTAACAAAATACTTCGTTATTCGTGTAATTGCTATTCATGTTTACTAGATAAAGTAATCATTGAGTTACACTTCTCAGAAATGGATCAAGACCATATTATGCGCCGTACCATAGAAATTTATATTTCAAATTGAATTTAGCCACTAATTATAACATTGAAATAATTAAAATATATATGGTTTATCAAAGCATTCGTAAATACAACAACTTATAAAGTTGGGTGGTCTAGGCTAATTTCAATTTAGCCTGACAATTTGATCCGTTGAGATTATGTGATTATCCACATAACACAGACCATGGCGAATTACGAATGGACATTTTTGAAATTTGCCTTAAGTGAGAATCGAACACACAACCAACTAGTGCTGTGAGTCAAGCAGCCCACGCATTAAAACCCCCGAGAGCAAGGTGTCGCATAAAACGATAACACAAGACGACCGCTAGGTTTATTAAAAGTAAAATACTTCAACAGAATAACCTAACTCATTACATACCATATTTTTAATGAATAGGGCTGTTAAGTGCTTTTTACATTATCATTCTAGAACCTTAACATAAATGGTTTACTTCGTGTATATTTAGCAAACACATTTTAAGTAAGGTAAAAGGCTCTACAAAAGGGAATATCAACTTTTCTCTAACAAGACCTTGTGTAAAGGTCGTTTCAAAGTCTATTTAAAACTGAACGAGCACTTAACTAAACGCTGTAACGCAAACGACATTCGCTTGTCTTTATACAGGCCGTGGCCTTAAAATGGCGATGATGTGGTCGCGTCTTTATAAAAGAGAATAGTTTTATTGATGCTTTACAATTGTATAGGTTAGAGCGTAAAAGAATAAGGTCGATTATCGACTTGATAACTCAATTACATGTTTATGTCTATGTTGTTGTACTTAGACACAAAATTTTATTTAGGTCGACAAAATCGGTCAGCCGGAAAAACATGATACAACAACAAACAAATAAACAAAGTTTTATTTCGTGAAAACATCGCGCACACAACTACTTTCTGCCCTAGCTTACCCGCTTCACCACTCGCATATCACAAAGGCCATATTCCGGTCCACGGCCTGGGAGCGACCGCCGTAAATTGGACTCGCCCTATTTCTGTCAAAAACAGGCGCTTGGCATAATTCCCGATACCGTACACCGGCATTCCATCATCTATAGTGAATGAACAGGCTTGTCAAATAGAAGGGCCTCATTCAACGGGGACTTAAAATCAGGCCGCTTTTCATTTGCCTACCTATCTTTGAGGCCGTCATTGAAAGGGACGTTGATGCTACTTAGTCGAGTGGAACTGATAGGGACACACTGAATTGTCGCTCGTAATTCATGCGTTTAGGAATAAGACGGATATGTTCGCTGTTCTATTACTGTGTTGGGGGGTTTTCCAACGTAAGAAATATCTTATCTATACATATAAATAAAATTGGACTGTCTGTTTGTAATATTAAAATAACCGCTTTTTACTAAGTGCATTTGGATGTATACACGTTACCTATACCGAAACAACATTTTTTACAATTTTTGTCTGTCTGTCTGTCTGTCCGTCTGTCCGTCTGTCTGTCTGTCTGTCTGTCTGTCTGTCTGTCTGTCTGTCTGTCTGTCTGTCTGTCTGTCTGTCTGTTTGTTCCGGGTAATCTCTGAAATGGCTGGACCGATTTTGACGGGAATTTCACTGGCAGATAGCTGATGTAACAAGGAGTAACATAGGCTACTTTTATTTTAGAAAAAAAAATTGGATCTCTCGAAAAAAAATTAAAACCAATGTTGCAGCGCTGCGCCTGATTAAAGTTTGATAGCAACAATCTGCAATGCGTCCCGCGGGATCAGAACGCGAGCAGGCTGTTGCCAACGGCTGAGTCTTTGTTAAATACCACGCGGACGAAGTCGCGGGCAACAGCTAGTTATTTATATTATACATACCTTAACATACATTTTCACTTGGGCACCCTGCCGGCCAATGGTGGTAGGGATATGGAAAGCTGAGTTGCTTCTGAAACATGCCTAATTTTTATTTTTATTTTTATCTTAATTTATGTAGGGTATGTAATTATAATAATTTATATTAGGTATATTAAATAAATTTTCAGGTTTGTACCGATCATAGATGTTAAATTAACAACTGACATCGAAATTATATTTTTTTTTGATGATTTTTGCCCATGTTTTAATAGTTATTTTGCTATTCGGGGCGGAGACAAATTAAATAGAAAAAGACTATAAAAATCGGCCCACCCATTCTTGAGTTATAAATGGTGTAACTAACACTACTTTGTTTTATACATATATTGATTGTGTGTCTCGTCGCTTTACATCTCTTTACACGGTCGCACTGTGTCAACATGTAAATTCCCTCTAGTGCGGCGCATCACTGTTTAGACTGGCTGGGGCTTTGGCAAACGCAAACTTTGTCTTCATAATGTATAAAGACGTTTCGTAGCTCGTATAATTCGGTGTAAAGTTAATTGAATGATACCCTGTAACTAAATTAGCTGACTTTAGTTTTGGATTTATATTAAATTTGAGGCGTAGTGGGAGTTTGTGTAAGTTTGGTCTCACGGAGCGCTGATGTATTTTGTTATAATATACCGTAGTTGTAAAACTAACTATCTTATTAAAATAAAACAAATTTTAATGATTTTATTGCGTTTATTTTATGTTTTTACGTTCCCGATGTTTCGGCTGCTTTACAGCCTGCTGCTTTAGCAGCCATGGTCACGGGAGGCAGACGCGATAAAATCCGTAAAATGATTTTTATTTAAATGTGTAGTATTCGCGTAAATATAAGAAATCAATATAACTATATTATATTCTCTGTCTTAGTTTTGTGGCGACTAATGATAGGATCACACGATAACCATACGTAATTATGAATGGTGGAAAATTTTGTAAATACATAGAAAATACGACCTTTGTTTCGTTAACGAAGCTTTGCCTTTAAGAAAAATTAAGTGACATAAATGCACACTTTAAAATAAAATATTGGATAGTACATGAAGGTGCCTTACAAGGAATATATACTTAACAACTATACTGTTCCGTTAAGAAGTCATGGGACTTAAGCGCGCATTCCTAGTACTCTTGAACGACAACTCCTAACAGGCAACATAGATTTGGGACGTTGAAACATATCCGTCGGGAAAAAATAAGCATTTTAAGGAGGATAGGAACAAATCCGCGCGGAACAAATTACCTCCAAGCCTTGTCTATCAAAGAATCAGAGCGGAAGAAATAAATGAAGACAGTTTAAGTTCTAAATCAGTGTTGATCGTCGAAGCGTTTAAGAACTTTTAATCTGTAACAAACGTGTACAGCCACTGATTGTAGTCAAAGTTTCTACATAGAAATGAACTCTATCATTAGATGAATTAAAGTGTATTTTATAAACGTAAACATGTGATGTCTTTTAATTTTATTGGGTATTTTTTTTTGTGTGCCAGTACCTAACTTATATTTGAATGTATCGAAAAATTCAGTATTCATTCCATTTACAATTCAGAGGCTTATCGGATTATTCAGTCCATTAAGTTCAAACAAAAAAAGCTATGCATCTCGAAACGCAATCTCGAATACGAATTCGTCGTAGTTTCCCATTATCCCTTTTCTTTAAACAATCTCGAGAAACAAAATAAATTAAAATAAGTACGAAAAAGGTAAATGTTTTTTTTTCTTTCATCCCTATCTTGAGTCAACCCGAGACGTTCGCGAATAAAAGAGGCACTTAGTCCGGGCTTTAAGTTAGGGCAATTTATCTGGACCTGTATCAATGAGAGAAACAAAAAGTTTTACAATAAATCTAAGTACACACTAAGCGTCTGCGTGATTACGTCACTAATTCATTGTATATTTTTGAATAGGTACATTTTGAAAAGGACAGATTGAATTCAAAGATGTTTTAGGGTTCCGAATCAAACTGGTCCCATATGGTGCGATAATGTCCGTATATGCGTCTGTTTCAGTATGTAATTTATCTACTGATATAATTCTAGCCTTAATTAGTCGTAAGGGATATGGGACAGGTGTATTTTACCAATCCCACTTCATCACGTTTGGATGGATAGATGTTTGTTACTCAATCATGCCAGAACGGCTAAACGGATCTGGATGAAATTTGGCACAGAGATAGATGATAGTCTAGAATAGCAAATAGAGTACTTTTTATCCCGGTAAAATGTATGTTTCCCTTGGGATAGATTTGTTTTATTTTTTCATAGAGCAAAGGATCGACATGATTTACAGAAAAGGACATACTTTTTAATCACTGGTAACTCCGCGGGGCGCAGCTAGTAGATCATAATTTCTAGTAATATACACGCTATAATCATGGATATGATACAAAAACTGAAGCCGTTCTATATTCTGTGGGTTAACGCAATCAGAACATGAGTTGCCAATTCGTATCTGACCATTGGATAGGCTCATTTATTTGTTCTATCGATCTTGGCTCTTGTCTTCCAATGTCACGGTGACATTGGATTTGAATTAACATCGACTTGCCTATTGATATTATTCACCAGACTAGTCGCAAATAACGTTCCTTTGTGTTATGCGCAGCTGAATTTACTCGGAGTTTTATGACACTCTTAGCAAAAGTACTACCTTTACGGTGTCGTAAAAACTTTTATATATATGTCTCGGCCGGATTGTTGAATCCGCTCTTTTACAAAATGGCTAGGCACTTTACAAAACGCCTGAGTTCTGTGAGACAGGTGCTTAACGTTTAGACGGATTGTAATACGGCTAGCCATGTAATGCTTTTTTGTATTCTACAATGCGGCTGGTTCGCGTGCGCCGTTGAGCCGAATGGTAATACTGTGCCTTTATCATTTACGGGTTCGCACTGCCCAATGGCAGGTCTGAGCGAGCAAAGCGAGCTACGAGCGGAATTCGGGGCACCACGACTTGACTGGTTTAGGTTCCATGGGAATGACGGTCATTCCCTTCTTGGTGATCTTACACCTAGAAAGAGGAGCCGATTGAAGCGGGGATCTGTCGGCCTAGCCATTGCACTAGATTAGTTTGGGGATAGTGTCATAGTTTCGAGTAATTAAGCATTAAAGATGAAGAATTATTGACATATTGCCACACTGTTAAACTATTGATTCAACATTCCATCTAAGCGTTAACCAGCTAGTTTACAGAACTGAGGTGTTTTGTAAAGTGCCTAGCCGTTTTGTAAAAAAGCGGTTTTTACAATCCGGCTGCGACATATATACATCATTACGTCCAAAGTGGTCAGATAAATTCCAAACAACAAACATCATTAAAGTAATATCCACTTAACATTAAAATTAATTAGGGAGGAACCGCATCCAACAGGTGATAAGTCCATCACCGAGAACCACAAACATCTGGCTCCATAGCTACTACCACATTACACACATAATTGAATGGTAATGGTCATCGTATATGTCACCTTTGACGGTTTTGCAAATAGTTTTGCAAACATTGACAAAAAGACATGATACCAAATCCCATTTATTTTTTTTGTTTTATATTTTACCTATCATAATGTTTTTTCCAAAATCTTTGACTAACAAGATGGAAGCTATACAGCTTACAAAAGCTATTAGTGCATTGCCTTAGTGTGATAGCCAAGTTGGTAGAACGCTTGCCTCGGTAACGAAGATCGTAGGTACAAACCCCGGCTTGAACATCTGGGATATCTGGATTTCATTTGCGAATCTCATTTTCGACCATGATTATCACTTGCTAAACGGTGAATTAAAACATTGCGAGGAAACCTGCATGTTTGAGAGAACCCCTCGAAAGGCGTGTGAAGTCCGCCAACCCGCACTGGGCCAGCGTGATGGACTATGGCCTAATCCCCTTCACATTGAGGGGAGGCCCGTGCCCAACAGTGGAAGATTAAAAGGGCTGGTATTATTATACATGGTCTATGGCTCACAGAAAGTACATTGTAAGCCAGTACTGGGGTAAAAAAAATACCTTTGTCTTGACCCAAACCCGTCAAATCACCTCGCTATCGCGTTAGCCGTAGCCTTAAGAAAGGGAAATCGTTTTTGTACCATTTAATCTTGGTCGGGGCGCGGGGACGGTTGCTGGGCGATTAAACTCCCCTTTGTAAGATCGATGGACCAGTTTTGTTTACCTTCATTGATATCGCATTGTTTAAATAAATATCGCCAGACAAACACACCACCTATGCGATTCCACACTAAGCAACTCTTGTATTATGAGTGCCGTACAATGAACTGAGGGTGAACTCAGTTTATATTACTTATATAGATAATAAACATCCATGACTCGGTTACAAACATTCATGCTCATCACACAAAGATTGAGGACATACTTTTTAATCGCGAGTAACACCGCGGGGCGCAGCTAGTACATTCATGTATTCCTTCGCCTCTGCGTCATTCTGACACGTGTCTTCTGAGATTGGTTGCGATAAACATACGAAAGCGCTTTAAAGGATAGGTAGTCAGCCATGTTCACGTTCATGTCGCTTTTATCTTTACCTGATAGAAACTGTCCCAAATTTTCCTGTTTTCCTTTCTTTCATATATAAAAAAATGAAATAAGACGAGGAAAAATAAATAACACTAGGTATCTAATGTTTTGTACCGGTTCTCGGTTTTATTTTAAGAAAAGAATGAGGAAATATTTGGAGAGTTTCATCCATTATCATTTTATGCTTTATTTCAATATTCATTAAGAAAAACATTACCTACCTACTACAGGTAGGTAATGTTTTTCTATTGAACTCGTATACCTTCCTTTATATATTTATAGTTAAACATTTTGTTTAATTATAAATATATAACATTATATACATATACAATACTCATGTCTAATTTGCTTGTCCATTTTTGTGCTTATTTATTTTCGTTTTCTTACTAACCGACTTTTTATAATCAAAAATTGATATTTTGTTAATATCTTAGTTGACAAAATTTTCTCTGATAGTACTTTTATAGATTCGTCAAAAGAAAGTGAATACATCGAATCCGTTATCTAAGGCTTCAGAGCATTTTGTCCCGGTGTATTTCAGCCCGTGTATGAAACGGACGCATTCATATAAATACTGACACATACATCCTGTACACATAATTAAAATCGAACACTTATAAATCAGTATTCAGGGTGTTCACAAAGCGAAACCTACCAAGATATTATAATTATTGTCACGTCATGTGAATCCATTATCGAGCCGTCAGTCATGCGCAGAGCCTCGGCGATAATTAACGCGGAATTATCGGCATAATAATTATTTGTGTGTCTGTCAATATCGTTCGTAGAACAACTATAAAGTCTAATTATAATGCCACCTGATTTGTTGATCTGTATAGATAGGCCTTTACAGGTTTCGTGTAAATCCTAATTATGGCAATACGATATAATCCTAATTTGTAATCCGTAAAAAAAACTATCTCCCCAAACACACACACTAATTTTGCGGTACCAAACTAAGCAACGCATGTCATATAGGTACCGTGCACTGGACTGGGGGATATCAGAATTAAATAAATAATATAGATATTAAACATCTATAACATTAATCCTTATCTCACATGGTGATGAGCACGAATGACTATCAGGGATACTACCTAATGTGAACATCAAGTTGCTCAAGTTAAGGTATACGACCTCCTTATATATATTTATAGAAACTTCCCTATGATCCTCGGTTCTCTAGTATTGCAGAGTTCTATTTGCTTTGCTGTTATCGTTTGTACGTTAATGGAGGTATACCTGAGTAATCCACACACACACACACCCACCCACCCACACACAACAGTGAAATGATATTTTATCTGGCCTGCGTTGTTTGCTCCGACCCGTTGTTTTGTCGCCCTTTGCTTGTTTAGACATAATAGAAATTACGAAATTTTACACCGTGCGAATTTATTACAATGTAAATTTATCCAAAGGGAATCTCATTCAGTCAATATTTGGGTTAGAAATGTTAATTCTACAAGTATTTTAAAGAAACATATCCATATTTGAATGTTAGATTGAATAATTATTGCATTTTTAGATAATTTTTTTTGTATTTAAATGAATTCTGAGTGACTTTAAAATAACTAGTTTACTAGTAGGTAAAGTTTTTATCGGACCTTGTTCTTTACCCCTTCAAACTAGAGCAATTATCATATAAATGATAGGTGATAGATGCCTAAGATTGTATATAATTTGAACACTTATGTGATTTTAGATCATGGCCATTGATAATATACCTGATAAACCATACTGATGTCTTGTCAAAGGTTGAGGTTGGTTGTCAAAATGATTGGCACGTTTTTAACATGTTTTTGGTAGAGCAACCTGTAGAAAAAAATTTAGAGTATGCCCTACCGTTTACTACTTACCGTTATGGTATATTCGAAACAAAACAAGATCGCTATAGTACAGTATTTACTCACTTTTAAGTCTCTACAATGTACTTACTATGTCCGACATTGGTCTGACACAGAATCATTGCAAATGAATACACGCGCGAGATCTCGAAGTCATTTGAAAAGCGTGCGTCGACCATTCATAAAACTCTATCTTTATATTCACTCTACGTGTTATACAGTACATGTTATATATCTAGCTTTGCTTTCTGATATTTTCTTTAAAAAAATATTGTTTTCAGTAAATATATTGTGAACGTATTTTTTAAGTATCTGCGCATGACAGATCTCGTAAAATTAAATTACGTATTTTTTTATACAGACGCAAAGCTATGACAATATTGTTAAATGTTACATGAAAAATTGCTCTCCAGTTTTTTTATATATATCTTTGATTTGATTTCTTTACGCTACTGTGCTTAGGCACACAAAACGTAATGATATTTTGAAATTATCGACTATAGTTTGCTTTAATTAGAACCTGACAAGCGCGAATAGGATTATTGATTTCTTTTATTGTGTGCTAATTAGATAAGTTTGTGTGATGATCACGAATGTTTGTGGCCAAGTCATGGATGTTTAATACCTATTTATTTATTTATTTAATCAAAAACACAAAACAGTTGCATACCTTACGTAAGTAGGTAGTAAATACCATAATAGACAGAATATTAATAGAAATCTATATAAGTAATATATACCGGGTTCGCACTCAGTCCATTGTACGGTACCCATAATACATGCGTTGCTTAGTGTGGGACCGTATAGCTGGTGTGTTCGTCTAGCACTATTTATTTATTTAACTTTGTAACGTTATTAACTTGACTAAGTGTAATAAAAAGTTTTTTATCTTAGTTTACATACAATCCTTTTTTGCCATCCCTACGGGCATACACTACGTTGACTATATATTGCCGCGCAAAAAAAAAACATTATTCATAAATTAAACTCAACAAACGAATAATACGGGTACACACACATACACAACAATATTTTTATATGTCGTTCACGGCAACAAATATTTTGACGTTATCACAGAATCTAGACTCATAATATTCCCGTAGATTTTTTGACTATCCTTTTCGGTGGGAACATGTCACGGCTAGCCTGTCCACGCATCCCATACAAACAAGTTATCGCTTTGATGTCCGCTACATTAGTGGGAACGCTCAATATTTGAACGAATCGTACCTGCGTACCTAGTATAAATATATCTTTTCAGCTTTTGATTCGTAGTAAATAAATACCATCGGTTTGTTTTGCTATGGAAAATGAATACTCCGAGTTTTTTGTTCGTATTGAACACGCTGCAGTTTCAAGCATGTTCTCTTTATGTAGTAGGTATGTAAGTGGATACGCTTGTGGTGTGAATATGTAATGCGTTTTAAAATATCGTTTTCAACCCTTTGATCTCCGTCTCTTTGTATAGGTGCCATTAAAAAAAAATCGTGAACTTTATATATTTTCAGGAAAAATGCCTTAGCTCAATGCCTGTTGGATGCTGGGGTTGAAAACCTAAAGCCAGTGTTAACCCATTTAGTACACTGGGTTAGCCTATAGCAGTTATTATTTGTAAACAAAATTTTTAAATCATAACATACCTAAACGTCCATCCGTGCTGTAAAGCAGCCGAAACGTCGGGAACGTAAAAACATAAAATAAACGCGATAGAATCTATAAAATAAGTTTTATTTCAATGTGTAGTATTCACGTTAATATAAGAAATCAATACCTAACTACTTAAATATATGTATTCCTTTTGTAGAAATAACTGATATGCCTAATTATTTATTTATTTTTCCCTTTAATATCGAAAAGCTTACCTATTTAGCGATTGTTACAATCTCAAGTACATATTAATGAGGCAAACATTATATTGCCTCCTTACAAAACAATGCTCAAGGGTTCTCGATTCGTCTTCACGATTATAGTGAAGAGCAATCGCTGTATTTCCTTACAAATATTGTGAAAATAATAACAAAGCTAGTTGCTTAAAATAAACATAAAATAAATAACAAATCTACAGACGATCACACGATGTGTATGGTTCCGAACTAAGCAACGCTTTATTTAAAGTCTAACACTCAAATCAAGATAAGTTACAAAGAATATATTTTCTTTAATTAGTTAGCTAATTAAAGAAAATATATTTTCGATTCAATTTCGATTTTGATTCCCGTTTAGAAGGGAATCGAAGCCCCATCCACCCAGTACAGTGAGTGTTGCCCACTGAAAACACTGAACCAAGCTATTTGCCAATTACATCTTTCAATATGTGGCTGTGATACTAAAGTTATAAGTTACAGGTACTTTATCTCTGGCATTAAAACACAAAATTCATACTTAATTTCGATTTAGAAAAACTTGCGTTCTCAAATACGTTACAAGAAAATAAGGCTTTGTAGGTACATATAAGTAATAAAAGAGTTATACACTTTTGTGTATCTACATCGTCCCTCGCATTCTGGCTTATGAGGTTTTCCTCATAAACAAGAATGCGCGTAATTCCGCGTCATCGTGGGTAACAATGACGACAAGATCTTTTTAAAAAAGAGCAACCATGGAGTTTCTTGCCCGTTCTTCTCCATACGAACGGCATTCTGAGCGGGTGGTAAAGTAATAGCATTGTATTTTGTTACTTTTGAAGATTCATAAGTACTGTATATAATGGTCAACGTGAATAAAAAATATTTTGATTCTGATTCTGACATGTTAAAGATCCTGTTGCATTCTACGTCAGCTAGAAGCGGAGAATTCTGAGCTCATGTTGAGCTCATGAGACGTACGCGTCAGTGAAACACCGAGATCCAAAGCAAACTGTTTTATTAATATAAATTACGATCTACCTCACAATATCGATTATTGTTAGTACACAGACATAACATTGTCCCTTCTTAATTAAGTATAGGTTAATTTATAACAAAACCCACAACCCTATAACAATACTGAAAACGGAAAATCTTTTCTAAATTGAAGTAAAGATACATAGTAATTATTTAAGTGATTATGCAATCATAATTATAATCATAACACTAATGAAATGCCTACCGCGCATTCTTATTACTTAGATCTTTTGATTTCTCAACTTTTGCTCACAACGAATAGCAGCCCTCCGGCGTAAACGGTTTTCTACACTCCCTTGCGACGGCGAACGACTAGCTGAGTATGTCGGTGACTGATGTAGTTTTTTCGGAGACATGTCCGCTGTACTCTCATATGACGATTCAAGAGAGTCGGCCAACTCCGTTTCCGCTAACGGTGAATCGGGCCTGGTCTCCTCCTGACTCGGAATATGAGAGTATCTAGATTTTCTACTTGGCTTAGTTAGCATCTGATCAATGTGACGCTTGTGAATCACACCACTGTTGTCAGCCTTCACTGAATAAGTAACCGGTCCCGAACGATTTACAATTACGCCTTCTGCCCACTTTGGTCTATTTTTCGAATAGTCGCGAAGCAATACCGCGTCACCTGGTGCGGCCGCACGTAACGGTACATCAGCCCCGCGCTGTTCCCGCGTCAGCTGTGCGTCGCGCACGATCTCGGCCGTGTCGGGGCGCAGCAGGTCTAACCTACCTCGCAAACGACGCCCGAACATCGCCACCGCTGGCTCGACCCCTGTCGTGCTATGCTCGGTATTTCGATACATAAATAGAAATTTGCTTAATGCGGTATTATCGCTTACACTTTCGCTAGAAGCCTTTTTTAATACCCGCTTGATTGAGCGCACCGCGTTTTCAGCCGCACCATTACTAGAGGGGTGATACGGTGCAACTGGTAAATGTTTGATACCGTTCTGTTTGAAATAAGTTCCCAGTTCGGCCGACGAAAAAGGGGGCCCATTATCGCTTACGAGTCTTTTTGGCAGGCCGAAACGGGCGAAGAGTCGCCTAAAACTATCAATAACAACCGACGCCGACGTGGTACCTACTCTCTCAACCTCAATCCATTTTGTGTGGGCATCCACTACCACCAAATAATACCGATTTAAGTAAGGCCCTAAAAAATCGACATTGAGTCGCGCCCACGGTTTCGCCGGCCACGGCCACGAGTGAGGCGGCGCGGGCGCCGGCGCCGCGCGCTGCTCCACGCATGCCACGCACTCGCCACACAAGCGCTCAATGTCCGCGTCTATATTCTCCCACCATACATAGTTACGTGCTATTTGCTTCATTTTCACTATACCGGGATGCCCATCGTGTATTTCTTGTAATATCGCCTGTCGCAATCTTTGAGGTATAATTACCCGATAGCCCCATACTAAACATCCGTGATCTACATGCAACGAATCTTTTCTATTAAAGTAGGGCTTTTCCTGAGCTACATCAGATTTTGCGGGCCATCCGAACATCACATAACCATATATTCTGTTAAGTAAAGGATCTTTAACCACCTCGGCTTTAATCTGCTTAAAGCTGAGGGGAAATACCTCTTGAATTAAATGTAAGTAGCTGCATTCGTCGTCTTCTTCTCTTCCTCGATCTCGAGTCGAGTTGAGGGGAAGACGTGACAATGCGTCAGCGTAACAATTTTTTTCGGATCTAATGAACTCTATTTTAAAATCATAAGCCGCTAATTTGATGGCATATCTTTGGAGTCGACTAGCAGCGGTTACCGGTATACCCTTGTTCTCCCCAAAAATATAACTGAGTGCCCGGTGGTCACTGCGCAGGATAAAATGCCTCGCATATAAATATTGATGATGCTTTGTTACGCCAAATAGGATTGCTAAGGCCTCCTTATCAATTTGTGAGTAATTAGACTCGGCTGCATTCAATGTGCGAGAAGCGCAGCATATCAGCCGCTCGCTCCCGTCGGCGTAGCGCTGCGAAAGAACTGCGCCGAGACCGTACGGACTACTATCCACTGACAGTATCAGCTGCCGATTTGGATCATAATGTGCAAGCACCGGAGAGCTACTCATCGTCTTTTTTATTTTTATGAAACTATTTTCGCATTTATCGTTCCAATGCCACTTAACATTTTTCTTTAACAGATCATATAACGGTTTTAAAATGTCGCTCATATTCATACAAAATTTTGAATAAAAATTAACAAGTCCGATAAAACTTCTTAATTGTGTAATATTAGAAGGACTAGGAGCCGATACAATAGCCTTAATTTTTTTATCGTCTGTATGTAATCCATACTTATCTATCTTGTAACCTAAATAAGTCACAGCGTCTTTAAAAAATTTATACTTAGAAAAATTTATCCTAAGACCATTTTCCTCTAATCTTTTCAACACATTCCTTAAATTAGCCATATGACTAGACTTACATCTGCCGGTAACACAAATATCATCAGCGAACACTGCCGTAAACGGCAGTCCACTCAGGGTCTCTTCCATGATTTTCTGGAAATTCTCTGGTATGCACTTAATACCAAATGGTACGCGATTATAAACGTAAGTGCCCACGTGCGTGGTGATTGCTGTCAACGGCCGTGAAGCTTCATCCAACATACATTGTTGAAAAGCATTTGATAGGTCCAATTTGGTATACTGTTCACCCCCGCCCAACGTTGCGAATAAATCCTCGATCCGTGGCAGAGGGTAATGAAAGTCTTTTAAAAGGGGATTAATTGTAACTTTATAATCCCCACATATACGAATATCGCCACTAGTTTTAATCACAGGTACGATCGGCGTACCATAATCCGACCTGTCAACTTTGTATATAACCCCCTCCCTCTGCAACCGATCGAGTTCGCGCTCAACGCGCCCCCGCAACGCCAGTGGCAGTGTCCGCGCTTTTACAAATACAGGGGTTTCATCCTTTAAGTGTAGCCGTATTTGAGACTTAAATGTACCTAACCCTTCCGAAAACACATTAGGATATTCGATTTTTAACTTTTCCGCCAACGAATCTTCTTCGGCTACATAATGGTGGCCGGTAAATGTATCCAAAAACGTTAGTTTTAATTTTCTAATCCAGGTTCTACCCAATAGTGGCGGTCCCCCATTTTTTATTACATATAATTTTAACGGCACCGTTTGGCTATTGTAAGAAACATTGACCATTATATAGCCGAGTGTTTCGATAACGCTCCCAGTATAAGATCTGAACGTTAATACTTTGCGAACTATACGCATACTCGCAAATATTTTATTATGGAATACTTCTGATATCGCCGAAATTTTACTTCCCGTATCCACTTCGAACTTCAACCGTGCCTTTTCCACATATAAATTTATATAGTAGGGGCCGTCATCGTTACCTTCGTTGTATCCATCTTTCATGTTATAGAAATTACAATCATTTTCAGACGTTTCAGTATCAGAGTTTTCTAAATAAAACTGACCTCTTGACTTCCTTCTCGCCGAACTGCCCCCGGCACGATCTTCCTTTTGCACACATACAACCTTTAAATGACCTTTCTCACCGCACTTATCACACGAATAATTTTTAAATCGACACCTGCCCTCGTTGTGGCCCAGCTTGCCGCAGCGCTTGCACGCCCGGGAGCTGCGCGGGCGCGAGCCCCCGCCGCCACCGGCGCCTCCACCGCCGCCGCCACCGCCGCCAACCCGATACATACTGTCGCCGCTGCTGGTGGCCGCTGCTGCGCTCGCACCGTCAGTGGCCGGAGCACTCGCCACATTCGCGTGTCGGTCCGCCGCTTCCAGTGCTAGCGCGAGTTCCACCCCTCGCTTGTAATCGACGTTCTTTTCGGCAAACAGCCTAGACCGCATCTCTTCGCTGTGTAGGCCTGACACAAACTGATCACGCAGATTGATCTCGAGCGTTGAGCCGAAATTACAGGTTTTAGCCAGATGTTTCAAACTTTGTAAGTAAGACCGAATGCTTTCGCCCTGTTGCTGTTTCCTTAGCCGAAAAACGTGCCTTTCTGCTATTTCTGACCTCTCAGGTTCCAAATGGTCCTTAACCAACTTCACTAACGCTTCAAATGATTTATCTTCAGGCGGATCCGGATCACATAAATCGC
This sequence comes from Pheosia tremula, assembly GCA_905333125.1. Taxonomy (NCBI): domain Eukaryota; kingdom Metazoa; phylum Arthropoda; class Insecta; order Lepidoptera; family Notodontidae; genus Pheosia; species Pheosia tremula. The sequence goes on from HG995415.1 coordinate 6,063,834, forward strand.
ACATTAAATCGTAACACTCTGCACCAACTAAAGTAACTAAGGTGGCCACGTGCAATTCACTATCGATGTCGTTTAAAGTCATAAATTGATAAACACGACGAATATAGGTATCCCAATTTTGAGTACCTATATTAAAGTTCTCCATTTTACCGATAGGCATTTTGTAATACGCACTAATACGATATAAAACCAATTATCCTCGTCGCCAGTGAGACGTACGCGTCAGTGAAACACCGAGATCCAAAGCAAACTGTTTTATTAATATAAATTACGATCTACCTCACAATATCGATTATTGTTAGTACACAGACATAACAAACAAAATGCAACATTTCAGCGTGTGAGAGACCTTCATAGCAACTGTGAGCTGCTTGACAAGTTTCTTCTTGTTCTAATAAACTTAGAGAAAACTGAGTGCCTTAAATATCTTATTAGGTTCTTGTCTTACCAAGATGTGCTTACAGTAACAAATATTAAGGCTCAGTTTCCAACAAGTTTTAACCATGCAGTAAAGTTTTGTGTGTGCATTTTACTGCGAACGACAAACAAACACATATATTTGTTGCTTGATTAGATTCAACTAGTTAATTCATTATTTATTTAGCATGCCATCTGCACAATTACTTAAAAGACGTAAGATTATGACAATTCGCTGACAAAATATAACGTAATTATACAACCTAAAGATATCCATAGCATTTTTAGAATAATTGTTACAGTTAATAATATTAATATTAAAAAATATATTTAGAAAAAAGAAGCAAGTTACAAATATAAGGCGCGTAATTTTATACCTCGTAGAGATACTCTAACCTCCCCATTATCTACGCGTTAGCAACAGATACCCTAGATCTACCACATAATGTTCATTATTGCTTACTAATATTCATAAGCGAAGGATCATTTACACTACATAATTGTTAGTACCTAATTACATACCAGTAAAGCCCTACACTGACATTCAATATTACGCCCTAATACTCATATTCAGGTGGTATCTTAATTAATATTGTTGCTTGACATACAATACGTCACTATATAGAAGAAGAGAAGGAATATAATATGTACATAATGGCAAATAAAATAAAATTATACCAATTTAAAACCAGTTGCGGCGTAAGGCGTGGGCATCGTGGGCCACCGCCCACGGCCTCGCCGTTCGGGGGGCTTTGCATCTCAAAGGTGTACTTAGCTATACAGCATTCTTTTATTTGTGAAAAATATTTTGAACCATTAGCATAAATGATGCGAGTACAAATTTTACTCATCGCAAACTTTTAATGAATCCCACCGGCTGGCAAGTATCGGGAGATACTAACATATCACATATCTCGAGAGCTAAAAATGTATGGCCCACATTAAACTTAGATCCTGCCTCACCACTGCTTACAATTATAAAGTGTCTATAGTCTCCAGGAGCTATCGTAGCAAAATTGCGTAGCGGTCAATACGTAGTAGCTTCTCGTAGTACGCTACGTAATTCGGTAATATTCATAGGTTGGTGTAGCAAGCTAGCACAACTTGGTGAGAAATTGTAGCATAAGTAAACGAATACCTACGTAGCTTGCTAACGTAGTCAATAAATTACAACTTTTACTCAATTTCAATTATTTAAAAATACAATAAAATATTCGACCTACATCTCAAGTCTATGTACAACACACAATCAACCCATACACGGTAGGGGAGGCAGATTGATTGAATCAGAAGGGTGGCCGCGGTGAATGCTGGCTAATCAACCGATGTGGGTGTTTTGTCAGCCCGGCTCAGCTACCTCGATAAGCCACCGAGCCTGTATACCCGTTGTTATCACCCGACTGTGTCAAAGGAGGGTGTATTGTGTTGATGTATGTATTTACGTACAGAATATTACATTGTAAACTCTCTATCACGAAAGGCGTAGTCTAACTTTCTTTATAATTTATCGTATTACTATAAATTAAATCATTAACATATAGATATATATATTACAGGAAAAGTCGTAATTATGAAACTAATACATTAATTATGTACTCAAAAATAAGATAAGAGAGACAGACACAAATTTTAAAAAAGTTTGTCTTGGTATAGGTACCGTGTATACATCCAAATGCACTTAGTAAAAAGCGGTTATTTTAATATTACAAACGGACACTCCAATTTAATTTATGTATATAGATATAAGACCAGTAAATACGCTTTAAAATAACATAATCAAATAACGTAATTACCATACGAAATAGTGATAATTATCCATATCCCCTCTCGGTATTATTAGAGGCCATAAAATGTCGCGAATGAGTGCCTGTATGAAATTTTCATTAAACTCGGTAGCTTTAGGGTTGGTCGTCAAAAGGCCCTATTTCGCCCTATTTCATTAGGGTATAATACTTATATACATATTATACATCCATGACTCGGGTACAAACATTCGTGCTCATCACACAAAGCTTGTCCCTACCAGGATTCGAACCCGGGGCCCTCCGCGCAGAAAGCAGAGTCACTACCAACTGCGCTAATCAGGCAGATATATTGATCGGAGGCCGACTTACTATAAAGGGTAATAACAGGAGTGATAACAGTGTGATAAGATAATCCCATCTGATTTTAGTATAAGGTCTAACTATGCAGATCACGTTACGCTGGTTTTCAAATATAAGAAGCTCATCTTGCAATTGAACCCCGGATTTAATTAATCTGAGAATCAAATTTATTACTAATGTTTATTCTTGTAAATGTTATCTTTACAACTTACCAAGTTTATTATAAAATGTACAACGAAAATAGAAATTAAAAAGAGAATAGAAAAACTTACTGCGTACTTCATATTTACAAAAATTTGGCCCATGCGGTAGCGTACCCAAGATAGTGGCCGCATTTCCTCGCCGAATAGCCAAAGCGAGGAAATGCCCGGCCCTTAGGTCGCGGGATTACTATTAGACCTTAATGAAATTAATTTATTTCTTTCAGACAAGGTCATTCAATTGTGTTGTTTGCGTTGCTAGTAATATTAAAAAAATACTACATTTTCACCAAGCAATAGGTTTTCAGCAGCAATATCCAGAATCATTCGGTAAGATTAAAGGTTATTGACCTCATTCCAAATATTAAATAGTTATTCACTCTATGTTTACACTCGAACAAATTTAATTTGATTCTGAATAGACTGTTCAACACGTTGAGTTGGTTAAAATAGTTCAAAATTTGCGGTATTATATTTTAATATCCTTTCAAAGCGCCCGTTAGTCATCATCAAATTAATGTAAAATTCAGGGATCCATTATGGTTAGATTGTTTTCAAACATTGAATATTGCATCGAAATTGAAATGATTCTGACGTGGTTATAAACACTGTACATAACATGTTTATTATCATGTATGTTTAAATAATAATATCGCGAGAAGAATATACCAACTGTATGGGCTCAACCTAAGCTAGCGGTACCGTACAATTACTACATTTATGTAAGTACTTAATAACTTCACAATTCAATAATAATCTATGTGAAAATATTGATGATGTGATGTGTTCACATAGATTACAGGATCACTATTTTATTTCTCAACATAATAAGTGATCAAGGCTGAAAATATTATTCACAAAACAGTGGCGGTAAACAACAACAATAGGTCAGACAACGTCTGAATAATCAAAAGCAACTCATTAATAAAATTACAAATGTTTTGATTCTCAACTCTGAACTCTCTCTCTCTCTCTCTCTCTCTCTCTCTCGGTAAAATGCTGAGATCGCATAATGGTTCATAAACGTAAATGTTAATAGGAATTTTATGAATTCTTCCAAAAGTTGTTTATAATTGGAATACGGAGTTTTGCTATCTTCCGATAAAAGGGGGGATGTTACTGCATTCCTTATTCTCACGGTTGGAACACGGTGGGGCTCCTTTGCAGAAAACCCTATATTGGGATAGGTCAATACGAAGCACAACCGATGAATACCGAAAAAATAACTTTATCTCTATAATAACAGATATTATTATTATTGAGAAAATGTTACTTTTTCCTTCATCACATTATTCACATCTCTACTCCGCTTATCTTTAGTGGAATTGTACTTATTGTAATTTTAAAAACAGTAAATGTTTGTGACTTAGCATTAATTTAATCTGTTGTTGCATTTTTACAATCAGGATAACAATCTGTCAATTGTATCTCTAACATTTTCTTGGAATTAAAATGGACTATTATCTGTGTGTTGGTGATATTCCAAAATGTCGACGTTACCTAAGCGATACGATCACTAAACACACATTCGCTAACGATGTTCAAATTCTAAGATCTTATAATTAAAGGGCAATTATATTCAATCCAAGCAGAAATTCCTTAGCGAGGTGACTCGGCAGCCTCTCATCCGAATACGAACGTAATTAATAGGGACAGTCACTTCAGATCTACTTAATGATCTCCAATTAAAAGAGACATTATATTAGTTGATTAATAAATATTTTGAGAAAAAAGTGGCGGAATTTACGGAATATTGGCTCCGCTCCGAATAGCTTAATGACTTTGAAATAAAAACAATCTTACGGATTTTATCACGTTTATTTTGTGTTTACGTTTCTGACGTTTGTAAGAAATGAATAGCCTAATGACTATTAAAAAATGAAAAAAATATAATAGTAATATTATTGTTTTATACACTCGATTCTGAGCCGGTACGAATTCTGCAAAACCGCTAGTATGAAATATTTAATGAAATGAAATAGTTCTCCAAAGTTCATCAAAAAACGTAGGCTTGTCATAATATGTTAGGTGCTCTCCATACGTCATCACCCGTCCAGCTGGCAATTATAACACGCGTCAGCGATAGAAATACTAGGATTAGCGGATCATGCTCAATTGTACGTGTTCCATTTCACTCACACCACAAATTTAATATATAGGAAAGACTGTGACAGCATGCTTTCACAGTGTCGTTAGGATTACATAAAGAAACTCCTGCTTGGCAGTGCAAAGAGCTGATGGCTGTAATCAACGGAAAATGTAATTCTAAATTAGTGCGTCACCGCTACGATTGCTTGGGAACCTATTTTTTGCGGATTCAGATCAAATACAGTACGAAAGCGCTTTGAAACTCTATAAAACCTACTTTTTACTAAACATAGTCAATGAAATCCCAAAGCATTTACAATTTCCCTCAGTATTCCAAAACTAAGTCAGTCCCAATCGGTTACCTAATGGGTTTTGTTTCAAATACAATCAAAACAAGCTTCGCAACTTGTTGATGTTGATTGAAACTGTTTTATTTACATCTATGAAATACAATGCTTTGTTAAGTAAGCAGTAGACATTTTTGTTTGGTACCAACAATGTTTTGAACATATGATTGCGAGTTGCCATAAGTAATTTATAGATTACCAAGGTAAGATATGTGTTACCAAGTGCGTTTTGGGTTAGTCGCATGCCATATGTAGAGTTCCGTAGCCATGACAACAACAAAACCTACATATAAACCAAAGTCATGAATTGCAAACAAAAAAACAAATTTATATTTGCCGTTCGTTTTTGTCTCACTCCATTCAGTTTGTTCAGCTTGGTCTGTTGTAACTCGTAATTTACTTAGCTCTTGATTGGCGTGATAGTTTTCGTTGTAACTACATACCTACCATGTGCTCGTGTTCTAGAAAATGTCAGACTTTTCTCAAATAATGATTCACGAGCAACAGCCTCAGATAAAAAGCGTAATTTAGCGCTCAATATGATTGTTATTGGTTCTACTACGTTAAACCTGATTTCACCGTTCCTTTTCATGTAGGGTATATAATAGATGGATAAAACATGTCTCTACGGAGAGCATGAGCCGATCTGTACAACACACAGTTCTAAAGTGTAAAGCAGTAAGCGTACATTATTCATATGAAAGTTGAGGCAGTCACTCATGTGCTTGTCACAGAAACTTGGGCAATAAGGGGCCTCGCATCTGCGCCGCAGGACGCTGCAACTGAATCGTGACAACAAATTACACATATCTCATTCCGTTTTTAAACGAATTGCGACCATTTATGTAAAGTTCTATTAAGTTATTTGTGCCTTATACGTTTGTAGTTTGAAATCTGTTTGCGTTTTACTTAATTCTGGAATCGTCTTTTTATTACCATACTAGCTGCGCCCGCGGTGTTACTCGCGATTAAAAATGATGTCCTTATGTCATTTTCTGACTCCTTAAACTACCACCTATGTAAAAAATAATGTCGATCCTTTGCTCTATGAAAAATTAAAACAAATCTATCCCACGGGAACCATACATTTTACCGAGATATAAAGTAGCCTATGTGCTGTTCCAAACTATGATCTATCTCTGTGCCAAATTTCATTCAGATCCCGTTGAGCCGTTCTTGCGTGATTGCGTAACAAACATCCATCCAAACTTTCACATTTATAATATTAGTGGGATAATTATACTTAAAGGTTTTTCTTCAGTTACAAAAATCAACAGGTATAAATTTATCCCCATTTTTCAACTACACCCGTAAATCTGAAAATCAGTTTAAACACCCACAACAATACAATGCCCTGACGACTCTAGATTTCGAGTAGTAATCGTAAACTAGGCCGACTTCGATTGCGAAAACTTTGTAACGTACCTACCAGGTGGGTCGTAAAAGGACATTATTTACGAGTTCAGCTCGGGCCCGGAGTGCCGCGTGCGGTCTTCCCCGGGCACACGCCACCTGCACCTTACGCCCACATTTTACCTTCAAATTGTGGGGATTTAATTAATATCTCGGTGCGATATTCAACGTGCATTTATTGAAAAGTATGTTTTGAAAAGTGCAGTTTTTGAAACGTATTTATTGAAACTACGGTTACTGCTGTAACATCCAGCCATGAAGATCTAGTATGGTGTTCAACGAAGCCGTCAACGCTACATTTACAAGTGAACTCTACCAGCCAGCACTACCCCAGCGTGTAGAGTATGGCCTGAACCCATTCACTTTAAGGGGAAGCCTGGACTTAGGAGAAATTAAAAGACTTTCTATTCATTTTTGCTCTACATTGTGCAAGTAGAGCAATTGTAGAGCATTGTGATCTGATACTAGTAAAATATAATTAATGTTGCCATGACAGAATCAAGAAAACAAAAATAGTATGACGTCATCACAATAGTGTATTATAACACAGGGTGCAAATTATCCCCGGTTCCCCCTATCCCTTCACCCTCGCGTCAGTCGCGCGGATATCCGCACGATATTTCCTTCCGTAGGGAATGACGTACTGACACAAAACTATACTACGGATTTTTGGCAGAGAATCACTATGTACTTATGTATACAAGGCAGAGTATACTGTCCATTATTCTGTGTAGGCGGTGAGTAGGTTACTTGGTAAATGTTAGTTGTGCTACGTATACACGGTGGCACTGACAATCGATACTAATATCTGCCAGGGACACAGAAACGAGATAAAATAATCGGTGTCGCTGCGGTATATACACTTTGACATTCGACATTTAAAACATTCCGAAAAGTTAGATTAGGCTGTTTGTCAATCGCATCAGTATTGTCTAAGTACACTTATCCAAGTTATCTAATCAATAATTATCCATATTACTTTATCAATGTGAAGCATGGATGGCGGGTCAGATCAGTTGCGCTGCATGTGCCTAGTGAATGTAGCGTCTCGATTTACTGCCGCCTTCCTACCTGTTCACACTCACACAATATGTCAATTCGAGAGTGAACAGGTACCTTCTAGGCAAGTATGCTCCATCGTAGATCTCATCGACACTTACCATCAGGTGAGATCGAGATCAAATACTTGCCTATAATGTAATAAAAAAAAGAAAAAGACCTACCACTTTGTCGATATTGTCTGGCCTAACTTAGATCAAAAAACTAATGCAATTCACACGCTCAAATGTCTCCCGACACTTCATAACAAAGATTACAAACTACTAAGTTCCAGCTTGGCGTAGCCGTTTTTTGAGCCATGTCCAAGCCTCAACTTGCGGTAACTTGTCTAGCTCCTGATTAAATTTCATGAATTACGGTCACACCGGCTCCGACGGTTTTTTGGCCGCCCTCCGTACATTATTTATCGGACCGATATGAAATATGCATTAATCACTTTGAAAGGCCTTTGTAAACAAGTTTTATAAGTATCGCAGCTGGTTTTAATGAGATTCGGTTTGGATCCCTTTGTGATGTCACTTTCGTACATTCAAATAAATCGAATGACAGAGAAGGACGGATTTTTTTTTCGGCGTTATGAATAAAAGATTAGCCCTAGAGAAACGTAACGAAGTTAGGTGAATGTAAAGCAGGAATAGATTGAATGTATTGTTTTTCTGGCAATTTAAGACAAGTTTAAAAGTTATAGAACACTGTTATAATGGCCTTTTCCTATTCAAATTAGTTCCCAAATATTTAGAAATTGTTCAGCGTTTGCGTTCTATTTTCCGAGATCCACGTTCTTTCAAATATATGGGTTTCTGACCGCCAACTGTTTGTGCGGGGGCGTTATGAAACCCATATATAACAAAGGACAACGGAACTTAAGAAATATTACTTAATCTGTGCCGGAATTCAGAACGTGGAACTTTCTTAGATTCTTCCGGATATACCACTGTCATCACAGTGTAGAGAGACTTGTTCTGAGCACTGTCATGCAAACGCAAATGCACAACATAATAGCTTACTCTACCTACTGTTATTTTTCTCTCCAGCGAAATTGCTAACGTATCACTCCATCGGGAGCTTGATTGACAGATGGCCCGTCTAGATAATTGAGACGAATGCGAGTCTGCTTGCCTGGTCCGATAAATCTGCCCTCTGGCGTTTTTTTCATCGATATTGCCTAAGCTTATTATACTCTAGCATGATACGAACTTTTTCTAAACAAAGCGAGGTCTGGCAGGTTTTTATGCGAAGGTCGTTTGTAATTTTTTGCCAGTGACCCGAGTATTGTGGATCGGTATTTGTAAATGATATATTATTTGACTTACTTTATTATGTGTATGAATTATATCCTCCGTTTGCTAAACAGTGAACTCGTACAGAGCGTTCATGCCCGTGTTTATACAAGAAATATAGAGAAAATTCCATTCAAAATATTTTTTGTACAAAGAAAGAACGAACCAAGTTTTTTTTTTACTGGTAACTACATAGTAACGTCGAGCCGAAGAAGAGTACGCAATGCATGTGACGGGTTTTCGCAATTTTTGCCCACAAAATAGTCGCCGCCAGTCGGCCAATAGGCAGTACTAGGGCGTTGCCTATCGTGATCCCAGATCTATCAAATGTAAAACGATATGCATCGTGCGTACTTCGTAAAAAAGTAAAAAAAACGTGATCAAAGATTCATAATACAAAGCATAAGATATCAAATAAATGCCACTAAGTGAGAACTCGTTGAAACTACTCGTTAAGTCGTGCAAGTTATCGAAGTGAAGCCTCGTTGCCACCAACTGAAAATATTTCCATTGCAAATAATTTGAGAAACATACACAACTAAACATTGTTTAAGCGTATACCGCAGAACTCACTGTCAAAAAGGACCTTTTCTAATTAACCATCGTCTGGGTGTTTCTGGTGTTGGACCAGTCCAATTCATGGTGCCCATTGGTAAATATACCATAAGCCCTGGAGTGGAAATTATAGACTACTTGATTTAATCATAATTTTATTAAATACTCAGAACACTTTTTTAGAACAAACAATGTCAAGGAGGCGCCATAAAGAAGAGAGAGAAAACCATAGAGCACATTATATAGAGCATTTTTCATAGATTATGGTCCACCCATTATGCGATCGTTGCTTTGATTGCGACCTACAGTTAATATGTACGAATACATCTGGCGATACCTATTTATATTTTTTTATAAGTAATTACTTACTTACAATCTTTCCCCATGATGATTAATTAATCATCATGGGGAAAGATTGTATTGTTATTATGGTGCGTGGTGATATATTTTATATTATAAATGCCTTACCTTCTACCGTTAGAGCGTCTTACTTACAGTTGTAAAGGAACAATTGATTTGCAGTTATTGCATTATTTATTCTGGTTAAAGGCGTTTAGTAAATGTCAAACATTCTAGTGATATATGGTCAATAAAACTAAAGTCTGTAAATAAATTTCTAAAAAAAATATAATTCCTGTTCATATTCGAACACAATAAGATAATTTTCAAAACAATTCGTATCAAATGATTCGCAAATCTTTCACGATATCTCAATTCGCTAAAAGCATTCGCAGTACTAACGTTCTCAAACACGTTCTGCGAGCAACTTAATCCAGTTCTGTAATGTAGGACTCAGATCCAAGTTTGGATTGCAGGGTTCCCGGATAATGACTGACGAGATATATGGGGAATGGAAGTTCGCCGATTTCATGGCACGAACGTGAGATAACGTCCTATGTAATGTTGGTATCTGTACCTATGTGTAGTTTTATGGGTTTATATTTTGAATGAAATAAAAACTTTAAGAGCCCCCGCGCACTAGGTAGCCTGGCTGCGCAGCCAAATATTTGCGCAGCCAGTTATAGCAGCCAATGGACGACTAATGAATTTCTCTGTATCGAATTTTTCATTTTTTTTAAAGTTTGGAACCCAAAATATGTCTGGCTGCTACAACTAGTGCGCGGAGACTGACGGCAGCCACATACATTCGCCTATACACGCTCTGGCTGCCCGCAGCCAGCTGGCTGCCGTGCAAACAGGCGTGTTCTATTGGCTGGCGCAGCCGGGAATTCGTGGCTGCCTAGTGCGCGGGCTCCCATACAACGTCATATGATTTACTGGCGGCCGCAGCCTGGCTGCCGCAGCCAGACTGCCTAGTGCGCGAGGTGTCTAATAGAACAAACAATTGATAACATTATCGATATAATTAATAGCAATCGAGTCATAAATGCTTAGTATCTTATAAGTATTATATACTGGGTTCGCCCCCAGTCCATTGAATGGTACCAATAATACAAGCGTTGCTTAGTGTGCGACCGTATAGTTGGCGTGTTTGTCTGGCGATATTATTAAAGAATACTTCATATCAAATAGTAGTAGTAGTTGGTATTTAAAAAAAAATACGCTAATGGTACTGTACGAAATTGAAGCTGATATTTTCTATATCCAAAGCTAAACCTAACAGAAATAATGTACCAAGCTCACATCCTCATCCACAAATAGGTACATTTCTTGCTATCCTCAATAGATCACAAAGTTTTGCTGAAGAAGCACCTAAGAGCCCGACTCGGCTCCGCAGAAGTCGGGCCGAAAATTGCATTGCTGTGAATTACAGCTATGCTGGCCAATATATGCCAAATGGTCGACTACGTTGGCACCAATGTCGACCAATCTTTCGCCAAGCTCTCTGTTATACCTAGTTCGGGTGCTGTTAAAATGAGACTAAATAGAAACAATAAAGAACTATTGGTATGAAGATTAACCATTAATACGATAGCATTTTAGAGGGTCTGAACATAATATATGAATTGATCATGCCAGATCGTTATATTTTTTGGAATGAACCTTATCTACCCTGCTATGTAAATATGTAAGTATATTTGTTTGTAAGTTTGAGAGACGAGCACACGAAAACGGCTCAACGAATTTAATTGATATTATATATAATGGATGGGTGATATAATCTGGAACACATTTTTTTTAAAATTTTTTTTTAATCTCTCGGGAGATTGCTATTTATTAATACAAATAAATTGTTAATGGTGTTGAACGTACGCCTGTAAAAAACGACGAAAGGAAAAAAATAAGCATTTATTAAAATGTCAATAACTCAATTAGCAGCTATCGGAACGATGTTCCGAATAATTCTCAGTTTCCGAACAAAATATTGGCAAGCACCGACCCTTCGGCAGTTATTAATATTTCCTACTGGCACATAACAAAATTAACAACCGCGCAAATTTACTGTCGATACATTTTAAAAGGTGAATCCAAAACTCCATTATTACATTTCTAGTTTGCAAAACGGTTTAGATACTTTAATTAAAACTGCGACCGGATGCGAGTTTTATATACCGAGTGGAATAAAATTTACATTAGCGTAGGAATAAAACACTGAAAACTCGGTGCCATACCGACCGTGCAGTTATGAAATGTTAATTTATCATGTTTCGGGATGCATTTAAATGGAGTTCAATATTGGAAATGGAGAGAAAAATAAATAATTTAAGGTTTATTGGGGCGGGCAGCGAACGTTACTGCAGTAACATCGCTAATTGCACATTGATAGTACATGTATCAGTTGTTATAGTAGGCCTGATTAACGGTAGTGACCCTGCTGTCTGTGCCGAGGGTCCCGGGATAGAATTCTGGTAGGGACAAACTTTGTGTGATGAGCACGAATGTGTGTACCCAAGTCATGGATGTTTAATATATATATAAGTAATAAATACTGGGTTAGCCTCCAGTCCATTGTACGGGACCCATATTATAAGCGTTGCTTAGTGCGGAACCGTATAGTTAATGTGTTCTTCTGGCAATATTTATTTTGGTTTAAAAACCAAAACTGTTTAGAAAATAGGATCGACCCAGAAATTCCTTTTTGGCCTTAAAATCGAATATCATTTCGGACATCGTAAGATAGGAAGGTTATTTTAGTAATTTACTATCAATTTGCATTCGCAAACTCAGCCTTAATGACATTTTCATTAATTCAGAGTGAAAATAGTTCATCAGATTCGACTACAAACACTGATAAACCATTTTCGTGGCCGACTGTACCTATAAAATTGTTTTTTTTTTTTTAATTTAAAAAGTTCTTATTTGGATTGTTTTGTATACAGTGAACTCACGTAAAAACTGAAACCTTTTTTCATTGGAACATTTATATCATAATAAATTAATTTTCCATTTTATTTCACTTAACTCCGAACAGACGCAGGTTTTAAGCACGAAATTATAATATGTTGTCCACTCATTAAAAAGTTACCCCACATTACACTCCCATGGAACTGGAAAATTGCCAAATTTGCATGGTAACAGCTTTTTCTTGAACCAACATTGTAAAATTATTCCACATTATAACTGTAATAAGCCGGACATATGATAATTAGGGTTTTTAAATTTAACTGACAAAAAAATGTGAGTCATTAAGAGAAAATAAAGACTGAACGTTTTCTCAAAAGTTACGCGATTTGAGCTAAGCTGTCTTTTCTTTTTAAGTGCTGCTTACATTTATTTCATTCATCTAAATAATACAGTACCTAATCCAAAATAACATACCTATCTAAATAATGGAAGCAGCGACAATATGGATGTAAATTAATCTTCTCTCCATATACATTAAATAAACGTGCGAACATATAAGACATTAAAGTTTAACCTATTAAAATATATATACACATTTTATTACATTAGGCCAGTATTGTATAAACTAACAAAGTCCACTGAAAAGCGCCAGGATTTATTTTTTTAATAAAAAAATATAACGTCGACACGAAGCTGTTATGAAGTTGCAAATTAATTTAGGCCGGTTCTGGAAACTCAATTTTCGGTTTATTTTATCCGCCAATATTTACTGAATATCAATTATCTGGTCGTCGGGCGTGACGCGCGCGACGCCGTCATCAATCTAACTGCCCATTCACAGCTGTCTTGTGCTTTATTTCATAGCTCGCTCGTACAGACAAAGATTTTGAAACAACTCCATTTTATCATCTCAACAATCTGTGAATTCACAACTTAACTTACGAAGTCTCTGCTTTTGAACAGAAAATAAACATAAGCCTTTGTGATCATCTCTATAACGCGATGCTCTACACCTAATACTTATTTACTAAACATACAAAAGATACGTTTATATTCACAAAGTATAGAATTAATGAATTATGGAAATGTTGATGACCTCATTAGCGCAGTTGGTAGTGATCCTGATTTCTGTGCCGAGAGTCGGGTGTTTGATGAACAGGAATGTATCCAAGACATAGATGTTTAATATCTATATAAGTATTATATCCTGGATTCGCCCTGAATCCGTTAGACGACACCCATTATACAAACGTACGTACGTACATAGTTGGTGTATTCATCTGGCGATATTATTTTTATGAATGTCTTATGCAACGCATACATAATACCTAAACCCTTATTTTATTGAAATAAAACTAATTTTAAGAATTTTATCGCGGTTTATTTTTGATTTTACGTTCCCGACGTTTCGGCTGCTTCACAGCAACCATGGTCACGGGAGGACTGAGGTGGTTGACGTCCTAGTGTCACAGTTTGACGGGGGTACCCTCATATTTAGTTGTTACTTGCGGTCCGATCTACGCAGAAAGAGCTCACTGTGTCTTGAGGTCTTGCAATGGTACGCTTGGTTCTGGATTTTATGATGTTTACTACAGGGTCCCAAGCCGGTGGTAGCACCCAGCAATCTTCCCTATTGAAATTAGGATGTTTTTTAATTTCAACGGCCTCGCGTATCATCCTTGGTCGGAATCGGTGTTCTTTTGCGAGGATCTGTGGCTTATCAAAGCTGATATAATGGCGGTTGCGATCTTGTACATGTTCACAGATTGCAGACTTTGTGGAGCGCCCTTATTTTATTTTAAGCACAACGGACGAAACATACTCAACACGTGCAGACTTCTTGTTATAGCTGTGAAATTTTAAGCATATCATGCAAACACATTTCAGGCAATTTGTTTACGTTACTCATGCTGCTCGACCTCCCACCTGAAGGTATTTAAACTCAGAGATTGCCTTGATCCAACAGTTCCAAGCACCAAAGTAATATTATATGTTACCAAGTAAGCTAACTTGTCCTACTTTATAACTCAAACACTTACCTAAAAATGGCAGTATTTTGGTGAACCTACCTGGCTTTCTGCACTTAGCAATTCGATTTTTTATAGTAGAATATAATTGTATGATGATATTCTGCAACAATTGTACTATTATATTCTTGTTTATTCGGCATAAGCAATGCACCCTTATCGTCTTTAAGTATATTTAGTTATTTAAAGTATCAAAATAAGTTATCTTAAGTTCACTGGGTGAACATTTATGTAGACGATCTTATCATATTGTATTTTAGAGAGCACATTATCCTCATTGTAAGGGTGAGAAAAGAACGCGAATTAAGTATAAAAATGCCTAAATACTTTCCAAGGGTCTTAAAATACTGTACCTTCATTAAAGCAACGTCTCTTAGAATTAAAAAAAAAAGTAATTAAAATATTTATAGGGATGAATCTGATCCTTAAAAAATATTTTCTTTACATAATGAGATCTAATAAGCTCCTATTACAAAAAAGAAAAATCACAGTACTTACATAATAAAAAAACATATTTTTCGATGCCCTAATTACTTGTGCTGAAAAAAATGTATAACGATACCTTAATTAATGTTTATTTTTTAAAGTTCATTAGAGCCAACAGGAGTATAACAATTTTTAATTAAATAAAAATTAGAAGCACCAAGGTGTCTAATACAGTGTTTATTACAACCAGAAAAGCGTCGTATCTTCATTTGATAATTGACTTTTCAGTCAGGTATAATAATCATACTTTAGTATCCAATAGATATATCCAATAGACCTACAAAAAATGGCATAGTTACAATAAAAACCAGTGTAGTAAATTAGTATGTTTTTAAAATAATATGCATGCCTGAAATAAATGTAGAACATGGATTATTAGAGTGGCTTACAGACTCGCGTTATAACCACACGTTTCACGTTATTATATATCATCACAGTAATTGACCTCAATCAATCGAAAATTAATGTAACCCTATTTTTCTTGGAAGCAGATTACAGATGACACTGGTTAACAGTGCAACAGCTCTGTTTATGAAATAAACATTAAAACCTTCTTGTTTTTTTCAACATTGAAGTTCAATGACCTTCAATCGAAACGTTCTTGGTTCACAAATACCACGCCTCCCCTGTACGTATCTTTGTGCGGGGGGTCTTAAATGAGCTAACTGGAGCGAGGCGTCTAAAGAGCTGTCGTGTCGGGAATTCTGATATGGAGATGATGCAGACATAGAGACACGACTCGACGACTCAAGCGTTGGAACATAAAGAGCGATTTGTTTAAATCAATAGCCCTAACAAAGTCTTATGCGAGATTTGTAACACAAGAAAGTCAAGGATCAATTCTCACATCACATACCAAAACGCATATATTGGCAAATACGTTAATATTGTTATCACGTGGTATACATTTCATCGCATAGACCGCTGATAGGACTCTAAAAACTAAGTATTATTATCCTTTAAGATAGGCGGCACACTTTTAAAATAGCTTTATATGGTATACAATTACATGTTGTTGCTGTCTATAATATTTGTCAGCTATTCAAAGAAATGAACATGAAATAATGAAAATAAGCGTCACGTAAAGTTTAAATAATGTAGCTCATATAATAACTTAATATCTACCATAATTATTATCATCGATATTCATCAAAGTACGCAGGATTTCGAAACAGATCTTCTTGTAGCGCTTTGCGCTTAAGTATCTACACATAAGTATTGTTTCTTTGCGCTATCTCTCTGCCTTGATATTTATCATGGCACGAAAAGTCTCAAAAAACGCTAATTTATTTAGCAAGTTGTCAAGAATGGGCCGAATTGGACCGTTTAATATTTCACCCAAGTTTTGGCACGAGTGAGCTCGCTCCCTCTTCTGCCCTTATTTATTCATGCTGTTTTGACAGGCTGTCAAAGTTTTATATTTCTTATTGGCGGTGATGGCCTTATTCGTTTGGATGATAAAATCATTGCGCATTTATTGCTAAAGAATTATGTAAGATATGAGAATGTTAAGATCGTAACTTATTCTTCAAACCTAGAAATATGATTGGCTATTTCATCCGTAGTATTTTTTACTTCATTCTGGGTGTGTTCTAAGCAAGTATGCTCCATCGTAGATCTCATCGTCACTTCCCATCTGGTGAGATCGAGATGAAATACTTACTTATAATGTATTAAAAAAAAAGTTTTAGAAGATACCAATTTAGTGCTCCACCTGTGTTCCATTTGAGACAATTTCATTTACTTTGAGTATCATAAATAAATGACACGATACAAACATGCCACAGTCATGATTTTTGAATAAAATCGTTATGAAAGAAACATCAAAGAAATAACCTACTCCACGGGAATTGAAGAATCCCCTCCAATGAGCAAAATACAAACGCAGTGTGGAACACTGGAAGCAATTTAATACGCAAAAATTGCTCCGTAGCATTGACAACACAGAAATTTGATGAAATAAAGGCACGAGGAGTCTTGAGTGTCTTCACAAGTACAAGTGATACACAACAAAAATCGGATTTTGCCTCTCACTATACAATGAAATGTATGAAGACGGCAAGCATAGAGGCAATGAAATATGTCTAAAGAGGTTATGGCCCAGTCGGTCATGTGAAATTATATTAACAGAAAACTAACCCCTACCCGACCCCTGTGATCCTATCTTAAGTGAAAAACAATATGGAAGTCTCACATATTGCTATGGACAACTTATGATAGCAGAAATCTTACAAGATTCTTCACGAAACCAAAACGAAAACCAAAACGAAAACGCTCAGTATTAAATAGTATAATCTGCTCATTAGCAAACATGGTAACATAACGGTCGTAAACGAAACTAAAGCAAAACACTTCATGTTCTTATTCCAAACAGTTGTAGAATCATCCCAACTTCGGTATGCTTCGCACTCTGTAAACCGCTTCCCTCGCTAATGGTTTCAAGCGAACTTCAGATATTAGAGTGAACTATTTAGCAACGGAGCTTTTCACCAGCAAGTTGGCGAACAAAACGCATCCATTAGAATATTATTGGTTGGCCATTAATAATTGTTTATTTACTATGTTGAACTGCTAAAACTAATGATTTGTGAATGGCACACTGATATTTTATGTGTTATTCCTCACTAATAAGCGATGTTTCCCAATGTATCGACTCAGCAATATTTTTACGCCATTTCAGGAGATTTGCGGACAATTCGAACACAAACAAATCTGCTTAAAGGGGCCTGATTTTTTTGTGCAAAAGATGAAATATGTTTTTCTTTATCAGCGGACGGAATAAATATGTTTATTTTTTATCAGAGAACAGATTTGTGCTCGTGATGCCTTTATTTTACCTTTGAATTGTTTTCATCCCGCATCTCAGTAGATAGTCAGATAAGGGTTCTTTGGTAGGCAGAGGTACACTGTAGTGAAGGGTGCCATGCCGAAACGCATGCCGCTTACGTACCTGCCACTTGAAATCATTACATGTCTGATGAGAATCCAATAGGTATACAAAAAAGCTCAAGGAACAACTTAACGCGAAGTGATTTTCCATGTTCCCCGGCCTGTCGCGTGAAAAATGACCTTCGCTTATAAAGGTATTTACGCTTAAACTTGTTCCTTGCGCACTTGATTATTCATGATATTTTTCCGTGATCCCTCGCGTCTTGAGTTTTGGCCTTGTCACGGCGATCAGTGACAAATTATAGACGGAAATCGATTCTTCTTTGTGTAGGAATAGGCGGTGATGGGCGTCGTCTTTTAATGTTGCCGAGATTATTATTTTCATATATATATTGTGTTGTTTTTAGGCCTTAAATAATTCTTAATAGCTGTCCTGTCAATAAGATCATTGACCCCTACAAAATCTATAAATTATAACTACAATACGGACTCCACACATACGCATGTAAATCATAAAGTAAAGCAGATTGAATTGAAAAAACAAAACAAAAGCGGGAAACGGGATTTAAAAAAAGTATAAAAGCGAAGCGTCGGGGTGAGGATTAAGCGTGACACGTACTGCGGCCGCGAGCCGGCTTTATCACCACATCGGAGCCGGTACCTACCTATGCAACGTTTTCTTTATATCAAAGCGATGTTTGTTACATGTTATAATCCAAAAAAAATTGAAATTTCATTTGCGCGTTTTACGAATGATGAGCGACCTCTAATGACGACCGTAGGAACTTATTTGCAACGAAATACAATCATAAATCATACAGTACTTTTCTGAGCATTTTTTGCGAGTTCATATAGTAACAGAAAATGATTTCGTCAATTGATACGATTTGTTCATCACATTGAATCTTCATAGCACTTATAATCGACTTTTCTCTTGTACTCAATAACTTAGTTGCTATAAATGTAGGTAATATTTTTATTTCGTAAAAAAGTTGCCATGTCGTAAAATTTGTGTTGAATAAATGTCGTCCCGATAATTCTGTCATAGAGAAAGTCAGCGTAGCGCCGCGCGCCGCGCCGTAACATTTGAATAACCTAATTATTTAGCAAACACAAAGGTTTGTAGTAGGTAAGTAATTGTGGATCGCCCGCAGCGCACACGCGCCTCCAACCTCTCTCTCTTTTGTTGAATGTATACGAATAACCCGCGTGGGTAGATAAGCAGACAAAACATTGTTTTACTTTCAGTTCAGATCAAAATGGAATCGTCTGCGTGGCTCCAACATAATGTGTTCATAAAAATATAACTGTAACGGTTATGTTAACTGTTTATAATAAAATTAGTTTGTTGATAGGAGTTCTAATGTCCGAATCAGAGAGAAATATTGTTTTTATTTGAATATTGCTGTATTTTTGGATTTATAGAGTTTACATTTCTTTATGGAACTAAGCCTGCCACAAACTTCCATCACTGTTACTCCTATAAGCCAGGATCTACAGCAGGGACTAATCTAGACCCTCGGAGAGTTCTGGTGAAAACTCTACTACCTTGAAACTCGTAACAACGAAATGAATCGAGAGAAGTGGAAAGAGAGTTGGAAAGAAAATTATCATTTTATATCGGGAAAATAAAATACTGTATAAGGCTAACCGCCACAGAAATCAATACTCGTACAACTAGACGAAGTTCAGTTGTAGCATTTTATTATAAAGTAGTCAGTGAAGTGAGTAGAGTTAGATACTCTAGTAGAACAGTATCGGGAAATGCCTAACAAAGATACCTATTAAGATAACCAATAATCGCCATACAAACTCATCTTCACGATCCAAGCTCCTTCAGTGTTTCCGATAGGTAGGACACCAATATCCGGCTTCGTGTGACGGTTACCGATACAACAACTTTGAACCGGTCCAATCTCCGCCGGATATATCATACTGTTTTGCAAGCAATCGGTGAGGTAGAGACTGCCTACTGACTCCGAGATTATATCTGCGGCAATATTTTAGATGTTGAGGGCAAGTTGGATTAATATCAGTACCTATTACCGTGCCCGTGTGTTGGTGTCCAACTAAACAAATAAAAATAAATAAATATCGCCAGACGAACACACCAACTATACGGTCCATCACTAAGCAACGCTTGTATTATGGGTACCGTATGTTACAATGGACTAGGGGTGAACCCAGTATATATATTAAACGTCCATGACTTGGGTACAAACATTCGTGCTCATCACACAATGTTTGTCCCTACCAGGATTCGAACTCGGGACCCTCGGCACAGAAAGCAGCGTCACTACCAACTGCGCTAATCAGGCCGTCAAACATATTATAATTCTGTACACCTACTACTACTTTTACAAAATATATTAACTCAATTAACCTTACCATGCCTAAACACAACAAAAGCTTTGCAGAAATGAAGAAAAAAATCTAAGAAAGTTAAAGTAACTTTATCTCGCATCCCCCCCCCCCCTCCCCGGTCTTATTGTGCGCAGTGTAGTCGTTGAGAGCCGTCTGCGTTGTAACCTAATGTGTTACGCTCGGCTGAAACATTCCGCATCTCATTATTGCTTTCATAACAAACAAAGGACCGTGGTACACGCTTGTATGCGGTCTGGGGTAGTACACACACAAAGACGGGGCCAGTTAATTCTAGACACACACTATATTCTGGGAGTATATTTCTATTGATGGAGTGTGCGCCGTTTCGTAGGTCCGTGGTATGTTACGTGTGCCTTGCAGACTTTTGACTGTACCATATTTCACCAGAATACAACAGGAAATGTATCCAAACACTTATGATCGCGCTAGAGACTTAAACAGCAAACCCGCAAAAATAAAACATAGCATTATTGCTCTAAACTTAGCTAAAAATGTATAAACCTAACTTTTAAACTAATAAATAGGTCGACTATAAAATTGCCAGTCTCCCACGACCTAATTTGAAAGGTAATTTCGCTCTAAGGGCTTAAAACTATCTCTTAAGTCCGGCGGGGGACGTTTTCTTATGAAACAACATAACGGTATGGCTATAATGGAGAATAGCTAGGAATAATGGGCAATACCGTTCTGCGGATACATCAGCGTAACGCCTGGTACAGACTTAACTAGTGAACTTAAATATTTACAAACTAATATAAATTAAAAAGAGAATAGAAAAGCTAGAAAGCTGAAAGCTAAAGCTTAATATTTACAAAAAGTGTAAAAAATTTGGCCCATGCGGTAGCGTGCCCAAGATGCTGGCCACAATTCCTCGCTGAATAGTCAAAGCTACTCTGAGCTGAGCTGAGCGAGAAAATGCCCAGCCATTGGGTGGCCGGTTGCGTCGACCAATCTTCTTGAAAGAATTTCTATATAATATATGGCGCTTGAACCCCATGGACCTAGGGTCTCGACTCCGAACCGACGCATATGTATTCGAAGCCGATAACCTTATACTTGTGCCGTTTAATGTTTCGGTATGTTACGGCCTTAGTATGTTGACATAAAGTTTACATAATATTTTGTCATAGGTATAAATTTATATTTATTAGTTTTTTATATACTAAAGCACTAATTTATTAGTTTTTATTGCTTGCAGTTAATCGCACATCTTGCGGCCACAAATCCGTATGAGCACCTACTAATATACCCAATAGACATTGGGTATATTCTTTGCTTTCGTTTGGCTAATACACTTGCCGCTCGCGTCCATTCTCTTGGTCTGTCCAAGCCATAATATCAGTAGGGCCACGATATTCGGCGTTACGACTTCACGTAAGTAACAATAATCGCAGGTAGATGTCGTTAACATTGAAATAGTACTGTTATCTTATTTTGTTTGGCACAATGTTAGCTTTGTTGCTTTTGTACCATTCAGCTCTCGTAATAGCAAATGAAGTATCGTCACATAGACAAATTTCTGTTTTATCAAATTTATCACAGGGGTTTTAAACTAAACAATAATTCGTGTTATATTGTACATATTCAGTAGCAATAGATTTTAACTATGATATCAAATAGAGCAGAGATCTTAAATAATAAATACAGCCTTTTTCGCCCTTTTACGAGTATACATGCATTATCACCATTAAGAACAATATAAACGCACCTACTGTATTTGATCGACGCAAATATGTAAGGATTTATGACACAGTCGTTTCCGTCTCCTTAACATCACCGCTGCTGTCCTAACCTGCTCCCTAATCCACAACCCTACGTCAAATCATGTATCGACCGATTCGGTTAGGTTAGTAATCGTATCGACTCTTCGATTTGGTTATGAAGAATGGCATTCAAATATCGTCGTCGAAACGAGAAAATTTCCAATCCGAGGAGATTCGGATATTTGTCGATACGTTCTGAATCGACCCGATGTTTACTAGATTAGGTACAAAACTGAAAACACAACTTTATTTCTTAAAAACGAAAAGTCGCAAAAGGAACAAATTTCTTTTCCAACGGCGAATAGAATTCCAGTCGCAGCTTTAATATTTCACGTCACTCTTGCATGACAACTTGATCCTTTGTTCCAAGGTACTGCCATGTTTACGCATGAAGTTTTCTTGGACACCTTCCAGGATCCCCTGGAATCCAGCCATGGTGATAAAGTATCAAATATATTACGTTGCACAATAAAGAATGGAACCTTTACTGTTATGTTAAAGTTCAAATTGGGAGTACAGCTACCTAGCTCTGTTTTTTTAATTACGTCTAGAGTATTACCATGTCAAAGATCGAGCCGATACAGATAAGATTAAAAAACCTTCATTCTTATTCTTTGTATTTAAATCCGATTCAAGGCTAGGTATCCTAATTTAGATAATATAGATTATACAGTAGGTATACAGTAGATCAATGCTGATTACCGCTCCTTGCTGAAGCAATTGCCATCTGAGTGAGACTATGAGAACCTAAGTGTAGGACCATTCAGGGCCCCAAGTCTGTTAACACAATCGATTCATAATTGAACAGCAACCGTATAGAAACTGTCACTTTTGACAGATATCCCATATATATATATCCCATACAATATCAGTCAAAAGTGACATGCTGTTCAATTATGTTAACAGACTTGGGATCCAGGCAGTCAGTAACGCCTGTCAAAGATGTTAATACAAATACAAACACACACATTTTTGTTGATCAAACGCATCGCCTTATAAATATTTTTAACGGTAAGATCTTTATAACGGGTGTTATTCCAAAGAGTAAAATAATACCACAGAACCTAACGAGCTTGACAATATTCTTGATTTATTTCAAAGGAAAAAATGTTCTACAGACTCTTAGCGTCTCCTTAGTTAAATCTGTGGAGGTTTTAATCGAGCAATTTGGTGAAATGAATGTGGTCTATTAGTCGGATGGGGCAGGCGTCTCAGCTGCCTCGGGCACAGGGTTTTTTCTGGCCGTTTAGTTAAATGGTTTGTTTAATAGTTTAGTTGGACGTCGTGAGAATGGATGAACTTTTATGATATACGCTGATTAAGAAGCTTCTTATTCTCTCCCTCTCTCTCTCTCTCTATTTCGAATTACAAGAGCACAGAAATATATGTATTCAATCAATTTTATTGTACTAGACCTTTAAATACTCGACTTTGCACATTAGTATTCATACACAGTCATATTGTGTATGTATGTACTCCACTGAAGAATGAATATTTGTAAACAATGGACTATATTTTTCAAAACGAATGCACTGTATACGTGGTATAACTTTTTAACCATTTAATTCACAATAATCTGCACTCATATTAAGAGTCAGTTGGGGAAAATGGGTCACCGTAGTCATTATATACGCTTTTATTACGAAACGGTACCAGTTGCAGTGCATCTGCGCAATTTTTTTTTATTCACGTATTTAAAACGATTCTGTAAATTAAAAGATACGTACACGGTGTATATGTATCGCAAAGTTATAAAAAAATACAATTGATTAACAAAACACCTTTCTTATGCAAAATACATTGTAAGCCTTTTAAATTTAAGATGAATATCGTAGGAACCTGACCCGATATAAATATTTTAAAAAAACTTTCAATGTTTATGGCGTTAAAACTCTGACTAGCATTGACTTAATACTTTAATAAATATTTATAGGTATTCAGCAAAATAAAATTTTCATTGGAACAGGTGCACAATTTATAACAAACTAGCTGTTACCCGCGACATCGTCCGCGTGGTATTTAACAAAGACTCAACCGTTGGCAACAGCCTGCGCATTCTGATCCCGCGGGACGCATTGCAGGTTATTGCTATCAAACTTAATCAGGCGCAGCGCCGCAACATTGGTTTTAATTGTTTTTCGTGAGATCCTATTTTTTTTCTAAAATAAAAGTAGCCTAAGTTACTCCTTGTTACATCAGCTATCTGCCAGTGAAATTCCCGTCAAAATCGGTACGGCCATTTCAGAGATTACCCGGAACAAACAGGCAGACAGACAGACAGACAAAAAAATTAAAAAAGGTTGTCTTGATATAGGTACCGTATATACATCCAAATGCATTTAGTAAAAAGCGGTTATTTTAATATTACAAACAGACACTCCGATTTTATTTGTATGTGTATGGATTATATGACTAGCCATATAACAAAAGTGCAATATAGCGCTCCTGACGGCTGCTAAGCGTGCCTTGTTTCCTTTTAATACTTCGCTCAGACACCTCATGCATTAAATATTAAACTTAACGGGAGTAATGGGCGACACTTTGAATCGGCTACGGCCATACTTCGTTTAATCGTGCAATTTATAATGAAGAATGTGGTTCGTTATGGCCGCGCCGCCTCCACTTTGAGTCGAATGAAAAATTATCGAGTGCCTAGTAAATCGTATTGCTTGTGTCTATTCATCTTTGTAATGGACGATTCGTAGATGTCGTTCTTGGATATTCTATTTTAATATTTAAAATCATTGATTTACGATTGAATTCTATAACTTTAGCAGTAGCAGTGATAGCCTACTACTACTAGTGCTACAATGAGTGCTTTGTGTGATTCAAAATAAAAAAAAAATTGTCCGGAAAATTAAAAGAATCGAGAGAAACTGAAGTGTTTTTTTTTGACAGGACAGCGTCCGCCGGGTAGACTGGTTAATAATAAATTCCATTAGTATATTTAAATAAACGCGCTATGTGAACGCTCAAGATTGACACATACCTACACACCTATTTTTTTTTAAATGTTGCCGTTCATTTACACGTAAATCATTTGAAATGATAATGGTGCCGTCGCACTTAGCGTGATGAATATCACCTCCAGTCCCCGGCGCCTGATGATAAATGGGTTTGTCAAAGCACCCTGTATATAGGCCGCGGAAGTGGAGGGTAACGACTCCTTAACGATGTTACATATATTTGTGAAACTAACCGCTTTTATTGGCGGCGACGGTATTTTATTTATATATTGCCCGACATTGAAGCAGTGATAGCCAAGTTGGTAGAACGCTTGCCTCGGTAACGAAGATCACAGTTTCAAACCCCGGCTTGCACCTCTGAGATTTGTGGATTTCATGTGCAAATCTCATTTTCAACCGTAATTATCACTTGCTAAACGGTGAAGGAAAACATCGCGAGGAAGCCTGCATGTCTGAGTGAACCCATCGAAAGACGTGTGAAGTCCGCCAACCTGCACTGGACCAGCGTTGCGGACTTCGGCCTAATCCCCCTCTAAAGCTCCTAGTCGTTTTGTAAAAGACCGGATTCTACAATCCGGCTGCGACTTATATATTCACACGCCAATCAAATATTATAACACGGTTTATATCATAATATATCTCAACTGAACATATGCACACAACAAACACATCTGGACATAATCTGACAAGATTACCATAACTCCACTTACAGCTCTATTAAGATTACAACGTATTGTCAATACGGCTGCTGGCGGTACGCCAGCGGGTGGTAAATGACAGTATGATTGATAGTCAATGCGTGATTTGATCGGTATAAGAAGTTTTTTTTTATAAAAGGTCTTGGAGTTTCATGCCCATTTTTCCCGACTGCCTGCGGTGGAATCTTATCTTTAAATAATTTTGTGAATACGGACGATTATGATTATGTATCACAAAAACATGTTCTGAATCCTGATTCTGATTTGAGAGTCCAGATCGAGAAACGAATATTTTGTGTATAATTTGCAAGAATCTCTACTTTTACCAAAGATACAACTTTACCTAATCGCATAGAGCCATGTGGTAAACTACGGCCGAGATCCCTTCAGATTGAAGAATATATTGTAGACGGAGAAAGTTCTTAACAAAAGTATTCCTAAGTCAAAGTCAAATCGTTTATTTCGTATAGGCCTACGGGGGCAGTTAAAAATTGTTATTACATTTTTCTTTCTGTACTCTACAACCGCATCAGAACGCGACCTCAATTGAGAAGATCCGGCGAGAAACTCAACAGGCTTGTCTGTTATTTTTTAAAGGCATTATTTTCACAATAAAAAAAAAAAGTAAGCTCCAGTGTGTTGCCATGCGAGGCGCATACACGCTACACTTTAACATTATAAATCTTGGTATTGAGCGGTCAGTCCCAGGATGTTTTATCATCCAAATAACATTCCTACTACTAGCCCACAATGACATTGGGACCTAAGCCGTAATACATTCGAGGCAAATGGATAAATGAACAAACAGCCTGCTGTGTCCAAAAGTTACTGATATACGATCAGATAATACTCTCTCGGATGGCGCATAGCTCAACATAACGAGCTCTACCGGCCCCCCCAGGGCCCGTAAATTTAGATCCACTATTCTTTTCCCCGTTGAATTTAGCAAATTTATATCTTAGTATGGCAATTCGATGCCATCTATTACCGTAGGTATGTGGTCCATTCGTTCTGATCTGATGGTTTTGAAATTGATTCAGTATATCTTATCTAGGTAAATATTATCTCTTTATTTCTAAAGGTTTTAATACGTTAAAATGTACATCACAGCATTTTTGTTGGAGAGAATTGCTTTGTAATATTAAAATAAAACTTATTTTAAGGTGTTTGTATGTTTTTACGTTCCCGACGTTTCGGCTGCTTTACGGCAACCTTGGTCACGGGAGGACTGAGGTGGTTGACGTCCTTAAAATCCTTATAATACATTTTATTTCAATATGTAGTATTCGCGTAAATATAAGAACCAGGTACCTACTGTACTTAATTACATCAATAATCAGGCTAAGTACTATAATATTGTTGTACGGCTAGGTACTAAGTTAATGTTGCTCTTTAAATACTTATGCCTATAATGTGTGGTTAAATTAAGAAAGTCACAGAGTATAACACAAATTACCACAACAGACCTACAGACGACAAACCTACTATGTATTTCTATCTCGTGTATCCAAACATTACGTCGAGACTCGTCGTAACAGTTATTTACTGAGCTGTTTACCACTTTACATACACCGCCATGTAACCAGTTCAGTAGGAAAATAATGTTGCTGCCACATTTTCTTTTAATTTATTTTCCTATTTTTAGCTTTAGTCAAACTATGTAACGTTTTAATAGGCTCAGTCCACGATGAGTAAAAATTAATGACCATGATTTATGAGTTACATGATAATATAATATCGCCAGACGAACGCCCACTATACGGTCCCATACTAAACAACGCTTGTATTGTGGGTACCGTACAATGGAATGGGGGCGAACCCAGTATATAATACTTACATAGATATTAAACATTCATGACTCGGGCATAAACACTCATGTTCATCACACCAGGATTCAAACCCTATCCTCGGCGCAGAAGGCAGGGTCACTACTAACTGAGGTAAATAGGTCTTCATTACGATTATTATTTTTTGCGGCAGAACTTTTAGTAGCATGACAACTATTGGTTAGAATTTTTAACGTAACAATTTACATATATAGACATAATAAAACCATATTTTTATATCTTTGCAATGCACTTCTAAAACAGCTGTAGCTATTCCTTTATAAAGCTCATAACCAATATAGGTACCAAAAACTATTAACTTTAAAATTTCAGCTCTGTTCAGCTTTGAGCGAATATACTGCATCTCATAAATCGGCCATTATCACGACGAACCCGTCACGAGGGCCGTTTGATTCAATTCTTGCTCACAATTTACTGCTGGCCCTTCCGACGTCTTGCCCTATAGCTCTCTGTTGTGTGTTGTCTTATAGTTGTCTTGTGTCGGCAGGTATTTAGTACATTTAGTTCGCTTTATGACGATAGCGTTCATACAATTATATGGTACACAGAGGGTAAGAGATAGAGGTGCTGCTTTTGGTGCTGGTGCTGCGTTGGCTGCAACTGCCAAAGACTTTGGAGGGGTAAGGGGCATATTACCAGTAAAATAAGTTTAGGGAATGAGCGTACATAGAAAATGAGGGGCTGCTAGAATTTTGAGCAAAAAAAAATATAAAATCAATATTACTGAAAAAAATGTTAATTGACTATTTTTAGGTTGTTGGTCCAACATGCCACACCCACCCCCTCATTAACCGCCACTGGGTAAGTATTAACAATCTAATTGGTTACAGAACAGTTAGTACAAGTATTTATTTACAATTTTAAATACGATATTTAATTTATTTTAACAGTTTGCTAAGATAAGAAAAGAGCGATAAGTCTATTCATCCAATGATATTTGATTTAACATGTATGCCATCATTTACTGGAAAGCGATTTAATTGTACTACCACAGTTAACAGTTAATGTTTCTATCAACTAAAGTAACGATTAAACTATGAGTAAATAGGCCAAAATTGTAAGTATGTTTGTTTATTTTAAAATTCAACATTTCTGAATCAAATCTCACAACTTTGATCTGCCCACAGCGTCCCACACGGTTCTTTCAATTGCTAAATAGAATTTTGAAAGCTCGTGGCTGGCGTTTGATGTTGAATACGGAATAGGGTGGGATCCAAACGTATTCGGTACTATACACAAATGATCTACCGTGACTTCGCCTCAAAACATGACTAGTATTGTACCTCTATACTGCGCAGTATTTATCATTTAGCCTATTCAATAATTTACAAAAATAATGGTCCCGAGTAACCTGACAGAATGCTAGCGGACCCTTGGGTGGGCCGTGTCCCATTTTTAGAACTCTTTCACTTATTGAAATAAGACAATTTTTTCAGATTTTTTTGCGTTTATATTATGTTTTTACGTTCCCGACGTTTTAGGCTGCTTTACAGCAACCATGGTCACGGGAGGACTGAGGCAGTTGACGTCCTAGTGTCATTGTTTCAACTGGGGTACTCTCATATTTAGTTGTTGCTTGCGGTTCGATCTACAACAAAAACAATTAAACATGAGAGTACCCGGGAACCGCGAGAGTAACGTCGGGAACGTAAAAATAAATGCCATAAAATAAAATAAAATAGTTTTATTTCAGTAATGTGTAGTATTTGCATAAATAAAAGAAATCTTTTACTTATTTATTTTTACTTTGCGTTGGAACTATTGTTAAAAAGTGATCTTACATTTCAGAGTATTATTTCAGGCTCATGTACATATAGGCACATTTGTAATACCACAGGCTCCCTGAGAATCTTGATATAACCGAATGCGTGAATCATCCGAACAATGTTTGTGACAGTTATGGCTGCGTTCCCCTGAGTTATTGTGTCGCACACTCAAATTTACCGTGATTTAACGGCCACCGATCGTTATTTTTCTTACCGTTTTCCTCGAGGCTCTGCGGTTGGATACTTGCCTACGTGTGCTGGAAACCTAGTATAATGTGGCTCGTTTATTTTCACCGAAGTTTAACGGAAAGACGGTCGAATGATTCTGTCACTTTTGTGGATTTTTTGTTTGGTTACTTACTATAACCTCAAAATAACGAAAAGTAACGCGTTTTTTACTTCATTATAGCAACTAATTGTGGCAAAATAACTAAATCATTAGAACAAAAAAACGTTGTCTGTGACCAAAGAAATAATTCAAGATCTTGATTTATTTGTGTCTGTGACTGAAATCACTAAAACAAAGAAAAACAAAAAGATTTAAAAATACGTTGTATTAAACCCTATCTTTCAACTGTATAATGTATTTTTTTTTTTTTATTTACGTTTTAGTATTATTGATTCAACATAAGCGAATAAGAATGTGTATATCTCATACTAAGAGAAAAAAAAACAACTAGCATCTCTGTCTAGATCTTTATCACCGATTTCCCTGCAATAAAACGAATTTGGCACAATAGTACTGTACCAATTACATTTCCGACTGAGTTCGCGGACAAAACGTTATATTAAAATTCTATCTTCACGCCGCCGCGATGTTAGACGTTCAACCAGTGAAATGGAGCATCAAATCCACAAAAATTAGACAAGCGAACAATTTAGCTTGAATTTCCGTTCGCACAGACCATTTAACCCAATAAATTTCGACCATTACCCATGTCCGAGCGGGCCGGCAATAAAGCGCTTAAAAGCGCCGGTGTCGCTTCCAAAACTCGTTACGTTTTTTAAGCGAAGACAACGTTGAAATTAATTTCGTATAATTGGGGGGAATTATAAAAGGTTTCGACGACGTTTCGGTCGGATTGGGTCGTTCGAATCCATTTGGCCCTCGCATTTCATATGGTGTGCTCATTCGCGTATTAGTCGGTCCGCAAAGAGTTTTACGATGTGAAATAAGCTATTAAAATACGATTTGAACGCCTTTTCGATATGGGCTCGTAAACTGCGAATTGAATTGGTGTAAAGTGGGCGCAAGGTTGTTAAGGTCTATTTTATTTCAAGCCCTCTCAGTTTTGGTTTGATATATCACAAAACCTATCTTAATCAATGCAATGAAACAAAAAATATTTGGAACTACTTGTTGTACTTAAAATAATATAAAAAAATACAGAGAGAGAGAGGCACATACCGTGAAATAGAAGTGTTATAAAGTAAAGATATCTAACTAAATCTAACCAGGATATAAGATTAAATATAATAGAATATAACAGAACAGAATTTAATAGAAGTTCCTTATAATTAGGACGATCTGATAAGTGGAGTTCGTAGTGATCCTGCCTTCTGTGCCAAGGGTCCCGGGTTTGAATCCTAGTAGGAACACACTTTGTGTGATGAATACGAATGTTTGTACCCGAGTATATATATATATTAAACATCCATGACCAGTATTATATACTAGGCTTGCCCCAGGCCATTGTGCGGTACCCATAATACAAGCGTTTCTTAGTGTGTGTCCGTTTAGTTGGTGTGTTCTTGTAGATATATTATTATTACTATTATAATGTAAACTATACGTTATCGACTGTACCATGAATAAATAACTAGCTTGTGCACTTGTCCATCGGTAACTTCCATCAGCTTATTATAATACAAAATCAATATAGTAAGCCCCAAATTAATCGGCAGTAAAGCCGATTCGGGAGTACTTACAGCGGCCGAGCAAAGAGCTAGTGATGGGTTGAGTACTAAATATACGCTAATAGGCTATTTCTCCGATTTCGCGCCAATCGCATGTCCGATAGAAAATAAAAATGATGTACCTATATTTTCGGACATCCAATAACTGATAGTGGATTGGAATACATTTATCTAGCTGTTGCACTTTATTATAACAGCGTAGGTTTAATAACAAAAGAGATATTAATTTTTTGTATGCCCAAATGTCACTACCATCGGTGTCCAAAACCCATGTTCTGAAGTAAATCGTTATAAATTTTAAAGAAGTCGTCGTTTGATGTTCTTGTAATTTATTCATTGTATTACGGGAACTATTAGGACTAATTACTGAATTTTTTACACATACGAATCGTTAAACGAACTTTTTAAAAATATAATAAACTTTGTCATCGAGAAAAAGCTCAACTCCATAAACAGACAAGGACATACAAATATCTCTTTAAGTGTGCACCCTACTCACATACTCGCCACCCACCACGCTTCTGCATTGGTTCGTAGACCTAGAGATATTGAAAGAGGAAGACCCGCGCTTCTGGTTAAAAAAATATTTCGGTTCTTCCACACGAAAATCGCGTTTGTCACGAAATAGTGGTCTTTACCGTGATCGCAAGATTTCGGGTAAGTAAATTTATTTAAATTTTAGTTTCACTGCTATCTCATTGGTTTTTAGGTCTACTTTTCATAATATAATTTTTATTTGTCTGATGTTAAAGTTTAACGGCATTTTTATTTAAAATATCTCAAAACGTCATTACCGTGAGTTCATTACCATAATTTACCATCGGTTTTTAAAGTGACGGTAATGACGTTAAACTGATGGTGGTGAGCCTAAAATAAATTATTACTTTTCTAATAATAAAAGATAAATGTTTTATCGTTATTTTGCTAAAAAAACATTTAAAAATAAATACATGCATATATCATCATACAATATAAAGCATCATAGTGATTGTGTACACTTTTCGTTCCTTTTTTTTTAATTAATCTTGTTTCTTGGAGTTCAATCATACGTTCTTTTTATCTTTTAGGTACTATTATGCCAAAGATTGTCTGTCCATCAAGTACTGTGGTCCTCGAACAGTCTGAGAATTACTTTCAGGAAACTAAGTTGCTTTTGGTTTGCAAGATTTACTACAACATTTTCTTGAAACCAACACTACTCCGGAATTAATCGACAAACTCACTAATTCACCGAAAAGACTCGCAACTCCTTCTTAACACAGTTTGAATCACGAATATCGACGAAACTAAGCACTGGAGTTATTTGAAACCAAAACTGAACTAAAGGAACAAGTACTTACTGATTCGCCCAAGGTAACAATACTTTCCAATATTCGTCTACATTGAACTAACGCTCCTTTCTATGGTAACAATGCATCAACTTATGGAGATAGCTACTTAAATAATTTTGAAAAATTGGTTGGTATACCTCGAAAGACAGAAATTAGTACGGGTATAAAGAAATCAGCTACAAAATTAAAAAGTTATAAGGATGAAACAATAAAATTATGAAGGGGGTGTCAAACGACGTAAAAAGAAAAGAATTGGATTCACTGGGCATAATAGTTTGGTTTTTGGAAAAGAGAAAAATTATGATACACGAGAAAAAAATGAGAAAGACCAAACGAAAGATAAGGAAAATGAAGATACAGGTAGAAAGAAACATGCTGGATTCAATAGGCATACTTATTTCTTTTCTGGAAAAGAGAAAACTGATTGTGTGATAGAAAAACATGTGAAGGATAAAACAAAATATATAGAAAATGAAGAGGATGATGAATATGATTTTAAAATATTTTAATAATTTATGACTGTTTTTTAAGATGGTGAACATTTATAAGGTGATTAAGTTTACTATTTGTTTAATAGAACGAGACTGCTGCTATATTTTGTTGAAAGCGTTATGTCAAAAATATTATATAAAACGTTATTTGATTCGAATATAAGTACCCTCCTAGAGTTAAACTTGAATACGACTGTTTTTTTTGTTAGTATAGGTTTAAAACGGGTACAATAAAGTACTAGTAAGAGAATAAAAAATGATTACTTTGTTAATGTTTATTAAGAACTTCTAAATTGTGATGACAGCGATGGTATTTTGTGATTTAATAGTAATTTAACGATAAGTGCAACGATGCAACACAGTAGTAGATAATTATATCTACTACTATGTTGAATTAAAATATTGAAGAAATTGCATTTGATAGAGACTGATTAATAAAAAATTGTTACAAACTATATTTTTTAATTTGATTTGTAGTTCGTTTTCTAGAAAACTAAACACGAGAAGTACTAGACTAATATCTTATTGAAATTAAGCGATGTTAAAAGAAATTATTTCACACGTGCAACAAAAACTCATTACCAGTAAACATTAATCACTACCTTCACACAATTTGTCATTACCATAAGACGATAAATCATTACCGTTACAAAAAAAAACTTCAGAGTGCTATATCTCCCATATTTATCGATGCAATTTTAAAAAAAATTGATACGACACATATTTTTAGTCATATTTTGATTCTATGTGAAAATTTTCAAAATCTAAATTTTTCTCCCAATTTGGTCGAATTGGATCGAAATGAAAGAATCAGCCAATAACTCACTTTACTGAAAGGTTCGGAGAACATTTAGGCCTAGCTAAACATCTGGAGTTACTTGAAGCATTTAAAATATACCCCCGATTAAAAAGTCTCTTCTTTCCCTCTATGTCCTGTTGCAAATGTACGGTTCCTGTATGCTATTCTATAGGAACCGTACATTTTGTGGGATAAAAATTAGTTTGTTATTTTCTTACCCCTAAACTACCACTACCTATGCAAAAAATCATGTCGATCGATAGAAACAAATCTATCCCACGGGAACCATACATTTTACCGGGGTAAAAAGTAGCCTATGTGCTATTCCAGACTATAATCTATATCTGTGCCAAATTTTATCCAGATACGTTCAGCCGTTCTGGCGTGATTGAGAAACAAACATACATCCATCCAAACTTTCACATTTATAATATTAGTGGAATACTTCGCGCTTGTAAAATATCTAACAAGATGATCCAGATAGTGGGATGTAGGTAAATATTTTTTTCTTCAAATAGTTATTTTTTTTCCTTTTGATTAAATTCGCCGCAAATTCGATGTCAAACTTATTTCCGGATCTCGCCGAGGGTCAAATCTTGGTGTCTTCGTAGGACAACACTGTCGACCCTAGCTTATACGAGTAACCCTACCGTTGATTGAAATCGATGCTTAACAGAAAACTTGGGTCTGCGACTTTGTATCAAAGTATATAAGTATATATAGCTCGTGTTAACTAGACTATTAGTTCAAGTACTCTCAAAACTTAACTATTACTTTAAGTTAGTGTTACAACTTAATTTTGGGGTAAGCTGCGGTTATTGTTACTGAGAGGTTAAGGTGTTCCAAATTTGTTGTTAAATTTATTTTGTTGTGTGCGTTCGAAACTGTCAAAAGACAGACGGCCTGATTAGAGCAGTTGGGCCCAGGTTGAAATCCTGGTATAGACAAACTTTGTGTGATGAGCACGAATTTTTATATCATGGATGATTAATATCTATATAAATATTACATACTGGGTTCACCCTCAGTCCATTGTACGGTACCCATGATACAAGGGTTGCTTAGTGTAGGACCGTATAGCTGGTGTGTTGGTTTGACGACATTTAATTATTTACTTGCCTTGCGTAATCCTCATTCGTTTTCGTATCGTTCCTTCAATTACGAGATCCCTTAGTGTCTTGATGGCTCAAGTATGTCTAATTAATGTTAAAAGGTCAGAAAATGCGGTTAAATAAAAAGCCTTGTGCACTACGAAGTTTTATTTCAGGGGAAGAATGTAAGTTAAAATAATTAATAAACAATAATGCTATCGTTTTAATCTGTCGAGGCATATACATGAAATTGCCAACCGCCTATTGTATAATAATATCGCTAGATGAACACACCAACTGTTCGGTCCAAAACTAAGCTATGCATATTTTATTGGTACCATACAATGGACTCGGGGCAGTCCCTTATACTTACTTACTTATAGGTATTATATGACTTATCGATATTAAACATCGATGGCTCGGGTACAATAATACCATTCGTGCTCATCACAAAAAAAATGCGCCTACTCGAACTCGATACCGGGACCTTCGTACAGAAAGGAGGACTATACCAACTGTGTTGATCGGGTAATGTTCAACTACCTTTTAGTTAGGTACGTCTCCACAGACCTTTTGTCTTGGGGTTCTTGTATCCCCGTTTTACCCGCAAAGGTGTCATCCACCATATTCACCTCCATTCAGGAATTTACAGGATTTTCATGTCTTTACTTTACAGCCTTAAGCTTTACCATACAATTATTACCTTATAACGATATATCGATCGTTACAATGTAGCAAACTATGTAACCACATAACAAGGTCCCGAGGGTTGTGCTGACTCAAATTCCATACGCAGCCGTCAATTAGCGCAACATTGTAACATACCCGCCGCCGGAACACCCCTATTTAGGGCGCCCTGAAAAACGAGCTCTAGATTTCTAACAATACACAATGACGAAGCTCTTCGCTTTAATAATAATAAAGGTACCTATTTCAAGCTATGCTGAACGAGCGACAAACTTGAAATAAAACGAATTTAAGGATTTCATCGCGTTTATATTATGATTTTTACGTTCCCGACGTTTCGGCTGCTTTACTGCAACCATGGTCACGGGAGGACTGAGGTGGTTGACGTCCTAGTGTCATAGTTTGACCGGGGTACCCTCTTATTTAGTTGTTGCTTGTTGTTGTTGTTGTCAGTCTTCCCGAGACCATGGTTGCTGTAAAGCAGCCAAAACGTCGGGAACGTTAAAATCATAATAAATAAATTCGTTTTATTTCAATGTGTTGTTTCTTTCAATTCGCGTAAATATAAGAAATTAATAAGCGACAAAATGTTACATAAGGATTGCACAACATGCGTAGAACCAGTCCGCGCCCAAAGTTGTCTTTGGTCTTCTTCATAGCCTTCTATAATAGGCACATGTTTAAAGCGCCCATAGAAGTAGCATACTTTACTACGACTAATTCCATGGAAGCGCCAATTTTGTTGAGTATGGCAGAATACAGCCAAAATGGTTAGGATTTTGGCCGCACACTGCCGAACGCCCGAAGGGATAAATCCACACGCACGATCCAGAGCTAACAATGTCACAACCGAATTTTTACAGCCCATAAAAATATCTGCCTATATTTTATAGTCTGTGGGGAGTCTGGTGTGGGGAAATTTGTGCGGATATATTTTTGGTCGTCCTACTCGTTTTATGCTTTACACTGGCATTCGAAGAATTTTACGGGTAGACGAATTTTATTTAAGTGGAAAATTAGTTATTTCGCTTGCTTATCTTTTACAGCTTTTTACATAAAATAAAGTGTATCTAGATGCCTTTCTTTTTTCTTTCGTCTTTGTTATTGAACTGCCGATGCCTTCACAAATTTACATAGAGGTTAGAGTATATATATCTAGTTAACATCATACAAACTTATGCTGTACTATGTAGGTAACCGTGCAAAATAAGGAAGTAACATAACTGATACCGCATATATATGTCTCTGCCATTAACGAGATTGGTGGATTATACCGAGAATTGCACGAAAAAATCAGGCCAGGTAGGGTGAGGGCTCGCATTGTCGGCACCACACGCGGATAAACCATTTGATAACAATGCACCCGAATAACTACGTGATTTCTGTTAATATAAGCTGTAACAAGCTAAGCACATTGTATTTACGATAGTTGTTTTTTTAAACAAAAACCTACTATTATTATTAAATTCCGTTTGTTATCTATACATTTGATGAAACTTTAACTTGGCCATACATTGAAAATATTTAAATAAAAATGCAAGGAGATTATTTTCGATACTTAAAAAAACTAATTCACAATTTTCGGACACGACCAAGTTGCAAACTTATTATATCTAGATGAAGTATTTCTATAATTTAGACTCGCTTGAACGACAACCCGTTAACCCACTATTTGAATAATAAATAAGTGAAGAATGAACAGTTTCATAATTAAATAATTATATCATAATGATTGCCAAAATTCTCGTATCTTACATTTATAAACGTAACCGATAAGATATCGATAAGCTAACTCAGTTTATCTAGTTGAAATTCTGGTAATTGAATTTAACAAGGGTTTGAAGGGATGTAGGTATGAGACTGCAGATGATAGAACTGTGAGAGATTAACAACTGGGATTACATGACGAATTATTAAACTAGACTCGAATAGATAATAGTAAGGATTTATCTCCGAGTTGGCCGAAACAGTATCCATTCACAAATAGATACTGTTTCATGGTAATTATAAGGTAATCCATTATACATATGTTTGATTTGGATACATTTTTGTTATATTGATTTCTTATATTTACGCGAATACATTAATATAAAACTTATTTTAAGGATTTTATCACGTTTATTTTCTGTTTTTCACGTTCCCTACGTTTCGGCTGCTTTACAGCAACCATTGTCACGGGAATACTGAGGTGTTTGACGTCCTAGTGTCTAAGTTTGAACTGGGGTAGCCTCATATTTAGTTGTTGTTTGTGAGTGTTTGTTAACTACATCAAAATCAAAGCAATCTGAACTCTAAAATGCAGTGTAGGACCACCTAGAAGATCTACAATTATTTTGACAAACCGGTATCGGTAATCGGTAAAAGTGCATAAATTAAGTTAATAGACAGGTCACGTGGCTTATCATTCCATCTCATTCACGCGTATCGGTTTGTAGAAGCACTTGTAAATTGTAATTTGGTCCATAAAAACTAGTTTTAAGGATCGAGGTACGGAGGAAAAGTACTATAACATAATAAGCGTTTTGGCAAACATAGTGAGAGATATTCCGACCAGATGGCTGTGAAATTTGTGGCTGGCAACAGTTATTGCCACTCGCAAATCATCGCTCTGTCTGGATATTGGATGGGTAATGCTGAAAATGGGAATCGGTGAAGTGAAGTTCTGTTTGTATCAACTGAAAGACGATAATGGTTATGAATATTGTCTTACTTATGCTATGAGTACTTGGACAAACAAATACATTTGCAAATGTCTGTGTGTGTTTGTATGACGGCCTGATTAGCGCAGTTGGTAGTGACTGCTTCTGCGCCGAGGGTCCGGGTTCGAGTCCTGCTAGGGACAAACTATGTGTGATGAGCACCAATATTTGTACCCGAGTCTATAAGTACTATGTACTGAGTTCGCTCTCAGACCATGGTACAGTACCTATAAATATAAGCGTTGCTCATTTTAAGACCGTATAGTTAGAATTGTTAAGTTTCACATACTAAAAGTTTTCTTCACTCAAAGCTCTAACGGCATATTACAATAAGTACTTATTCAATATTACAAACACATTCTACTTAAACACCTACCATTCAAGCAAAACAAAACAGCAATAATTATTCTTCTGATATCAAAAACCATTCCGCTCATAATCCGACATAAAATAAAACGAGAATACGTATCTAACAACACGTATAATAATAGGGAGTCGGTCAAATTGTTCGTCAGGACTATTATGTGTTTATTTACCGGTCAGCGGGGCGTAATTGCGTCGTAATCAGCGGCGAGCCTCCCCCGAGACGGAGTTGCCGCCGTAAATAGTGCTCTGATGGCCGACAACTAGTGCGTTTACCCTAATTATGGAGCAGTTGAGAATTTTACGGTGGAATTTATTAAAATGTTAAAGCTTAGCAATTAAATATTCTAGCATTTAATTTTTCTTTAAATTTTATTCTCTACTCAGACTTTGGCAGGCTCTTCTAATTTAAGGGCTCGACCCTTGTCGGTGTAGCTGATGAAGCTCTTTCCACCTGTCTCTGTCTAGAGCAGCTTCTTTCTTCTTCTTTGCTTCTTCTTCTTTCTTGTTTTCACCTTTCCTTTATTTCTTTAGCAGTAGCATTGTAAAATCGTAATTAGGTAAGTGGGCCATTTAATATGCAACCAGAGACAAAATGTAATGTGCTTACTCAAAACATGGACTTAGAGAAACCTATTTTTCCATCCTATTTGGACACAAGATACACCAATACTTTGTTGCGAGTCGTCAATATTTTATTGGGTGTATACTGTTATTGAATTCAGTACCAAGGTTATTTGTTAGATATTTATTTAACCTCTTAAATATGCAATCATTACAAAGAAAATAACTTAAATATTTACAAACTAAAGATATAAAAAAATTACATTATTATAGAAAACAAATATACAATAAAAAGAGAATAAAAAAGCTACTTAGTATTTTTTATATTGAATTGTAAAATAATTTACAAATGTATAGATAGTACTTATACATAATTTCAACGATATTCGCTATTACGAATGGTAAAAGCAAATAATGAGAAGATCCTGGGATCATGCTCTGTATCTCTCGCACACGCGATGACATATGGTTGTGACGTCACGACCCTGCCGCTTTGTACATTTTTTGTATTTTCTAACCTTTAAATACTTGTATTTTTATCTCTTCTAGGGTGATTGGCCAAATTATCTCAGTGACCGTAATCGTGAAACAAAAATTATATGATCAATTTTTTTTTTAAATGCCTTCACTCCCATTGTTACGTAACATGCGAGTTTGCGCAGTTCATTCCTGTTGGTAATCGCTGGTAATCACCATTACCTACCGAGCTGGGTTTTACAATTAGCGCGCTGCTAATTACGTCTTGGAGGTTCGCACTATTTATACGGTGTCGTGAAAATGTATATAATGATTGCGAGGTAGTTACCGCAATAATGAAGGATTCATCCTTAAAAGTTAATTACTTAGAGTAGGTACTTACATAATTAAAGGTACGTATTTTTGGTTGTGTACTGGCTCACCTTGCGGGGCTACCTCTACTAAGCAAAGTCAGTAGGTACATGTTTTACTCAAGGCAAAGGCTTGCTCTACCTCGCCCGAGCGCTGTCAGATGACAGCTGATAGATAAATATCTGTCAAGCACTTTTTAGTGCGCCCATACACGGTCATGGTACGAAACGTTGTAGTCGGCCGAGATCTTTTACTAAAATGTCATTATTTGCTTAAAAAGATAATTCGATTTATCTGTAATAAAAGGTATGTAAAGTAAAAAAATATAATAACATAACGCACGAATTTAAATAAATGTTATCGACTCTATACAGGTTGATCCAGAAAGTTGAAACAAAAGTTATTTTTTAAAATCTACTTATTGATATTCTGACTTTACATGGTATTTACAAATGCGGTAAAGAAGCCCACATTTTGGGCTTAGCCTTAGCTAGCTTAGTTAGACTTAGCTTAGGCCCTTTCCGAATCACCCATTATATTTGAAATAAAGCATTATCTTTGGATTTTATCGCATTTATTTTATGTTTTTACATTACCGACGTTTCGATAAAATCTGAAAAAATAGTTTTATTTCAATGTGTAGTATTCGCGTTAATACAGGGTCACATAGACCCATTATATTTTTAAATTCTTTGCATGAATTTTAACAGAAATTGAGCATACCACAGAGAATCTAGACATCATAAACCTATTATCAGCTCCAATCAAGAGACAATGACGAAGTAATCAGAGAAGCTCTACGACACGCCCTGGGGACCTACAATGCCTTGTAATTATCTAAGCAAGCGCCCGCCTTGTATACTTATTATACAATGTTGTATCTATCAATTCATTGAAGTAAGCGTGGAGGCGGTAAATCATACATGCTTAATTATCCTTGCTCAATTGGTTTTAAAACAAAAGAAGCTGATCTCTACAGTTAGAATAGTAATAAAAAAAAATATGGTGCTACAATAATATTTTAAAATATAAATATTAGGCCATTGTCCACCACGCTGGCCAAGTGCGGGTTGGCGGACTTCACACATCTTTCGAGAGGTTCTCTCAGACATGCAGGTTTGATCAAGATGTTTTCCTTCACCGTTTAGCAAGTGATAATCATGGTTGAATATGAGATTCGCACATGACATCCCAGTGGTGCGAGCTGGGGTTTGAACCTGCAATCCTTGTTACCGAGGCAAGCGTTCTACCAACTTGTCTATCACTGCTATAAATAAATAAAGTTCAATAAAGTTCACATACTTAAAAAGAAACAAATTAATATTTGTATAGGCACCTACTACAATTGATCAAATTTCAAACCAGTTTAGTCGCCACAAAGGCAGCTAGCCGTCGGCCTGACTGGTCAATCTGATACTGAAATTGAAATCCATAGCCCGCCTAGATCCGCTTCAATTAAACTTTAGCCAAGCTATTTTAACTAGCACGGGCTGTATGGACGGCTCTAATTACTGACTGTTTAATATTTAGTAACCAGCTTCAACCCCCCGTTCTGCCCACGGTACCTCTAAAAAAACGACTCTAGTACTCAGGAATAATGTGGCTTCCTACTAGTGAACGCATTTTCAGAATCAGATCAGTAGATCTTGACATGTAGGAAGTAACCACATGTAAACTCACAAACTAACAAACTTTTTTTTTTTAATAATATTATAGATTATATATTTACTTTGTTTTATATATTTAGATTAGTTATAATCTTAATACAAAGTTGTGTTAGTTACACCATTTATAACTCAAGAACGGGTGGCCCGATTTTTATGTTCTTCGTTTCTTTTTTATTTGTCTCCGCCCCGAATAGCAGAATAACTATGAAAACGTGGAAAATTTCACGATAAATAATTAATTATCAATAAAGATAATTCATTATCTTATACATACTATTCAGTGGCGGTACGAAGTTCGCTGGGACAGTTAGATAACTAACTGTCCCAGCGAAGTCAGATTTAGTCGATAACGACTAAATCTGACATCTGAGTGTTTGAAAGGTTTAACGCGTAGCTTAAGTAGAAGTCATTAACCTTCAAATAAGTACTTATTTACATTTTAAATCCCCACCACATTTAGGTACCCATATATAAATTTTCACCCAAAAAATAACCTCTGTCGAATTTCCCAAAACCCAATGTACCTATTGACATCGATGGTATTACGTGGCGTTATTCCATTAACACCGGCTTCGGGTTTAATCGCATTATGATCTGCGTTGTCGTACCCAGCCGGCAGTGAACAATGCCCGTCGATAATTACTCGCCGTCTACTATTTATTCCCGTCTCGACATAGTACAGGGAGAATTGAGTAGTTTAAAGTTGGAATTGAATTGTTGTGTAAAATT
Source organism: Pheosia tremula (assembly GCA_905333125.1). Lineage (NCBI taxonomy): Eukaryota > Metazoa > Arthropoda > Insecta > Lepidoptera > Notodontidae > Pheosia > Pheosia tremula. The sequence goes on from HG995415.1 coordinate 6,106,537, forward strand.
TAACTTATCACGAATGAGATTAGTCTTAATTATTATCTACTACCTGCGCCCGGCGGTGTTACCCGCGGTAAAAAGTATGAAAAATGAAAACATCTATCCCACGGGAACCATACATTTTACCGGGATAAAAAGTACTATAGTAAGCCTATGTGCTATTCCAGACTATAATCTATCTCTGTGCCAAATTTCGTCCAGATCCGTTCAGCCGTTCGGGCGTGAAAGAGTAACAAACATCCATCCATCCATCCATCCAAACTTTCACATTTATAATATTAGTATAGATGATTGAGACCATTTTAGTATTACTATATTGGTTAATAAAACTCAAAACAATGATCCTCATGAAAAAAACGAATTAAATATTTATTTGTTTTTGAGGTCTATTGGAATCCTAATTCGTAATAGGTATCATTTATTAATTAAATAATTTCGTAAATGTTTCCCATGTTGTAATAATAATTCCGGTTTTCGGGGCAAAGACAAATTCGAATAATCTAAAAAATGGCCTCACCCACTTCTTGAGTTATAAATGGTGTAACTAGCACGATTTTGTTTTATGTATATAGATGATATATCTAGAATCAAAGGTTCTTATAAATATTATTAAGTTGTAGTTGTTATACTCATAATTCTGCATTGCGTTAAAACTATTACCGGTTGTGTCTGACATGTTTCGTTATGTAAGCTCGCTCTGGATTCTATAATTATGCTATGTAAATGATGATGGATATGGTTTTGATGTGCGAGCAACGAAATTGGGAACAAGTATAATGTAATGTCTGTAGGTAGGTAGCTATTAAATAGATGTTTGATAAATTCGTTGTCATTAATTGCCACAGACTTGTTAGAATATTCAGAAGACACACGGAGTGGAACCAAAAAAAAACTCTCGTCTATCATGTAAACACACGCACTCACACACACATATAAAAAATCTATATCTAGAACTTCTAGAAGTCTAGGCAAAAGTGTTGTATGTGGTAAATTTACCACTACAAATGCATTGAAAAAGTGGTTTCAATTTGCTAGTGGCAACGTTACGTCTGAACTGTTAAACATGTCAAAGTATTATAAAGAGGGCTATTATCATGCCCAATTTACACGAGGACAGTTGGTACGCATGTATACCGGACACTTAATTGCTGGTGGTGGTGAATTATTTAACAATGTTTGATTGAAACCATTTCAGTCAATTTAACAACAGAATAATAATATAATTGATAGAACTAGGCAATTTAAATACAATAATAATAGGTAATATTAATATTGCCAAACGAACACACTATTATGGGCACCGTACTATAGTCTGAGGGCTATTCCAGATTACATCCATGATTTAAGAACATTCGTGCTCATCAAACAGAGTTTGAGCCTACCAGGATTCGACCCGGTACCCTCAGTACGGAAAGTAGGGTCGACGATCATCACCATCATTGTTTTCTTCAAGTATATAAATAAAGGTCTCCATCGACAGGTGCAAACGACACGACTACCGCTGCCGACGTTCTCGCCGCGCGCGGTGCTTATGTACAGCGCGTCAGTGGGTGGCGAGGGTGCGGTGGCGCTTCAGTTGCGCGAGGCGGCGCCAGGCGAGCTGGATGCGGCGCGACTGCACAGCGATAGGCTGGCGATTGCGTGTCACGAGCCGGAACTGCTCGCTGATTTGTTGCACGCTGCTGCTGACATCGGTAAGTAACCAATCGGAAACAAGAACTTCTATAGAAGCGCACACGCTGCAGTTGCGTGGCTAATTTCTATTTTCGTTTAACGGGGACAATCTGAACAAAAAATAATCTAAAATATTTATTTATTATCCATGTTATTTAGGTAAGTATAGGATAAGTACTCACATTGGATAAAGGCTAGTTTGCCTATGAGACTATTTAAAGAAACTAGTCAATATAAAGTTCTTGGCCATAATTGTTGTGAATGGTTCATTGACCCCCCCCCCCCCCCCCCCCTCATTGTATCCACGCCAAAGAGAAAATAGTAGTAGTCCCTAGGGACTATTATTTTCTCTTTGGCTACACCATCCCTTTGAAATACAGCAATAGGGACTCCCTATTGCTGTATCTCAAAGGACAGACAGCACTTGTTTCGGCTTTAATATCGGTAATTAGTTAAAACAGGGTCGAACACTTACACAACGCAATTAAAACTGACGGGTAGGTTCGGTTCCTTCGTAGGTAGCAAAAAATGCAAGATACAAGTCTCAGACATGTAAAGACTAGCGTTTGAATTTTAGGCTGTAACATAAGTATATTACGGTCGAATACTAAAACCCTGACAGCCGACCTCCATGAAAGGTGTGGGGACACTCAAGAGTCTAGGGACAGAAGATATTATGTAATACTGCAGACAGCTGACTAGGAATACCACTTTCTCAAAATAAAAGGACGCGAGACAAATAGCTGCGACATACTCGTAACACTATGATAAATCATCCGTAACGATCTCCCATCAAAGATACGCTCCATGTCATAAATACAGACCCAAAAAGCGTATCGCGAAGTGTAATTTGTCATCGTGCTCGTCTTTTAGGTCCTTGTCCTAAACCTAATTGAGTTATTTACGAACTTATTCTCGCTGATCGGTCTATTTGCTCGTAAGCCAATAAACATTATTAGCCTTTGGTCAATGTATGACCTATATTTTCTCGACATGTTGGAATATTAATAACAAAGACGTCTTTGTTCCAACAAAATAATAACTTTATTTTTTTATTTTCACGTAAGTAGAGTATTTCTCTGAGAGGCCAACAAAGCTTACACGAATAGGAAGTCGGTCAATCTACCACTTCCGGTTTGGAGTTTCTCGAAGCTCCTTTTGTAAATGTAAATAGCTCTGTTGACGTTTAAGTACCTGCTTAAGTAGTTTAATATTTATTTTAATACGAATCGAATTTAGAAATATCGATAATGTATTTTTTATTGCGAAAAGTTAAAGTTTGAGAATCAAATTTATATTAAATCAAAGGAGTAATGGAGTGCAGAAAACGTAAAAAGTCTTTTAACTCGATTTAGTTGAATGGAATCGATCAATTCTAAGCAAACCTTACTTTTCTAGATAGCCCACGAGCTATCAAACACATTACCATCCTTGGGACATAAATTCTTAAACTATAGCAAATAAAATTGGTATTCCGTCAGATGCCGAAGCAACGTTCGTGTTATTTTATTTTATGTGAAGAATCATGGGGCTCGCGACTTGGTCGGGAACGAACGCGACAGTTATTTTAAATTTCAAATAACGAATTCTGCATTCGAAACTAGCTCCGAGCACCGCTCACACTCGACATCGACACATTCAGATCTTTTGATTATCACATCACTATTAAGTATTTAAAAAAGTCAGTAATAGCAAAAGTTAATTAAATTACCTAAGGTTTATTATATATATATTTACTAACAATAAAAGTTATCTTGGTTCTGATGCTTGCATAATTTAGTGATTCCAAATTCAAATTACCCCGACCTGGTTCAGTGACTCCGCCATTAGCCCTCGGGCCTGTAGGAGGACATCAACTTGTCAAATTTCACTGTTACTCTGTCTCGATTTTGCTTAAAAATGCAAACTCATGCAAACGAGCCCCGAATGCCTGTAATTGAATTAGACCTCCTTAAGGCGAACAATGAAAACCTTTATTTCATTTATCAAGCACGTAAATCTCATTGCCCATTAATTATTGAGATGTTTGATCGAAAAATAATATTTTCCAGTACATAAGAGTCCTTTTATAAACGGTCCCGTGACTTAGTAACTTTTTGCAACCTTTTTTACATTAATTTGGTAAAAAAAGTTGCAAAAAGTGACCAAGTTAAAAAAAAACTTAAAAAATACAACCGAATTGAGTACTTTTTACCTTTTCGAAGTCGGTTAAAAAAGATCCTTCGCGTTAGTGAAAATTCACAAAATATATTTCCCCTATCATGTCAAAGTATTGCATAAATTCCATAAGCCAATCCCTGTGAGAGTATTTAATTAACATACAGTAAACAAGTTAATTATCCCTTTACGCTTTGTAACAACTTCCCAGCATTCCGAAACTTCCATTTAAAATATACTTTGCTGTACCGTAACAACGGATATTTTTCAATTATTATTTGAAATTGGAGCACCGAATCTGTTAGCTCCGTTCTTTGTCATTAGTAGGCTTGCAACCCCTTTTCCGGGAAAAGGGCACTATAGCATCAAATTCTAATATATAAATAGTATAGTTGGCGCCCGAAAAGACCGACCGACGAAAGACTACACTTTCTGGGAACATCTGCTAGCTAAAATTGATGAAAAAACATTGAAGTCGAACGAAGCCAAATCTTAAATCACCCGAAACACCATTTTCTTCGAACAACACGACCTCCCTAAAAAAACTGCGCGATCATAACTCATATTATGAAAAACAAACACGAACAAAAAACATAACTATTGATTCTCGCTTCGTAATCACTTAAACATACTGCCACAGGCCAGAAAACAATGAAAAGGCAAACGGGCCGGTAAGCAATCTGCAATATGAATAAGTGGTAGTTTTGCATATTTCATTCCCGACACGCGAACTGAGCAGCAGTATCGGGGAAATGGCCACTCACAGAGATGAATTGTCACTTTTGAAAATTGTATCTGAGCCCACTAAGTCACTCACTTCGACGGTAGATGGCGGTGGGATCACTCCATATAATGAAGCGGATATTTCCGTGAAAGGTTAGGATAACAGAGTTTTAGAAGGGTATGTCTATGTCTACATTGGTAGCATTAAAATTATCGGAATCTGCATTTCTGAAGAATACACCTTCGACAGGCATTAGCCAAAATGTAACGTCGGGACCTACGCCACCACATCTATTACAGGTGGTATTTGTAAAGCCATGCAAAGGTGCATCTGCTTGCAAAGTTACTAACCTATCCACAGGTTAAAAAAACGAGCAAAGGCACATGCTCAGTTGAACGATGACATTTGTCAATGTGACGACCTGATAAGCGCAGTTGGAAGTGACCATACGTTCTGTGCCGAGGGTCGCGGGTTCGAATCCTGGTAGGGAACAATCTTAGCGAGATAAGCACAAATGTTTGTAACTCAGTCATGGATGTTTAAAATCCATGTAAGTATTATATACTGAGTTCGCCCTCAGTTCTTTATACGGTACCCATAATACAAGCGTTGCTTAGTGTGGGACCGTATTGTTGATGGATTCGTCTGGGGATATTTATCTATTTGTCATTTGCCTTATTTTAGAAGTTCAGATATGCAATGTCACTGATTGCTCGAGTCAAAACTGTGGCTGCCGTACGAATTATAAAGAAACCACGCAAGGCTGCGCAATCAATCGGTACAAAGCTGGTTATATGTTGATTTTATGCTATATCCATTTGGATCTACCGCAGCGTTCCTTGTCAGAATAATTATTCCATCTCAGTCTCCAATCTTTGCATGTGTATCCGAATACAGCATCGACATGTGCCTTGGAACGACAATCGCATGCACATGATCTCCATACATTAACATGTCATTCGTCGGCCCACTGAACGATTTAGCTTTCAGTGTTAGTGTTTCATACATTGCTCTATTGAATTTCTTGTTCGAAACAACAAAACAAAAGAACAACAAAAAGAACCGTGCGTTGGGAGGTCTTTCACCTTCGGTGTGATCTCTTCCAGACCTCGAAGCTTACAAACAACCTTAGGATGGCGAGAATTCTGTATTAATTAGAAAAGCAAGCTTAGAGGTTGACATATAATTCTTGTTATTCTAAGCACATTATACCTAAATATTTTACGAAAGTGCCGAATTTATAGTGAGGCATTCTTTTCAAACAGATAAAGACTCCATTAACCCTTAAAATACTTAAAAACTTTTGTCGATCATCCGTGCAATAATCCGATAAAAGCTTTCCAAATTAATTCTTTTTTTTTTCAAAACGTATTCCCAAAATGGAATCACATCACCAATATTATTGTTCGGGTGAAATTTGCGAGAATACAAAAAGGTTAGCGGGCCCACGATCGGTCCCGTATAATAAATTCACAAGGGCATGTTTCTATTAAATTGTATGACTACCCTCATATAACTTTGTTAGTAAATGTTGTAATGTGTTTGGGGCAGATGCTAGTTGGGACTATGTGACGGTACTCTTAAACTATTATCCGGAATATAATATATTCTGGTAAATAATAACATACACTTTTTGAAGTAATGAATAAATGTTAATGGGATTTGTGGTCATGACGTATGAGGTCTTATGATTGTTTTTATTGCCAAACATCTAGCTAAAATCTAGGACTCCCTGTATCTTAGGTACTAGTACTATGATACATATACATTTATATTAACCATCCATGGGTAATATTCGTGCTGATGGCATAAAATTCGAACCCGGTCCCCTTGGCACAGGCTTGGCTTTATTATTATATAATGTATTTTGACTGCAATACGAGTAATGATTTTCTCCAATATTCTTCAAATAACCTATCACCTATTGGTCTAGACAAAAGGACTTGAGAATACATAAGGGCATTATTATCGAAGCCTCTATAGGAGCTTAAATCATAAGGGTATTTATTAATAGCGCAGAAGCGAGGCGCACACGAACTCAGGGCCCCAAGTCTGCTAACACAATCGAACAGCGGCAGCATAGTAACTGTCAATTTTGACAGATATTGTATGGGATATCCATCAAAATTGACAGTTTCTATGCGGTAGCTGTTCGATTATTAATCGATTGTGTTAGCAGACTTGGGGCCCAGAACAATGTAGGATAGAATCTTCAGGTTAGTGGCGAGTGGGCGAGTTAATACAAGCAACCCGATCACTTGTCTTTTTAATCAACTTCAAAAAGGAGGAGGTTCTCAATTCGGTTGTATTTTTTTATGTTTGTTACCGTTCTTCACTCCGTCATTTATAAACCGATTTGGAAAATTTTCTATTTAGCTTCAACTAAATCGTGTAATTTTAGTAACTATATTTTTTTATATTTTAAAGGAATATCAAACAATATTAGAAGCCTAACATCTTAGAACCTCTGTATAAATTAGCTTTATTATGCAACTTGAACGCAAGTTATTAATTAAGTTAGCTTTCAAAATGACAATGCTTCAATGTGGCTGTACTGTAACTCAATTAACTATAGACCCCAGACTATGGAGAGATTTACACTTTATTTTAAGCCCGTTGTTATTAGTTTACAAACATAATTTTACCCAAAACATACTCTATTATTGTTTACAAAATACATAACATAATATTTATGACCGAAAATGCAATTAACAGGAACAACCTTATAAAGATAGAACGACGCGCTAGAACTGTTAAAAATGTTAATAATTACGTGTTAAATGTTAATAAAAAGTGTAAATTTTACCGGGATAAAAAGTAGCCCATGTCCTATTGCATACTATAATCTATCTCTGTGCCAAATTTCATCCAGATCTGTTCAGCCGTTCGGGCGTGAAAGAGTAACAAACATCCATCCATCTATCTATCCATCCATCCAAACTTTCACATTTATAATATTAGTATAGATATATAGTGGGATGAAAATAAGTAGGTAAGTACTACGTATACCAAAAACGGTGACGTAGCTCGTTAAAATCTATAAAGTAATTATCTTAATCGCCCCTCACTTAAGGCCCTCTTCACATTTATATCTTGTAAGAACTTCAAAGCCGTATCAAATGTCATAATTGTCCTTTGCAGAATCTGAGATAGTGCCACTATAAATGATGTACAGAAGACCTACTGCTTGTTATATCGTGCGATGCTCAAGTCTTCCGGTAACTGATTTCTAATAAAGTATCATACAAATGTGTAGTTCCTCCTGATTTTGCATTCTGCCTTAAAATATATAAAATAAAAACGCCTTTTATAATTGCCTAATAGTAAATCTTTTCCACACTATAACTAGCAAAACTTCACCCATTATTGCACAACTTATCTTACTTAAGGTATAAGTTCTAACGTGGTTCCCTGGTAACTCTATCTAGTATCGATTTAATATTAAAAAATGCTCAAGCTATGATTGGATGGCCTCCCCAATTAAAAATATTATGCGTATTACGCCTACTGTATACTGTCTTGATAGTGACAAACGGCATAGCCTTAAGAGCGGGAGACAGCAACGAGGGTCATGAAATTTATTTATCCGACACTCTAATTTGGACGCCATTTTGACTCTGCAGTGTAGAGCTTTGTGAAGTATGCTTGGAATTGTGTCATTTAGCTTGTCGTAAAAGTATGTGTATATCATCATGTCACATCCATTATTTTATTTATAATGTGTATTTATTGAATGTTGTTGCTATTAATTACTTGACATTGACAAAATACCCGCTTAGTTGTGGGTGAGGCCATATTCGTATCCATTTTATTTCATCGCATCTCATTTCGTAATGAAAGAAGAAGTATGTGTAGCTGTATCATTATTTCGACGGATATTAATGATAATATAATGTTGTAAAATACTTAGTAACGTGGTCGATATAATTATGACTTTGATCCCTAAATTTAAAGTGCTCATATCGTCCGACCTATTGCACGAACATATCTATGTGATTAACTAATTCCTAGTTAGCGAAGAAGTATCATTCCTAATCCTAATAATCTAGTGTACTCAATTTCTTCTTTAATAACGGGATCTCCTGAGGATGAACTGACTCTTTTTCTTCTAATTCAATACATCTGACAACATGTACACGTAAAATCAAATGATTACCTATATAAATGTTATAGATAATTACGATCCTACTCGTATGTTCCTCTTTGATCGACCACCTGAAAGATGACCGCCGGGGAATGATATCAACGGCCAACTAACTTGGCCGGCTCAACACCCATGAGACCGCCATGTTCGAGTTTAGGCCAAAATATTAGCGCAACTATTCTTTTATTACACAACATATTCAACGAGAGAATTCTAGTTGTTAGATAATTGTATTATGAACTTTTTAATGTTTGAATCATACCACATTTTTTTTTATGTACGTTAACGAACGATGAAACGGTAGATGAAAATATTTTTAACATAGATAATAGATTGGATATATCACTATGCGGGTTTTAATTATTTGTGAAAAATACAGTTATTTTTCAAGTCGTAAAAACTAACCATGCAACAAATAAAACGTTTTCATTGACTCCGACTGAGCTGGCGGATAAGAAAAAATACCTACGTATACATTATAATAGAATTATAGAAAAATCACAATAGCGACCGTCTCTCGAAAAGTGGTTTCCTATAAGCGCACGACACAGAAATTTTATGCCGCGGAATTGAAATGGAATGGAAGTCTTATGAGGAACTGACAGGAGCACAAAACGAAAATTTTAAGTCGCACGAAGGAAGAAGTTCCGCAAAGTTGAGCCGACGCAACTTGGCGCGGTGCACACAGTTTTTTTTTCTAAATGAAATATTGCAGTTGTTGCGTGGAGTTCGCTATGCAAACGCCGTTGTGAAGTACTTTCGAATTAAACTAGGCTTTTTATAATAAAAAGAACTTGAAAACCATGCCCAAGATACCAATTCCTGAATTCTTTCGTTTCACGCCACTGGTCTTCCATTTCCTAAAGTATAAACAGCAAAGAATCTACGTTCCGAGAATAAAGTAACGAAAATATTTTAGATACACGTGCCGACGTCCCAAATAAAACGCCTTTTATTCGAAAAAGGAGCGAGTAACCTACTAAAACACGAATTAAGAAAAAAACATCACTAATTAAATATACTGTCGTTTTTATTTGACGAAAACATAACAAGGGGCAGCGGTACGTAAACGACCTATTTTCCCTTCACTACGTCTGGAACAAAGGATCGGGGCGGGCTCTCGACATAATAATTTTAAGAAAACTGCCTCTGACTTTTTTTTTCATAAAATAGACGAAGGAGCGGCACACTAAACCGCCGAAGGGAAATATGGCGCCATAAAGTTGCAAATGAAGTAATATCGCACTCGGCTTGACTTGCCGCCGAAAAGTTTGCGCACTCGGTACCACTTGAGCCACCGCAATAGACTGCTACCAATTTGCACTCGGTATTTACTTAGTGTCATTTAATTTGGCTGGATAAATTCCGAGTCGAGTGGTGCAACCGTTGGTCGGGCAACGTCGAGCTTTGTAATTAATATTGACCGTTAAGACCGAAATATCGCCAACTATTCACTTGTTCCCGCTTGTTCCAATGTTCCGCTTTGTGTAGTTGTTTTAAGGCAATGAATTTCTAATTAGTCCGATTTTAGTGGAACTCAGTTATGCTTTGTGACTGTTGTTTAGGTAACCAATGCTCAAATAAGCACCGTTTAGGCTTCGAATGACTATTCGATCTAGTACGCAAGTGTATAAGATTATTGTTTATAATATACTGCGACTACAATTAAAATATATACTCTGTACCTATGCATTAATAACCTATATATATATCTCAACAGGACCAACAGTAGGTTATAAAGATAACATTCTCCAATGAAATAAATCAGATTATTTCCATTTAAAAAATGTCACCCTGATCTGAGCGCATAGCAAAACGCAACTGTTACACCTTGTATACAAAATTCAAACATAATTTACACAATTATTTTGTACATCAGCGTGATCCATGTAACTTTCTAAGCCATTGGTTAAAATATTTAACACAATTTTTGTTATACTTTAACCAAAATAAATAAATATCGCCACATGAACACACTAACTATACGATCACACACTAAGCAACGCTTTTATTATGGGTAAGTAATAATGACCACGACATGCCAAGTAGAAAGTATCAAAACAGGTAGGTATACCACGAAGTTATCCGTAACGAGGTGCGCTGTCCCCGCAATTTTCATATCCCGAAAGCAACCGAGTGTGAACGAGTCACAATTCAAAATTACACTTCATGGGGGTGATATATTCCATATTCCTGAATTGAAGCGGCACCTTCCGCGTTTATTGCACCACCCGGCAGGTGGCGTTTTATTATGTCCCACATTTGGGGCGCATAAACAATGCGATGTCTTGGGCGTGCGTTCAGAATCCTAAAGCGGTTTTATTGCAGAACCATTGCGGGTTCGAATAAGTAGTATCGGGGACTTTACTCTGTGCCAACTTAGATAATTTGTCGTTTAAGTGATTTGAAGGGCGACGGGTTGAGGGCACGGGGTATTTCATACAGGTGATTTAGAAAGGGTTCCATTAATCAATTTAGATAAAAAACAAATTTTGATCCCAACAATATTGCAATTAAGTTTTTTTTCAAACATATTTTTTTAATTGACATACCGCTTCGATGTTCATGATTCGTTTTGCTTGTTGGAAGGAAAAAATACACAAAGTTATACAGCGAAAAAAATCACGCCGCTCCTGCCAAAATTTCTTTCTGTTTATTACTAAAGAACCTGTACTGATTTAATAAATAAAAACACTAGATATTTCTAAATAATCCAATACAATAAAGACCGCGTTTCCGAGCCAGTGGGATGAAAATATTATTCTTAATTAGATTAGTTTAAATAAACCCCTCAAATGCTTGTCAGTTGAGTAGCATGACATTTAGAGTGGTACTCGAAACGCAGCACAATTAAGAAACTCCCCGTTGGGGGGTAAATTGCTCAACTGCTATAAATAATTTATGGGGATTGGAAGCTGTATAAGTTTTGAGAGGTCTTTGGTATCGCAGTGCTCTCGCTGAGACAGATCGACTTAAAACAATTATGCTGGATACTTAAAAGGCACTTTTAGTTACAATTATTTTTATACTTCCATGCATTTGTACAAAATTTCGTTGTTCTGATATATATCTCAGTACTGTGTTTGTCTTAGTCTTAGTTTGAGTATGCAAAATACTTAAAAACGATACGCCAATACATTCATAACTTATGAATATCATCTATACTAATATTATAAATGTGAAAGTTTGGATGGATGGATGGATGGATGGATGGATGTTTGTTACTCTTTCACGCCAGAACGGCTGAACGGATCTGGATGAAATTTGGCACAGAGATAGATTATAGTCTGGAATAGCACAAAGGCTACTTTTTATCCCGGTAAAATGCATGGTTCCCGTGGGATAGATGTTTTAATTTTTCATACATTTTATCGCGGGTAACACCGCCGGGCGCAACTAGTATGTTATATATGTGCATCCAACATTCATGGCATAATGTGCATGGGACACCGTGAAACAGCGACAGCTTAATCCTCATATTATTCACTTAAATCGTAAACAAACAAATAGGTTTCACTTATCGCTAAACTAAGTTTGAAACTTGACTATTCCATCACAAAGCCTTAACTTTGTTCAAGTAATTTATACTTGGAGGTGTTTCGTTTCGTTGCGAGTAATACTTATTAATGAATTCCATCAATCATTATTATTTACATTAGAAAGATCGATTATTTGATATTCTCTATCAAGCTACTCGTAGCAAGGTCAATGCTTGATGGGGTGTCAAATATTTTAAGGCTTTATTCTTTGTAGTCTTTTTCTCATTTGTAATAGAGTCGCTATTTAGTCTACTCTGACTTGAGTAATTACCGATATTTATACGAAATGACTGCCGTCTGCCCTTCCGAAGCCAACGATTTTGGAAGACCAGATATAAGTAATACTCACAAGCAATTTCACTCAACAGTACAGCCTTACAAGTGAGATTCTAAAAAGATTTCCTAAAATATCTACTCATTTTCATATACCTTTGTATAAGCTGTGACTTATGATTGTATATTCTTGTAACAAATGTTCCTATGGCAACCTAAGATAACAAGTCTACTTCTGTACCCACAGATGGTGAACACGATGGTTTCACGGCTCTCCTGGGCGCTGCGTCACCAGACCTGGCGCTTGCTTCGGATGCGTCTGACAGCCTGCCATTGCCAGACCATGACAACGGTAAGTGTAATTATTAATTACAATTATTAATAAGTCATCTACTACGAGAAACAGCCCTCCTTAAAGGCTTCCTCATGTAACGGTCCATTTCCTCGAAGATCCATCGGGTTCTTGCAACACGTATTAGGTCCGAGTGGTAGGACTTTCTTCACTAGCCCTAGTTAATTGAACTCGTGTGCACATCGACAAACAAAATAACATCAAGAAAAATGCCAGTTTTTTATTTGGAGCCCCGAAGAGACGCGGGCGTTGTGTGCCACTAAAATGCTGTGGTCAAAGGATCAAGGTCAAAAGAGTCCCTTCGAGTAAAACACTTTCTGGCCAAATGTATGGTAATATGGCAATGCAATACATTAATTATAACGTTGACCGATTTTCCATACCACGGCATGATTTTGACATCGTCTTGCCATTGCGAGTCAATTGTGCTAACAGATTTAGCCCTGTTCACGACATAGACATTCGAAGACCTGATTATCTCAGTTGGTAGTGACCCTGCCTTCTGCGCCGTGGGTCCCGGGTTCGAATCCTGGTAGATAAACTTTGTGTAATAAGCACAAATTGTTGTACCCGAGTCATGGTTGTTTGTATCTATGTAAGTATTATATAATGGGTTCGCACTCAGTCCATTGTACGGAACCCATAATACAATCGTTGCTTAGTATGACACGGTATAGTGTGTGTTTTCGTCTAGCCATAGATAGATAGTTTTGCAATACCATAGTATTGCCATGATCCAGCAACAATATAATAATATCCTTGACTCTGAACTCCTTTGATGGGATACAGTGCAATTAATTTGCATACAATCTCAGTGCTTATAGATGCGTAACATCGCTACTAATATAATACATTAGTGGATGCAAATTACGTGGAGCAAGAGCGTGCCGTCTCGTATTATGTGAACTACCTACGTAAGTACGTCTCAAAAGGTTGAACGGAGTACTCTGACTCGCTTTGAGTTATTTGCTTCGCGTAACTTTGTATGAAATTGAATGTTATATAATGTACTATTTACAGAAATATAACTAGTCACTTCACTTTACTTTTGAAAACATTATGGTTGCCTTCGGTTTTTGTCGATGATTTTGAAAACCACAGAGTTTGAAAAGACACTTGGCCGGTGGAATATAATAAAAAAAAACAAAGCAAAATATATTTTTAAGTACTTTGTTTTTAATTTTTTACGAAATGAAATGCGATGAAATAAAATGGATATGAAAATGGCCTTACCCACAACTTAGCGGGTATTTTGCCAATGTCAAGTAATTAATAGTAATAAAACATTCAATAAATACACATTATAAATAAAATAATGGATGTGACATGATGATATGAAACTGGCGTGTCCTTCTTTTAATTACTTTGTACTTATACTTAGCTTAGAGCGTTAGCTAGCGCTCCCGGTTGTCATTCTGACGTCCTTCACAATAATCGTTATCTCAGAATCCTGAACTGAATGATTATATCAATATTAATAAATAATAATCAAAAGACTAACAAATAAAATACTTATATAGGCAATCAACATATTTTATGCATTGATCTATTTTTATTTTAATAAATAGTCGTGCTAGAAACCATTTGAAATTTGAATTTCGAATAGAAGTGGTATGATTTTTGTATTTCGAACGATATCTAATTCTATTTAGCTTTAAACAAATATGTTGTCTTTTTTACTGACGTTCTTTTTTTCTGGCCATATTAATTTCCTGCCAGTAAATTAAAAAGCTAAAGTCAAAAGCAAGTTTGTGGTTTCTGTTAACTACTTACCATAAATTAAATCAATCGAATTCCTAATGAGTGGCATACACTTGATGTATTAATGAATGCAGTCTTGAAATGTTAAGATGAATAGATTTTGTACCGTTCGCGAGGGAAGTTTCCGAGATTGATATGTTTTGAACGGAGACGTCCCCGCTCTTACAGGGGAGGGGGGCATCAACGGGAGGCACTTTTATGGCTCGCGAGACATGGAATATATACTTACGAAATATTTGTACGGAAATCTTAGAGTTGGCCGTGTATTAAGATTCATAACAGGGTTGGGTGAAAGGAAGTTTTGCGAAACTTCCGCGAAACTGCGAAGCTCTGACTTCATATATCTCGATGGGCAATATTGTGTTTGCGCGTTGTATTTTGTAGAGTATATAGGAAAATATATAACATAAGTAGCCAAATAGATACCTACCATACATTGAAACGGTATCCACGAAATCTCTAGAAGGATCAATTATATCAATCCTATAAATTTGGTATTTATAGAGTACGTATGTTCCTGTGTAATTCAAACATCTAGCCTGCATCTCGTGTACCTCCTTACTAATAAAACTAATCTCTAATGTAAATAGTCTCCTCATTCAAAGGTGACTTCTTTAATGTTAAACTCACTTACGAAGTCAAAGGACGATCCAGTAGGTACAGTAGTACGTATGCAATCTCCAGTTTGTTTGCCGGTGGCGCCTCCTGCGGCGCCGAGTGTCATCTGTGTCAAAGGGAGTTTGTTAAGATACGTTACATGCAGTCCATACATGTATATATATACATGTAGGCCGTACGTAACTGCAAATGTATGCTTTAATGTAATAGAAAACCACCATATCGCCCGTAGTCCCCGTAGCAACCACTTTGTAGCAATAGTATTTTTACGTAGCTTATTAGTAGTAGCAGTAGTAGCTGTAGCTTAATGCTTTTATACCCATCATCGTCTAAATGCGAGTGGGATTCGAGCAATAGCTCACCGCGCTAGCCCAGTACAGGTTAGCGAACTTAACACGACTTTCAAAAGACGTTCAAGTTTCCTCACAATGTTTACCTTCACCGTTGAGCAAATCGTAATACATGATTGAAAGTGGGATTCACACATTAAATTCGAAAATTCAAGAAGTGCGAGGCTGGGTTTGTACCAATACACTTGTTGGCACGGCGAGTGTGCCACCAACCACGTCATTGAACTCGTAGCGGACTCTTCAATTATGTCGGAGTCACCAATTTAGCGAAAAATTTATGATCTTCCAGCCAGGCGGCCGCTATATCCCTACAGTTATATTCGGGTTCTTGTATATAATATGTTACATTCTCCGAAAACTCTCATAGAGCATTGCAGGATTGTACGGAGAATCGTAATTTGTTCTGACTGTCGTCGACAGCGCCATCTGTGTAACTTGTGGCGAGGTTCAAGAGGTCACTGCAAACTATTAACGTGAGCACAACCTTCTCAATTCACTCCAAGCGCAATCTTTTGTTTAGTTGGAGAGGCTAACGGGGCTAAACTAACGGAAAAAAAAACTTTACTATCAATACAACAAAAGTTAATTGTCTTGATATAAAAAAATAATTGTACGTTAGTGGTACATGTACTTTGCTACTTTGTTTACTCAGAACCCCGAGGGTACTGGCGTCGAACGTCACAGTCCGTGGCAGGGTAACTGAGTGCCTGTCATACCGAACAATGCCTGCGGCTACATAGGCTGTTGTCGGGTCAATATACCTACATTTTTGGGCAATTGTTAATGAAGCTAAACAGTGTCAAACACTGTCAATTGGCTAGCTGTAGACAGTTTTTTGTTAGGTATACCTAAAAGTTATCCTACGTCAATAAGAAATAGGACACTCTATGGATACCTTTGAGACGCTGAACAGCGCCTAAGGCCATTAAAAGCATCAGCATTTGTACATTATTCGGTCTCTATTCCCACCATTTTTCCTCCAATCATCACAAAGAGTATCCACCTCAATTTTTATCACAATACCTCGAGACATTTGCAATATAAAGCCGACCCTCTGGCATATTACCTAACACTAATCCCTTTCATTGTCGGCGCAAATTAAGCTCCCGACGGCCATGATTGACGCTGCAATACTACGTATTGTGACAATCCATTACGACTAATGGATCTCTCGTTTCCCAGTTATTTGATGGTCAAAATCATTCCGCCGATACGTATTATAATAATAATCTCAGTCCATTTGTAGCAGTATCATTTCTTGTAATAAACGGCAGACCACCAGTGGCGATATCTATT
Organism: Pheosia tremula; assembly: GCA_905333125.1. Taxonomy (NCBI): domain Eukaryota; kingdom Metazoa; phylum Arthropoda; class Insecta; order Lepidoptera; family Notodontidae; genus Pheosia; species Pheosia tremula. The sequence goes on from HG995415.1 coordinate 6,123,419, forward strand.
GTCGTAATGACAAACTATGGTGCGATTAATTCTTGTGATTAATAACAGATGGAGTTGGTGTTGCTGAATATACTGACTCACACTTGTGAAGCATGACAAAACAAGTTGAATAACCAACTCACAATCCGCTCTATCGTAGTTAACCACGTCGTGTACGGTCCTACTTCAACTATGTACTATAAGAACACTTGGTTTTGATTAAACTAAAGTAATAAAGTGTACGTGTACTCTGCATAGAGCCGTGGCTTTCATAGAATATTGTATTAACGTAGTAACGTCTTTGAGAAACGTGCGATAAACCAGTGAGTGTAAGTCCCATGGAGCCATTTAAGGCTAAGATAGATCAACCCTTAAAATCGTTTTAACTACATATACTCCGCAAATCTAGGTTGTAATGGTGGACAAGTCTATTTAGAATAATTAAGAACTTATCCATTAGTTTGGTATGAATGACGTAAAAAAAATTGCGAGCTTACTAAGTTATAACAACAATGTAATCATAAAAGTATATCGTTTTATAACAAGGTACCTAGCTATCTATTACTGATGTATTCCGCCAACAGTTTCACTGTGCACACATATTCCATTATGGAGTAGTTCCCTCGGGATACTCCAGTCAAGCATTGGACCTTAACGAATGGAATTGAACCCGACACTTAAAATAGAAGACTATTGTACAATTTGAAAATACACATATCTGTCTGTACTTATTGATCAAACGGAGTTCTGAGCTTTTTTATAGATAACACTGTCTTGTTAGAGTATACACACACCACACGGCGTGCGTTTTTTTAGTCTTATACGTCATATAGTACTGCGCAAAGCAAAACTCTTGTGCACAGTACTATATGTAGTTTGATAAAGTAATAACACGTCTATAAATTTGGGGGTAAATGTATAGTATGTAAGAAACACGTTTCGTAATTTCTGAACAATCATTTTTTGTAGAGGTGAAATGAGGTGTTAATGTTTGTTTGGAAAGCACTATAAAACTACAAAATACTAAAACAACAACACAAACTACAAATACAAAATTCTTTATCATGTATTTGGTGTCGGTGTTTCTTGAAGTTAAAACAAAAGGCCGCGAAATGTAAGTAAATTAGTATTTCGTCTAAGTGTTTTGAAGACGTTTTTTTAAGTAATTTTACTCCTTACAAACATTGTTGCAGTAACAAATAGGCGCACGTTAGTTCATGGTAACGCGAGCCCGCAGGGTCCAATTGTTGTCAGCACCCTGACGGATAGCAGAGCTTCCTGTTTGCACAGTCCCCAGGCCGGGACCCTCGAGCCCCCAACTTGCTTCATCATTCATAATGCGGGCTTACTCCGGATTACAACTTTTGAGATTTCTCGACATTAAATTATGGGCACGGTCTTATAGTATATCATAATATGATAATGAATTTAAACAACTGAATTGTTTCACTTTTGTTAATATACCATAAATGTAAAGTACTATAACTGAGTCTGATAACAAATTGAATTGGCAGAAGCGACAATAGTGTTACTATTCCCAATCAATTATGAATGAATTGTATTCGCAGGCATGGGGTCCTGGTCAAATAAAATATTTATTCTCTATGTGGCCCATATCGCATCCTAAACCGACTTGCCATACTCTTGATTCGATTTGTATGGGGAATAACTTTTATTTTATTTCTTAAAGATTCTAGTGTTTCTGTAGTTTTACATTGCCATACATTGACCATCTCTTAGTAACTAAGTAACACAGCTTATCCCCAAACACCTATAAAGTTGATATAACAATGCAATATTCTTCAATGAAATGTCATATAAAACTCAAACCTTATACCTTATAAAACAAACCTCAAATCTTATAAAACAGAAAAAGTGAGCCATTTAATATGTCTCAAAATGATACTTAAATATTTATTCAACTTTAAAATACCCACCATGACCGCGTGATAGTACGAAATTTTGCACGCTGTGATTCTAACTGTATAAAGCAACTTCTGTATAGATGCTTAAGATGGGTGGCGTAGAACGTACGAGTATATGAGCTGCATCGCGCTAATTAATATCCCTTTTTTCACACTACAGGGTGACATTACTTTAGCTATATAGAATATAATAATATCGCCAGAGTAATATATATAATTACTACATCCATGACTCTGGTACAAACATTCGTGCTCATCACACAAAGTTTACCCCTACCAGAATTCGAACCGCAAACAGGGTCACTACCAACTACGCTAATCATATAAAAAATAAACCTTCCTCCACATTATAATAACCTATAAAAAGTAAACAATAAGGTCAAGAAATAATTTCACAAGTATTTTATATTCATCCCACGTTTTTTTTAAATCTCATAACAAATTCATTCGCGTCTAAGTGCGCAAAGTTTTAGAGGTCGATTCGACGGCTATTTCTAGATTAATCACTATTTAAATGTTTGCCTCGGTTTATTATTAATGATCAAAGTTTAAATAGAACGTTAACGTAAACACGATATAGGTTTTGGAGTTTGAGAAGGAATTATACAGTTTTGATTTGTGATTTTGTTTGATCGCTCTATTAATGAAGATTGATATAGTTTTTACAAATTACCATGTTTAGTAGTCTCTGATTAACTTAAATACTATTATAATTATCTACGTCATAAAGAAAAAAACTTTACATTCAACTTTCAGAGCGTATGTAAGATTTATCAAAAAATATTTAAACAAATGAATCAGTAAGTTATATGGATCACGTTAATTTATAAAATAATTGTGTACATGATGTTTGTTTTTTTATAAAAGGCTTTCCAGTAGGTCACGGTTTAACACGGGAGTATTTTTTTTAATTTGTAATAATTTGATTCATTTCTTTGGGAATGTTATCTTTAGAACTGTTAGCCCAATCAAAATATTTTACACTGTTATTCCTACACCTTATATATTCAAATCTAAATTCTGATATACTTAATCGTTTAAATATCGTAAATCCCGCTTTGAAACTAAGTAGATATATTATCGACTTAGCCTAACGTAGTTTTAGGAAGTAATCCAAACATAGTCGATTAACTGGGTTGATAGCAACCTACCCTCCAATGAGAATAAATTTCAATCACGCTTACCTATTTTATAGGATGATAATACATCTGCTAATAAGAAATCAAGGGTGCTTACATAAAAGACAGTTGCCTATAACCAATATAATAAAATTACTCTAAATAAGTATAATTACATTTAAACAAGTTTAACTAACACAGGTAATACTGAAACGAGCGTTGCTTAGCTTGAGATCATAATTTTTGGGAAATATATTATAAAAAAAAAACTACTCTAAAACTTAACCAATCCGCTATGTTATCGCTACGGGCTACGCCGTAGCAATATTCGTAGTCGCTCGTCCATCCATATCTCACTTATAAAATACAAGTTAATTAACAAAGGCGTTAGTGCAGCCCTGTCGGTGCTGTCGACGTCACTTACACAAAGCCCCGCCTAGTCGGTTAAGCGTTATTTATCCGCCTTGTCACGTGTGCGCCGCGATTTATGGCGCTTGAAGCAACGGCGTTGGATTGTGCCAGTACTCATAGTTACAGGTTTCCGTTATATATGAAAATGAAGTTGTAAAATATTATGAAATGTCCCAAAATGTGTGGAATATTTATTATGATAGGATTATGTATGTATAGTTTTGTGATACATGAATATAAAATATATGAAATGATATATGTATGAGAAAAATAAAAACATCCTGTTGTTTATCTTATAAGGATACATATTTGTTTTTCTAGCTTCAAGGAAAGTAGTATGAAGGGCTCGATTGAACTCTCCCTAAATATACTTTACCTAATCTCAAATATTACCATCGCAAGTGCCATCAGGGAACGCGGGATTTAACGTAATAACTGCACCGAGTCGGGGTTCCGCACGGAATCAGTGAAAATTGCGGATCGGCCGTGTCGCCACCTCCCCAGCCCGCCAAACACCGCCATACTGAATACAAATCGTTCGTTTTTCCGGTTCGGCTTAGCTTAAATCACAACCTCCGTCAGGGCTTTTTTATTTGTTTTTTTTTTAGTTAACATGAATATGTTTATATAGGTAATGTTTTCATTTTGTAATTATAAGGAAGTTTTGCCAGCAGCAAATATAATAAAGACCTAAGTATGTAGCAATACAAAATTACTGACATATCTGTACGTCAAGTGAGATTATTCGTAAACTAACCGTGTACGTTATACTCGTAGTTTATCGTACTTAGACATTTTGTATAATCATAATCAATTATCAATATCCGATCATTCAAAATTGCCTTTATAAAAGAGAAGTTAATTTTTCGAATCATTAAACAGTTATTAATTTATCTAATCCATTAAATTGCTGAGTAAACTTGGAACTCGGGACCACGTCAATCATCTGTCAGCAATCAACATTTACCCAACTCTTTGTATAACTACGCTCTTCTTGAGAGAGGCTGATCAGGAAAGCTTATTTCTTTATTTTTTAAATGGTATTCTAGTGACTGGTGGTAGGCTTCGGCCGTGGCTAGTCACCACCCACTGAACGAAGCCATGTCGCCAAGCGGCCTAGCCGTGTTATTCCATGATGTTCGGTGTTGCCATTCATGGATGGCGGGTCAGATCAGTTGCGCTGCATGTGCCTAGTGAATATAGCGTCTCTTATCTACAGCCGCCTTCCTACCTAGGCAAGTATGCTCCATCGTAGATCTCATCGTCACTTACCATCAGGTGAGATCGAGATCAAATACTTGCCTATAATGTAATAAAAAAAAATAAAAAAAAACTGAAATGAATTGTACGTAACTGAAAATCATTGTTCCTGAATAACTGACCCAAAATAAGTAGGTATGTGCTTTTAATAATGTCTTTGCCATGATAGTAAAAACGTTCTTAAACCTATGGTAGGTTTTAAAATTTTCTATTCTTAAAATACGTGGCACTTATATCATTAGGTATATATTATTTTTTCTTCACGCCTCCTTCATAAAAAACTTAAACAAAAATGATAAAATAAGTTGAAATTTTACAGTCAACTACTTCTGAGAGAGTTTTTACGCGACTTTTAAAGGAAATTACTGCAAAACTTTATCTCGGCTATCGGTGTCGCCCTACCAACTATGTTGTTTTTTTCTTTTAAAACCTAATTAAGTAAATTAGTTTACAGAACTTTTTATAGTTGCTACTTCAGCTCTACATTATTTCTTTTAGGTTAAAACATATATCTTTTCATAAATATAATGACGCAGAAAGGATATACTTACTGAGCGTTGAATCTGCGATTCTTTAGCGCATTTGTGATCATTATGTAGTCAGAATTTCGATACGTCAATTAAAATTAATATTGCTCTAGACTTAGTATACTGTTCCTGAATCACCCCGTCTACTTAATTCAAATACGATTTATTAAATCTTTCATGTAATAAGTGGGTAAGGTTGTAACATTTTTCCACTACCTGCTTTAATATTCATATAAAAGCCGCTTCAAATAATGAATAATATGCCGTAATCATCACACGAATCCTATAAAAATATGTCAAATCAGAGTGCTCCTCAAAAGTTGGTTGACCCATATCTATGCGAAATCTTCATAAAACCTGAAAATTAGGATCCCGTGGCTTCATCCTTAATCAAAATTTTATGTACGGAACGTAGTGCTTTTATATAGAAAACCTATAAATAAGTCCTAAGAGTATTTTTATATTGGTTCTGTGAAAAAGTTGGTTTTCTGATGGCAGATGGCAGCCAAAATGAAGAGGTAGTGTCAAAACATTATATTGGACCAAGTTATTTATTTTAATTTCCTCACTCTTTGCAGTAGCCGAGCCAAAAATCCGTTTTTTAACTGCTTATTGAACAGCAAAAATAGTAGATGGTTCAACTAGTGCATAAAATGGGTAATTTTGCCCGAGACGTTTATCTGCCCGAGCCGAAGACAAGAGTGATATTGAAGTCGAGGATGAAATTGCTGATTTTATGAACGAGTTATACACTCTGCTTTACACTTCGATTTCGAGGAAATGACACGGTGAAAAAAAAATGTTATGAAATTTGAAAAATTTTGTATCATAGCCTAATTGAAAATTAAAAAAAACCTTCTATGACGACATGTTTACCCGCAGATTATTTAAAATGTTCTGCATGAAACTTTAGACTCGGGTCGGATACCTCGTACCGCTTAGTCACAAGTGCATTTTATAAAAAAAAAATCTAGTAATTCCTGGTTTTTAATTAGATAATAATAGAATTTGGCATGGAGTTGTATTGTGTGTGGCTTCCTCGTTAGTCTTAAAATCCTTTTATGCATGTAGGTTTAGTCTGTTGACACCCAGCATAATCAGCGACTATACGAGCATGAAAAGTGAAAAATCCGATCCGATTCCGTACATATTTTGTTAGTCTGTGACGTGTAAATTCCTGAATGTATGTAGGTTTCATGTAAATTATCATTCGCGCCGTCACACGATGGTAATGCTCTAAATCTGCTACCTATACACACTTGATGTATGGTGGTCGCCGTCATGTTTTACAAACCTAAGGCACTGTGCACACTCCACTTGAAACTGTCTCAAAATTAAATTGTAGTTTATATTCAAAATTATAAAACGATACAACGACAATACATATTGACTTACTATCGTGTCCTGATTGACTTACGTTACTCGTATTTTATAAACGTACTTGTCTATGTTATGTGAGTACCTATCCTTATGATATAAGCACAGACTTTTTTAGAAGTTCGGACGTAATGTTGCCACTGGAAAAGTGAAGCTACTTTTTTAATGCATTTTCGGTTATAAATGTGACCACATACAAAACTTTTTGCCTTGTAAATGGTTCGGCATAGACTAAGAAGTTCTGCACATTTTTTGTATGAGTGTGCGTGTGTTTACATGCTAGACAAGAGTATTTTTAGGCTTCATTGGTAGCACACGCCGTGTGTTTTCTAAATATTCTAACAAGTCTGTGATTTTAGTAAGAAATGTCCATGTGTACGCGCGCTCGTACAATCGACGTACCTACCTTTTTGTAAGTCCATTCAACAACGGCTACTCATCTCTAGACGTCGACTAGCAACACTATTTTTAGATGACATGACTTTCGTTATAAGACGCGGTCGTGCGTGTTTATAAATTTATTTAATTTATAAATATTTCAGAAAATAGGCAAGCACATTTTTTTTAAACAAGTCACACACTGCTCCTTAAAAAAAGCTTAAGAAATTTCCCACAGATGCGATCCGAGTTTTACACCTACAAACCTCATTTGCAAGCGTACTCAAAAGTTTAAACAACTGTTTTTTTCATACCGTAATTATTATTGTATACGTTATCTAAGGATGGCAACACATTTAATTTGGTCAGCCAAGCGTTGTTCGTGTGTACGAGTAGAATCAACACGTGTGTAGAGCCTTACTGCCGATATCCCAGGGTTACACGACACACATTCGCGTGATATTAATTAGCATTCCCGGTGTCGTATGCCTGTCTACTTGGGTAATTAGTACGCGTTTGTTATCACCGATCACACGGAAAATTTGTATATTATATCTCAATATTTGGGTGTTATTTACCTACTATACGAGTGTATGTCGCTAATTCGTATGTATGTAAAAAGTTTTTAAACAGATATTACCAAGTCCACCTTGAGCTTAGAAAAAAAACAGCTGTGTCTCGCCAAGTTAAAGGCGCCGTATCGAGCCACAATCTCACAGTCGAGCGCCTCTTCTATCTAACTTATATAGCGAGATGTCTTCTAAACACAGGGTTGTCAACTGAACCATTTTATATTTACAATAAGTTGTACGTACTACCTACCTATGTAGTAACTTCTTCAACCGCGCCACACGCTACAGAGATGGAGCTGCAGACGACATTCAGAACAATTGACAATTCTCCATACAATCCTGCAACGCGCTATAAGAGTTTTTGGAGCACGTAACATATATATATAAGATCCCGACTGTAACCGTTGGGGCAAAGCGCCCGCCCTGTCAGTCATATCACCCGCCTGGCTGGAAAATCTTCCATTTTCCGCTAAACCTAGTTAAATTTATGTACCTTTTTTGTGCCAATCTATATACGCGTATATATTTATATACGCGTATATAGACCTCTGCTCAGCAGGAATTGAAGCCATATTCCACTACGCTAGTCTTGAACGGACTAGCGATCATGATTTAACGTCTTTTAAATACTGCTTAGATTCCCACAGTCATGTATGCTTTCTCTCACATTTTTTTGCTTACTTCTTAAGATATAGCAGCCCTAATAAAACCTTAAAAAGTCCCGAGGCGTTGTTCTAAAAGCCGTCCTTTATTACACATCAAAAATACCTCCAGCGAACACAAAAAGTTCAATCGACAATACACAGACGGGGCTTCTTTGATGTCAATGACGAGAAGAATATTCAAATAGGTACTTAATTGTTGTCAATGTTTTCGTGAGGCTTCTGGAGGTTTTGGCCTTTAGGGGCCTGACGTACCTATGTAGATGTAGATCGACGATTGGTGAGCTTTATAATCTATAGATAGATTATAGCGCGGCACAAAAAAGTGTTACATATTTTAATAGATGAATGAAATGATGAAGGTAGGTTGTACGGTTTACGGTGATGTATAAAATATATATTGTGTAAATAATGTTTGATTTTTCTTAAATAAGGCGAGCCAGTAGCGTTTGGCCATGCGATCAGTACAGCATGTATTTTTTTAAATGTGTCATTATTTGATTTCTTTCCTTGGGAACGTTTTCTATAACCTGGTGTTGATCCTCTTGAAATATTGTACACTATTTCTGTTACACCTTATATTAAATAAAGTCGTGTTAGTTACACCATTTATAACTCAAGAACAGGTGCGCCGATTTTTTATTTTCTTTGTTATTTTGACTCTGTCTTCGCCTCGAATAGCAGAATAACTATTAAAAAATTTGAAAAAAAACTCTCATACGTTAGTTTCTGAAGCGGAATGAAGTTCGCAGTGTCAGCTAGTTTGATATAATAAAGCACAAATTGATATAAAATGTTTACCTTATATCTGAGCGAAATACTAAAATATTATTCAGAGTACGATATCAACAGGTGGCACTTAATAAATCTTTACTACATCTAGTAAATTATAGGTGGGTTATATTGATGTGCATCGCGTAGCTATAAACACTTTTTATACTATACAGTTACTATAACTACTAACACAGTGTAGTAGAAATCATCTCACTGAAACAAACAAACGGACACATCTTGTTAAACTTTGCAATTCCATAAACGAGTTGGTACAGTAAGCGTCAAAGTCGACGCACACGGCGACACAAGGGCTGGGCATTTCCTCGCTCAGCGAGTAGCTTTGGCTATTCAGCGAGGAAATGCGGCCAGCATCTTGGGCACGCTACCACGTGGGCCAATTTTTTTACACTTTTGTAAATATTAAGTAGCTTTTCTATACTCATTTTAATTTATATTAGTTTGTAAATATTTCAGCTCAATTAGTCTAAAATAAATTGCCAAAAGTCCAAAATAAACGATTATCTGTTATATAGTCAAATTATCAAATGATGAAGTTATTCTTGTGAGGAGTTAGTTTTAATAAAAACACCTATCACGTGTTTTTAAAGAGTAACGCAAGCCCAGCGATTTTTGACGCTGGCTGTACATGTACTATGACGTCACTGGCTCGCAAAGTTCCCCTGAACTCCGCACGTGCTCTGCTAATGTGATTAAAATATCCCACTCCGCTGGCAACCGCAACTCCTGACGGATGTGTGCGTCATATCCATGTAATTAATTAATTAAATATTTTATCTCGTTCCACTCGCGAGAGATGTTCCTACTAATGTAAAGATTGACAATGGTTCATTGTTATATTAAAAAATATATAGTAATTCAAATTTTGATTTCTGTACTTTCTTTCTGACCGCCTATTACTCATACGACGTCTACAGTCGTATTACTCACGCGAAATAAAGATGTATTTTATTATTACACATACACAAACAATACCAAGTCAGTCACTTCCATAAAATAATTCCGTCTACAATATCAAGCAACATTGTTTACATCAGATCGTAGAACGTGCGGGCCTGACCGTGTCATGTAATGGGATGGGCAAATGGAAAAATTATGTTATTCCGATCGAATGTAATCGAGATGTTAGCCTCTAGCTATGAACGACTACGAAATAAACAGCACAGAGTCCGTTCGTTACAGGAAAAGATGGAGCGATCCCTAATAAGATTATTTACGTAAGCATTATTTGTCTGGTATCACGAATCCGCGTCTGAACGAAGGAAATGCTATTTGGCCATTTCCATGAATATCCTGAATACATACTTATTATTATGTCCTAAAACCTATTGATGATTCCGTTCGATACGGTGATATAAACAAAAATATACTTACAAAACAAAATGATGAAAAAGGTTTGCGTTTGTAATAAAATTCTAAGCATTTGTAGAAATATCCATCAATCTCCGATAGATACGCGCTGGGACCGGGCCCGGGGCGCGGTCCCGCACTCCGGGTCACCAATATGAATAATTTTCCAATCCGAACGTTTATTCACTCCTTTGTTCGCCATTTTTGGTTCAGAAACAATTTTATGACGAATCGTAAACGCCTTTTTATGCAACGATACAATGGAATACGTAATACATTACGGTGACAATTTGCGATATGTGCGCGCGCAATTTATTGGAGTCGATCAAAGGGAAATGTTTTTTTTTTCACGAATTTGTTGCATCGCTAACGTAAATGAGCTTGCTTGTCTCCCAAATAGTTTCGTACAATAAGGTACATGCACAACACACACGCTGGAAGTAAAGTTGTTTATTTTCATAGATCGTATTCATATAGAGTTGCATAAGTATGCAGACTATTGAAACTGTGTCCCAACAAATAATTAATCACTATAGTTACATTAAAAGATTTTAAGACTCTCCAGCTTCAAGTTCATGGAGTAAATTAAATCGCGTAAAGAACCAGACTTATTAGAGCCTTGCGCAACCGCATGTACCTAGATCATAATGTCGGCTTTGCGCGACTTAGCTGGGCCCTAAACGAGATCCTCGCGGAAGCACTGTTATTAACTCATCCAACTTTAACAGCCTCATAAACTGAGAGGTGAGGAAACTGGATGTTAACAGGCCCGTCTGTGTTAGTTTTTCTTGTACTTTGTAGGAAGCGCGATATAATAGTTTGTGAAAATTATAGGTGGCATTTAGTGGACTGAGTAATTTAAGTAGATGGCTGAACAAAGCTAGGTATACCAAAACATATCAGTAGCCAAGATTTCTTGATACTGATAATGGTCTGTCTCTGTGTGGTATACAGTGAAATAATTGTTTAACCAAACGTTGACAACTAGTAAAACAAATATTGTGAAATACGAACTAAGTGTTACCAGTAATAAAATTCGGTTTATTACTAGTAACACTCAGTTATCTAAATTTAAGTTATTTTGGAAATAAACAAAAAATCAACTAATTAGATTTTTCAGTGGAGTTTTTACAAGATGTTTACCTAAAATGGTAGTATGGCAGCGTGCACAAGCTTACGGCTAAGCAACAAAATATTTGTGAAGCTTCTCAGAATTGTTGCCTCTAAATAAATCACTACTAAGTACACGAAGTAAATAGATTTCTGGCAAACTGTAGAGCAACTTTTGCACTTCTTTTCATGTTCAGTTTGACATATTTTCACATAACTTTTCAGATTCGTTGCAAGCGAATGATGAAAGGGTGTTTGTTGTATAGTACAATTTAGAGCAAATTCGGCATGCTTAAACCACAAAATGTATTTTAAATTTAGTATTACAAGGTCTAAATTAGCATAGACTAGAAACCGACCACAATAACATTGGATAAAAGCTAGGAAGAAGAACATACCAGTTTTAAATAGAAACAAACCAAACCTGAGCCGTTGAATGAATCAAATGCTATAAACAAATCCGCCCTAAAAACCTATCCTTGTTCAGAGCATCATTCAACGACATCACCAATACATCACCAAGATTTCTGAATAGCGAGCACTTTGTTACTTACACATCTTCGGCGCAGACTCCAAAGATAGGTCATTTTTCTTCAACACCATTAGTGGGCTCCGTCCGAGACCAAACTGCGGCCGACCCAAACATAAACAAAGTAATGGCCTGTAGAATGACAAAGAACACCCCATCACAGGCCGAAGCGAGGGAATCAATAATGCCGGACGTGATACTATCTACTCGTTGCGGTCTTACATTGAAATCCGATGTTACATGTTCTACCTATTTATATGGTGTTATTACTATTATCTTTAATCACTATAAACCCACTACCAACTAACTATCCGTATAATAATGATATTCGTTTTATGTTGGACCCATTTGTGGAGTTTATAAAACTGCGGTCATTATCTTTTTACAATTCCTCACGGAAGTCGAGTTGGATGTAGTTTCAAACAAACGGGTTAGATACCTTATGAGTAATAAACAAACGACAGTCCTCTAAATGATTAATATTTTTTAAACGGGCTCCCACTATCAGTTTTTGCTAAACATTTACTTAACATTCGACCACTGTAGTTTTTGAATTCAAAGAAAATATCTTTCTAAAGTTTCGCAACATCAGAAAGACTTAAAATAATATATTTCTCAATAAAATCTTATATCGAGATAAGCTTTTCTATTCAGGTACCTATCGAATTAGTTAGTAGATAGAACATAGTAGACCAAAATTCAACCTTAAACCGTAACACACGACCTTACCAACCTACCTATATACTTGATTCGTTCTATGAAATCAAACGGACATTGTATCGCCTGTAGGACTTCAATCATCTAAATGTACTTAGTGTAGAAAATCAGGGATCTGTCGAAGATTATAATCTCGTCTCTGAATATATATTGAGGAGACAATAATAGCAATTAATGTGCTAATTCATGTGTCAACTACGAGTGTATCTGATGGGAATTTATGGAGGTGTGCGCGTCGGTCTCACAAAGGGTTAGACGTGTATATAATACACATAGTTAAGTCTTAGTAAAATATATGCTATGAGAAGAACATTAATCACAGTATGATTATTCCTTACCAACATTAAGTATACTTGTTTCCGGGTTTTGATTTTCACTACGGCTAACCTTAAGATATCTGATTGAAATTTAGTATAAAGGTAGGTTATAATCTGGAAAAACACACACAAGATTTATATAAAAAATATGGATAAATATTTTTTAAGATTTATATATACCTATCTCAAGATGAAATGACGGAAACATTGGACTAGGGGCGAACGCAGTATATAATAGTGGATATTAAACATCCATGAATAAAGTACAAACTTGCGTGCTCATCACACAAAGTTTGTCCCTACCAGGATTCTAACCCGGGACCCTCAGCATAGAGAGCCGGGTCACTACCTTCTAACTTAATCGCGTCTTCAATTAAGCGATGTTTTTTTATATAAAGTATTACGACTATAGAAGAAAATATTGTTTTACCTGGCAAAGTTTAGTAGGTAGGTGCTGTCACAATGTACCAATAATTTGATTACGCTGTGTAATTAAAGTTTATCTTTAGTCATCACAGTTTATTTTCAGTATACTAAACCATTATTTTTTTGTTATATCTCATTTATAACAACTATGAACTAACTGACATTTGCAGGATGTGAAAAGGCATATATACTTTTAAAAAGTCACCAAACGACACAGCATTTTATCTGAACTATTTTAGATTTTTAGCATGATTGATTAGGTCTTCCGTCAGTTGATCTTGCTACAATGGATAATATAATATCAAGTAATTTTTAGAGAGAAATCCTAGTTAAAAGTAACAGTGCTAAAATGATGCCGAGGCATTACGGTGGGCTATAAATAAATCATTGTTAGACCTTGACAATGATTTATTATACATACAGACATATGTAATAAGTCTTTGACCAAGTCATTCATTTTTTTTGGGTACATATAATTGGAGTCTCGGGAGACAGCAGAGTATGTGAATAGTATTAAGAATATCGCTTTTATTTTTTCGTAATTAAAATCCGGAAATAAAAAATATATCTAACAACATTTATTCAGCACACGTTTTAAAATTATAATAGCTCTCATCGAAATTATATTGTTCGCGAGCAGCCCAAATTTTCGAGTTTCACAAAATTCATCCTTTAACCAAACAATCTTTACTTTCGCCTAATTCAACAGTTTTTCCCGGGCGCGTTGAAAAACGAGAAATAAGTAACTCCGAAATTTGCCGGGCGTACATTTTCAAACCCCTTGTTTGCTTTCGCCCGGTCTAAATTAATATTGAACGTTGAAAATTAGGATCGGACCGAAATTATGTCCGACCGAAACATGGCCGATCTACTGGCCTATGTTATTTTTGTGGGCAGCCGGCATCACGTTAATGAACGAACACATACCGATGCACCGGATTATTTTGTTTATTCGTTTCGGTTTATTAAAATGTAGATGTATTTACTGATAACTGATGAAGTTATTTAACGGCCGAATACAAATTACCGATTGGAATGTTATTTCGTACGGAATGGCTAGCGTTTTATTAAATTTCGGTAAACATGAATTATTAATTATTATTTATGGAATTTTGCACAATAATTTAATTAAAATACATGAGCGTTATTATATGAATTGTATGCTACACCAACATTTGCTTGTTTGATACATAGGATATATGTTTTTAATACACATAATTATGCATGTACCATGGTCACCATTCATAAATGCCTACACGTAAACCAGCTGACTGGGTATCGCTTGTTCCAGACTGCACAACATCGTCACCATCGAGTGGAGTGTTGGGCAGGGTGACCACAGTTTCCGTGGCTGTGACCGGACTGGACCGGCCTCCGCTCTCCGTTAAAAAGGTCCGACCCAAACCGGCATCGCCCAACAGACAGGGACCTCAGCAGTGCCAAGTAAGTACTATTTGTATCAAATATTCTAATAGCAAATATTTCTGAAAGATCCTTTAATAGAGTCTAATGTAAGGTCAAGTTTTTACGTTTCCTTTATTAATTCAAACAGCTTCTTACCCTCCAACACAACCCAGTTTTTTGTGACCCAGCTTTCTATGCTGTGGTCCTGGGTTCCTTTTTTTTATACATTATAGGCAAGTATTTGATCTCGATCTCACCTGATGGTAAGTGACGAGTGAGCATACTTGCCTAGGTAGGAAGGTGGCAGTAGATCGCTACATTCACTAGGCACATGCAGCGCAACTGATCTGACCCGCCATCCATGAATGGCAACACCGAACATCATGCCGGAACACGGCTAGGCCGCTTGGCGAAATGGCTTTGTTCAGTGGTTGGGTGGTGACTAACCACGGCCGAAGCCTACCACCAGTAGAGTTGTCACCTAGTTGGCACCACCCAGGGTCACGTGTAGGGTATCTCGAGGGTACTTAATTCTCCTACGGACGAAGGTGACTCGACACTAATTTATGCTCGATTCGGTTCGAATCCCGGTAGGCGCAAACTTTGTGTGACGTATGATGAGCACGAATGTTTGTAGCCGAGTCATGGATGTCACCCGAGTCGACATCTAGTGCCCAAATTATATTGAGAATTCTTACTTGAGGCCAGATCTAGGTGTGTATAATAAATGTCCAGAATAAAAACAAAAAAAAACGATTTAACTCTACACTATAAAGTTCTCGCGTACTTACTCACAGACATATTCTGTTCTGTTCCAATTCAAACAATAAATTCAGCAACACAGACCGCTCAGTACGTGATTTATACACATACAGTAGGTTTATAAGATAAAGGACAAATCGGGACAGACACGAGCGCGGTGGTACCGCTGTACCGAAGTCGTCGACGTCATAGACGTGTTGTTATTCCGGCTAGCTTCCGCCTCATAACGGCCGATGGACCGCGGCGATTGCCTCTATTTGTCTTCTGCTACAAAGGATCACACACTCAGCCGCACATTCGTCTTACAGACACGCACCGCAGCTTTCTTAGGCCGTTGTTTAAACGCATTTATTGGGCTCATACTTTCGGATATATTTATTGCGGTTGAATATATACATTATCATATATATATACGAAAACAATCTTTCATTTTCATTTATAAAAGTAATTTGTTAATGTAGGTACCATGTAGCCTTTAACTTGTAATGATATACTTAGAGTTAGTAGTTTTATTTCACCAGTTGCCAAAGTGTGCCTAGCCGTTCCTACATTGTTCTCACATACCCATAACATTGTACTGCTCAAAACCGTATCGGATCTTTTTAAATAGAGCAACCATAGAGTTTTTTGCCCGTTCTTCAACCTAGGAACGGCATTCCGCACGTGTGGTCAAGTTGTAGCTTAGCATTTTGTAACTATTTCGACGATTCATAAGTACTGAACTTAATGGTTTACATGAATAAGAAATATTCTGATTCTGATTCTTTACGACGTTTTTACCACTTTGTTTTGTTGGTTAGATAATAGTGGTAAACATCACATTTGGCCATATTGATACGTTGACATTACAACACTGTTTACTGATGATCTCGGTCGATAGGTCAATATTTTTTTAGAAACTAACACTTCTCGCGGTATTTAACATATTTAATAACAAGAAATCTAACAACATTTAGGCTGTGTCCCCAGTCGGCAAACTGTCAGCGGCCGACTGAGTGAGCCGCAAATTTGTGGCGAACTGAAATTCGAGTTAGCTGCAAACTCAGATCAATTTGCGTGCGTCGCAAGCAAACTGTTATGTGTTAGCCGCTTATTTAGGTCGACCGACCGACTGAATTTTGACTGTCAACTGTCCACATGACAGTTTGCGGCAAACGGACTCACTACGCCCGGCGATCAAGCATATCGCCGCCGCTGACTGGACCCGTTTTTGCTGTGAGTCGGCCGCTCACTGATCAATCGGCGCGCGCAACACAGCAAACTGCGTCGAGTGAGCGCAAACTAGCAAACTGTGAACACTGCATTTCAAATATATGCAAGGGCGTACTAAACCGATACGCCGCTAACTCAGTCGGCCGCTGACAGTATGCCGACACAGCCTTACTCCATATACGCGTTTAATGAAATACAATCTACCCCATATATAGCAGTTTGCTAAACAAGAATTTTCTTTATAAAATAAATATTCAATAACTCAACTATTCGTTATTACGCAGGAATCTGTATGTTTTATGAAATATCGTATCGATCGAGTCGTGCTCGGTAAACTGAAATACTTATTCGCTTGCTCGTGTCGGTATTTATTGCGTATTTTTAACCGACTTCAAAAAGGAGGAGGTTCTCAATTCGGTTGTATTTTTTTTTAAGTGGGCCACGTCTATATGGGTAACACGGCGCATGGACGAGACTATTACAATGGCGAAATTCTGTTATCAAGATCTCTGATGTCAAAGTGTAGTGAGTGTGCGCATCGCATGGCAACACACTGGAGCTTACTTTTTTTTGTAAAATTAATTGCCTTAAAAAAACCAAGCCCGCTGAGTTTCTCTCCGGATCTTCTCAGTTGAGGTCGCGTTCCGATCCAGTTGTAGAGTTAAGAAAAAATATGTTAATGACAATTTGTAAGTGATTCGTAGGCCTATACGAAATAAACAATTTGACTTCGACTTTGACTTTGATAAAATATTTTTAAGAGGTAGTCATGTTACAATGTCTCTTGGAGTTTTTTTAAGGTGACATATTTAGTAAAACAAAATTAGATCGTAGGAACTCAAACCAAAATAACTTGATCTTGAACAGCTCGACAAACCGTTTAGCTACTATTGGCTGCGGCAACGAGTAAACACAACTAATTGCCACTCACTACCCCGTCTACCTTAAACTAATGCCCCCGTCCGATTTTCATTTACTTATAAAGAATTTAAGATAAATTAGAGTATACTTTCGCTTGAACGCTAAGATTCAGTTTGACTTGAGCTCATTAGGGATTGGTTGTTTAATCATTTGTCTGGGTTTTTATTTTTTTTATTAATATAAAATATTTAACATTTTCTGTAGTAGAGGTATTAAAAAAAACATTACTAACTAATAGTTGAAATGAACATAATTAATATTTAAAGAGAATTTTTAGTTACTTTATATATTATACTTTTCACATGACCTTATCCACATTTGTTTTGAGGATAAATATAGTAGTATACTTACCGGCAAGGTTTTGTCACCAACTTGAATGAATAATATAATCACCATCAAGGCTGTAATCTTCAAAGGGGTTAGCAGAGGAACAATGCAGTTCACAGAAATTTTGCGAATCGTATTTGGTCACAATGTTATAGGGGTCTATTGCCTATATAAAGGCTTTATATAGCTAAGTATCTCCCTCAAAGCGCGGGATTCGGGCCATAGCTCACGACACCTGTCTATTACAGGTTGTTGGACTTCACACAGCTTCCGAAACACGAACTTTGCCTTCACGATCCAGCAAGCGATAATAAAACAACATTTTTTTAATACCTTTTTACTGCTAAACACACAATTCATAGAAACGTGTAAATATTGAATAAAGTTGCCTCTGAGACGTTAAAATTCACCGGAAGTACGTTACACAAACACTAAAAGGCCGGGGAGTGTTTCATTTCCGGTGCTATTTCAGAGGTCACGCGACCACGAGAGGGTACCTCGTGTAAGTTGGTACTTTTATCTTACCTTGGATGCGAGCACGCGTGATACTATGTCCTGGGAAACAAACGGGTACATTTCATATATTTACATACGTTTTAATTTATCGTCGCAAGTAAGGAAGGTATGTAAACTTTGCGCATCTTTAGAGCACAAGTGACTCGAAAATTCTAATATTTTTTATATTATTTTTCGTAAGTTAAAACGAATTATGTGCGAATAAATGGCAGACAGTAGCACTATATTTGTTTTACAATAGATTTTCTGATTCGATTAAATTTAGTACCTGTTGCAAAATATAGAACAAATAATATATATTATAATAACATGACTAGATAATTTTTTGGTGGATATACTCGTATCATGTATTTAAATAAGCGTACAAAGCGGGACCAGTTATTTACACACCAATTAAAGACTATAAGTATCTTAATAATATCTGCGACTTCGTTTAGATAATGACTTGCAGTATAAATGGATGGGTTTAAGTAGTAAATATATATACTGTATTGATTTCTTATATTTACGCGAATACTACACATTGAAATAAAACTATTTTTGAAACTATGACACCAGGACGTCAACCACCTCAGTCCTCCCGTGACCATGGTTGCTGTAAAGCAGCCGAAACGTCGGGAACGTAAAATCAAAATATAAACGCGATAAAATCCTAAAAAAATGTTTTATTTCAATATATATCCTGTGTTAAATTGGTAGGCACTTAATAATTATATTTCGGTGATGAAATAAGTAAAACACAGAAGTCTGGACATAAAATTTTATGTAATTCTATAAAACCAAGTTCTCGCGGATCAGCATCCGAAGCTTGTTTTATTCGTCTGTAAAAATTCATTTAGAATTCTGAGAGCACATCAAATATTATTATTAGTGGCCCACGTTGAGATGAGATCGGAAACTGTGTTTGTAGGTCACTCGAATACCAACAAAAGAGGGATAAGGGACGTCGCCGTGAGGGGGCGCCACTAGGGTCACCACATAGGACATGGAAGATTTTCGGAAATTCTTGCTTGTAATTTCAGCATTAGTTGTCAGTGACCCTGCTTTCTGTGCCCCGGGTCCCGGGTTCGAATCCTGATAGGTACAAACTATGTGTGATGTTTAAAATCTATATAAGTAATATATACTGGGTTTGCTCCAGTCTATTGTACGGTACCCATAATACACGCGTTGCTTAGTGTGGGACCGTATGTATAGTTTGTTCGTCTGGCGATATTTATTTATTTAAATATGATTTTTTTTTCGGTATTAGGTAATAGTTACTTAATATGGAGAAATGTTTAAATAATAATAAAAGACATAAACTGAAAATAAATAAATCTGAGTGAGTATTGTTATATTATTTCCTTATCGCAGGAATTATCAAAATATTATACAAATCGTAATTCCTGATCGAATATTACATACTTTCTTTAACGTGTACTTAGGTAAGTACTATGTTTTCAACAAAACTTACTGTGCCACATAAGTATTTGCGTTATTCCAAATTAAGTAATTTTATTCAAAATTATTGGGAATATTTATATCTTGCATTATGTGGTCACCATAGTAGGGGCGCTCCCCTATTCTAAGCAAAGTACCTATTCATCATTTCTTGGTGAACACCCTCGGGGCGCGTAATTGCAGGCGTTGTAAACGAACTGGAGCCGGGATGCTGGGCTCATCTCTGATTCCGCTAAATATCTCTGAGTGGTTTGAACGTTTTTAGTAATAGAGGGATACAATTTTCTAAGTTAACATGTACTTACGCTGTATTGAAAACACATTCTTTGTGAAAGAAAAATGACACTTAAAGTCGGCAAAATATTGACGTATACAATCCTTAATTTAAAAAAACTACAACCTACTTATACCAAACTAATCGTCCCTTAAGTTTTTACAATTGTATTTTGTATCTAGGTTATGAAAAAATATCAACACGCTTGTAATTCTCGAGCGGGTAAGCAGACTGTATGATATTTAAGTATTATGTACATGTTAGGGGCATCGTAGATTTATATTAACCGTTGTCCACATTTTATAATGTACCGATCCGTGATAGAAGCTATCCCAATTTATTTATTTTAATCCTTGAAATATAGTTTTATTTCAATGTTTAGTATTTGCGTAAATATAAGAAATCAATAGGGGTATATATTACCTACTATCATTACCGCATATTCTAAGTATATGCTACATGCCAAATCCTAATCGCTATCCTTTCAAATCCCCGCATAAAGTTTTCGGTAGCCTAACCCAATCAGAACTACAGTTGGAACTGTCGGACTCCGATATCGCTAATTGGCCTCCCAGCTAATAGCTTGATGGTACCTGCCAATAAATGCTTATTGATGTCCCCCGCGATCTTCGGCCGACCCTTGTCTCGCTCTACCCCCCCTGCCAATAATTAATCAGCCAATTAACTAGATCCACAAAATGGATGTGATATTTCCGAGAACAGATTTTAAAGGATATTCTTATTTGATATTGGTCTGTGATTGATCTACGAGTATGTGAAGGGTGGAGTCACGTTATTGAGGTAGGTTTACATCTGAGTACAATTTATTTAATTTTAATACAAAGTCAAGTCATTTATTTCGTATAGGCCTACGGGAGCTTACAAATTGTCATTTACATTATTTTTTTCTAAATCTACAACCGGATCGGAACGCAACCTCAACTGAGAAGATCCGGCGTGAAACTCGGCGGGCTTGTCTTTTTTTTAACAACCATGATTTTTACATAGAATAAAAAAATAAGCTCCAGTGTGTTGCCATGCGAGGCGCACATACGCTACACTTTGATATCATACATTTTGATATTTGAGGGTCAGAAGAAGACGTAGCGTAGTTCGACTTGGTGGAATCTTACATGGGATGAATTCTACTTTGACAGCCGTTACAACCAGACAGAGGCCTTAAATAGTCCAACCTTAGGGTACACATAATACGCACCAATAGTGGACTCCAATAAAAATATATAATCCCGAAAACGGCTAGGAAACAATTTAGCGTATTTCATTCACACAAAACATTGACATTTATAATATTAGTGGGATCAAATTTAAATCCTATCTCTAAATAATAAAGTAGAAATATTCGAGTCGATCGAATATTTGTAGCGAGCCTATCGTCGACTTGTCGTTAATCCATCACAATTAGACCCGATAAAATAAACGTTATTGGGGTGATTTTAAATGATTGACGGTATAATGGGATGTAGGTACAAGGATACTAATTAATTTGTACGTGCTCGTCCCGCTGGGCCGTGGTAATCACGCATCCCTCTACTGAGGAGGAGGCTACGGATGGTAAATTTGTCGGTACAAGCCTGTTGATGTATCGAATTAGATACCTTTTTTTCCATAGCATCTGATTTAATTAGGATCGATTGAGTATCGTTAATGTGGGTTTCGTGGACGTGTTAAACTTTTTTTAAATAACAATTTGTAACTGTCCAAATAAAGAATGGGATCGCGGCTCATTAAGCTCGTACTGTCAGTATACTAAAGTATAGACTGTGCTGGCAGTATGTCGAGCCGAGTATCGCACCTGTACCGTACAGTTCAGCTTGAATAAATAATATAGTACAGTACATGGAACAGAAAATAGTAATAAATGTACATTAATCTGAATAATTTATTCACTAATTTCTATCAGTTTCGGGCACAAATGAATAAAATACATCTATAATCGAAAGGCTATAATTGGGTTATGTTCTTTGTCCGGAATAATAAGTTTGAAATAGCACGCTTATTTGTCTTATTTTGACTTTAAGTCTTCAAAGGCCAAAATCAATATTTAATGCAATTTGCAACAAAGAAATATGCCTCAAAGAAATATGACAACAAATACTTCTACCACAAATATTTCTTGCACAAAATTATGTCATTAATTCTCATTCACCGGACATTATAGAGGGATGAACTTGTTTTGTGCCGTCTCGAGATAATATTATATTGTTATTTGTTTTAGTTCAATATTTCACTACCACACAACATTGTCAAGTTATGTGATCCCTCGCAAATCCCCCGTTGAGCCTCGCCTCAGCGTTTGGGTGTCTGCCAGCCCCAGATAACCCACACCGCTTGCACAGAACACAACTATAAGATTGCACAAAGTATAACATTTATATGTCGAAAATCATATAAAATAAAAATAAACTTTTTAACAAAACAAAAACCGTCTTCAAAAATTAAAAAGCAAAAAATAATCTAATCTTGAAATCTACCTTGTCGAACTGAATCAAATATGTAACGAATGTGAAGTCGGTGCCAAACAAACGTAAAAAAAAAGATACAACCGAATTGAGAACCTCCTCCTTTTTGAAGTCGGTTAAAACTAATGAACGTATTACTTGTCCTTCACCGTTGGGACACAATAGCAACATTATATGTGCCGACAATTGAATATGTTCGTATCTGAATTGTGCTTACCCTTTGAATGTATATCGTAGAAGCAGTACCGATACAGATATATCGAAATTGGATTAGCATTAATCCAGATTAGTGTGAGAATTAACACAGAAACTCTCAGTTACATTGGTTTATATAGTTACGTAGACAGTGACTGTGTGTTATCTATACTCGCAAATTGGAATCCCATAGGAAGGGTTAGAAATATTCGAACTAGTTGAACGGCATACGTGATAGATCTCTGGCGAGTGGCGACTCTATCGCCGTACACATGCAGTTTCTGTAAGATGGTTCATTGTGTTTTGATCACAACATCCACAGATACACTTAAGGGGAAGCTCAGGGTCAGGGCGCGAAATTCAAAATGTCAATGGTTTCTATTTTTTTACGAAAAATTTGGACATCTTTACGATGTAATTTAGTGTTTTGCGATATTAGCATTCTGCATTGGATGTAGTAGTAGTAGTAGAGTTAGTAAAAGTAGCGGTTTTTACAAACCTTATGGTATTGTATCGGATTAGGTACTTTTTTAAGCAAATTTAATACATCGAGACATTCAATGCAGAATGCTAATATCGCAAAACACTAAATTACATCGGAAAGATGTCCAAATTTTGCGTAAAAAATAAAAACCATTGACATTTTGAATTTCGCGCCCTGACCCTGAGCTTCCACCTTAATATTAGAATAGAACTCTATTCTACCTTGTACCATACCGGGAGTAAGCTTACAATAATGTATTGAAAAATAATAGTCGCTTATGCCGCGGCTACGCCCGACCTACCCTCAATTTTGATCTGCATCTTTTGGAACCCCCTAACAAAGGTAGCCCAGAATGCTCCATAAAATAGATACATGGAGATTATTCTAATAAAACACTTGTTTTAGATCGTAAGTCGTCCAAACTTTTTTTTATATATGATACATTTAAATATACCCAGCCGATTTTAATATTACTATAAATGAAACCCCTACATACGAGATACCGTCAATTTACAGCAAAGAGACCAGTTGGCCGTTCGCCAAACCGCGCCAGGTAATCCCACAAGTGCTTGCGGCCGTGTCCGCGGACTCTATGGCCCGATATTTAGTTCAGTATTTGATTCGGCCCCATTTTGGTCCGGCTACAGTTATTACGCGCGCCGCGGGCCAGTCACGTACCGCTGGCAGTGCTTTTTGTAATTTTGAATGCAAATTTGTATCGCTGAGTTGTTAGCAGCATGTTTAACTGTAGTACAAGTTGGTTGTGACAGAGAGTATAAAAATGGCGGATCTGCGCATGCCTCATTTATATACGGGAATTTGTAGAGCCGCCATTTTTGTTCTAGAAGTTTGTGGGTATCTTCGATATGTCTTTGTTAATATATTTTAAATTAGGATTCGTCGCGCGAATAGCTTTGGGAATCCTTACCTTGCGATATACAGCAGCCTAAAATTAGATCGATAGGTACTACTATTAATTGATTCATTATGTGTCCTTCAACATGAACATCGGCCATTCGGGCCCATTCCATCTGTATGTTGTTATTCAATTAATCAGTTGTAAATTGCTTTTATGAACAATCTGAAAGCCATATTTTTAAACAACATTTTTATTCATTTATGTTTATGATTGCATTATTAGTAGATTCATAATGCCGAACATATTCTCGCCAAGGGAGTGTACAGACCGAACGTTCGGACATTTCAAATAGTTAAACAAGGAATCATCGCATGCATAAAATGTGACAGGTGTCGTAAACCCATGGTTACACCCATAAATGTACCTTGCATTTTTTCAATGCTTAATCATTTTACGAACACTAAAATATTTCTGAAATTAGAATAATAAAATGCAGCTTGATGCCTTCAGCAGTTATTTAGATTTCAGCAGAGAAGGAAAGATATACGCAGTTGTAGGTCAGGTACAATCACCATTTTCATGGAAAACCAGCTCAATATGTATTCACCGTGTGGGTATAGTTTAGTATATCTCCCAATAGAGCCTAAACTAAGTCTATTTGATCGCACGGCTCAACACAGATTGAGCAAATACGCAACACAAACACAAAAGGTCCACAGGTAATCCTAGATCACGAGAGAATCCTTTCTTCCCTAAAAAAGGTAAATCCGAATCACCTCGCTGTTAGTTTTCTTGACAAATTCGCATTATATTCGTTATATCCCACAACCCACGATTCAAAAAAAGAAATAAATAAAAGTAGAAATGAATACTCGGTTAACACAAGGACATGTAAACAAGTATGTAACTACATACTTTTACACCTTGGAAATGTCACTACATGTCTTTTGGCGATAAATGCCCTGAAAACAGATGTTTCATTGAATTACAATGTAAAATATGAGTGCATGAGAAGCGAGAACGAGGCTAAATGAAATTAGTATTAGTTAAAAAAAAAAGTTTGTGCATTTTCAAATTAAGAATTCTAATTGCAAAGGAATTTTGATATTCTCAACAATAACACTCTCATGTAGATACTCGTATATTGATTTCTTATATTTGCGAGAATACTACATATTGAAATAAAAAAAAAACAATCTCATGTAGGTAGTTTACTTCAAATGTGAACTCAAATAGAATGCAGTGTTTTTATTTCAGCACAACGATGGGTTTTCCATCTACGTGTTTGCCTTTTAAAAGCGCGGCGGGGCGCGGCGGTGGCCATTTGTCACAGTCATGCCACCTTTTGTCTTGCCCGCAAAGATATTTATATCTTCCCCTAAACTAAAAGGAGTGCATTATTTCAATGCTTTTGTTAAAATTCATGCAATCTGACCATTTTCTATTTTATATTCTTGTTGTTTTTGAGTATTTTATTATAAGTAGACGCCAAAACAATTACAAACAAAAAAATATTTCTTTAAAGTCTGCTCTACATTCACTCTATATACACTCTACACAAACTATTTGAAATACATTTTAAGAGGTGATACCCCCAAGATTGCGGCAAACCAACATTTTCCAATCCAAACATCGTATGAAAAAATCGCAAAATATTTTCTTAAATATGTCATGAAGAATATACCTAATGCTCTATTCCAAATACAGAAAAAAAAAACAAAAGAACAACAAAACTAGAGAAGTAAGACAAATCTACGCGGGACAACAATAGGGCAAAGATATTTTTTTTTTCAATTCAAACATAAAAGAATGTTTCGCCATTCGGATACTCGGATTATTTGTCAACGACCGAGTTGTATTTTTGTTCAAATGTAATGTACCCGATATTTATAAAAGTAAACAGATGGAATTTTGAAAATCACTATTATGTTTGAGATGTTTTCTGTAATATTATTCATAGATAAATATAATTTGTTTGCCCCATTCTCATAGCCATTCCACCCATTCTCATAGCTATAATATGTTGAGACGCATCTTAAATATGTCGCAGCATCTATGGTCACGGTGTTACGGTTTATGTTGTTTGCCAACCATTAACCGACTACTAGCTAACACCCTCGCGAAGCTACTCTTTCACACTCAGCCAGTACCTAGCTCGAACGGCTCAAACACCGCACCTAAATATATCCCGTGTTAAAATAAAATAAGTATTTAATTT
This sequence comes from Pheosia tremula, assembly GCA_905333125.1. NCBI lineage: Eukaryota > Metazoa > Arthropoda > Insecta > Lepidoptera > Notodontidae > Pheosia > Pheosia tremula. The sequence continues at coordinate 6,149,964 of HG995415.1, forward strand.
GATTTTATAATTATTCGTTCCGTAAGTAATCTAATATTTAATATACTTACTTATTCAACATTAAGGAAATAGTTTTTTCACCTGTTGTTTTTATTTATACTTTTTCTACCTTCTCAACATTACTATAAATGCATTGTAATGTAATAGTTTACTACTATAATTATTTTAGATATACTTGCACTGGTCGACTGAACCACAGATTTCCGAAGTTCAGGCACATGCATTAAAATAAAAACAATCTATGCCTAAGTAAAACATTATGCTCATTTGTTATGGTATCTTTTTAAGATATTTTCTTTTTAAAAATTGAATCGTGCCAGTGTAAGCCCGTCCGTTCATGCCATTATAATCGCGTATTCACATTCACACTCGGCTCGAATCAGAACAAAACTGCGACTACCAAGTACAAGACTAGCCGAATCTCAACAAAAGTTAAGTTTAGTAGTACCATAACCGTCTAATCAATCAATTTCAACGTGTTTTCGTCACGCCGTGGACATTCAACCGACATAATAAAGAAAAGTCGATCATGGAAAAAACTAAATTAGTCCACATAGAGTCGACGCGATCAGTCAGTAGATAGGCTAGAATTTGACGTACACCTCTATTGACACCGTATTTCTCTGATTTGCTTACGTCCACTATTTTTTTTTCTTCGCCAATGTAATCAACGGTTGCTAATAAACGTTGCGCATACCAAAACTAATCGGAGTCCCAGTACGTGACTGGCCTGCGGTCCCGCCCGCCCGGTCCTCGATGAATTAGTTTCAATCATTATCATTGATAGAAAGTAATTGATATTCTACAGACGAAGGCCATGGAACTGATAGTGACTGGACGTGGTATAATTGGGTCCCTGGTATTATACCGATTTACGAAGCGTAATTTAGTATTTTAAGGAAATAGTAGTATAATTATTGCAATGAAAATGTCAGATTTATCAAGGTTATTTTTTCTTAGATTCCCGATGGATTTGGTTTACCGACTATGTAGTCGGTAAAGCATACTATCAAGTACTTTTTATATTCAGCGACTAGTCGACAAAAACATAACCGGCATCACTAAAATAAAGCATTGTGTGGGTACTTTTTGAGCTTAAACAGTATGCTGTCATAACACACTACACTTTCAACACTGTGAAAGTGTAGTGTGTTTCGGTTAAAAGTGTTATTAGTGCGCTCACGTATTTATTTAAATTTGACAACCCTAGCTTATAGAAATAGCGAGAAATATTAGACCATATCACTAATAATATAGTATGTCAAGAAATCATTCGCCTGTAGTATTTAGCTTTTTGGCAAATGAGATTATTGTATTTCAACTTATTTTTTTTTTTGTAATGGGTAGATACTTCAATTCGAGTTGCCACGCTTTGCCCCACCCTGTCACAAACTCTGGCTGTGGCGATATTTTCATCTATCCATTGTTGCTTCGTTGAAAATTTGAAAAACATTAGCCTGTCTTAAATAAAAAATAAAAAAGTTGCAAAATATTCTAGATACAAAAATAGTCTTCATAGACTTTTACAGCATTGACCAGCCACTCGTGTCGGGATCCCGTGATATCAATAGCGCCTAATTCTCAGAGTCGATCCCTCCAATCCCCGCGAAGTGACGGCTTGGACTTGATCCAATTAGCGCAGCCCTCGCCGCTGTAGCATCAAGATGGCGCCGATCGATATCCGCTATCACCATTCATTGTCTAAATTGAAAATAACACTAGGCACTTAAAAAATGTGGCTAATTTTTTTTTGGATTTAGTTTGTAGTGCGCAAGAACAGGGGTTGCAGGTGTATACTTATTTGCTTTTACCATTTAAAATCAGCAAAATAACATTTTGAATTAAGTACGTACTCACAATTAACTAAGACCGATCTGTCAATGTTAACTTTAAAGGTTTCTCAGAGAAACCAAAATAGTGGTAGTTATTGGGTTAGAATTTATTTTTGGGATATTACGTACCCTCCTAGAATTGAACTATAGTTAACAATATACATAGTAAGTAAGTACACCGCGTATATAAATAACGAAGGAAACCCCGACGTTGTCAGTATTGTACTTACAATGAGCTAATTAATTACGCGCTACACAGCGCTACCATCGACCGAGTGCTGGCGGATAATTAATTCTCATACATAATTATGTAATATGAATGCTCGGCTAATGGAAAAACTGGAGCATAATATGTTCCAGTGTTTACAATTACAGCCAATACATTGTTAGTTACACTCCGCATGCTAAGAAACATTAATATCATTTCGTAGCATGCTACGAATAATTTGCTATCGTTTCGTAGCATTTTTTTTTTATTACATTATAGGCAAGTATTTGATCTCGATCTCACCTGATGGTAAGTGACGATGAGATCTACGATGGAGCATACTTGCCTAGGTAGGAAGGCGGCAGTAGATCGAGACGCTACATTCACTAGGCACATGCAGCGCAGCTGATCTGACCTGCCATCCATGAATGGCAACACCGAACATCATGCCGGAACACGGCTAGGCCGCTTGGCGACATGGCTTTGTTCAGTGGGTGGTGACTAGCCACGGCCGAAGCCTACCACCAGTAGCATGCTATGAAACATTTGGTATAGTATCGTAGCATGCTACGAAACATTAACATCGTTTCGTAGCGGAGAGTAACGGGACCATTTTAAGAGTACCTAACGTATGTTTTTATGTATTATTATTTAGTACGTCGATAGACACATAGAAGTGGAAAAAAATATACGAAAAGTACCTCATATACTATATAAAAAATACAAGTTAATGACAAATAATGTTATCGTCTTACTTCAGTTCATTCAAACTGGGTCACGGTGTTTCTATTCCTGAGAAAAGTTCAATATTATTTCGTTCACGAACCACGACTTTACAAACAATATCTGCTCACCCAGGGGTTGAATCCAATTCGGGGCGCTCAAACCCGCGAGCTCGTACAGAAATACATAATTCTCAATTTATTTGGAATTTTGAGTTGTTGTGTTTTGTACATGACTGGTGCGTAATTTAGGTAATGGTTACGTAAGTATCATTATCTCATTATGAAATTTAGGATTCTTTGAACCAGGCTAGCTTAAACACTTACGCTTAGAGATATAAAATAGTAATTCAGCAGCGAAAACAAACATATATTCTATTCAGTATCAATCAATCGCACTCATTTAATAATAAATATCGCCAGACGAACACATTAACTATACGGTTCCACACTAAGCAACGCTTGTATTATGGGTACCGTACAATGGACTGAGGTGAACCCAGTATATATTACTTATATAGATATTATAAACATCCATGACACGGGTACAAACTTTCGTGCTCATCACACAAAGTTTGTCCCTACCAGGATTCGAACCTGGGACCCTCGGCGCGGAAAACTCGGTCACTACCAACTGCACTAATTAGGCCGTATCAACTTGCAACTTCACTTTGCTATAGATGTGTTGTTTTTAAATCCATTCCATCTATAATAATTCCAGCCCTTTTTTTAATGTCCCACCGCTGGGCACGGGCCTCCCCTCAATACGAGGGGATCCATTCCATCTATACGAGCCTTAAATAAAAAGTCCCTAAACACCCGCCCACTTTCTCAACTTACCTGTAAGTGTGCCACCTCGTGCCCCACGCGATTCACGGCTCAGGGAAGTACAAATCCACCGGATTAACTCATCGAAAAATTTGATGCGTGCTCAGAGCCCGCCCTTGGGGCTTAGCCCTTAGCCCTCCGTGCGAAGGGAGCCAGGGAGGCCCTTCGCCGCCTCGCACTTCCATCGGCGATGTGTCGCTGAAAAAAGGGATTAACGGATTTCCCTTAAGTTATTTGAAACAGGTTGGTTGATGGTTGCCGATTAGCCTGTTTGAGTTGTGGTATAGAATGGAGGGTTAAAGATTGTGCTTCATAGCACAATCTTTAACCCTCCATTCGATGAAGAGAAGAGGTGTATAAACTTTTATATAATTACTTCATATGCAATTAAAGATAACTGTGTTGTTCCATTCTTATACTGAATTCTGATATTAAATAGGACTCCATCTTAACTGCTAAAATAAGTACGTCTTCTTTCTAGCCTCTAGTCAATTTGTGTAGAGTTTGCTTTCTACATACTTTAAATCCATAAAAATATAAAAAACATGCGAATGTTAATTATCAGGTAACTTGCATTTCATGCGATAAAATACACGTGTCAGTAGCAAATCCTGACGACGTCAGATGTTCAGTTTATTTTAAACTAGCTGTTGCCCGCGACTTCGTCCGCGTGGTATTTAACAAAGACTCAGCCGTTGGTAACAGCCTGCTCGCGTTCTGATCCCGCGGGACGCATTGCAGATTGTTGCTATCAAACTTTAATCAGGCGCAGCGCTGCAACATTGGTTTTAATTTTTTTTCGCGAGATCCTATTTTTTTTTCTAAAATAAAAGTAGCCTAAGTTACTCCTTGTTACATCAGCTATCTGCCAGTGAAATTCCCGTCAAAATCGGTCCAGCCATTGCAGAGATTACCCGGAACAAACAGACAGACAGACAGACAGACAGACAGACAGACGGACAGACAGACGGACAGACAGACAGACAGACAGACAAAAATTGTAAAAAATGTTGTTTCGGTATAGGTACCGTGTATACATCCAAATGCATTTAGTAAAAAGCGGTTATTTTAATATTACAAACAGACACTCCAATTTTATTTATATGTATAGATAAAATAGCCACAGCTTTTCAGATAGGGTTAGGGGATTAATTTCATTATCATCAGCATCATCATTATCAGCAGGGGTACTTTAACACCGTTGAATAAATTTACTCAATAGACAAAACTACACTATTTGTAGCCGATTGCAAACATAAAAAAGAAGAAGAAACAGCGCTATAATCTGAGCATTCTAAAATCAAAAACTTAAAAAAAAAACATAGAAAATCTTGTAGTTAGTTAAAGTGTTGAGTGACCCCAATGTTTACATGCATGACAATGCGGGTCACGGCCTCGCGCCACGGGAAGTGGGCCGGCTGGCAATGGCCGCGAGTGGAGTGCAACGCCTTTTGTGCGGCGCCCCCTACCGGAGCTTTTAATTTAATATTGTGCCAGATTAAACGCTTGTTATGCTTAAAAGTGCTTTTCTTATTGTTTACATAATGCTCTCGCTCGACTTTCAAAATATATAATTGGTCCAGTCTATGGCCATTCCCCAGGCACAAACCCAGACTGTAATAATTTCTTATCAAGAGATCAAATGTACAACTCGGGCATCGAACCCTCATATTACCACACAGGACCCTCGAAAGTGTAACGAAAAGTTGTAGTTATTTTATATATTTATACAACTACTAGCTGTCCCAGCGAACTTTGTACCACTTCAGAAATAAATGTATGTGAAAATCAAGCATCTTTAATTATTATTCTTTTGTTAATGTTTCCCATGTTTTAATAGTTATTCATCTATTCGGGGCAGAGACAAATATAGAAAAACAGCCCACCCGTTCTTTTGTTACAAATGGTGTAACTAATACAACTTTGTTTTATATATCTCATATTTTTGTTATCCAATAGTTGACGATCTATGTAACGTAGCTCAGTTGGTAGTGACCTGCAACAAAAATGAGCTCACATAGGCCCTATGGCATTGCAACAAAAGTTGTTGCACTCTACTTTGTAGATACCAAAACCAACCGTTACTTTGGAAACAACCATAACATTTTTTTTAATATAAAAGTGTGTAAGCTCACATCTATTGCGAATCGTAAAACAATCGTTATTCGGTCAAGTCGGATCTACGGGCGACGTCACGCATTTATCAGTTTACGAGATAATAAAACCGTATTGGGTCTATAAACACGTCCTACATTGGAGTGGTTGTAAGCTATGCCTGCCTACATTTAACTATATTGTTATATTTATCGCGGTTTGGTTTGATGGTATAAAAAAAGTCGTTGTAATTCTTTATTTTTAAAATGTAGTACACTTCTTCGTGTGCTGTGTAAACTAAGCGAAACCGACCAAATGGTGACGAAATGACTTATTTCTTAACAGCTGTTAAAGTCAACTTTACACACCTTGAAATAAGCGCGCGCCTCGGTACACGCCGAGGGTCAAACCGCGGTGTCATCATTGGACACCACTGTAGATCCTGGCTTACAGGAGTAGCAGTGGTAGGAGTGTGTGGCGGGCCTAGTCTCATAATAAAAAAGCGCGCGCTTCTCGACCCGCGCTTCGCGTCTCAGGTGCCCTCTGTGTATGTCAAAGGTAAAGTTGGTAACGCAATAGGTAAAGTTGACATTCAATTGTTATCGAATTATTCGCTTCACTGCAACTGTGTCGGTGTAAGATGATCCTAAAACTTCCTTATGTTCATAGATAAGACTTGCATATGTCGGAGGATAAAACAACTGCAGTGGCACAATCCTTATAGCAACAAACTAAACACAATACTCCCCATCAAAAACAATAACTACTTATAATACAGTACAACATTCATAAAGTTAATACAAAGGACATCTTAACTATAACAGAACACATTATGCAAAAAACACATTAAGCATACATCTTAATCGCAAACGAATTTGAACCTTATTTTTGTATTTGTAGAGTTAAAATGACAATAGCATAGAACCTGTTATTGCTGACTATTATGGCCTACATATCTCGAGGGGCAGCGTAGGACAATAGCAGTACTCTATGAAGGACCTCCGACCCTGCGACCCTTTTCGCTTTAGTTCCGATAACATCGCGATACAGGCCAATCTAATTTACTGTTAAGTGCCCTTTTACGATATGGATATTAACATTTTATATGTTGTTAGAGCTCTAGCTTTGACTCTTGGTCCATATGCTATGATCTAATTATTATTTAGGACTAAAATGATCCCTATTTGCATATGGTTAAGTACTAACATGGGATAAACCATCCGAAATCTGCCCTAGTCGGCATTTTGTTCAAAATTACACACAAATTCTCACGTCAGTATCCCATGGGGGTAGGCTGTAATACCATTATTATTAATATAATGTTTCTCACCACACGGGCTATACCCGGATCTTTGGAAGACTTGAGTTTTTTTATTATTAATATAATTATTGTTATCATCGTACGATGACTATCGAAACATAAGTTATAGGTTAAAAACAATACCCGAACTTTTTAGGTTACCACCAAAATAACTTAAACTTGGTTAAAATTAACTGGAATTTGATAACATTTAAACTTTCATGAGTTACTGGTAATAAACCGAGTTTTGTTACTGGTAACACATAGTTCGCATGTTACAACGTTTGTGTAATTAGTAGTCAAAAGTTTTTTTCATGATAACCAAACATTTTTTTCAGTAAAATTTCAAGTATGCAGATAGTTTTAGATATAAGTGGGAGATGAGTGAGACATGAGTATGAGTGAGACAGTCTATGTTGCTCGCTTTTTACTTGAACAAAGAAAAAAATAAAAATAAATGCCTCTCAATAATAGACAACCAATTTAATCCCATATTTACTAGAACAGGAAAAGCAAAAGCGCCATCGAAGCTCCATATTTTTTCTCTTAACAACACATCTATATTTTTCGTGTGAACCACACACAAAGCCAAGAGAATATATTTTTTCTAGCTACAAAAGCAATGAACATTCATATATATTGTTAGCAAGCGCTTGCAAAAAGGTGAATCAGTTGTCCGCCGGATTTATAGCTGTACAAAGGTTTTTGTATTCGTTAGTGTTGCCAGGTGTTCTAGTATTGATGATACTTCCCACAGGACTATTACGGCGCGATCGCTAGCAGTTACTGTTATCCCGAAGGAGTAGGCTGGGGAGCACTACATGGCACCAACACTTCTCCTATGGTGTTTGGTAATAAGGAAAAGAGCCTATTCCCCTTATACTGGACACACATCTTCTAAATCCGGGGAGGATTCTGGCCATACATAGTCGAGTACGGGTTGGTGAACTTATCACGGCATTCCAATGACGTGCAGGTTTCCAAACGATGTTTATCTTCACCGACCAGCAAAGAAAATTTGCTAATTCAAATATTATTAAGAAATGTGACAATAAATGAATGGACATAGCAATAGAGTCAACGGTTATTATATTAAGTGCCTGCCATTTTTGCTTAGTGATCCTAGCAACACTACCATGCGCAGGCCCAGATCCTGCAATCGAAAGTGTCCTTTGACGCAAAATAAAAAGAAACTATTAATTAATTGGAACGAATATTTTCGTACCAAAGTGAAGTTCCACTACGACATGTACCTACAATTCCTACAACTACTCGCAAACATGTGGATTATCAAAGGCAAATTACATTTCACAATTACATTTGTAAATTTTTGTAACCTTTGCCACGATAACAATTAACTAAGTTGTCTATTTGTGCAGATACACAGTGTTTAAAAGCATTTTTAACTATTGTGAAAATCTGTGTAAAAATGTACGTTCCATGAAAAATTCAATCAGATTTAGTTTTTAAACATTATAATGACGTCACGTCAAAGTGTAAACTTTTATAAAACACATTTAGACTATTTTTTTATATAGCTTGACTCCATGTTTTACATTATGTTAAGATTGTATCATACTGATGCAATAAACAAGAAAAAATACAATATAAAAAGCCCTAGGCAAAACTCTTGTGCGCAGTTCTAGGTTATATGACGTTTGATAAAGTTATAAAACGTCTATAAATTCAGGAGATAGTCCTTACTGTCAATAAGGCCTACTTCCAACAGTAACCGAAATAAAAACAGCATATAACGAAAGAGCCTCCTAATTAGACAAGAAACAAAGGCACGTTTTAGGGTCGACACTGGCTCGGGGACCTATTGTAGCGATGTTACGATATTACCCACTCCTGAATATTGAGGCTTAATTTGATACTTAGGTATATATATCCTACCGAACTCTTTTATTTCAATAAGGTACGCACTATTGTTGAAACACTTTCTATGTACAGCTGTAAAACGTAATCTGAAATCCGATTTGAGATACGGTCTTAAAGCAGTTTTGCTATACTAAGAACTACATAACATACATATATTACAAAGATTGTGTAAAATATTTTAACAGATCAATCCATACACTATTTGGATTATGTCGATGTATAAAATAATTGTGTATTTTTTTTAAACAAGGCGAACCAGTAGCATTGGGCCATGCACACATTACAGGGTGTCTTATAATGTCATTCATTTCTTTGGGAATGTTATGTTTATAACCAACTGTTGGCCCTGTTAAAATATTTTACACTATTATTTTTACACATTATATAAGATACTTTATTGTTACAGGTATGCAATAAGATCTTTGGCAACGCATCAGCGCTGGCGAAGCACAAATTAACACACAGCGATGAACGAAAGTATGTCTGCATTACCTGCGCTAAGGCGTTCAAAAGACAAGACCATCTGTAAGTATATTCACTACTTTACTAGTAATAGTGATGGCTATAGTCTTGGTCTGATTCTTGTGAAAATACAAGACCATCAAGACCACAGATCACGAGAGATATGCCGTGCGGTTCAAAATGTATGGGAACTCGCTGCCTCCGCTTTGTTCCCCACCACTCTCTAAAACCAACCAATACGAAGTCTCTTCGGTGCGTGCTGCGTCGCCGCCGTATACAGCGGCCGTACCACGCGACGCACCAGTTTATTCAAAGTATCGTTAGACGATCTATACATTGCCTCGTACATTCACTCAGTAGCGAACATAGGTGGTACTTAAAGAGCCATGTATTTTGTACAAAAATAAAAAAGTCGTTGTGCTACATGAAAACTAAAATAACATAATAAAGGCATTAAATATTTTTTGATTTGTTGTTTTTAATGATTTTAAAGACGAATAAATAAAATACTTAATTCTGGCTGGTGAAATGAGATTCCATCTTTCGCGTAGTTCACTTTGCTGCTAGTATTTTTGCATACAAACACGGAACAACCCGGCATTTTGAAAAAAACTAGAGCACCGGCACCGACGTGCAGTTGCAGTGGACTGACGGCGAAAATTGTAGGTTAGCCAAATGTACGCTAACTTTGTGCGCAAGCCCACCGCTTTCATAACATATCTCCTCTAATATATCTGTGATCAAGACCATGTATTTGGGCAACACCAACTGATAGGGTCAGGGTGGTGTATGGTGGTGGTGTATGTGGCGCCAGTTTGTGGATCAGGCCTTCACATACTTGAAGCATAGAAGCGGTATTTTCTCATATTCACAAGTAATGGCATTTCTATTAGATGCTGGCAAAATACATACACAAACGTGGGTGACGCAATTTTTATAAAAAAAAAACGTTGCTTCGTTTAAAATGCCAGTCCGCAATACCGCAGTCATTAAGCCTCGTGTTTCAATGGAACTAGGTCACAGTAGTCAACACTAATAGAAGCCGTGTTTGGAGGCATAAGCTCTGCCGTCCGTATTAATATATGCGTTTACTGAGCAAAGGCACAATGCCTTCGATAGCCTTTCACACGCTGAAGCGCGCACGCGGGTTCGGTAGTGAATTTTCGTCCTAATTTTGACTGTTGATTATTTTGCGCACGATTGATCAGTTTTTACTTAGAATGAAGAGCATCTGTGTAAAGACCAATCTCGCGCGAATCTCTGCGGGAGACTTTCACGGCTAGTGGTGAAAACTGATTCACGCAATACAGAGGGCAGCTACTAGTATAACAAAAATAGTGTATAACATTTTAACCAATTAATCAGTAAGGTATATAGATCACGTTTATGTACAAAGTAATTGTGTAAATGTTGAAAGAAAACTTAATTTAAGGATCGCTTCGACCGATCGATTTATCGCGTTTTTTTTACGTTCCCGACGAACAGAAAATAAACGCGTTAAAATCCTTAAAATAACTTTTCTAAAACATTTGCTCTCTTATCATCGGCCCCTTATATATGGCATTTAATACAGTTCTATGTTTTCTTAATTATTCTCTAGTTATTAGAATCATTCAGCCATTACAGCTATAGAGAAAATCCCACTGAGATTAATTTCATTTTTACTTGTTATATTGTTGTATTATTTCTTGCAGCAACTGCTACAAATACATTATGTTATACTGAACACTTGTAACGATGTTGTATTGTTTGTTGCAGCAACGGCCATATGCTGACGCACCGCAACAAAAAGCCGTATGAATGCAAAGCAGACGGGTGCGGCAAGTCCTACTGCGACGCGCGCTCGCTGCGGCGGCACACCGAGAACCACCACCAACCACCAGCGGACACCAGTGAGTCACTAACTTAACACTATATTAAATACATAGACATAATTTAGGTACTTAATTAACATTCTGTATTAACACAAAGTAGTTTGTCACAAAGCAGTCTGGCAAAGGTAACCGCTAACACAATTTCGTTTCTTATTATTTAGTCTTTTGAGTCATGAATAATCTTGTTACTCGTGGTGTTGCATGAATAACAAGATTATTCGTGACTCACGAATTTGGTGACAAACTTTCATGTACAACTGCAAACGCAAGTTTTCTACAGTATGGTATTAGTTATGTAAGTACTTTACTGTTATATGTATGTAGAATTATTTAATAACATAGTTACATATTTGCCTGGATTACAATTAACTTCGTACTATAAACATATGTGTCTCATCTTATGTGTCCTTTTTTTACTTTCGTTCGAGATCGAGAAATATAAGGATCACGAACTTTCCAAGTTGAAAGAAGCGTAAAATAATTCAAATCCAACCGACAGATGCCAAAATCGGATACTTTTAATACAGGTAATTAATAATATACATCTGCCAATGTCCATTAGGTATCTGGAAACTCGTAAATCTGGGTAACGGCGGCCACTAATCCGGACGAATACCGATTTTTAATCGATTCCTCCCCTGAAGGGTCCAATTTGTTTAATCTCGCTCCTTGGGATCCTGATTAGTTTGTGAAATACGGCTTCTGTCATGGGGACGACGAGGCCCTCAGTTATGATACGGTATTTCGATATTTCCAACTTATTATTCTTATATTTGGTAGAACCATTTAAAACTGTATTAAATAGGGATAAACGTTTGACATGATTATCGACATGTTTAACTAAATAAAATAATGAGGATTTTGGTAAGACAAAAAAATATGTTTTGGTTTTCATAGTAAGTTGGCAGAATCTGGCAGGTATTTTATTTTACCAACGAGCTATCAAGATATATTTTAACTTTCTTTTAGCACCGGAATATTTTGTTGACATGCTACTAAGGCCGTAGTCCGGGGGGAACCTTCCTTCCTAACTACGGCCCCGGGATTTGGTGGTTCAAAGCCAAAGTCGGAATTCAATATGTCGAATTAAAAAAATATATTTTGTGCTTAAAAAAGTACAATTGTGATATTTGACAAATGACAATTGTACTAAAGAAGCGCAGGTTCAAAAGTTAGTATACACTTTATGAATTACGTTGTATAAGAATTGTTAAATGTACTGACTGCTTGTTCCAGCTTCGAGTACCAGCATCAGCAGCGCGAATGCCGCGTCGAGCGGCGACCGCGTATCCTCGCCCTCCTCACCGGCCAGGAACCACCCCCTACACTCTGAAGTAAGCACCGTTAAACTCATCATGTTTTATCTTTACACACATAAGAATACTGTGTCTTGATCACGCCCATCCATACATTTGTAGCGACCTCTTCAACTGCGCTCTTCGGTAGTATAGTGGTAAGTCTCCCCGCCTGTCACGCGGGAGACCGAGGTTTGGTTCCCCACCGGAGACCCAACTGTAGCGACCTAGTAGTAGCACAATTGTCAATTCTCAGTGCAATCCTCAAACGCGTCTGCAGCGCCATCTGTGTGGCTTGTGGCACGGTTGAAGAGGTCACTACACATACATACACACACACACACACTAATATTATAAATGTGAAAGTTTGGATGGATGGATGTTTGTTACTCAATCACACCAGAACGGCTGAACGGATCTGGATGAAATTTGGCACAGAGATAGATTATAGTCTGGAATAGCACATATACTTTTTATCCCGGTAAAAAGGCCATACTTTTTAATCGCGGGTTACACCGCGGGGCGCAGCTAGTAAAAAATATATGGAGGAGACATTTTTTATAACAAAGGCCAGATCCCAATTAATGCTTAATTTGCTTGTCACGAACAAACAACTCTGTTCTATTAACTCTAAGTATTTAAGCATTACTGTAATCTCATATAAAGACTACGATAGATCACAGGACAAACCTTGTAGTACTGTTAATTTAATTTTAACAATTTCTAGTTGGTACTACGAGTAACAGGCGGAGTTTGGCTCATTAATCTAGCTTTTTATACTTAAACAACGCTGGCTGGCATCCAACGGGGCCGCATGTAAAATTCACCGCCCGCCCTTATAAATTAACCAATTAGCTCGGAATCCACGTTGCGTGCTCTTTTAATTTCCCACCGTTAAATGTTTTGGTTCCAAAATGTGTTCGACATTGTTTGCCTTCATTTCGTTTATATGTACGTTTACTTTTCTTGTTCAGTCAAGCAACGGGTCGGAGAAATCTAGTGGTACAAACACGAGCGGGAGCGGGGGCGGGAACGATAGCAGCCCGCCCAGCACGCCGCCCGCGCCACCCACGCCCCCCTCCAAGCCTAAGACCAGCAAATCCAGCAGTAGCAAGCCTAAACCTGCCTCGGTAAGTAGTATGATGTAATTTAGAAGCGGCAGCGGTTATTAACGAATTTATTAGCGACCTAATTAATTTAATTAGGCTACATTTGTTATCAAAGACAGCTGTCGACATCTGTAAACAAACACATTATTCTTATACACGCCAAAAGTCACAATAGGTAACACGATTTTTTTTTTCGAAAATCGTTCTGTACGCTTACCGTATACTTTATAGTTTGCGTATTTAGACACATTGTACGGAGAATTGAACAGCGCCTCTAGAGGATGGTATTTAAACTTTCATTTGTCTATAAAACATTTAAAAAACGTAGGCTATAAAGCATACGGTTGGCTCACGAATAATCTCGCATTTTGACGTACTGCAACCTCTTTAGCCTACAATTAATTACGTAGTACTAACAACTTTTAAAGCGAATTACACACTACGCCAGAACATCGCCACAACAACGCCAGAACAACAGAACACAACACTCGTATCACCATTATCGTAGCCGTATAGAATATATCTAAACCGATGTTTGTTACATTGGTTACTGACCTTAAATCGTAACACAGAACTTTAATGACCGACTGAAACTATACCGGCTATAGCGTAGCAAGTTACAATAGGAGTTAACGCTACGAAGCGTAGCGTTAACTCCTACGGCCCGACGTAGCAGTAAATCGTAGCGCGGGGGCCACGATCTGCAAGATATGAGCGAATTAAGTCCTTTTTTTATAATAACACATTGTTTACAACGTAATAAACATATATATTTTTTTGTTTTCTTTAGTAGTTCTGATTTAATAAATTCCTAACCCGGAAAAAAAAAAATAAGTTGGTTGTACAGCGGTCTCTTACGCATTTTTAAATTATATATTATTTTACATTTAATGACTGTTTTATAACTGGTGTTTTTTTTATTATTAATTAATTGTTTTATTTTTTTACTTCTTTAACAAAATTGTTTGTGTGTGAAATTTCAAGTAATTTATACGAGCGATTGAGGACAAACTCTTTGTTCCTCTGCTTCGTAGACACCAGCTATGTCCTGTTATGTGAGGTAATTAAAGAACTTCGCTGAACTGATTTCTATCAAATATAGCTAGACACCATTTCAGTAGTACCAGCTATCGAACTAAGAAAAGCGCGTTCCAATTGGTCCATTCGTTTCGGGTATATATACATACGATGCCACAGACACAAATACAGTCAGTTCAAGTCGTCAAACTTATAACGCTCCTTTTTAACGTAACGTGTCGTTATAAAGTATATGTTTCGTGGCCCAACAGTAACATGTTGAACGGATGTGATTCAAGGAACGTTGTAGATTGTGTTCCGTTAAGCAGAGAGCAAAGACCACGTACGTTTGTCTATGTGCATACCTATACTATTCTCATTGCAATTTAACTAGATAATTGCTTATAGAAACTTTATACGTAAAATAGGGGCATTAATTACGCGATTGAATGAAGCTGGCACTATGGTAACTTCGATTTATTAATTTATTTATAGTTAGGTAGTAGTTTTTGTACTCACTATTGTTGGCAACACAGTTAAAGGATTAGGGTTTTTTAAAATATGTTGTTGGCATCCCTGTTTGGTTTTGGAATTTGTTTATTATCAGCCTACCTTTATCCGCATCTACAGCCCGCTCTGTAATAACGTTATGAGTACCTAAAATTTAATCTAACTCAACTTACCGTTGTAAAAGTTTTTTGATAATCGATAATGATGGTTTATCAACACAAAAGTCGGTTCAAATTTCTGACTAGAAGTCTAACATAAACTACAGAAGCAATGTTCAAAATAAACTTTCACATTTCAACCTAAACTACGAATAATCCAATAAAGAAGCTTGTACCAGGTATACACTTTTTGTTCCCACTCCATTCAACAAACAACAATCAGAAAAACAAAACTCCATATTCATACCCGAAAACAAACGCAAACGTTATTAAAACTCGGCACAAAAGCTCTTCCGAGCTATTCGATTGCAATTAACCGCTCGCGAAACTCGCCGGCCGTGAAGTAATTGTCTGTTATTACTTGCAATACGAGATGAGGTAGCTAGCTATATCTAATCCGTGGATTTGATTGAGAGACCTGTGCGGTTCCCCTGCCTTGCATAGATAGTACGTAGGCCAAGATATTCAAAAGTTAATACGATTTAATGTATTAACATTTCGTCAAAATTTAACATAAATAAGGTATCCCGCACGTTATATACTTTTGTGACATTTATATAAATTCACCTTCAGATTTATAGACAGTTATAATAGATTATTATGTATTGGTATTATAAACTAACTTTTCCTACGAAAAAGTGCGTTATAATGGCGTTATAATCCATTATAACTTTTTTATAAATTGATCTCAACATGAGCATACTCTATTATTATATATATTAATACGACTCAAATTAGGACCTCAATTAATTTGGATCGCAATCTGGTACCAACGGACTTGATCATGTTCAATTGAGGTCACATTAATAATAGATTTTTTACTCCGAGCATATCAATTCTTAATCTTACCGCGGGAACCCGAACAGCTGAAATTATTACTATTTAACAATAACATTAATGGTATCGTCCTAAAATAATCTGCTTAGCGCGCTACTATTGCTATACATAATATTAAATATCTGTTCATTGCCCCACATAAAATAAATAAAAATCCTATCGCGAAAACAATGCAAGCTTACCGTGGGAACTGGGGTACGAGCGTACAAGCGATTCTCATGCAAATCGCGACACATCGCGGATCGGCCGATGCGAAATGGCCAGTAAATTAAATCGGCCATTCATCAGCCATTGTGCGGCCTTCATAATTCAAATGCGGCGCGAGTAGTAATCCCCCCCTCTACCATGATTTAAAGGCTATAGCACTCGTGGTACAGATGATGTGAGGTATGGGTTCAGAGATAACGTAAAACTGGCTTGAATGTGGTTTATCTGTTTTTACAAATAACTCCTAGTTAATGAATGTGTCACTATGGCTGAGATTTGGGGAGTCCAAATTCAACAAATTATGAAAATAAATCTTACACTCCTAATGTAATTTCTGATTAAAATCTGATAGTCGATCACTACGTGATATACAGGAATATATTGGCACGCGGTGACACCCGGTAAGAACAGATCGGATTGATTTAATAGTAGGGGATCGTGTCGCAAATCTCGACCGCGAAGTACAATGAACAAACTAGCACCTGTTCTAATCATACATCTCCCTCTCTCTACCATAGACACGCACACAACCGAAGAGGTGAAGTATATAATTCAGAGTAATCTATACTAATATTATAAATGTGAAAGTTTGGATGGATGGATGTTTGTTCCTCTTTCACGCCCGAACGGCTGAACGGATCTGGATGAAATTTGGCACAGAGTTAGATTACAGTCTGGAATCACACATAGGCTACTTTTTATCCCGGTAAAATGTATGGTTCCCGTGGGATAGATTTTTTAATTTTTCATACTTTTTATCGCGGGTAACACCGCCGGGCGCAGCTAGTTTAAAAATAAATGTTAAAATTTTTTGCTGTACCCATATTAAACACAATGGTTACTTTTTCAATTCGGATATCCCCCGTGGATCCTCTTCACAAATAAATAAAACTGACAAATAAAACGTATGAAAAAAATAGGTAGGTACCCTAATAAGTAACAAAATTATCAATAACTTTCTAGTGAAGATCTCGTTCCAATCTTATATGGAGTCCAATAAGTGCACCTGTCCCATCCCCTACATAGACCAAGCACACCATGTTTTATAATCGTCCGACCGGTTTTGTAGATCGTACAACAAGTATTTTTGCACTGCATCTGTATTGAACCTGTATTTCAATCGGTATAATAGCCGAGGGTGCTCGCTGGTGGGAGAATTTTAGTCCAATAGATTTTTATAAATTGGTAACTTGTTATGTTAATGTGTTAAGAGTTTTTAATTAAATTCGTTAATTATTTCTATTATATCTACGTAGTTAGTTAGGGTGGTTTCATTGTGTTTGTACAGATCTTTCTAACAAAAAAAAACCATTTCTTGTATTGACGAGGGCTTCCACTTTATCCTCATTTACACGGAACCACGCCATCTGTTCTAGAAGACCCTAAAGGTAGTGGTAACCTACTAAAGGTAAAGTAATTTGTCAGAATTCTCACGCGACGTGGCAATGCCTACACATTGGTGGGTAGCGCCAAAAATAAGAAGCGTACCTAGATTCTGAAAAAGACTGTATCATCTTCAAAGTGATAGGTATCAAATTAAACAATACTAATTATATATTAATGAGTCGCGACAAAATTTTCTTGTTAAAAATCTATGATATGTAAATTCAATTTTGAGTTGAACAACTTACCTATAACGAGCGCCTGCTCTTTTATTTATATCATCAAACCGAACAAAATTACAGTTTAATCTGATAAGTTGTTAACGTATTACTGTGTACTAGACATACACAGCGATCCATTTAATCACCAAAAACGATTCATTAAAACATAGAATTTGAACGTAATATTAATACACAGGGGCCCGGCTAAAGTGACCCTTATTGGCATACATTTCGTATTAAATGACGGTTGAATTCGTATCACCGAGCTGAGGTCATGGTAAATAAGTATTTGGGGAATGCTCCCGGCGGCGGCTTTATTAAAAGCACTCACTTTGATCGACGCCCTGATTCCACGTCACCTGCAGTAGGCAATGGAGCCGTGTAATAGGGTTACCATTACCAAAAATAAGAACTGTACCTGACTGGATTAACTGTGAAAATCATTCGTTTAATACGAACATAATTTCTCAATGTGTTAATGAACCCTTACCACAACTTATTTGACATGCTCCATACAGATTCTGTAGTCATTAAAGTTTTTGTTTTTAGTATCTGTCACTTTTTACCTCTATATTTTAAACGCTGTGAGGCGATTAACATCCGGGCATGCAGTACGGCACGTTTCGGAATCGTCTCACAGAATGCCAATACGTTATCATAATTTTATTTTATTTCATATTTTTCATTTTGTAGGACAGATTTTTTAAAATAAATTATTAAACGTCTTAATACAATGTTATAAAGAAGCCCTTGATTATTTATTTATTTTTCAATCGTAAGGCCGTTAGAAAAAAAACCATTCATCATGCATTTAGAAAAAAAATGGTTTTGTAAGGAAATTAATGATTTAGGCAGCAGCCCTACCGCACATACGGGGCATAACTACAAGCGTACTTTTGTGCTATCCGTACGTACGTATGTACCTACATTGACAGGCACGCCTTTGACTGCAAATCCACTTTGTACTTCATTATTGAGCTGGTAGCACCACTGTTGCTGTACATATTCATTATGACGTACTCTTAATATAATTGCGTTCATTGAACTTCTGTTCGACGCGCGATTTCTTAAACTACCTATGGATTTTTTTTATTTGGCATCACTCCGTTTTCGAGCATATGCACAGGCCCAAATAAAATACCCCCCCATTCCTCAATCAGTAAAGTGATGGAAAACCACGTTACATACTTTACTGAAATATTTTTTATGGATTTTTTGTGAGATACTGAAATGCCAAGTTTCGTCACTCTGTTTCTATTACCTACACTCGTGCTCATAATGGTTAATATTCCAATTATATCACTAACTATAACTCGTAGGAACACTAGTTTTAAAATTTAAATCATAACAGCGCAAAATTCGTGGTGTGTATTGTACACACTGCGAATTTTGCGCATATAATCTGACAGCGTATATTATCAGCTTTGTGCATATTATAACTGAAATCGAACGTATAAAAGCATATTTCCCAACACCAATTTTCATTTACATTTAATAAATTCTCGATAATACTCAAAGGCTCAAAGGGTTGTAAAATAAACTCTCCGAATGTTGGTCGTAAAATGAAATTGCACAGTTCTTATGCGAGGAATATTGGTTGAGCATGTCCAAATATAAATACTTCGTATAGACACCCCATGTCACCCTATAGCCTGGTGTAGCCTTATAAGATGGTACAGCCCGTCTGTCCACCCATGTCTGTAACGACGACACTTTAACAGTTTTTTCTTAATAGCCTCCACAGAAATAGTCGCTTAATTCACATATCTTAGATGACTCGTACTCTTGAATAATAATATACTGTACAGCCGTATTCGGAAAGGGTAAGTATACTACGATTGAATCATGCGCTTCATTAGCGTATTTATATATATTAAATGAAGTCAGAATTTCGACATTACGACATTAAAAAAAATATTTTGTTCGGAAAAAATCTCAATTGTCATATATAATTGCGGTCACTGAACTTCTGTTCGACGCGCGATTTTTTTTTATTTGGCATCACTCCGTTTTCGAGCATATGCACAGGCCCGAATAAAATACCCCCCTATTCCTCAATCAGTAAAGTGATGGACATCCACGTTCCATACTTTACTGAAATATTTTTTATGGATTTTTTGTGAGATACTGAAATGCCAAGTTTCGTCACTCTGTTTCTATTACCTACACTCGTGCTCATAATGGTTAATATGTTCTTGGGAGCAAACTTCATTTTTGTAACTCGATATTACGATATTCTGACTTCACATAGTGTTAACAAATGCGCTAAGAAGTTTTAGGTCTATTTCACTATTTCGGAAGCATTCTGTATAATGGTGTAGATATTCGCGTGTTATAAGTATTATCCCCCAGAACCCAATTAAAAATACCACATACAAGCATCCCTAAAATCAATTTCCATTTTATTATTCAAAAACAAACTTCATAAAAACATCCACGTTACGTACGCTTTTAACTGTAATCCGACCGAGAAGCGGCTTACCACTTTCGTGGTTTACCGCTTCCCAACTTTATTGCCAAGAAAGTATTCACATTTGGGCTTTAATACGTTGCGATAGAGTTGTAAATTATTTTTGTTCCGAGAGTATTAATAAAGCCTTCTAGAGTGAATATCACGTGCGCATTTTCAGGGGCCCATTCGATATTCACTCCAATTTGGGTTCGATTTGAATTTATTAAAACAATAATGGTACCCGTACTGTGCCGGGGGCAGCCCACCGGGGGCAGGGTTCTGTGATGGGTTCTGATAAGTATGTGCCCAATTGCTCATACATGAGTAATACAATGTATGACTTTATTATTTTTTAATTGCTCTACGTTAGGTATCTGTAAATTGAGAGTTCACATGGGACCCAGAACTACACATATCCCAAATAAAAATTAGAAGAACATTATACTAGGAGATATATGACGATTAAAATTTAAATCGGTCTACGTACTAAACGTAGATAATAAAGACATTTAACCGACTTAAAAAAGGAATGTCTTCGTGTATTTGATCAGGGTCAAGTAGTCCCTTTATAAAAACTATCTTAGGTACCAAATACCACGTCCAACAACGTAATTTCTCTTAGTTAGTTCCAGCCCTTTAATGTCCCACTGCTGGGCACGGGCCTCCCCTCAATGCGTGGGGGATTAGGCCATAGTCCACCACGCTGGCCCAGTACGGGTTGGCGGACTTCACACACCTTTCGAGGGGTTCTCTCAGATATGCAGGTTTCCTCACGATGTTTTCCTTCACCGTTTAGCAAGTGATAATCATGGTTGCAAATGAGATTCGCACATGAAGAATCCCAGAGGTGCGAGCCGGGGTTCGAACCTGCAATCCTCGTTACTGAGGCAAGCGTTCTACCAACTTGGCTATCACTGCTGTAATTTCTCTTAATGTTTCATAATTCCTAGAACGATAATTTCAATACATACCTATGTCGATTTACAAAAACTTATTTTGTTCCTATCAAAATGACAATCAAATTCTGAGTTTATGATAGCATTTTTTATCTCGTTTTATTTTATTTCAATAGGTAAACTTCAATGTTAATAACACACCTAAGATACATATTAACACAGCCATAACAATCGCCTCACTCTCGTGAGTGCACCTAAGAGAAAATAATTAAAATACTTTCTAAAAACAAAGGCAACGCCGGCGACGTACGAAATTGCATTAATTTGCATTTGCTCGTTGCCACATAGAGCCGTTTGCTGCGTAAACTCCATTAATACAGAGGGATCCAGCTAATATAAAATTAAAACCACTTGTGCGTTTTGCTGTACTAAAAGTAGCTTTTGTTATGTGCTGCCTTGAATGAAAAAAAAATGGAATTTTCATGAAGTTGGTCATTATTTTCTTATATTATTTAAAGTTGCATTTATTCTCATCCACAAGGCCTAAATTGCGTAGGTTTTATGTAAGTATTCTCTCTTCGGTCGTTCCCTCATGACTGAGGATCGTGATCATCACGGCAGGTCTTTGGATCGGACGAACTGTCTCCATCGGCTCCGGTCTGTGGCCATCTTCACCGCGGCATATTTACTTATTCTTAATACTTACATAGTATTAAGAATAAGTAAATACGTATCTACATTTACTTGAAGACAATAAATTAAATACACGACGGAAAATTGACCCTATTTGAAGAAACCTATCCGCTGCTTTTAATATCTAGCTACAATATATTTTTTTATACTTCCATTATTGTCATATTATCCGACGTTCATATAAACTCAAACCTAATAAAAAATGATCATTCCATACGAACGCTTTGTTTACCGGTTACCTATTCTTTTCAATGCTATTGTAACGTTTCTGACGTTAAAATACAATTGATTGTTATTAGATTTTACGTTCGATCTCTGAAAAGAGAAATAGTAGAGTATTTTCAATAGTGGCGGAGTTGGAGCGGTGGCGGTGGCGGGCGGTGGCAGCGGGCGGTGTCCAATGGCGGTTGTGCGTTCTTTGACGTCACGAAAGTCACGATGCTCCGTCACCCGCAAATTACATTTGCCGCCTGTAGATGGCACTGCATTCTCGTGCACACCTTGGGGACATACTTGTTATATATTGGACTCTATTGTGTAAGGTTTTACGCGTTCCAACATTTTACTGTCGATAAATATTTGGCCCCGTTTTCTTAAATGTTTTATTTGTTGTAAAGAAATAAATGTTTATTGACAGATATATTTCAGTGCCCGTATAAATTGCGATATTATAAATTCGGAATCCCGGCAGACGTTGACCTATCAAAAATACCATAGGAAAAATAGCATTTTCAGTTTTTACCGAATATTCCGGGGAACTTTATATATATTTTCTGCACCTAAAATCTTAATTTGGACTATTACGAACATTAAAGTGATGCGCTTAACGATAACACCGTTTAGTTTAATTTAATTGATATAACATTAAATCATACACTTCTCTTAAGCAGAAGAAGAGAGGTAACTATTTGGCAAAATAAACATAAACAAAAAACCTTTAAACTTACTATACCCTTTATCACAAAATAGATACATCGATCGTCAAAAGGGTCAAAAGCTTTGCTTATCGTTGGCTAGCAATAAATGCGCACTCAACGCTAGGTTTCAGCTGCAACCCACAAGTGACCCCGGACCTTTGATTTTCAAAGAAATACGAAATATTGAATGGAAATAAATTTCCGAGGTGGTCACTCCGCGTTTTGTAGCTGCACGTGCAATGGCGGAGCTTGGGTAGTGGCGTTGACGTCACTGCGACGTTGCAATTTTTGGCGCCGACCGCAAATTTCATTTGCCGTCTGCAAGACGCCGCGAATTTCTCGATCTAATTTCGATGGAGCACATAACAATAGCTTCATTGGGGGAGCACGAAGTACCAACATTTATTTTATAACACGACTCTAAGTTGTAAACGAGTTGCTTCCCAATCGTATAGTTCTGTAGAAACGTACCAACTACGATTTGACCCCTTTAAAAGAATGTCTGCATCACGGAGCAAGTCCCAGGAGTATTAGTCGTCTGGAATATACGTGCCTTGTGCATCAACTGCCCTGCGGTAAAATTCGAATTCCTCGGTTGCCATGTCCTGAATATGTAGGGACTTTTCATTTTTGAATCTTGATAAAATTGCAGGAATAAAAATATAAAGTACTAGCTTGTGTCCGCGGCTCCATCCGCGGTATCTCGCTGAAACATTGCTTATAGCACTCAGGCATACTGTAGATTATATGGCTTCTTATTAGTGAAATAATTTTCTGAATCGGATCAGTAGATTCAGAGTTTACCCCTTACATCCATACTTACAAACTAACAAACTTTACCTCAACCTATAGAGAAGTTCAGGGTCGAGATTTTTTTATAGAAGCACTTTTCAATAGAGATATACCTATGTCCAACGTTCTAAAAACGATTACCATAGGCAGCCGGTGTAGCTAATCACCTAACATTAGATAAAAAAAAATATGCACGCTTTAATCTGTTTCTAAGATGACTGCGCGGTGATTATACAGTGTGTTTGTAATCATTATGTAAAGTGAGACTTTCAATATTGATTTAAAAAATATATGTTATTCCTGATAAATTGACTATTGCAATTTTTTGTGAGCAATGATTCTGACATTACATAATTATTACAAGTGGAATTAGATTTTTTATATGTCAATTAAAAAATATATATTTCGTGCCCAACAAAATGCTTATTGTGATTTTTTGTGAGCAATTTTCTTTTATTGTCGTATCGAAATTGTAACTTCACATAATGCTCACAAATGCGCGTAAGAAGCGTAGATTTTAAGCTTAAGTATACATCATTATGTAGGTATCCAGAGTGCCTATCCCTTCAGTACCGCAGCCAACAATAATTCATAAGTTGAGCTAGAAAAGGGATCGTTTATAAAGACGGCGTCATTGTTTTAGGCCCACGTCGCGCGAGCGTACGACGCCGACGCTGTCCCGACATCCATTAATAATGTAGGGTGACAACGACGCAGGTGCGGGACTCTCCGCCCCGATAAACGTCCCGATGCATAATTGAACACATGTACCTAACGTAGCACTTACCTAACGCGTGCTATCTTCTAAGCCTTCGCTCGAAACTCCGTTATAATAGATGATTTTCTAATACCATTTAGGACGGTTTGTAAAAAAAAAAATTGTACGCGCTCGAGTGTTTTGGGAGCACTGCCAATAAGTAGAAGAGCTTCAATACGGTTGACTTATCACGATATCGACACTTGAAAAATGACACAAGTTTATTTTTCGTGTAATACGAAAATTTACTTTACTTAAATATACCTACTGCTATAATATAAAGAAGAAATGGCGCTATCAAAACCCAAGCTTGAAGTAGAAAATATTGAAAAGTTCACCTTGGAGCTGTCACCCTATTTTTTGAACTGAACACTTTTGACCTTTACTAAAGTGAAGTGACCTGTGACCCCCGCGCCACGTGGCCGCCTCGCCCCTCATCTTTAACGTTAGACATCACCCTCATTCGTTGGCTTCCAAAAATCAGAATTTTTAATTTTTCACACGCGTATAACAATAGCTTTTAGTTATTCCGACACACTCCGACCGCCTTTGTAAGTGTCTATGACATGACATTTGTAGTAAATAATTGGACTTTACAAATCGTTTTAATCTTTTTAAAGGTATAATTGTGTCATAAGTAGTACCTATTACGAATTCAATATTTACAAAAATAGAAGACGAGTACTTGCTACGCATTGATTTCAAACGTGTTTTCGATGTCCCATATGCTAACGTAATTTAAAACATATCAAAATTCTTAAGACTCACCCGATACATGCAGGGAAAGGTTAATAAAAAAATATATATATTTACCAGCACTGCATATTGTCTTATTAACTCCATCTGCGAATCCTTAAAATTAAATAAGTACTTATATTCAAATTATGAAGCACCTTGGCAGTCTCTATTCATTCGCAATTGTATCAAATTAATATTCTCACAAGAATTTCTTTTAGATCGAATAGTGTATGCAAATTAAGAGTTCATACAAACTGCGCACCTTTTGTTATCCGACTGACCAGCAGTTATCTCGCGATTCGCGAGGTCGAAATTTCATCGAGGGGTCATCTCCGCGATATCTTTCCCATACTTTGTGTCATCATTCTATGTTCGAATACCGTGAGATAAACATCACTAACTAGTCAGACTAAAGATTCCTTTTTTGAAATTTAGCTTTTTCTGTGAACGTTTTGAGTGCATGTAGCGTTGAAAGGGTTGTGCAACAGATTTTATTAAACGCCTAGTTTTTCGAGTTTTCAATCAAGAAATGGACAATTGGATAACGGAACTTTTTCAAACTCACACTTTCAGCAAACCAAAGGTATGTCATATGATTCCAGTTAGTTATAAAATAAGCACTTATTTTAGCATTCCTGTGAAAATATTCATGAATGTTCCCACCATGTACTTACATCGTAAATGCAATTTACTCAAACAACACAATATATTTATGCGATTTAAGCTATGCGTTGTGCATTAATCAGACAGGATTATCGACTTGTAACGTAATTATAATTAATTACTAAATACTACATGCCTATAGTTACAGCTCTAGTGCAGCCTGTTAGCCTCCATAGAGAATAGTAGACAACAAGATGATTGGATATTTGATACGACACGACATAGATACTCATAAAGACAATGTGAAAAGATTATAAAGTTAGGTCGCTGATATTAGTTTTTGGGACATATTACAAAAAAAAATGCCGTTTAATTTTTCACACACCATAGAAAAAGGCCAGAGAGTATATTAAAAACTTTCAAACAAAGACAAAAAACACAGAGTAAACATAGGAATAAAAGAAAGTGACAGAGCTTA
This sequence comes from Pheosia tremula, assembly GCA_905333125.1. NCBI lineage: Eukaryota > Metazoa > Arthropoda > Insecta > Lepidoptera > Notodontidae > Pheosia > Pheosia tremula. The sequence goes on from HG995415.1 coordinate 6,176,228, forward strand.
TTTACCACAATGAAAGATGGCAAAGTGTAAGCGGTGGACTGAACCAGAAAAGTAAAAAAATACAACCGAATTGAGAACGACTTCCTATTTGAAGTCGGTTAAAAAAGGAAAATGTCGTGTGGTATAAGAATTTCATATAGTTCAAGGTGCTAGCAGGACAGTGAAGACAGAAAGATACTCCTTTGAGAAGCCAAGCACTGTCATTCAGAAGAGAGTAGGTACTTAACAGATGTTCTAGCACTCACAACACAAGACATCTTACAATATTATTACAGGACTGCCATAATTTAACTGCCAAAATTAAAAGTTTCGTCAATTTACAATAGCATTACAAAGCATTTTTCTTCCCGAAAATGCTTCGTAATGCCATGATATACTAATACTTTTATAAATTTACGGTTGAAACTGTGAGCTGTGCACTTTGTACTCGCTTCGTTCGTATAACAAGAAAGCGACTACACGATCCAGTGGCATAAAAGAGAGAAACAAAGCTCTAATAAAAAAAGAGTCAGAAGCCACGCGTCTCATTTTTTCTTATAGCGCCGTCTCTATCAGCTGAATCACCCACCCGACAATTTAGAAAGCTGTTTGAACCTCCAGCAAAACATCCCATTCCAACAAAACTTACTGCCATTTGGAGTTCGCACAAGAAAACGATACAAACCAGCGCGGCGGCGTATACTATACCGGGCTACCAGCAGTGCTCGGTGCAGTAAGCATGATGTATAGCAAAAACCTACCGCTCGAAACATCTGCTCACCTCGCATTAAGCTAACGAGCAGCCCTAATGGTGCACGTTAGGGCTGCCAAAAAACCTCCAAATCAAATAAATTACACGACCCAGTTTGAGCATGTCCTTGCTAATATTACTCACGTGACAAAAACCGCTTATCTGTACAAACGGAGATGTAACAGTGTTTTGTTTAATGGTGGGTTAGTGGTAACCCTGGGGGTGGTGACGTCATTAGTTAGCTCGAATTAGACTGTTTGGATTTGAGTGTATATATGATGTACCTATTTGTCGTACAGAATTATTTACCTCTATAATCTAAATCCTTCACAATTTACAGGCAATTACAGCCGCACAGCCCTGAAACCCGTCTTTACGATCATTGTAAAGACGTTTTTAAATTTATTTTTGTTTTGTCTACAGCCTTTATTACAAAAATTGGTGTTTCAATTCGTATAAAAGACATTTGTGTTTTATTTATACGACGCCATTGCGGATTATGGTCGGTGTTATTGCGTTTTTTCAGGATTTTACGGTTGACATGTGTCACTCATTGGTTTAATTTATTGTAGGTATTAGTGTTATTTAGGTGCGTCATATTAAAAGCATTAAAGAAGGTTATAGGGACTATTTTTATTGCCATTCATATATTCGCTAAACGGCCCCGCACCTGCTCTGCTTTCTGCGCTGAGGGTCCCTGGTACGATACTCGGTTGGGACAAACTTTGGGTGATGTGCACGAATGTTTGTACCCGAGTCTTGGATATTTAATATCGATATTTATACTTAGTTAGTACTTTTTGTTGTTTTTTTTTTTTTGACCTGCTGCTAAAGTCTGATTAGCCGTTCCTACACTGTTCTCACATACCTATAACAATGTATTGCTCAATAATGTAAAATATCTATTTAAAAAAAAAGAGCAACCATGGAGTTTCTATGCCCGTTCTTCTCCATAGGAACGGCATTCCGAACGGGTGGTAAAGCAGTAGCATAATTTTTATGTAACTTGACGATTCATAAGTACTGTACAATAATGGTTTACATGAATAAAAAATATTCTGTTTCTGATTCTATAAGTATTATATACTGGGTACTCCAGTCCATTTCATTGTACCCATTATAAAAGCGCTACTTAGTGTCGGAACGTATAGTTGGTGTGTTCGTCTGGCGATATTATAGTATGTTTTATAATTATACTGGGCACCGTTCCCCTTCCAAAGGGAATTTGAGACGTAGTCCACTGGCACAGTGCGGATTTAAAAATGAAATGTTATTTTAAGTATTCACCTGATATTATATGGATGTCCAAGGCGATCAAAGTACATTTAAATCAATAATATGCTTAACAATAAGTAGGTAATTTTGTCAATTCTGAAATCCCATTAGATATCTTTAAAAAAGAGCAACCATGGAGTTTCTTGCCCGTTCTTCTCCATAGGAACTGCATTCCGAACGGGTGGTAAAGTAGTAGCATAGTATTTTGTAACTTTTGACGATTCATAAGTGCTGTATTTAATGGTCTACGTGAATAAAAAATATTCTGATTCTGGTTCTGATTCTGATATCGGCTAAAAGAAAAAAAAATCGTTCTAAACGTAATCTAGCGATAGCGATACGACTCGTTCGTTTAAACTTTTACTCCAACTCAAACCCTTCACGACTTTTAAGGGAGTAGGGTTGTGCCGAACTTAACGTCGTTCACCTATACAAACTGCGCCAGGGGTGCCGTCCCACTATTATTTACAAGACAATGGCGGCAAGTTTCGGGGCCAGCCCTGACCCGCCCGTAATGACATTCCGCCTTGTTTTTCTCACAAATTGGGTATTCCTTACATATTTAAACTATTTTGAATACGCGTGTTTATTATTCTGTTTGCAATCTTTTTTTATTTATGTAAGTGTAACCTAGCTAATTATTTTTTTAATATTTATTGGGTACTAGCCGCGCCCGGCGGTGTTACCCGCGATAAAAGTATGAAAAATTAAAACATCTATCCCACGGGAGCCATACATTTTACCGGGATAAAAAGTAGCCTATGTGCTATTCCAGACTATAATCTATCTCTGTGCCAAATTTCATCCAGATCCGTTCAGCCGTTCGGGCGTGAAAGAGTAACAAACATCCATCCATCCATCCATCTATCCATCCATCCAAACATTCAAATTTATAATATTAAGTAAGTATAGATTGTATGTTCCCTACTGTTATAGCAAAGCGTGGTACCTACAGCACCCGGCCGAAAATATTGCACGTCAAGCTTTAGAAAGAGACTATCGGCTAAAGTCAAGAGCGAAAGAGACAACGCTCTACAAAGCCGAAACTTTTTCTATAACTGAAGTGCAATATTTACGGCCGGATACTGTACACCGCCTATTTGCACTAAGATCTTTGCGCTTTGGGCTAGATGCATATGCCATTGGAAGCTATACATTGTATAGTGCAAAACAGTTTTAGGCAGGTACCTTCCCATGGTATAAAATATGGCCTATTCATTGATTTTATGGATTGTATCGTGTTTATTTAATGTTTTTACGGTCCTGATGTTTCGGCTGCTTTACAGCAACCATGGTCACGGAGGAATCGTTAAAATTAGTTTTATGTAATGAAATCAATACTTATGCCCTATTCAGTTTTTACACAACTTGGTACTACAAGTTTCAATTACAACACGATATTATCTCTATAATCACGATGGGTGGCAAACAGACACGAATAGGTAGTAATGTATGCAAATAGAATAATTCCAACATTAAAATATTTTATCTGTTATAATTTACGAGTGTCCGACGCGACTGTGCCGCGTAGTTTCGCGGCGGAAATTCGTAACTAATTAAAATTCTACGTGAATGAATAACTGCAGTGCACCGTGCCGTCGCGTACTGTTAAACAAAAAAGTCTCAACTAATAAATTAGCAACTGGGATTTACCACAGATGCAAAATGAGACCTGCTTTTCCACGCGTCTGTACCTAGCTTAATTTATGTCACAAACATTTTTGACGCTCTTGATTAGGCAAAAATATATTATATGTAGATTCTTGCAAGATAACTTCTTAAAAACTTGGTCCTTTCAGGAGAAGTACCTACATTAAGATTTAAAAACTTTCCGCGAGCTATTTATCTAAAGCTTTAGATTGACCCATAATTAGCAATTTTCCTTAAACCGTCAGGGATTGCGCGGAGTCCATCAAAATCCATTAATTAACTTGGAATATTAACGAGCTACGAAGATTGAAAGTTTATACCTCCAAATTACGAAGTACGTAATAGGTTCCAAAGTCTTTTCAACTTTTGTAAAGTCAGCGTGAATTTCACAGACGCAGCAGGGGAGTCAGAAATGCGGGAGTGGCGCCAGTGGGAGCGGGAGCTCGAGCGGGGCGACGAGCGGCGCGGCGGCGAGCGCGGCGAGAGCGAGCGACGTCAAACCCGTCGAATGCAATCTGTGTCACCGCAAGTTCAAGAATATACCCGCACTCAATGGTCATATGAGGTTGCACGGTGGATACTTCAAAAAGGTATTAAATATTTACCTAAATTAATATTATCGTGGGTATCCCTCTTGTTATAATGACAATGTATTAAACACTATATTTTTCGCTTCTCAGGATTCCGATAGCAAAAAGTTAGACAAGAAAGAATCAACAGGACCACCGTTACAAACAGCGTCTGTATCCGTACGAGCTCTCATTGAAGAGAAGATTATAAGCCGGCGAGGAGCTATTAATTCCACACTTTCCATAGGTTAATTACAAATCATTGTATCTGTGCTACCAATAATTGGAGCAATGTTTTATTTGAACGGTATTTTCATAAGCACAGTTAATTAAAATGTCCAATTAATTGTAGGTCCGGGCACCGACGCGGTTTCCCGCACAGGGTTCGTTGCACCTGCCCCGCCGCCGCTGTCGACTATCCGCTCCTCTGTGGCTTCGCCCGCTTCACCGGCGGCCACCTCAACACAGTTCGTTTCGCCGCGAGCCCCGCCCGTTGTCACTGTCGCCACAAATGCCACAACAAACATTACTGCCGCCCAAAGAGATTCCACCCTTATTGAACTATTAAAGAAAGGAAACACTAAGGTTCAGACTATTAATATTAACATAAAATAATTGTCAGTTTAGTGTTCCAATATAGGTAACAGGCTTTTTTTACAGGTAGTCAAAAGATCAGCGTCAGACCCAGGACAGTCGTCACCGCAACAAGACTTCTCATTCCGACCAGAATTGTTTGGCGTGTCGTTCAATTCAGACGACGGTTATTTTTCACCAGCCTTAAATGACGATACTTTCCAATTTACAACAACTCCAGAACAATTGGATGAGTTGGCATCGTTGGAAGACTATGCTACCGTAGCGGCATCTATAAGAGAACGGTCACCGGTCACCTTCCCATCTAATCGGCGGCTTGCTGCGGTACTGAACTCACCGCTACCAGAGTCCCTCGCGGACTTTGGGGCTTGCCATGGAGGATCGCCAGTTCCGTCACCTGGGATTGGGTATACGGCCAATTCTCCCGGTCTATCGTACTCGACCGGGGATTCTCCGGGGCTAGCATATACAGCTGCATCTCCAGTGGGAAGTTACTCGAATCAAACTGAACCTTCACCTGGGCTGGCGTACCCTACGCCTCCAGCTTCACACGATGCTCACTCACCAGCACACACAGTACCACGGGCGTCATCACCGTTGTCAGCTGCCTTCTTCACAGCAACAATGTCTAGTCAAGAAGAGGTAATTAACATCGTAATACATTTCCCCCACTTACTTTCATGTGAATCCAATATAATGATAATTTTTCTTTAGGTGGAAGAAGCTCTAGAAGAAGTTCTCCCAGAAGAATGTCGATCGTTAGACGCCTACTCATTAGAGCCGTCACCAGCTCCGCGGCGTATTATGCTCAATTCGGAAGATCCGCTGCTATCGAGTAGTCCTCGTGATTTCTCGCACCAACGGCCTGCCCGCCGGCAACATCGCGTCACGACGGCCGCGATATCACCGCATTTACAGCAATGGCAACATGACACTTCCTCCCTACAAGTAAACATTTTTATATAACTAGGAAATCTACGATACAACCAGTGCTAAATTAAGCCAGCAAGCGGCTTGTAGCAAATGTGCGGTCCTGTAATGACTACGTATTTCCGTTGGATTGTAGTTGGTACGGTATATCATACCTGATGACATACCATACCAACCTACCCTGATCGATTTTCTTGCGCAAAGGTGGGTAAGGCCCCTCAAGGCTCGGACACCGTAGCATTTGCAAAATTTGGCTACATGGCTAATCCAACACATGGATACGACGAAATTCTAATAGCTGATTTTTTTCCTCAAGGTGTGCGTGGAAGGTCGAGACACAGTTCCAGCAGTATTCTTAAGTCCAAGTAGTGTGCCTGCATCACCGCAGAGGCGTAAACGTCGGGCGTCACCAGCGGGGCCGTACCGCTCGCGCATGCGGCGCACCACCAACCATTACATACCACAACCTTTATTGCCTCCGGATCGGGACGGATCAGGATTGTTCGTAGAACTGCCTGGAGGTAAATAGTCTCTTATGATTGGTGTATATGCTTTTCTTTTTAATAAAGAATGTATTGCACGAAGTACACAAGACTTTCTGATGTCGTTAGGTCTACCGTCGGCGGAGAGCGACGTGCTGGCACATTTGGAAGAACGGCGGCAGCCACATATCAACCTGGGACGGGATCACCAGGCGGATTTACCAGAGCTGTGTAACGATCGTATAGATTTACATCGTGCGCCCGAACAACTCCTCTGGGACCCTGGCATTAATGACGCTCTAGATGATAATGAAGGTAAGACAAACTTACTTTATGAGCGTCTGGGGGTTCTAGTTTACTAATTAAATAGTCACACACTTTAACCGCCACCGCAACGAATGTTTGAATTTTCAACCCTATATATACTCTAATTGTGGTAGCGGAGTCACCGAACGGATGGACCAATTTCAACGCGGGTTTTTTTATTTGATAGCTGGTAGCCTTGGGATGTTACCTTGGGATGTAGACAGTTCAGCGGCTCAAAGATCACCTCGTACCACACAGTACAGCTAGTGTATGTATCTCAGCCGTAAAAGGAGTGTCCAACCGCTCGTCAGAATGGCAAAAAAAATTACAAAGTGTCACCTAGGGTCTAGAAAATATAATATGTAAACTATTTTATACACCTGCGAGACCAAGAGAGACGACGAACTGACATAAATGGTTTAATAACTTTAAAAATACATGGAGGACCGCGACAATACTGAACGTGCTGTGCTGTCCAAAAATATTCTCGTAATGGCCGCTGGAGACGTCGTTGAAGGCATTCCGGTTTGGCGCCCCCCGCGCGTCCCAAACACATTAAAACACGTTCGCATGAACAATTAGAGTACATGTTAGTAACATCGTTTTCCAGTGAGAATGTTTATGGAGCTGGCGACGTGCGCTGCGATGCCAGTGGGCGGGCACACGCGGGAGTACGCGCTGCAGACGCTGGGCGAGTGCGGCGGCGACATCCGCGCGGCGACGCTGCGCCTCATGACGCGCCCCGCGGCGCCCGCGCAGCACGAGTCGCGCTGGGCCCCGGATGAAGTCGAGGCCTTCTTATCAGGACTGGGCCATTACGATAAAGACTTTTATAGAATTTCGCAACTGGTTAGTAACTTTTTTGTTGTATTAATACCTGAATAACTGAGCTGGTAGTGTCTCTGCTATATGTACCGAGGTCGAGGGTGCCGGGTCCTGATAGATGCAAACTTCGTGTTATGAACACGACTTTTGTACCCTAGTAGTGAATGCTTAACAGCTACCTGTATATGTTTTATATACTGGGATCGCCCCCAGTCTTTTGTACGGTACCCATAAAACAAGCGTTGCTTAGATTGCAACCGCACAGTTATTCATCTGGTCAGCCGTCAGATTATAATATTATTATTAGTAGTACCCCAAGTATTTGTGATACATTTACAATGGCTTACAAAGCATTATAGAGAAGAAATGTGATTGTATTGAATGCCTATATGGACGAATTTAAAACTTTATCCGTATTTGCTATTAATAAAAATCTAGAGCTAAGCTACATTTTCAAACGTAACGTCGCTTTTTACAGGTAAGAACAAAAGATTCAAAACAGTGTGTACAGTTCTACTACTTCTGGAAGAAACTCACCAAGGATTACAAAGCGCTGTACTTACGAAGCTGGCACATGGAGCCGCCAGCCTCGTCACAAGTAAGCACAACTTCTGGACTGCATCACTTTGTCTTCAGACTGTCTGATGAGTGAACAGGGATTGGTTGATCTTAATGCACGCGACTTGTCCACATCCAGGGTTCTGTAGGCCAGGTAACAGCACATACGAGGACGTCCTGCACATCCTCACCGACGTCGTACGACAGCGAGGAGTTTCCATGCAAGATATGCGGGAAGTAAGTGCCGTGACTTAAATCACGTCAGCATACCGCTTACAAATGTCAACGCTGACAGCGAACAAGCGCAAACGCAATATAAGTGCAACAATTTTAGGCCTAAGCACCTACTTTTTACGTAGCCTTACGTTAACGTAAGCGTGGCTCGTCTCGCTCACACGAAAGATTGCATACTCGATGACGATACGATTACGTTAGAATGTTATGCTATGGGCACTAATATTAATACAAAATCATTTAATTTCGCAACTTTCTACGTAAATTTCATACAAATTCGTGTTTAAGTTACACCTAAATTGCCATTTGTGCATGCATTAATTATTAAGAAATATATTTACAGCTTAATAGTAACTAACTCAGTGGACAGAAATAGATTAAATTAAGTTAAATATAGAGTACTGGCACGGTGAGTGAGACGGCACTACTTTTGTAATTCGTGATCGTTTACGGAAAGTGTTCAATATATAGGCCGGTGAACCAGTGCATGGATATGTCAACTTAATGTTTGTCATCTTTAAAATAACTATTTGTAATCTCTGCCTACTCCGCGAAGGATTCGGCATGACGGTTTAGACATATTTCTATTATGCAATAGAATTATTCAAACGAAAAATATGCCAAACAACTTGTGCCAAGCATTGTTAGTGAGTACAACAGCACTATTTATACGGTGTTATGAAATATATTCATACAAGTGTTGTGAAACATTTTCACGTATGTTACGTGCTGTTGAATATGCCATTAGACATGTCTAGACATCCGAACTTTAGGCGAATTTGACATTTAACGTGTGTTTTATTATTCGACAGCGATTATTGTAAATAATTATAATTAATATTATAGCGTATTTTTATTGAATCTTAGACAAGTGAATTTATGTCCATTGTGTAAGAGCGTGATGATCGTATATTTATATTTTATTTACGTACTTATATTAAGAATAATATATAAAGCGTTTTGTGTACTTATGTATTAATGTTATATGTATATAAGTTTTCTATTTCACTAACGCTTTGCTTTACCTGCAATTCTGCCAATAAGTTTTAAAACTTTTTTTCGCTAATTCTTATTTCTTTGTGTTGCTATTTCTAATAGTGTACCCTATTATGTTTCAGAGTATTTAACAAAGTAAAAAGTCGTAGCGCACACATGAAGTCGCACCGGCCACTCGACGCCGAGCCGAAAAGGCCAAAACTCGAAAAGCCTTATGAAAAGGTCGAGAGATCCGATGACAGAGCCCACGCGACAGCTGACTACCAATACAAACCCGCACAGTAACCGACTCCTTGCTCACTCATTCCGCCCGCGCGCTGTGCCCCGCCAACTAATCACCGCCATCTGTTATAAAAGTAATCAAACTATGTCGCTCGCGCGCACTCGCACCCAACCCTGACCGAGACACTTTGAGTGGCTCGCTGGAACACCGACTAAATGCTAAATCGTTAAGCATTTACTATGATTACAAAATAGATATATAGATTAAAATTACAAGTGATCTAGAAAGAGCGAAGTAGTGACTAGTAGCTAGAATGGAGCTAGCTTCGGACGATTATCTATAAAAATAAAAAAAATGTATCGAAATTCTCGAGAGAGCCATTAAGATATTTTGTATAACGATTGATACATAAATAAGTACCTAGTTCTTCGTAAAGTTTTTATATGACAGACTTCTTAATGTGACTTGCAAGTGTGATGTTGTAAATAAATGATAGGAAAATGTAGGTCCCCATCGGGCGCGAGATCTATCGAGATGTAACTATTGATGTATTAGTATTGCGACTACTAGGTATTACGTGTGATGACATTATCGTGTAGGGACTACACTACCTCGGTTCTATTACAGTTACTTTTGACGAGCGTAGTTGGCGTATTGCTTGTTTGCTCATTGTCTTGTTAATTTTGTTGTTTTCTCGTTTTATATTTTTCGATAATTTATTTTGAGTGCGTGAAATACTGACGATTGATTGATTGATAGACTTTGATTTTTATTTTGGACAGTCGTTCGTTGCTCTGTTGTACTTAGTGAATAGTTAACACGATTCAGGATCCGTACCTACTAGTCACACACATATCAGTGTTACCGCACCAACGAATTCACTCAATTAAATTTCACACTTCGGCGTTTCGTGATCAAGTGAGACACTTGAAATGACAAAACAATGAAATACTATCCGTCAGTTTAAGATAAATTATAGCTACATAATAAAACACTGCATGCCTGATTGCAGATGGGAATCTAACCAAATGGAGGGATAATATTTTTTTATACAAATATTATTGAATGCTCAAATGTTCTATATTTTATGTTGGTAATATTATTAACTAGTTCCTTGTTGATCGTTTTAATTAAGTATGCTATTATTTAATAATGATAAATGTATAGGTAGTTAATTTATTTAAATGTGAACACTTTTTCTATATAAAAAAAATATGTACTTAACTAAGTGTATTCTACGTGTACCTACGTGTTGTGATATACATATATTATTGTGTATTTAATATTTCAACGTATTCTGTCTATAATTTGATGGATCATGGTACAAAACAAACCGGGCAATAAACGATTGCTCAAGTTATCGCGAGTGTCTCCATGTCACCTGCGTTCGGTACTTAACTCGGCTGCTCCTAAATTAAGAATATATCTGTTCACAGTGCCGGACTAACGAATGAGCAAAGCAAGCTTATTTTCGGGCATTATTTCTAAGTGGCAACGAACAACCGGCCTAAGCCCTATCAATCCCTCCTTGCCACTAATCTACTCATCAAAATGTATAGGTGCGTCTTAGACTCCGGCACTGTGTATCATATGTGGTTGTGATGTGTCTAATTGTTTACTGTCTTCCGATACTTGTAATTACTAAATTAATTTGGGGCGGAATTCCTCGCAAAAGACATGTTGTGAAATTAACATTGAATATTATTTAAACACTGTTATTAACTAATTGTTTACGTGAACGTCTAACACTTGTCTACGAAGAGTGTGCGACGCTCCTTGTATTATAATTGTAGATCTCGATAATTATATGTGTCAAATAATGTTGTGAATTCACGATTGCCTACGCCATGTCGCAACATTTGTGTAACAAAAATGGTGTAAAAAAAAATAACTATAGTCGTCGAGGTATAAGAAGCCCGGTTTGACAGCTGTCATTATGACGTAATTAGGGATGCCAACCAATGAAATCGGTTTCCCAAGTATCCGATTATCACGACAAATCGATTCCAAATTATATGAGCATTAAATCGTTTCTTTTTAATATTAGTATTTTAAGTTTTTAAGTGATAAAATGATATAATGAAACTTAAGAAACCTGAATTAGTATCAAAAATAAAAAAAATCGTTTCATAATTATAATGTTTATTCACTTTCACAAGACGAAAAGCCAAAATCGTCAGTTGAGCTATTGTCGTCGCCTGTATAAATAATTATTTCATTTTCTATTAAATTATCAATATTGACGTCTCTGTCATAATCTTCGTTTATTGTATTTCGAGTTTTTTGCACTACTTTTGCCCAATCAACGTCCAGAAAACAATAGCCTAAGTCAACGTAACAGCAAACAGAAACAGTCCAAAATCAAAGCCAAGTCACTATAAAAATACACCGAATACAAAAGAGCGCACAGTCAACGTACAAGATGGCGAGAGACTGCGAAAAGGCGAGGTGCAAGGACACCGACGACCAGTCAATGTACCGTTAGGTCGAAATAGTGTTGCCAATTAAAATTCGTCTTTACGCCTTGCGGTGCTAAGCTTGTTTAAAGCCTTTAATTATCTATTCTGTGCCTTTAAAGGCTTAACACATTAAATTATATTTTTAATATATATTTTATATGGTATCGATATCACCGTTGAAAATCGGCGGTCAAACTAGTAACAGTACTATGGTTTAAGATAAACTTACTTTATCATTTATGAGTACCGTGTTCTACTTGAAGGGAAATATAATCCAAAAGAATATTTATAATTTTATAATTATCATTCTTTTATTTTTTCATTGTGACATACATGATAGGTGGCCAAACATAGACAAAGTTAAGATACCATTAGATTGCTACCATAGCTTCACTAAAGAGTCTTGTTATGCAAACTCTAACATCTTCTCTTGAAGCTCATGGTTGCCCGAGGATTTTTTCATTATGCGTCCAGGTCAATCTCACGGCTTAGCATAACCAGTCTTGGCTTATATAGGGCCTTCGTGAACATGTCTGCAATTTGGTGCTCAGTACCAATCTTTGCAATCTTCATGTTTCCATTAGCTACTGCTTCTCGAATGAAGAAGTGTCGTAACTTGATATGCTTGGTTCTGTTGTGGAACTCATAAGGCGGATTCAATGCCAGTTTAATTGCTGACTCATTGTCTATGTGGAGAACAGGAGTCTTCATTAATTGTTCTATATTCTCAATTAATCGTTTAAGCCATATGATTTCTCTTGCGGCTTCACTGGCAGCTACAATTTCGGCTTCAGTACTTGAGATCGCGACTGATGTCTGTAGTTGGCTTCTCCATGATATCGGACCTCCATAAACACATACCAAACCAGAAGTTGATCTTCCAGAGTCGGGATCTCCACCATGATCGGCATCACTATAGCAGACCAGTTCTTTCTGCGTACCTTTTCTGTAGGTAATGCAGTAATCTCGCGAACCATTCAAATAGCGAAATATTCTTTTCACTTTGGTGATATCTGTTCTGTTAGGAGCTTCCAGATGTCTGGATGCGACACCGACGGCGTAAGCTATATCGGGTCTTGTTCCCACCATTAGGTATGCAAGGGCTCCAACAGCTTCTCTATATGGAAACGCACTATCTCCTCCGGCTTCTTCTCTCAATTCAGAGTCTTTCACTATTGGTGTAGTGGCAGCCTTACTATTCTGCATACCGAATCTTTCAAGTACCTTCTTGGTGTAGGCTCCTTGATGTATTTTAATACAATCTTCCTCTTTTTCTATTTCAAGTCCCAGGAAGTAATAGGACTTTTTGTTACTTTGGGTCTTTATTTTAAATCGCTTCTTCATCTTCTCGAGGAATTCGTCGATTAGTGCCTGTGATGTACCAGCTATGATTCCATCGTCAACGTACAGAGCTAGTAGCAGTCTTCCTTCTCCCCTCTTCATCGAGAAGAAACAAGGATCTTCGCCAGGTATGAACCCTTGTTTTTGAAGAAAGTCCTTAATGCAATTGTTCCAGCATAACGGAGCTTGTTTTAGTCCGTATAAGCTCTTTTTCAACTTGCATACTTTGCTAGTCCCGTCGTTATATCCTTCAGGCTGCTTGACGTAGATTTCTTCGTTTAAGCTTCCATAAAGAAATGCTGTAGAGACGTCAAATTGAGTGAGGATCATATTGTCTCGAGCAGCAATACTCAATAACATTCTGATTGAGCTCATTTTTGCAACTGGACTGAATGTCTTCTCATAATCAACGCCTTTCTTCTGAGAATAGCCAACTGCAACGAGTCTGGCTTTGTATTTGTCAATAGACCCATCAGATTTTCGTTTGATTTTGTAGACCCACTTACTGGATATGGCTTTTCGTCCATTGGGCAGAGGCACTAAGTCCCATGTTTGGTTCTGTTTCAGGGAGTTCATTTCATCATCCATGGCACTGTGCCATTTATTTTTGTCAGCAGACTTCAACGTTTCTTTGAACGTCTTTGGTTCTTCTTCATGATCATAGACCTTTTCGACGCAATTGAGAACAAACTCTTCAAACCTATCAGGAGGTTTGATTGTAGAGCGATCTCTCAGATTCATTCTATTTGGAACTCGTTTATGCCATTGTTCGTTATGAACTTCTTCTTCGGATGCTTCATGAAGTTGTTCGTCTTGAACATCTTCTCTTAATAAGACATCTTCAGATTCGTCTTGTAGATCTATGTCAGAATGCGATAAATCTGAGGTTGATGAATCATTCTCCTCATCTGATTCGGCAGTGTCGAAGTTCACAGATTCGTTCATTGGATTCGTCGGTTCATTTGACTGCTCTGAATTTTGATGTTCATCAGCATAATCATCTTCAGAATTGTTGGCTCGAAGTGGAATCACAATAGATTTAGGTATATTCTCCTCAGATCTTTCGGTTTGAGATTGATAACCATCTTTGGTTTCCATAGTCTTCTGGATTGGGTTCAGTGTCTTTTCTTCGAAGATCACATCTCTGGAGTTGATGACAGTCAGAGTGTTTTGTACCCAAACTCGGTAGCCTTCATCATCGTTGTAACCGATAAGAATACCTTTCTTGGCTTTCTTGTCCAATTTCTTACGTGACACTTTCGGTACATGAGCGTAGCAAGTGCTTCCGATTATTCTCAGATGCCCAATTCTTGGCTTCTTGCCATACCATAGTTCATGCGGCGTCTTGTCCTTGTTTGTAGGACCAGTACGGTTAAGTACATATACAACAGTATTTGTTATTTCAGCCCATAAACCTTGAGGTAATTCCTTTCCAGGAGCATGCATAATTGCTCTGACAGCTTCAACTACAGTCCTGTTCTCACGTTCAGTTGAGTTTTGCTGTGGCGTATGCGGCATAGTACATCTGTGTGTGATGCCCTCCTTTTGTAGGATTCTCTTAACATCATTATTTACAAATTCGCCTCCATTGTCAGTGAAGAGTTCTTTAATAATGTGTCCAGTGGCTTTTACTTGAGCTATAAACTGTACCAACTTATCCTTGACTTCGCTTTTCTTTCTCAATAGGAATAGGTAGCGAAACTTGGAGAAATCATCTTTTAACAGCAGGAAGTAGCGGTATTTGGAAATGGAGTAGACAAATGGACCACATACATCGCCATAAATGCGTTCACCTGGTTTTGACGCTCCTTCTCTCGTTCCAAATTTCAGACGATGAGCTTTCCCATAAATACATCCTTCACAAGCTATTTTATCAGTTGGATTTGCAATCTTGATGCCTTGTTCCCGTTCGACGACTTTTCTCACGTGAGCTTTGCTCTGGTGGACGAGCCTCTCATGGTAAAGCTGTAGCATGTCTGTTGCATCCACTGCATTGATGTTTACTTCAATTGGATTCGATGGTTTGTTTTTCAGTCGTAGTTTATAGAGACCTCCATGTTTTACTCTATCTCCGAGTAGGATTGGTTCTCCATCCACTAGTAGTTTGCAGCTTCTTGTTTCAGATACAAAGGTGCTGTTATTCAACCTATCTTGGGCAGCAAGGACAGAGAAGAGATTTTTCGATATCCCTGGAACAAACCATACATCCTTCAAAGTGATCAGTTGCTTTTGACCATTGACATCTGATTCAACTATAACAGATCCTTTTCCAGCAGCAAAAATTGCTTGTCCGCTTGCTGTTGTTACTGTATGTGAGTTCTTTTCAAATGGCGTGAAGTCTTCAAATAAATCCGCTCGGTTTGTGACGTGACTGGTTGCGCCGTTGTCAACATACCATTGATTTTTATCAATCTTCATTGTAGAATTCACTTCAACAATACTCATCAGAATCATGTTAGCTTTGCAGTTAGTTTTGGTAGAGCTAGTACTTGGTTTCGATGTTGATTGTTCTTCCGATGCTATCGGACGTCCATCTGCTATCCATTTGCGGCAATCTTGAACATAATGATTGTTCAGACCACAATATTTACATTTCTTCGACTTGACTTTGACAGCTGGCTTCTTGCGAAATTTTGACTTGCCTTTACCTCCGGATAGAGCGAGTACTTCCTCCTCTTTATCTTGAGACCCTTGAGACTGTAATGCTCGTTCGTAAGAACACAGGTGAGCAGTCAATTTCTCGATACTGCGATCTTTTTTCGCCAACAGCTTCCAACTTGATATGAACTGAAAATATTCATTAGAACAACTTTCTAGAGTCTTGCCTATAAGAAAGATTTCTGGTAGTTCGTTGACTCCTTCTTTCTTCATTTCTAAAGAGAGATCTCGCCATACATTCCGTAGTTTCGATAGATGCGTACCAATATTATCAGCAGGATCCTTTGCAAACTTAAAGAATGTCATGATCAGATCGAATGCTCGATCATCTGTATCTCCTTCGTAAATGCGGTGCAACTCCAACCAAGCTTCTCGAGCTGTTTCAAAGCGCATCACTTTCATGATGTTCTCTTGTGTCAAGTTAGTCGTTATAATAAGAAATGCTGCGCTATCTTCTTTGGCATGTTTCTCAAGCTCAGCAGCTTTAGTTTCATTCGTTTGTACGAATTCATTTTCAACTACGTGCAGGAGACCATGGCCTTTAAGAGCTAGCTTTATTTGGAATTTCCATGTGACCCAGTTGTGTTCGCTTAGCGGTAAGACTTGTAACTTTATGGCTCCGTCCATGGCGATATGGTTGCGATAGCTCTAGTTTAGTCTGCTTACGAAAAAATCCGGTGTCAACTTCTTCAAGTTAGTGATCGACGGTTGCGTGCGATTCACTTTTAAACCACGCTCTGCTACCACTTTAAGATAAACTTACTTTATCATTTATGAGTACCGTGTTCTACTTGAAGGGAAATATAATCCAAAAGAATATTTATAATTTTATAATTATCATTCTTTTATTTTTTCATTGTGACATACATGATAGGTGGCCAAACATAGACAAAGTTAAGATACCATTAGATTGCTACCATAGCTTCACTAAAGAGTCTTGTTATGCAAACTCTAACAAAAAAGGACATAGAACGTAACTGTTTTCGAAACGTTTCGTAGAAATACAAAATTATTTATAACTTTGCATTATTAAGTCTTAAAAATTAACTTGAAATATGTTCTTACATGTAATTTAACGCACGATAATAATAAGTGTTTTGAGAACTCAAAAAGTTTGTGGTTTTTTTATTATTATTTTCTTGATTACGTTCTAAGTTACATTCTATGGTCATACCAAGTTGTCAAACCGGACCTATTATAACTCGACGACTATAATGAATCGATAAGTTAACTGGATCACGTTGATGTATACCTAAAATAATAGTGTATACTTTTTTTTTTTTTTTAAACGGGGGCCGGGTGCGTTTGGCCATGCGCTCAGTACAGGGTGTCACTTTTAAACTGTCTAATAATTTTAATTATTTCTTTCGGATTGTTATCTTTATAACCTACTGTTGGCCCTGTTTACATATTGTACACTATTTTTGTTACACATTATACTTATCTCATCTACTTTCTACTTAACTTCGACTAAGTACCCGTTTTTTTTCGTAAGCGAACATTGCACCTACTGCATAGCCTGCGTATTCGTCATTGTGTTTGGCAAATTGATCAGCGCCTCTAGCGGAAGATATCTTAAACATTCTATTCTCCATACAAACTAGACAAAGTCAAAGCAGTTGCCGCCCTCTGCCCCATTGTGGCTACGCCTATGCTGTTTGCTTACGAATATTCTATCACTCGGCCTACTGTGCGTACCTTAGTAGGTACAGTACGATACGGTAGTACTTACCTATTCATTTTAAACTCCCGGCTTCCGTTTCCTGCCAACTTCCAATTCGACGACATGGCGTAGTGTAATCCACGGAGAAAACAGAATAAAATATGTATATTTTCGCATATATATTGCAGGTAACATATTCGTTTTCCTTCCACGAGTACCTGAACAAACTTGTGCCAAAATAATTAAAATACCTACTACAACTGAGTGGGCGTGCCGCGGTGTTAGGTACTTACTAGATGTTAATTAATATTTATTGTGACGTTTACGCATCGAGTATTTTTAGGTACATCACTAACTTGTGTGATTATTTGGTTGTGTTCTATCTTAACAATTTAGACGAAATTTTCTAACTGTGAATTGTTAATTCTACATGTTGACTCAGAACGGGTATGCTAAGTCTGGAATATGCGCTTTTCTAGCGCATTTGCAATCATTATGTGAAGTCAGAACATCGACAAGAATATTTAAAAAAAATGTGACTAACAAAATGACAATTGTAATAAAACTAATTTTAAGAATTTTATCGCGGTTTATTTTTGATTTTACGTTCCCGACGTTTCGGCTGCTCAACCGCGATAAAATTCTTAAAATTAGTTTTATTTCAATGTGTAGTATTCGCGTAAATATAAGAAATCAAAAAATGACAATTGTTTTTTTTTATCATTGAAATTGACATATCGAAATTCCGACTACAAAATAATTTAAAATGCGCTTGAGATGTGCAGATTCAAGGCTTTGTGCAACACCCGTTCTGTATCACTCTGTATACTTACTCTATAAATATGCCAAAACGCGAAATTGTAAGAGATTAAATACGCCATAACGAAATATTGACGTTGTGTTAGATCTTAGTGTCGTTGTTTTAGATTAAGTCAAGGCTATAATATAAAACCCCTATTGTAAAGGATTAAATAATTATGCTTTGTAAAGCCAAAAAAAATGTGCCATTTACTTTTTTATAATTTAAATATTATATACCTGTCAATAATTCGAGACTAGCTCTATTTAATAGATCAGCATAATATTCGTTCTTTTCTCGACACTCGAAGCGCACAGAGTTAAGTATTTTCTTAAAAGAACAAATTAAGTCCACAGACTTGCTAGAATAATCAGACGACACACGGCGTACGCTAATAGTGAAGCCTCAAAAAACGATGATCTAGCATTTTAAGCGACATGCTAGACCAATTTTTTTTTCGATAGAAGTAGGCAAAAAAGTCATACAAAACTAGCCTACTATCGTGTAAATATAGTATTTTTTCAAATAGGTAAGCTATATGGTACCGGACATAGTTCAACGTCGCAATACGATTTATTAAAGACAAGTCCCTCCAGAGATATTTTTTAACAGTACTCTTTAGCCATTAAGACTGAAAGATAACAAAATTCTCATAAAATCGTCATTGAATTACGCAAAAATGTGGCTAACTGTACCTTGCACTTACTTGTATTTGCTTACATTATTTATTATCTTTTAGTATTTTGATCATGGTGTCACTAACCCATTCCATGTGCCCAGCCGTCATACTAGTCAGGGTATAGCTTTATATTAATGCCCTTATTAATTTAGCCAAATTAGCTAAACTGTAACTTAGCGAGAGATCGGTGTTAGACGCGCTGCTACTTCGTAATAGGCGCGGCCATATTAGGGTTCACTAGTAAATATCCGCTGTATTCTATAATAATGATAATTGCACTCAAATGCTAAGTAAATTAATGTCTAAGATCGACGATCGAACAAAATTGTTAAAACTTAAATATAGAAGTGCCTTACAATATTATTTTTTGTACCGTTTACCAATTTTTTTTTGTGTTTTTTTTATCAACATTAGAACGCATTGGAAATTGCATTTATCTATCCACTATCGATTCTGCTCAATCAGAGTTGATGTGTGAGTGGGACACACTATATTTCCAATGTTCATTTTTTTTTTATTTATACCTATAATAATATGTTATTTAATAGTTATTTATTATCTAAAACGACAAAAGCGTTAGTTTCAATTTTGTTTTTATTTTATTAAGGTCGTGGAATAAGTTAATTGAGATGTAGGTACTACTACATTCACCGCGAACATAATCACAATACGCAATACAAACAAACAAAGTCAATTGTACGGAGAGTCTAACTTTATGTACTAATTAAATACCAAATATTGTAATGTAACTAAGGAAGGAACCGACGAATCCAGCGCTGATCCCGCGTTAAGTTCGCTCATATTCTCACACCGAATCTCGCTTCCCCTGTCCGCAGCGCCACTGTAGCCCCGGTACGGCACATAGTGTTATGTAAGTACTTCTGTATTTGTGTCAACACATAAAATGTTACTATAGTATTAATATTTTATAAGTCTAAATGGATATTATATTCTTCTAATTTTGTATCGAATAATGAGTGTGAGGGGTGCGTCCGCACCGCCCTTGGTGTACCTACTTGCACGTACCTAATACGTACTAAACTCGTAATGTAACTGTAGACGATTAACTGACGTGCCAAACGCACGATAATTGATATTACACTCTGTGTTGTGATTTTGAACGTTCAGTAAATTACAAAAGTCTTTGAATACTATGTGAAAACAATTTGTAGACACCTTTTTAGATTAGCACAATTCTTCGCGTAGACACGTTAGGGCAAAAATTATGTATTTAGTATGAAAATTGAAGTAGGTACTCATTGGAAGATGTAAGTGTATTACGTATGATATGAATAGATTCATTGTTATTCGATCAATGTGATGATTTGTAAAGGACAACGACAAGTCGAGTCGTGCACCTCCGCGCCCCGCTGGGCGGCTCTTCACAACTTCGCATATCCTTGAAACAATAAGTAATAAAATTAAACTCTATTATATATATTGATAAATTTATTAGGGTAACTAATTTTTTAAGACAATGACTATTACGTGATCTTTTAGATTGTCTTTATTAATAAATATATGGTGAAGGTTTTGTCAATTTGTTTTTATTTTTCGCCATTCTTCCCACTCGACAACATAACGAGCATGTTGCCAGGATCCGTTTACGTAACGAGCAAAGTGCGCTCGGCCTGATTCCTACTTGAATATTATGCCAGTGTGTTAGTGATCATCCAAAAACTGCTGTACGGATGTGAATGTTTTTTTGGTGTAGGGTTTAATCAGATGCTTTGCTACTTTTTATCTTCGAAATCCAGACGGGATCCACAGAACCACAGAACAATTCCAGCTAGTATACAATATTTGTAAGTAAAAATGTATTTAATAATACCTTTTTTTTAATGTCCCACTGCTGGGCACGGGCCTCCCCCTCAAATCGAGCTGGGATCTTTGTAAGGTTGGTTCTTAATTATAACGCGGGATTATTATGAAAAGTTATTGAAATAAAAATCGTAATCGTTTCCATCCGTTTATTAAGAACATTGTACAACACAATGAACCCTCATTCACAGATCGATAAAACTCTGTCACAAACACACAAAACAAATGGTGGACAACAATAAAATAAAAATACGTAACACAATAATAGATACACCCAAGAAACTATATTAATTACCTGTTTTGTTATCAAATTAAGATATTTATACCAAACTGTTTTAGGAGATAAGGATGAAGTATTTCGAAATAAGTCTAAAACCACTATGATAGTGGGTCAAGTTTATAAAGCAAATCTAGGAACTAAATTCGGATTCAAAATTATAAGTTAAAATTTAATAAAATAAAAATGGGAAGTCGAAAATCTGAAATGTTTATTCTGTGAAACACTAATTTTATGCATGAAAATCATAAAAGTATAAGTCAAATTAACGAAACTTTTACATCGCATACAATCATAGGCCGATTGTCAACCAGACTGGAACGAGGAAGCCAACGACATATTGAAAAACTCAACAGTACGCTTCTTCCTTCTACTCTCTGGAAGGAGACTGTAGGATTCTATTGGTATACGGCAGTATTATAGCTTTCCAAATTGCACTCTAAGGCTATGTATTTATAACTACATACGCCAGAATTGGTAATTAAAATAAACGCTTGCAAAATCCTGCATCTATAGTACAATTCTGAGTTACCCTAACTCAAAATGAACGAAGTGTTACCACTACATAATGAAGAGTGCGGATAACAAAAGCGGAGCAATAGACCTACAGGAATTATAAATTATTTGAAAACTAAAAAGTGTGGACTTAACGACGAATAGTGCTAAATACACAAAACATTTCATTAAATATTTATTTTATTACCTATAACTACAAATGGACGTAGTGATTTCAAATATAGTTTTTTTTAACTTATTTGTAAAGAAATTTCTTGACAGCGGGCCTCGGGATGGAGATGAAGAGCCCAAACGCATAGAAGAGCGTTAAGTCTTCTGCGTTCTTTGAATGTATTTGATAACGACCGCTCCGTATGTGCGCGAACGCAACCAATCACATCCATTCCAAATTGACGCGGAATTCAGAACGCCGAACGTTCTACGCAGGGTTTATAAGAGAAAAAGTCAAATAGGTGTAAGTAAATAAACCGTCCCGTATATTCGAACTAATAGACTGCAACCCACAGTATGCAATAAAATAAGATCAATTTTATATAATTAAATACAAATTAAGTATAAGGACATAATGTTGAAAATAGAAAGTAATTTCGAATTCGCCCAAATAGAAGTTGTTTACACAGATTCCGTAATGTACCTACCTAATACATTACACGTATATTACACAATACGACTAACATCGTAAGCAACATTGAATTTAATCTGTCACTATAAATATAGCGTTCAAGATATCAATGTCTCACTCACTCTCACAGGAAAAGAAGGAGAGATGTGACACATTTATTGACACAGTTGTGTGCGCTACGGCCGATTCATTCAATTCGAGTTCTCACAGGTGCTCATTAAAATAGAATCTTTACTAATATGAAGTAACGTTTAATGAATTAATGCATGTGTCCGAATAATAAAACTCAACACTTATTTATAAAACATCAATCTACCGAGTGCTAGGACAATACTAGGGATAAGAAACTTAATTATTGCGTTGTTGACTCATTGCACAAATTGGAAATGGAACAAAGCAATACTCGACTCCATACTTTGAGAAACTCAAATGTTCAAACGATAAAGACGAATATCGCTCGGCAATTCGAACGCAGGTCGCTACAAGTTAAGCGTTGTTCCTATCTCCCTTCACTGTACAGTCCGTCTCTGTCTGTCGCCTGCGTGTGCCAGTGCAATATGTCAACAGCGTCATCGCTTCTCGTCTCTAGTATTTTTTTTTAAATCATATTTATCTAATGGACTAAATACATACATATTGGTGTCAGTCAATCATTGTTATACAGATCAGTGGTCCGATGCGACGTGTTTCACTTACAACTATACGGTTCGCAAGGATTTTTAAACAATTTATTAGAATTAAAACATCCTCGGTGGTACATATCAATGTGGAGATTTTTTTTAAAGAAGTCAGAACAGCCTTTACTACTTAATTTCGTGCTTAATTCAAGCAATTTTGGGTCTTAACTGGAATTAATTTGAATCGAGAATATCATTGAGGGCATAATATGAAGAATATATTTAAGCCCTGAAATGTCCGCTTTAAGATATGAATATTCATAGCACAGATGCGAGCAAGGAACTGTACAGAAAAATGATGGATGTATTTACCGCTTAACTAACGCGACATGTGAATGTGCGTGAATTTACAGACCGACAAACGGTTCTTTTTCATAAATTTCAAGCGATCTTGGATTGCTGACGCGCAGGCGCAGGCGGCTAGCAAATGTATGAAATAACACAACCGTCCATGCGCCCGCGCCGTCCCACCGCAGTCCGGAAACTCAGACTCCATAGACAATTCATAGCGTCCTAACTATAACGTGCGAAAATGTGTAAAATATTTGAAGGCATCCATCGGTAGTTTATAAAGATCACATTCCAAAAAAAAAACAAATTAAAAAGATACCACATACTATGTGCGCAGTAAAGCGTTACTGGTACGCTTTATTTAAAAAAACTCAAATTTACACATTTATTTTATAGATAAACGTGATCGATATGACCTACTAGTTAACCTTTTAAAATATGTTACACTATTTTTATTACACATTATATATATCTTTTATAGACTAAAAGGAAAAAAAAATAATACAGAAAAAACAGCATCACCATTGATACGCACCATCCACACAATTATATACCTTATTCACTTTACACAAGATCTAAAACACGATGCACTATTCAACTATTTTTTCATCTAAATCCTTGCCAACCAGTAATTTCTCATGGCAGTTAGCACAAGAAGGTTTATGAATGAAACACGTTGCGTCACCACTGATTCGGGAACATTATCTGTGCAGGCGTCGCTCGGTGCGCAGACGCATGCGTTGGCGGATGCTGCGTCACTCCAGCCGGACGGCCTTTTTGCCTTTCACGATCGTCGGTTTGTTCTTAAGCATGCCTTTTCTTCGTTTGGAGGTCTGTTAGAAGAGATAAATTGATTTATTGATCGTGTATGAAATGAGATTTGATCTCATAAAAATGTATGGTATTCAGATTTACATACACGCGATTCGGGCGATTCGATTTTAACAATAGTTTTTTGAAATATCTAAAGCTTGTAATTTATCGTTCAATAGCTAATCCGATTGTACTGTGATATTATCAGATAAAAAAAATAAAATTAAGAGCTTTTTAATATGGAAAAAATAAACATTTTTATGATATCAAACAAAACAAGCAGGATATTGTATCTACTACTGACTGACTAATTACGAAACACGTAAAGACCATTTTAATTTAGAGCTTATAATATTTCTTCCAAAATACGTGTTTAGAGTATACAAATGCTTGCAAACGAAATACAACACAGAAGAAGAAATAGACTATAATAAAATAACTAGCTTATAGATCAACACACATAACATTAATTATGATACAACATTTTTTTTTAATAATGACCACAAGCGAGTTCACAATACAAATATAACAGAGATATTAATTACGTCACGATTCTATAAAGGTACAGCGTCCACTAATCGGTACTCATGCGAATAAAAAAACAAAGGGTAGAAAAAAAATAACGGGTTTTCAATTCATGAACCCTAAGTCCATAATAAATAACAAGCCGGTGTGGCTAAACCAAAACCTTTTAAATTCAACTTCATGGTTTTTTGATTTGATTCACCCATTTCTACCTTAGTAATTAAAGAAAGAAAATAATATGCGTAATGTAATAAAAAAAAGAGTTATAGAGATTTTTTTTCTATAAGACGCTGGTCGCATTTGTTTCCCCAAAACAAATTTAAAAAAGTAGAACTCGTTGCTTGAGTGCGTACCGACTAGTGAATACATTTAACGACACATGCTATACAAACAACATCCAGAACCCCCAACTCTGCTAACTCGGTTGAATCGCAATGGAATGACAATAGCATCTTAATTATTAACAAGTTGGGACAATTAAAGTGACCATTACTGTTGGTTAGCAAGTCTCGGGCCTGACAAGGATATGACGAAACATACAAAGCGTTCATACAATCACATACAACAATCGAATATAACTCAACATGTTACTGTACCGTCGACTCGGCTCCTACCGACAGCTGCAATACGAAAATCCGTGTCAATCACAAATGTATATCATAAACTAGCTTCTGACCGCGAATCCGCTCGCGGTACCTCAATGAAACATAGCACATCACACTCAGGAATAATTTAGCTTTTTATGAGTAAAATAATTTTCGAAATCAGGGCCCCAATTCTGCTAACACAATCGACAGTTACTATGCGGTTGCTGTTCGATTGTGTTAGCAGACTTGGGGCCCAAGACAGTGGATCCAGAGATTACCATCTACATCCAAGCTCACAAACTTGACCTCTTTATTATATAGTATAGAGTATAAACAAGCTTTTTCCCGCAGCTCTGCCCGCGTAACCATCGATTTTGGTCTGCTGCTGGACTCGCAAAGGTCCTAGTCCCAGTCAAAGTCCCGTGATGATACTATGACGACTTTTACCTTTTTAGACATGGAGTTGCTAGTGGAAATGGTACGCTTGGCGACCGGCAGCCTCGGGCGATTGAACTCGTCCGGTTTCTTCACCCTGGGAACAATAATTAGTATTGAGACACAGAAGTATTACCATGAAGCTATAAGAAACTGTGCACTGTGATGCTCAGCTATGTCCTGACGTCATCACGACAGGGTTCTAAACGAAGTTTTCACACGGAAAGGTCCCTTGTAAATGGATGAAAAGTTTATATATAATGACACCGACAAAATCCGAGCCAGCAGCAAAGACAATTTTAAGTAAATTCATCTCATTTTTAAATGCGTTTCTATAATTAAGAAATAGATATCATAAAAAAAAAATAACATCGAAAATGGACTTGAATGTACTCATCACCATAATTATGTTACATAAAATTATGTTGATTTTATTTATCTTTACATCTGTCCGAAGTGGGCCTGGCGAAGTGGATAGGGAACCTACCTGTATATTCTAACGAGCCAGTGCTCAGTGGAGTAGGCTTCCTCGAGGTAGGTGAGTTTGAATCCGCGGTTGCCCGGCAGCGATCCTCGCGTCCTGTCATACCCGGGCGGGCTACTACCACTGTCATATCTACACAAAAAGACAAATAAAACAACACTATTATTACAAAAGGCATATGCGTACTCAATTAATTAATTGCATAATTTATGTGTTTATATGGTATAACATGTATTTATGTGACGTCACCGCTATAAGTGAACACGGGTGCGACAAAGAAAGAGCACATCCACTATATCCCACACTTACTTTTACCAACATTCAATAGTATATCTTTGAAGTTACGTAACATACATCGGCAGGCCCGCCTTGGCGGACCATTCAGTGGGTTGCCACATGTCAGAATAAACAAAATTTACGCGATAGAAGGAATGGTGGCATGTAAGTGAATATAATTTTAGGGAAGCAGTGCTCTGCGAGCAGAATTGTACTCTATTGCTACGTCCCACGAGTCGTTATTTAAATGTCTTTATTCTGTGCTGTCAGTGTAAGAGTCGATATTTAAATGTATTCGTTTTGTGCTATCGGTACTAAAACCTTAATAAGTAAAGCCACTCGCCTGTAGTATGACAGCTTATACATGAGACAGTTCAACATCGTTTTGGACGCTTCCGAATCAACCCGGTACTCGCCGCGCTCCGTGAAATAGTCCGCCTCCTGTATCATTTAAATCAACAAAAACCTATCACTTAGTGCATTTCTTACAACTTATACAAATAAATAATAATATCGCCATACGAACACACCAACTATACGGTCCCACATTAAGCAACGCTTGTGTTATGGGTACCGTACAATGGACTGAGGGCGAACTCAGTATATAATACTTATATACATATTAAACATCCATGACTCGGGTACAAACATTCGTGCTCATCACACAAAGCTTGTCCCTACCAGGATTCGAACCCGGGACCCTCGGCGCAGAAAGCAGAGTCACCACCACTGCGCAAATCAGGCCGACTAATGGATTATCACATCACATAATACTCACATGAATGTCCTTAGGATGCTCCCCCTCCGCGATCCTCACCATCCATATGAACTTGTTGATGTCGTCACCGGAGTAGCCGATGGCCCCCCCGAATATCACCAGCACGTAGTCCACGTCCAGCATCGTCATGATCTCGTACGCGGCGCTCTCGTTGCTCGCCATCGCTTTGCCGACGAGCGCGATGTGCGAGTTGTTCCATGTGTTGTTGTC
Source organism: Pheosia tremula (assembly GCA_905333125.1). Taxonomy (NCBI): domain Eukaryota; kingdom Metazoa; phylum Arthropoda; class Insecta; order Lepidoptera; family Notodontidae; genus Pheosia; species Pheosia tremula. Next base: position 6,203,511 of record HG995415.1, read on the forward strand.
CACCAGCGTCGTGCGGTTGCCCATGCCTGCGATCTGACGGGAAATGGTGGTGATGAGTTCCAGAGTGTGTGACAGAGACAGAAAGCGAACTCTGTCATACCTCATAGCAAACATTTGAACAAACAAAAAATATATAAAATATTTTATAAGTCAAACAGTAGGTTGCCAAGACAAACTATATAGACAATTTTAATGCTCAGATGACTCTCAATCGCATGACGAATTCGTCATGCGATTGAGACTCATTTTAGTTAGATCCCAGACTTAACGCCAAGTTAACAAAAATAATTAATATATTTACAATGGCATTATAAATAATTTTTTGAGAAGAAAAGTGTGTTTAAAGGTTATAACGAGTACAAGCTATAGTGGCGCCATCTATATTAAATTTGACTGAATAACTTGTTCCATAAGCATACCTGATAACCGTAATCCCACCAAGACATAATTCTCGCATCTTCGGCCGTGTTCTGTGACAGCCAGCCGTAAGCCTCTCTGAAGTCGTCTAATATTTTACGAGACCTGAAACAATACGACGTATTATGACTAACAAACTCAAACTCAAACTCAAACTCAAATCATTTATTGCGAATTATGGGTAGATAGATACAGGTGGTAGAATGTTGGTAGTGTCACCATATTCAGCCATATGGCATGCAACACACAAATAAATAAAATTGGAGTGTCCATTTGTAATATTACAATAACCGCTTTTTACTAAGTGCATTTGGATTTATACACGGTACATATACTAAAACATTTTTTTTTTACAATTTTTGTCTGTCTGTCTGTATGTTTGTTTCGGCTAATCTCTGAAATGGCTGGACCGGTTTCGACGGTATTTTCACTGGCAGATAGCTTATGTAACAAGGAGTAACTTAGGCTACATTTATTTTAGAAAAACTATTTTGGTAAATACCACGCGGACGAAGTCGCGGGTAACAGCTAGTCCACAATAAACCCATATACAAATCATCATTAGCGTTGTCATGGTAAACTTATTTGCATAAGTAGTAGATTAATTGCTAGGTCATAAAAGGTATATTAAGTACCGATTACTGCGCACCATATAAGAACTAAATTAAAAACTAAGAGAAAAACTGAAGGCTGATAATTAAAAAACACTGTGCAATGGACAGGCTACGATTGTTTTAAAACAAATTTCGGATAAAGGATTCCACATAGAGCGAATAATGTTTTATTTTTTTATCAAAATATTACTCCATGTTTTTTTTTCTTCATTTTTGTTACCCTAAAAGGGACCACAAGGTCAACTTAGTCCATGGAACCCACAACATTGATGAGTAATTATATGTTAAATGAGATGATTGAGTTAAGAAGTATAGAGATTTTGTTCCACATTTTAGCGAATTTATAACCGAAGCTGGCAACCACTGGTCTCTGTACAGGGCATTTAGTCTGAAAATATTGTGAATAGACGGGGTAAAGACAGACCACGTCACTTTATAAAGACTTACCCATCATTCCCGTAGCTGGCGAGCACGATACTTGGGCTGGAGTACGCATTGGAGGTGGCCCACGTGCAGTGCACGGAGAACAGCATCAGCAGGATCATGAACGCGATCAGAGTGCCGGACCTTACGTTCATGCCGAGGCTGGAGTCGTTCTGCGCGGCGGGCTCGTGGGTACGCTTCTTCAGTTTGCCGGCCTAGTGGGTATCTGACTTTAGTATTCAGTACAACATTGCTACAAACAAACCTGTTCCGTTTGTACTGCCAGACTTTGTGGCGAGAAATTAAAAGGATTATAATGGGACATTTATATTCTAAAGCTTGTTTTTTTTTAAATTAAATGTGATATGTTGGTGACGTATGTGTTCGATAAAATTATATAGTTTAGGTAATTAAAACGGTGTAGATTAATTTTGCCATGTGCTATTTCCCCAAAAAGTCCATTAGGATCTTTTAGTAAAGTATGCAAGAATGCTGATTAATGGATGTGGTGGGGTATCTCGCTTTGACCTAGCCTATGGCTGCCTATAATGTGCTTGAAACTAAATATCTGAAATTCAATAATTTCTTCTTTTGTAGTTTTCTGAGTTCCTCAGAAAACTCGGAAAAGAGAAAGAAATTATTGACCTATAACTTCGCCTGATAGGGAGCGGGGAATTTCCTTTTAACAACATAAGTGTCATTAACATATAGATAATGGTACATTAAATAATTAAAACAATGAGAATCTTACTCAACACTGGCAGCAACAGCTTAATTCTGTAGCCAAAATCCATCTAAAAAAACAAATGATCAACGACAAGGTTAAATCGAGACACACCTTATCATACAAGTTCTTGGACTCGTCGGCGTCCGCCTGTGGCGCGGGCGGCTCGTCTTCCCTTAGCACCAGGTCCAGCAGGATGGAGAACGCGATGCCGGACAGCACGCACACCACCGGGGTCAGGGTCAGCATCAGCCGGACCATCACACCCGCGAAGTATACCGCACTTAGGGCGTACAAGGCAACTGGGGAAGAACATCATGTATGATGGACGGGTCTAGCGAAGAGAAAATATGGGTACTAAAAGGACGATCGGTTTAAGGCGGACTAAATAAATCAATAATAAATATCGCCAGACGAACACACCAACTATACGGTCCCACACTAAGCAACGCTTGTATTATGGGTACCGTAGAATGGACTAGAGGCGAACCAGTATATAATACTTACATAGATATTTAACATCCACGACTCGGGTACATATAATCGCGGACTTCACACAAAGATTGCCTCATCCAGGATTCAAACCCGGGAGCCGCAGCGCAGAAGGCAGGCTCACTACCCACTGAGCTAATCAGGTCGTCTTCGTTGTCAGGTAATGCCGAAACACATAGGGGGACTTTCAGCGTTCTGCGTTCCGCGTTCATTGTATTTTATGAGTTTCGTAGAAAACAGCAGGATATCAGAAACCCATACCAGAAACCACACACGCCACCACCAAAACTGCAATCCCCAAAAGGGTAAACAGAGGTGAACTGCAGTATTTGGTACCAATGTTATTACGTTTTAGGGGGCACGCCTAATGTCATTATACAGGGCACACTTCCCCTCAATACGAGAGGGATTACAGCCATACACCACGACGCTGGCCCAGTGCGGATTGGCAAACATTACACGGCTTCCGCAACACATTCAGGTTACCGAACGAAAATTATAAAAAAATAAACAATCCCTTACCAAAAACTCGTTCATCGTTGATGTTCTTGATGCAGTACCACAGGCCCACGGGGAAGGTGCACACGAGCACGTGCAGGTCGAAGAAGAAGGAGGACCAGGTGGTGGGCTGGTGCTCGGACACCGACGCTATGATCGGGATGTGGATCTTCGCGTACGCCGTGTCCCAGAGCGAGTAGAATCTGGTACATGACGGCATTATGTAAGCCAGGGTTTCCCAAATTTATTTTGTCTACTGCCCACTTTGAGAATGAATTATTTCTTAGCGCCCCCATTTTTTCATCGACTTAAAAACCACTATAACTTCAAATTAAATTAATTATTGTAAGCCTCTACACAACGCCCGCATTTTTTTCTGGGTCTCCTGCCCGCAGCGGCATGCGGCCTGCAGCGCCCACAAGGGGGCGTTATCCACCACATTGGGAAAGGCTGATGTAAGCCATTTATACATTAAGCGGTTTCATACATTATGGCGGTTATTACCACACCATGGCCATAATGTGTAACACTAAATTACGCTACTCGATTTGAGCAGCGCAATGCGGCGTAAATTACGCCAATTTGTGCTGAGCTGAAGCACAGTTTGATCATGCTTTTGGGCAATATTTTACATTATTATTTGTATGAAAATTTACATAATAATAGATTATATACCGGGACGAAATATACCACACTTTTTATATTATAACAGGAAAATACATGATTCCTTCGGGATATTCACAATACTATGCGGACTCCGTCGCGGGAACGGAAAGTTATGAATAAATCTAAGTCCTTATGAGTCTCAGGTCATTTCGAATCCACGATTGTACCCGTCTCTGTCAGTCTACCTAATATAATTTGACAAGAAAAGAGATAACAGTAGGATCATCAGCTCATCTAACTCATTTTATCTGTATTACTCAAGATTGTCTGTCGAGAACAACAAGTAAAAAGTTCCATATTTAAATGAAACAATAATAATAGCAGTCTGTTTATACAGGTGTGAAGCCATGTTATTTAAATTGTGTTTGTATGCCAACCCGTGAGAGTCGACCACGTAACCCTAGAGACGAAGATATAATGCATGCAACCAATATTCCTCATAATGATATGGTTATATGTATACTTAAATCTCAAATCACCTTTAGGGACTCATTAGGGGTCGATGGTTAAACTAGATCAAGAATTTAATTTTACGGGGTTTATATAAACAAATTGTCAATGCAGAAAAATAATATAATTAACACCCCACCCCACGCGACGCACACAGAGGTGGTAGGTATACGTTTCTCGCGATTATTTATCTATTTTTTTTATCTAATCGCTGTTAGCGGAATGATATTTCTGATGCGAATCGGTTTTTATGGTTTTCAAGAAACCATGCATCGAACTTTATTTAATTAATTTTATTTTATTTTCATATTTTCTATTCGTATTCCACTCTCTGAATAAGGCATCCAATAGACTCCTCCACCAACACCTATTATGTTATCGTAAAACGAACTCTTTAAGGGTGCATACACACCGAATCCGCCGGCCCGTGGCTCTGCACGCCAGGAGTAACACTTTTAGACTGCAGAAAGACTACTATTTCTATGATAACCTACCTGCCACTCCAGGGCGCAATGACTCCCATATAAGTCAACAGTACGACGGCGAGGAACACTACACCCGCTGCCACTGTACCACCCAGAAACAGGAGTTCCTTCCACTGGCCCTTGGGTATCATGCTGTGGAGGTACTTGAGAGCACCAACCGCCATTAGCAGGGCGAACACACCTAGAATATAAAGACATTGGTTAAACGGAAAGATGTAGAACATTATTGACTTATTACTTAATAGCAATGGAATGTAATATGAAAGGGGAAGTAACTAACAAAAATCTCAAACGGTTGAATGGATTTGAATGGAAAGTATTGTTACTTTAGAATAACATAGGCTTTCCTTTATTTATGATGGGAAAAGCTAGACTATACTTAAGCGGAACAAGAGTAAATAACTAGTATACCCGTTAATGGACCTAAAAACAACTGCATGTGTTCTCAATCGATTGATATTTATTGCGAAATTCTAATGAATATTTTATTTTTGCTGAGGCAAAAACAAATAAGTACTTAGATACTTTTTTTTTAACTATGTATATCTTGCGCTTACTTACAATAATAATAATCAAATCGATCGGATACTTGAGAACAATATAATGTGAAATTATGCATTAACTTTAATAATGATATGAGCTGTATTTAATTTCGAATTTTTAGGCTCGAGCCTCCCCCTAATGCGAGGTGAAATTAGGCCATAGTCCATAGTAATAGGCCCAGTGCGGCAGTTTGGCAAACTTCACACGCCTTGCATGGGATCTTCTCTCAGACATGCAGGTTTCCTCACGATGATATTTTTCACCATTTAGGAATGATAATTAATTATTGTTGGAAATGAGATTCGCACATGAAATCCAGAACTCCTAGAGGTGTAAAATAAATAAAAAGAACCCCACAGATCTGTGTCCAAATAGACAAGTACACGTTTATGACATACCAGAAGCCGCCATATGTTCACTGGTCCTGATCGGTTGGAAGCCCACGAAGGGTATCTGCATCGACATCAGCAGACCGATTATATAGAACACCGAGTAGCTGACGAAGAGCCGCTGCGAGAACCGGCCCATGATGAGCAGCACGAACACGTGGAGCGGGATCAGGTTGATGATGAACACGTACCCGCCCCATGCGGAAACCTAGGAGAACACATGAATATACATGTACACATCTGTATACCTATAGGGTTGTCAAAGACCATTGCATTGCCAATTGCCACATACTACCATCAAACCGCTTACGCTTCTTACATTCATACCGTCAGTCGTTATCGTACCGTTCAGAATCAGAATCAGAATATTTTTTATTCACGTAGACCACTATGTACAGTACTTATGAATCGTCAAAAGTTACAAAAATATTACGCTACTGCTTTACCACCCGTTCGGAATGCCGTTCCTATGGAGAAGAACGGGCAAGAAACTCCATGGTTGCTCTTTGCTAAAAAAATCTTTTACATTTTTGAGCAATACATTATTATAGGTATGTGAATTCGTACGGAACACCGCCTGTTGAAGGGGTTATGACATTGAGAGTTCTAGAAAACCCCATCATATCTAGTTGTGGAAGGTTCTCCTTGGGCGCCCATCCCGACAGTAGAAACAAAGTAGTTATGAGTTAAAATATATAAAAAGGTAAATAATATACTTCGAGCCCAAATAACATGAGACCTAGTAATGTCCTAGGAATGTCGCGGTTGCAATCTCAACGATCAGCCAACCATATTACAGTCTATCCTTCTGCAATTGCTATAACTAAAATCACTTGTTAGCTCATTCACTAAGTGCCCTGCTAACCGCACCGACATACCATAAATATAGTACGATAAACACGCTATTCCTATGGCCTTAATTCCAAAGCCATACCATACTATACAATACTCATATCTCGTGTCTACATAGCTGGCCACATAAATACATTTTTTTTAAAACTACCACTGAAAATTATTTCTGAAAGATTGACATTATTGCTATTTTTTTTCCTTCTATATTTTGATAAGATTACAGGCATGAGGAAAAACTGATTTGTGCGCAAGATTCTGATCTGTTACTAGGATTTGAACAGGATTCATTTTTTCCCTAGTGAATATCAAGTTGTTACGCCGAATCCTCTGCAAAGTTCAATGAAATACTTAAATCTTTTTATGACTAGCATTTTGCCAGTGTTAGCAGTATTTTCATCTATGATAAAAAAACTTTAGTATGTAGATAACTAAAATTGAAACCAATTGGACATTGTACATGCAGCACCCACCTTGAGTGTACTGATAAAATAGCTTGACGAAAACTATGTCGAATTTCCTGTTACTCCGTTGTAGTGGTTATAATAACTTTGTGGGAATAATATAATTGCTTAGGTATATTCTCTAAAAAAACTTTAGAAGCCATCATGATCAAATAATGGTATTTGATTTCAAGCTAACTACTTCAAGATTACTTACTTCAATTTTGCTGCAGGTATGATTTTAAAATGGCATCTTAGTCCTTAAAGTTAAAAGATTTCAGCAAGGAAAATCATAACTTACTGCATTAGGAATGATGTAGAAATATAATATCAAAATTAGTAAACATAATATAATCACGAAAGGTTTGAGAATAAGAAATTGTTTTATTAGTATTTAATGAAACTCTAAAATGTTCAAACAAATAATTTCCTAACATAATATATATATTTATGTATTGCTATATTTTTTTATCTAACCCCACTCAACCTTTTAATTATCAAACACACAGTACTTATCAACTTACCATGTAGAAATATGAAATAGCAGTACAAATGGACCAGAAGATGGATCCACTCTTCACACTCTTAAGCCATAGGTAGTAAGTGAACTGGAGTGCAAAGATGGCAATGCCTTCATTGTCATAGCTGCCAGCAACTGACCGACTGCTGTAGCCAGGCACAATGGCAATGAAACATGCAGCAAATAATCCAGCACCACGGGACCATAGCTCCGATGTCAGTAAATATGTGGATATGGCTGTTAAGCCGCTATAAAAGGAAAAAAGCATTGTTGAATGTGTTAAACAATAAGACATACTCAAATATTGGTTCTTATTTCAACAGCACAAAGACTAAACTAAACAGTATTATTGCTGTAACAGCCATGAGTCATTCAAATTTAGTTTAGTCAAAAATGTAGTTAGAATTAGGGTAATTGTTTATTTTTTCCACTTAAATTTTTTCTTCCATTGGAACAGAGCTAATATGATTCTGATCAGATATAATCAATATGAGTATTTTAATATTAACTGCTAGACATTCCAATCATTGGTAATTGTGAACTGTAATGCACTGAATATGCAGATTGTTTAAATAAAATGTGTATCTGTAGTTATGTCACAATATAATCATAACAATAAATTCTAATCTATTATAATAATATGCAAGTTGGGATGTTATAGAGCACATATTTATCAAATACAAAACCTATAATTTATGTTAATGTATACAGACATACCTGAATACAGGTGCGAGGAACACACATATATCTCTAATATGTATTGGAATATTAATTGCATGGAGGATCCAATGTATGGTGCCTGAGGTGATCATGAGGCCAGGGTACACCGTCCCGCCCACGATGCGCCCCAAAGGATACCAAGCCCTCTCGTCGAACCAATTCAAGAAATTGTAGAACCCATGCTGTACCATGTAGGCCGTGGAACGATAGTTGAACCTAAAACACGTAGTATACATTTAAATACAGGGACACGTATCAGAATCAGGTTATTTGCGTACGACATTTTTATAACACTTACCATGGGTCAAACTCGTGGATTATACTCTCAAATCGTATAACAGCGAACAACCTCGACGCGAAACCGGCCAACCAAGCCAATGTCAGTACCGTAACAGTGATCAGAGTACTGAAGCCGGTTGTATTATTGAATATACCTTTATTACGGCCATTGCTTGGCTTCGCGGCGGCGGTGGACGGCATCTTTGTGGCCGATATTAATAAAAACTACACTAATTATGCACAACAATTATGTTTTCATACATCAGTCCCAACAATTCGATTTAGAGGAGAATTCACTTTTTGGATGACTGACGTACGGACACGTCTCTTCTGTAAAAAATGTTGCCAAGTAATAAATGGAAAGCGGTCAGGGGTGAGTTGTAATATATTTTACGGTAAGAACCGGTAAAAAACTGAATACTGTCGTAATGTGTGCTAAGCCTTAATATTTTTTATTTATGGCAGCATATCTTAGGGCATTATTCCATTTACTCAATGTACACCTCATCAATCAGTTATATTTTTTAATGAATTAATTATTATGAATTAATTTAAACTTATTTGATTTGGGGTACATTTGACAAGGATTTTGTATAAGTGGAATACCGCCCTTAGCCAGCTGTTGTTGACTGTTGTTGACGTTGTCGCTGGTCCAGTGACGTTTTGATTTGATCCATCAAGTCGGACGTAAATAAAAAATTGTGTATATTTTATTTAGTAATATTTTAGAAATACTGTTATAAATACATAATAACCAATTTCTTTGATGATATTCAGCAGCTAATATTAAACAAATGTCCAATTATCAAGAAATTGTTAATTTGAACGTGGGAGGAACCAGGTAAGTGCAATAAATGCAAGGAAATAGAAAGTGCACAGAAATATAATTTCATAACTACCGCTGGGTTTTGTTAATTATATTATTCTTAACATTGATAACACCAATTTGGTTGACAGGTTAAGATGTATAAATATGTAAATGGCTACATTATAAATATAATTGAAAAGATCCTTACATAGTACATGTTGAAAATAGAAAATTTTTCGTACCGTACGTTCTATGTTCTCCCAAGCGCAGCTCAGCTAGTATACTTAGTTAGCTACTATTCATATCAATGCTGGATGTAGGTATAAAGGCTATAGTAAGTTACTTGTATGTTGCTGGTATTGGAAAATTGGCCAAGTGTATGTAATCTAATGAATTTACTTATTACAGAAAATGTACCAAACTCCTTATCTACTATATAACAACCTTATTAGGTTGCAATGTATTTTGAAATGTGATTATTTTTAGATTCTCAACATCATGGCACACACTAACATGGGTTCCAGAGACATTCTTCACAGCTCTACTCAGTGGCAGGATACCGACTGTGCGCGATGAGACCGGGGCTATATTCATAGACCGAGATCCAAACCTGTTTGGCCTTATCCTGAACTTTCTTCGTACAAGAGACATAGACTTAAATGATGTAAACATAAGGGCCCTCAGACATGAGTGTGATTACTTCGGCATCACTCCACTGAGCAGGCGGCTGGCCTTGTGTGATGAGATGGTTCATTCTTCTTGTGGTGATGTACTCTTTTATGGATACCTACCACCACCATGTAAGTTGATGATAATGATTTAATTTTATATTTAAGTCTACATATAGATATAGTAATCAAATAATTAATAACAGGAAATGACTCAGTGCAAAAGCACAATAATTATATCTCACAACGACAATTATCAGTCCTGTGGTAACATGCCCTACATACCAGACTAGAATATACAGAATGTTTCCAAATTGTGTTATTAATTACTCACTAACTGTGCCCACAACTGTGTATGTAAGGACTTCAAGTTTGATCGAAAATAATGCTTACCAAGCAGATATTAAACAATAACTATTGTTTATGAATTGTTAAATATAATGGCCATTTAATATCTTCATAACAAAGCACTATATATTGTAGCTTCTGTTACTTTGACCTAATCAGATGAATAAGGTAATGTTGGTTGCCTAAAATGGATGTATACTACAAAGAATATAATTTATGGGATCATTCAAATGGGAATTTACATTTTTACCGTAAATTAATATAAGTAAATTTTAATTTTACAATGGAGGGTACAACAGAAAGAACCCCCATCCTTCCAGTTGATCTGAAGCTTGTTGCATCTTGCCATCTTTATTTCTAAAAAAAGCGTAATTAAATGTATCATTCCATTTATACGAATTTGCGATGTGCTTAAATTGCTAAATGTCCTTTTAGTAACTACAGCCCTACCGAGCAGCAGCACCGGCCGAAATGGCACCAGTTGTTCCCGAAAAAACTCGACAGCTTCCAACACAGAGGTATCAACAAACAGGACACACTCTCGAAACTCATCCCTGGACCTTCGCACTGTTGGCAGGATACCTTCACAGGATCAGTTGAGGTTTGTACCTTTTTTAAACACCAAAGATCTATCTGGCTTAATTTTTTTTTTAAGTTAAACAACTTTTTTAAATATTTGCAGTCGATGTGGCAGAGGTCATTCAAGAGCAGCTTCTTTAGGTAATGCGGATAATCACAAAGGTCACAGACCACCAGAGAGTATGTATATTACTTAATTTAAGTATTTTATTGAATTTAATGTACTGTTGACTAAGTAATTAACTATGCTTTATTTCGTTTTCAGTGACTTCATGGTCTGAAAATATGAAAGTTCAAATTATAAAGGCGCACCACAATTGGATTGCGGTGGCGTACACACATTTTGTCACGGGCTATAGGTTGGTTCCTATAATTTTTCCTACCTTCTGTTTTGGACTTATGTTCGGATACGGCAGTAACGTTTTTCGACAGTTGTTTGCTTCAATGTACCAGCAAGTCGTAATCGTTATTAAAAATGACATCGCACGGGAAATTTCAAGATCCCAGAAGTGCAGCATCCTGTGCATCTTGTTTCCAAAGGCAGTGTTAAAATGTTAATTTACTTATTTTTATTTTCCTACAGATTAACAGACTCCTGCGGTTGGTACGTAGTATTCCAATCGCCAGTTCAGGATTCCGTCATCGAACGGATAGCGTTGAATGCGAAAACGAGTGGCAACGGGAGCACGACCAGCGGTACCAACTCCACAGGCACTGACGTCATGTTGGGTGTAGCCAGTGGTCCGCTTGTGAGGTTGTGGGCGTTCTCGACCCATAGCGAACCGGTTAGGAGGACTTTAGTTGGTAAGTTGTGATCAGATGCACTCCTAATAGTCCTATTTGTCTGGTCCAGCTGTAAGAGTCTTGCTTCTGTGAGAATTTGTCTACCAGATCTTTTTTGTCTCCCGCTTTGCAATGGAGGGAAGTGGATAATTTTCTTCCAACTCCTTCTATTTTTATCTTTCGATTAAATTCGTGCGGGTTCCGAGACAATTAACTTTATCAAGGGACTCGCTGAGGGTCAAACTTCGGTGTCATCATTGGACACCACTGTAGATCCTAGCTTACAGGAATAGCAGTGGTAGGAGTGTGGGGCTGGCCTAGTCCCATTAAAAAAAAATAGTCCTACCAATACCACCACCGCTTTGATCTGAAAAAATTGTAGAGTTAAGGAAAAAATGTAATGACCGATGACCGATGAGTTTCTTGCCGGATCTTCTCAGTTGAGGTCGCGTTCCGATCCGGTTGTAGACTTAAGAAAAAAAAAATGTAATGACAATTTGTAAGTGCCCCCGTAAGCCTATACGAAATAAATGGTTTGACTTTGACTCGCAACCAATTTTCAGAATGTCACATTTTGCCTTAACCAATATAATACACATTATAATTATTGAATAAAGGTATACTTAAATACCATGGATGTATATGAAGATGGTAACATACGTAGCTCTCACTGTATACACATCTCCGTCGCGCAGGCACATTCAACCTGGGCGTGCGAGTGGAACACCTGCTGTTCGTGGGCCCGCAGCTGGTGGCGCTGAGCGGCGCCGGCAGCCGCAGCAAGGCGGGCGTGTGGCACACCAGCACGCAGCACTGGCAGACGCAGGACGTGGCGCACCTCACCACCTACGACACCGCCGGCTCCTTCCTGCTGCTCGGCACCGCCACCGGGGCTATTAATTACATCGGTGAGTATTGTTCATTGCGCCCGATGAATACAAATGGAAACAATTTAAGGGGGAAGCTCAGGGTCAGGGCGCGAAATTCAAAATGTCAATGGTTTTTATTTTTTTTCGAAGAATTTGGACATCTTTACGATGTAATTTAGTGTTTTGCGATATTAGCATTCTGCATTGGATGTCTCGATGTATTAAGTTTGCTTAAAAAAATACCTAAAGCGATACAACACCATAAAGTTAATAAAAGTAGCGGTTTTTACAAACCTTATGGTATTGTATCGGATTAGGTACTTTTTTAAGCAAACTTAATACGTCGAGACATCCAATGCAGAATGTTAATATCGCAAAACACTAAATTACATCGTAAAGATGTCCAAATTTTTCGTAGAAAAATAAAAACCATTTACATTTTGAATTTCGCGCCCTGACCCTGAGCTTCCCCCTTAATTAAAAAAATGGTTTATTGGTAAATCAGCTACGCAGGCAACACACTTAAAAATAAATATTTAGTACTTAATTGAAATATTAAAATAGAATTAATTCATAAAATCAAATAAAATGTTTGTTTCTCGCCGTACGTAGCTGCAACCAACAAGGTCTGCTCTCAGCATTAAGTTGGGGCATCCTAGGAGCGCCTCAACGCTGGTTTTCAGATCAAGGCCTTGGTGACGCATTGACGCAATTTAAAAAAGCAACATTGTGTTTCTATACAGAGGCCGCCATCTTTGATTATTTCATCCGTCTGTTCGAACATCGCGGTTATACTACCGGACTGATAATTGAAACTTGGCTTAATTAAAACTGTATCATAAATTCAACTTAGCGAAGTGACAAAATTAATAATAAGTCAACTTGTATATATATAATTATCGACGTCGATAATTCATGTGTCTGGACATCTTAAGGTCATTATCGCATGACAATACTAGCACTCAGCTTGTAGACCCGTACCATATACTGTTCTAGCGAAAAAAATAACTTGAATGCAACCTTAAAGGCAGGCTAAATTTAACTATATAATTCGGTGAATGGAAGGAGATAAAACATACTTTTGTTTGACACATGCAGTACAAGGTGATTTATTTTTAGATATGCAAAAGTTTCCGCTGCGCATGAAGGACAACGATCTTCTCGTAACGCAGTTGTATAAGGACCCGAATCAGGAGCCAATCACGGCGATATCTGTCTATCTAACACCGAAAACAAGTAAGTGCATTTAAAACTAGCCACTGGCAAAATACACAAGCGTGTGATGCCTAAAAAAATAGCAACATAATTTTGTGAACGCAACCTTTTTCAGTACAAAATCAAATACCGAGCGAGCCAAATCAATTTAAATGTGACAATGTGTTGTCACAAGCTCAAGCACATTTTTTAAAGTAGTGTTTCGTCAACGTAAGCATTTTCTACCCCTCTCACACCAAAGATTTCATAAACGAGTATAACGGTGACAGCATGTTTTCTCGATGGCATTAGGATCCCATTAGGAGTTTCGCTTAGGGAGCGTTCAAGTATTACGTAACGCAATTTTGACCGCCCCCCCCCCCCCCCCGCCATGTAACGCGCCGTAACGTTTTTCTTAAACCCCCCTTTAGTAAAACGTAGTCTCTACGCGACCGTTCTGAAGGGTTAAATCAAAGTTACGTAACGCGTAGTTCAACCCCCCCTCCCCCCTGTAACGCATCGTAACGTTTCAGAAGACCCCCCCCCAAATTCGTAACGTAATACTTGAACGCTCCCTTACAGATCTGTGCGGCAACTGGATAGAGATAGCATATGGCACGCGATGCGGCTCGGTGCGGGTCATCGTGCAGCATCCGGAGACAGTCGGCCATGGACCGCAGCTCTTCCAGACCTTCACGGTGCATCAGAGTACTATCACTAAAGTGAGTATCCACCCGATCGGCACAGATATTTATATTTATTTATTTTACAATCTGTTAATTATACCAAAGGCCCTGGGGTGAAATTTATAGACTTCTAGTGATAATTATAATTTAATTTAATACTCAGAACACTTTTCAAAACAAATGATCTTGAGGAGACGCCATAGATAAGGGAGAGAGAAACCATAGCGAACATTATGTATAGAGTATGTTTCACAGATTGTTGTCCACAATCCACAATGTGTAATAAAAAGTCTAAATTGAACCTTTCTCTTCGACTACCCCCAAAAAGACTACAAATATAATGTTACGTGTTACATATATTTTTTTAATAAATCAACATTAAATGTCAGAGTGAAACACTATAAAATATTAGCGATCGTGACTTTGTGTGTGTCAACGTGCGTGTGTCAGGACTCAGGAGGTGTGACTGCCATATCGGAATCGTGCCTTAACATTAAAAAAATGTGTCAAAAAAGCCCAGCTTCAAGCTTGGTATACTTGGTATCCAGGTGTCCCTGTCGGAGAACTACCTGGTGTCGGTGTGCAGCGAGTACAACCACGTGCGCTCGTGGCGCGTGACGCGCTTCCGCGGCATGATCTCCACGCAGCCGGGGACCACGCCGAAGGCCGCCTTCAAGGTCCTAGCCCTGGAGGCGCCCACCGCACAGCTGCACAATGACTGTGGTGAGTTCACTATAGACCCTCTATGGCAGGGGTTCCCAAACTTATTTTGACTGCTGCCCACTTTGAGAATGAATTATTTTTTAGCACCCCCAATTTTTCACCTACTTAGAAACCAGTATAACTTCAAATTAAATTAATTATTGTAAGCCTCTACACCACGTCCCCATTTTTTTTCTGGGTCTCTTACCACCCTTTAGGCCTGCAGCGCCCACGAGGGGGCGTTATCGCCCAGTTTGGGAAAGGCTGCTCTATAGGCACTGCAAGACGATTAAGATAGTGTCTCATTATTCTGAGTTCACATAATTAGCTCAGTTAGTAGTGACCCTGCTTTATGTGTCGAGGGTCCGAGTTTCGAATCATGGTAGGCACAAACTTTGTGTGATGAACACGAATGTTTGTACCCGAGTCATGAGTCATAAGATTTTTTATTTACTGGAATCACCCCCAATTAATTGTGCGGTACTCATAATACAAGCGTAGATTAGTGTGGGCCCCGCAGTTGGTGTTTGTCTGGCGATATTAAAATGATTAGAAATGCGCTAAAGAAGCGTAGGTTCAATGGTTAGTGTACCCATTCTGAATCACTGTATAGGTCGCATGTCGAAAATCTAGATTTTATAAGATTTATCTAGCAGGGCACTGCATCAAAACTATTATTATTATTCTGCGCTAGTGCTAAAAGAGGGTAGGCATAATCAAATGTTGTATCGAAATAACATTTTCGTGTATGCTTTTGTATATAGTGTGTACGGAAACATGCGCAGGAGACGCGGCTTGAGTCGATTACCAATATGTTGTGTATTGTTTTAGGACCCTACGGAGAGCAAGACGAGGAGCAGATCTTCATACAGAAGGTCGTGCCGGACACCGACACATTATACGTACGACTCGCGGCGAATGGGAAGAGGTGTATTTTTTGTTTGTAATAAGTTGCACAGAAATTACATTGCTAGGAATGTCGTGACATCCCTGGGCATACAACAATATTGGTTCCTCTAGATCAGGGATTCCTAAAGTGGTCGATATCGGTTTCCCAGGGGTTGGGGTCGAGTCACCTTCGTTCGTAGGAGAATTAAGTACCCTCGAGATACCCTACACGTGATCCTGGATGGTGCCAACTCTACTGGTGGTAGGCTTCGGCCGTGGCTAGTCACCACCCACTGAACAAAGCCATGTCGCCAAGCGGCCTAGCCGTGTTCCGGCATGATGTTCGGTGTTGCCATTCATGGATGGCGGGTCAGATCAGTTGCGCTGCATGTGCCTAGTGAATGTAGCGTTTCTTATCTACTGCCGCCTTCCCACCTAGGCAACTATGCTCCATCGTAGATCTCATAGTCACTTACCATCAGGTGAGATCGAGATCAAATACTTGCCTATAATGTAATAAAAAAAAAAACGAAAACTGATTTTGGGGGTGTCGAGGTCTAAAAGAAAGTGAAGAAGAAGTGGCAGTGGGCAGGGCACATAGCTCGCAGAACCGATGGCCGTTGGGGCAGAAAGGTTCTAGAATGGCGATCACGAATCGGAAGACTGAAGTGTAGGACGGACGTGACGGAAACGGGGGTACTGATGACATCACACGCGTCGCAGGAAGCCGGTGGCTGCGAGTGGCGGAGGACCGTGATGTGTGGAAGTCATTGGGGGAGGCCTATGTCCAGCAGTGGACGTCTATCGGCTGATAGATAGTTCTAAAAATGGACCCCTATTTAATGAACACCAGTTTTTATTTGAAACTTTCAAGATACTGTATAAGTTGTGTTACGTGTACCAACTTGTTGTAAGAATGACTAATATTTTAGTAGGAAGTATCATTGTTGTACTTTTAAAAAAGTTGCACAAGCTCTTACAAGATGAAATAATTATTTTGTATCAATTGGAAAAAACTAGATAGAATTTTCTGAGGTATCAGTCATTTTGGAAAAGGGGTCACTTGCACAAAATAGTTTGGGAATCCTTGCTCTAGGTTGGAGTATTCATCATATTGTTAAACCTGAGTATAGCTCGCTTCATGGCGCGTTAGCCGACATTGATAGCTTTATTATGAGGTCTAGATTGCGACATCGATACGGAAAATAAGCGAGGGAACATATTAAGTTGATATTTCGTCTCTTTTTGGTTTAAGTAAGCACTCTATTTCTCATACATATGTAGACTTACATTCATTTGTGTAGTCTTCAGACTATTTGAGCGGGTGTTTGTTCACTTATTTGTGTAAACTTGAGACTATCCCAGTGGGTGTGTGTATCGCAGGGTGTGCACGATCCGCTCGGTGGACGGGTCGGCGGTGTCGTGCTTCGTGGTGGCGGAGTGCGAGGGCGCGCTGCGGCCGCGGCGGCTGCTGCTGTGCGGCCACCGCTCCGGCGCCACGCAGATGTGGGACCTCACCGCCCCCATCGACAAGGCCGTCAAGCTCACGCAACCCGTTACAACTAACGGTGGAGGTGATGGCCCTATTCAACTGACATACTGACTAACCAATCAATATGCATGGTTCATATCGTAGGGTTGTCGAAATTTGCAATTCAAAATCGTTTTTTTTAGTTCAAACAGTTTTTTTTTTTATTGAATTTTCGATTTATCATTATGTTCCTTCGGGAAAGTTGTTCGGTTTTATGAGCATGTGTACCCTCTAAAATATTATCGTAATATTTTTTACACACTGTATAATATATTGAAAAAAAAATTACTGTATAAAATAAAAAAGCAGGGCTGCGAACACATCAATCTCAAATATATTTATCTCCTTTTTTAAATCATAATTTAAGATAGATGTGCAAGCAACCGTTAGTACTTATAATTAATTAGCTGACCCGGCAAACGTTGGTTTGCCATATACTAGGAAATATTTTAATAGTTAAATATTTGCGATTATTAATTGAGATATAAACTATCCTATCTTTCGAGTTGGATAAAACTGCACACAGTGTGCAAAATTTCATTTAAATCGGTTTAGCAGTTTAGGAGTCCATAGCGGACAAACACCGTGGCACGTAATTTATATATATTAAGATTGTATTTATTTTGTATCAGCTGAAGGCGACGAATCCCCAAGCACCGATGGGGGCCCCACCCCCGACGAGCTGGTCCGCCTGCTGTCCGCGTGCGACCTGGACGCCGGCCCCGCCCCCGCGCCCGCCCCCGCCGCCGCCGTCCCGCCCTCCCCCAGCCGCCCCATACAGGCGCCATGAAACACGGCCTCGCATTCGCACGGTGATCGTCAACGCTTCAACGTAATTTACTTTACAGCGATCTGCTGCGTCATACCCGGGAGCACGTTATCGGGACATTTCTGACGTTCAACACACGACCTTATGTAAACGATTTAAAAGCCGAAAATCGTTCTGGCGGCATTCTATAGTAGTCGGCGTTTTTATTCGCGTCATTAATTATAACGGAATTAAATGGCTTGTTTTTATTTATTTTGAAAATTAATTTGCCGGTTATTTAATTATCTTTTTCGGAATGTACAAGAATATTGCCAGTGTTTGCCTTAAAGTTGTGTGCTATATGTAGCACTATTTTCTCAAATTTAACATATGCTACCTGCGCTCGTTGAATTATGGCAAAAAATACCAAAATATACTTTTTCCTAAATATAAAAAAGTCTGTTCGAAAATTACAGATAGAATATAAAAAATAGGTACACTCCTGCCTGCAGCCTAATAAATGCCCGAGATGATTTTTTTTTTTTCATATTAGTTACTATGGAATGTACATTTTAAAGGTATGTTAAAGACTGATTCGATTCAGAAGCTCAATCGGAATGGTAACCGCGTTACATTCGCTTGAATATATATAAAAAAATATTTTATATAAATAGCCGATAAGAAATAATTTATTATATAAAAATATACAAGGTCACGTATCCCATAGTGATGAATAGTGCACAATTAAAACGCGACTGAATTGCCATAAAATAAAAAATATGAGATTTGGCAAATGCCCATGTGCGTTTGTAACGTCGGCCATGGAAGTAGTTTAGGGAGCGTTCAACTATTACGTAAGGAATTTGGGGGAAGGTTTTCTGAAACGTTACTGTGCGATACAGGGGCGGGAGGGAAAGTATGAACTCTGCGTTACGTAACATTGTTGAACCCTTCAGAACGGTCACGTAGATTTTTTCTCAAGCATTTTTTAAAACTTTTTTTTTCTCAAAATTTCGCGGCAAATATAAAAAAAAATATTCGAATATATTAGTGACTTTCCGGTACTTTACGCTACATAATTGTGACTTTCAGGTAAAACTGGTCACTAGGTGGTGGTTACGTAACGTTTTACCAGGGGGGTAAAGAAACACGTTACGGCGCGTTACATGAGAGGGGGGGGAGGGGTCAAAAATATGATACGTTCTAAGTTTAAATAAATAACAAATTACAAAAATTGGCTTCGCGATTCTACGATATGCAAATGATATTCAACCTTAAGGTGATAGAGGAGTTCCATGGTCGACTTTACCAATCATGAATATTCGTATGATCTTGTACTATCATTTGTCGTGGAACCAGTCACATCCACTAAACATGGCTTCAAACATAATGATGCATGACAGTTAATTAAGTAATTATGAATGTTATGCAATCGTTTATGAATTTAATTGGACGATTAATTATTATATGAATTTAATGCATTTATTAGCAACATGTTAAAGGTTTAATTGTAAAAGGCAAATCTCTATTCTACTTCGTGCTATCATGAGATTCGTGTTTTTACATTATACCGATATATCAATTTTGTTTATATAAAATAAAATTTTGTTTGTGGTTCGAATGTTGAAATAAAAAAAAAACCATGTCAACATATTTTTCAAGATTGTTTTTTCTAAGAGCATCATAGTTCGAAGTAAAATAGAATTTGTGTCTACCTACATAAGTTTTTTATAATTTATTGTAAGTATACTATTTGTGGTGTAAAGTATAGACGAGAAATTAGTGTTGTTCCTAGATAAATAGAGTATACTAACTCATGTATATATAAAGTAAATAAATATTATTTACATATTA
This sequence comes from Pheosia tremula, assembly GCA_905333125.1. NCBI lineage: Eukaryota > Metazoa > Arthropoda > Insecta > Lepidoptera > Notodontidae > Pheosia > Pheosia tremula. The sequence continues at coordinate 6,223,681 of HG995415.1, forward strand.
AAAGGATATCATTTCTGGGACCCCCGCGTACACCCAAACGCACCCGCCACAATTATTATTGTTCTCCGTCTGTTCTATGAGACTTGAACTTAAAGTACTTTGTAATCAATAAAAAAACCTGATACCTTCATCTTCGTTTATTAGTCATTCAATTTTGAATTGAGTCTTGACAAGTTGCTATTATATAATATATTCTATACTAAACTTACATTTTGGCATATTGCATTGGTGCGTATAGTATTGGTAACCTAATGTATAACACTACTTCCATTTTATTATTTTCTTAATAACAGGTTCAATTATATTGGATGTTATTGGCCCTATTCGCACCATCAATCCGAATCGCGATCCGAAGGTGATATGCATCGTGATCTGCAAGATACTAGTGTTAATATTGGTAGTGTGAACGGCGCCATTCAGAAATCCCGTACATTTATGGTCTATAATGTCTCGAATCAGGTTATGGAGAAAACATATTTATACAACTCATTTCAAAGTTAGCTAAATATATGGTGCTGTTTGCAACAATGAAATAATAAAATGGAAATGCATAATTAGTTTTAAAATGTTGAAACATTGCAATATGTCAAAAAATGCCAGAATTACGAATCTCGCGATGCAGAAGTACTTCTAGAACTAAACTAATCTGTGCCATTAACATTCACCCGTTTGTTTCGAGAGTCCCTTGTGCGGCTCGGTACACTATATAATTATTATCATAATTACTTATTATATTAATCGACACAATTATTATACGATAATATCGTGGAACTGAGATTGCACATGTAATTAGTGTATACCTTCAAGTCCACCGACAGACATTAGACCAAGGGCCTGTTTCACCCCGCTATTCAGAACTTATCCAACACATAATATATGTGTCATCCAGAACCTTTTGGATAGGGTTTATTAGACAATGACACGGGCCTTAAACTATTTATTCGTCGATTAGTATGTCTTGCGACAGAGATACCTGCTTTTAGTGACTTTGGTATAGGTTTCTCTAGAGGCAGCGGTAGTTTAGGGGTGGCATATTTAATATTATTTAGACATTTTTACTAGAGTACTCGAACATAATATTGTCATAATAAATAACCTAAGTCTCAGTTCCACGATCGCTAACATCACAAATTAATTTACTATAAAAAACAGTACATCAATTGACTAGTGAGGCAACACGTTTCAATGTACCCATGCGTGCTAACCCTGTCTAAATCATTTACGTATATATCGCTTGACAAAATATGGCACATAACATAACAAAAAAATACTAAGTTTGTACCACACTCAACCATATAATAAAAAAAACGATTGGTTTCGAGACACGTGACAATATGAACTTATGACAGAGGTCGTCAAATAAAATGTATTATAATTTATAAAAGAATTAAAACAATTTAACAAATTCTAATCACTAGTGCATATGTCTATGTCAAATTTATAAAACAATATATTATGTTTATATATTACCTACTTACAATAGGTATACCCTGGATTAATATGCCATGTATACTTTTGAGTACTGGACTTTTGGATTAAATATGGCCACTGTTGGGCCAATATATACAGGCTGATTTGTTCATGTGGGCGTGGACGGCCATGAGAAACTATAAGGAATATCGAAAAATTTTATGACTCTTAAAGACCGATATTTGATAAAAACTAAAACTGCATCATTAGATATTTGAAAAGGTAATTTTCCGAGCCATGAAATTGAACCTGTTATTTTAGCACCATCCGATAATGTGGCTAATAAGGATCAAGTTCTGTGGTCTAATTATATACGACAAACTGAAGAAATTATTTTTACAAAGACCTAAAATAATGCAGTTTTCGTTATTCCCTATAGTGTCGGATTTGGCCATCCAAGGACCCTCGAAAAATTCACCCTGTGAAGATGCCCCAAGTACACCAGTAAACAATTTGAATTATTTATTTATTTCCCAGAAGTTCCTAGCAAAACAATTCTACATTTTTTAATTTAAGGATTTTTAAAACCAATATTTGTATTGACATAAGCTATGAAATCGTGCTGCTTATCCTATGATAGAATTATCGAGAATATTGAAAAAACAATACTGTCATTACTTAATACGTTAAATAGTGTGTTAAACACGTGCAAATTTGACTTTTATATACTGACTGTGTTTAAAGTACAATTTTGCACAGCAAATTACAATGTCACAATACATGAAATATCAAAACATATTACTAAGCACCTTTTGCTTATAACTACTAGGTAGGTAACTATTAAAACAAGTCGATCATTGCCACAATATTATTTGGAACAAGTCGATCATTGCCAAAATATTATTTGTAACAAGTCGAACATTGCCACAATATTATTTGGAAAAAGTCAAACATTGCCACAATATTATTTGGAACAAGTCGATCATTGCCAAAATATTATTTGGAACGGATACTTAAGTACAAAACAACTGATATAATTATTATGATTCATTGAATAAATATGTGCAATGGTAGAGACGTACCATATAAGAAATTTCACAGTTTGCGGCTCTACATAAGTGTTTGTCTGGCAATCCTTAGTTATAAATCACATACATATCTAACTGTTCCACAGTTCATTATTGACTATCCCCCTTTACAAAATTACCTACCCACTAACTTTCCTTCTGAAAACTGATTATTAATTATTGTAAAATGATTACAGTTAATAATCAGTTTATTCAGCCCACAGGCAGGCTAGGATTTTTAGGTGACAAATTATATTAAAACATAATATTATGTTATAACAGTTGAAATTTCAAAGACTGATCCCACGGCATGACTTGGGTACCAAGTCATAACTAAACAAACCGCAACATTGGTACCATCGGCTACATTAGTGTATGAATATAGCCCGCGTTGTCGATACGGATAGTGATCGGACCGGCGCAATAATATGTGAACAAGACTATACCCATAGGTATCGGGCAACAAATGAATAGAAACTCCCTTGTGCTTACTCCCATAGTAGATATCCGATACTGATATTAAATACCATTACAATATAATTCAAGTGTCCAAATGTAATCTGTTGTCGTAAATTTCAGGACTTGTAATGGGTGTTAGAAGCACGCACCATAGACCGAATCCTAATAAGAAATTGCACACGATGAGAAGTCGCTGTAGTGGTGGGAACTCGCCTATCTCGACAAAGTTCGGAAATCCCATGTGGTTGCAGAACATGTGGGCCACTAGGGGTGCGACGAAATGGCCTGTAGAAAAAAAAATACCAATATGAACAATATTTATTTTTATGTACAATATTACAAGTTACAATAACTCAACAAGACTAACTTGTTGAGTCTGTACTTAGAATATAAAAAAAAATGCTGAAGATAATATATTATTTTCGACAACAAGGCCGATTCACACAATTTTTTGAATTTATTACTGCATATGCTCTACATGCAACACGGGAATACTACTTTAAGGATTTTTATGATTATTGGCATTGTGATAGGTTTAGCCTGAGTCAGCATGAAGAGTTTTATCCTGGAAAAAGATGGGCTCCCGGGAAATAGCCAAGAAAATGTATCCCTAAATTCACACACGATTTTCAATGAAACTTTTAACACAATCAACATGTAAGAAAAACCAAAGCTTCTATGAAGTCGAGAGGGAGCGTAGTACTACATAAAGTTACCTGACTAATCAAATAGGTCAATTTTGAAGACTTATGATCATTCATATTAAATTCGCCACAAATAGATGAAAAAAAATCTTACCTGTTCTCAGAAACAGATATGAGGAATAAGCACCAAACAAACTAGTGTATGTAAATTGGAATGCTGAAAATAAAAAAAACGTGATCACATAGAATATTGCCAGCATAAAAATGAACAGGTCCATGTATTATAACTTCCAATCTGATTATTTGTATGTGGCATTGCAGCTTTCAAAAATGATTATGTTTAATTGAAATTGTCTCAGTGGTTTTCAAGATAAATACATTATTAGATTCTATATAATAATAAACATGAGATACACTTACTTGATATCATCAGAGCTGTTTTAACATCGTAACCAGCTTTAATTTGTTCGAACATGTGATGGAAGTGAGCTGAAAAAAAAATCAAATTAAAAAAATAAATATAAAAAGAAACAAAGAGGGGACATATTTGGCAGAAGCCATTAAGGCTTGCAAATAAATTTCAGTTTTGTAAAAAATAAAAAATCTTGATTAAGAAAAAAAAAATTATGTATTATTTATTTAATTCAATTATAAAATGTCATATAAAAACATGTCCAAAAGTGCAATGCAATTTTTTGCAGCTAGGTAGCTATTGATTTTTAATGTCCTGTATTTTATTTATGCTTTCTTATGTTACTATTACAAAGACAATTAGGCACCTGTCATGCCAGACTGATTTGAGATTTAATTAAATAAATCAATGATTTTTAAAAGTTTGATTTAAAGCTCCCTGTTTTGACAGGCTGCTTGAACTTTCATCTCGCAAAGTTCTAACACATAAGTACATATTTAATTAATACTTAAATGCTACTCAAATATCAGCACTTTTAATAAGGATGGTTGGAGTCAAAATGCCACTTCCATGCCACAGACTATGTTTATTTATTTTTTTTATTTTACACAGTTTTAAAGAGTTGTCTAGGTCCAATGTCTTACCTATTCCAAATAGTAATGGTCCAACAAAGACAGCAGTCATAGGTTCCAGACACTGCAGTAACAAAGGAACCATGCAGGCTCTGAATACCCACTCCTCACTTAACGGAGCCATGAAGTGGTTCCTCACCCACACCAGGTCCTGCCAGCTGGACAACCAGTATACTGGCTCTGGAAAATATTTACAAGCCATTTAATAGAGTACATTCTATATGAAATATATTTATTATAGCTGAATAAAAATCATATTTGGTAAAGGTACCTGCATACAACTTCCATATTCCTGATAAAAACTGCATGGTCAAAGGGCCCAAAAATAATACTGCGGTTAGGAAGAGCGGCGCGAAAACAGCTGTTATAAAACCAGGCCATCGAAGCCCCATCTGTTCATACAAGTCGCCCTTGCTCAGAGTCTCCTCAGTGAAGAAATACTGAACAAAGAATGGAGCCAGCAGCATCATGCAAAATACACTGAAAAATCTTCTTTTAATCGTCGAAGGGTGATCTCTGAAATACATAAATGAATGAAATCAATGTGATCTATAAAAAACCCAGTTATAAATATCACAAATGCTATGTACCTGCTCAATGTACACCTCCATACATACAAGCTAGCAACATATGAAAATGTAAGAAAAATACACGCAAATATTGAAAAACTACACTTGTTGTATTCAAGAAAATTGCTGAGAGACATTTTGAGATTATTATCAATCAAATAAATTTATTGAAAAATTTGTCCGAGTTCAACAAATCAGAACAGTTTCCACAGACTAATAAGATAAATACTTTGTAAGAAAACAAGTTACCGCTTCTATGGCTTTTTAGTATTATTTTTTTTTGTCTATGGCTTATATGCTTAGTATTATGACACTAATTAATCACTTCTATTCCATGCCATTTCTATTCTGGAATCACGATCCATACCACGGTAGTAATTGCGGTATAGTAGTATCATAAAAAATCACAGAGAGAGTAATCGATTGTTAAAATCACAAAAAAAAAGATTCAGATCGTAATTCCAGTATCGTACACCAAATTTAGCCAATTTTATTTAAATTTGAACGCACTTAATAAATTTACTAGTCCAGATGGCGCTATAGTCGCTGTAGCCATTGGTCGCCGGTCGCCATGTTCAATCCAAATCCGCCATATTTTGTTGCTGAGTCGCCCATCGCTTGAGGGCTGTGTTAATTTTCAACATAATTATTTGGATAATGAATATTATCAGTTCAATAACATAATTTTTGTGGCAGTGATTAGTGTTGTATATAAAGAACAATAGAACTCTCACCTATCGATAACCTAATGTGGTATAATCTCTGTTTCTCGTTTCCTCTTCCCAATCTAATCTAAACAGAAAATGGCCGACGGTGTTGGTGCGGGTGTCTCCTTTGTTTAGGGCTGAATTCTAGTGAAAATAAGTGCTAAAAGAAATAATGCCTAGTGCCTCGTTTTCCTCTTCGCGTTCTTACGTCCGTAGATCGCGGAGAAAAGGTGGACATCGAATACCACTACCTTCTAGGACACAATCGAGTAAGTAATCCGGGTCGGCCGATGTCGCCCCGATCCTTGCAAATGCTTATAAGTTATTGATATTTCCTAATCCGTGTAACTTTGATTTCTCCACTGATCCGTTTTCAAGTTATTATGCAGCACGATTATGGCCAGCTTTAGCAGATGTCTAGTTCTGACGTTCCTATTTTATGCGAAAATGTTTGAATTGAGTATTGATATTTGAATTGGTCGATCATTGTTCCTCGCAGGTTGATTGACATGCAAATTCTTGTTTCTTCGTCTACCACGTTACATGGTGATATTGGGTAGCGCATTTCAGTGACACTTTGCGCAATATGGGTATTGATTTACTAGATGAAAACTTATTTTACATGGAATGACGAAACAGCTGTTTTGTCTTATACATGCCCGAACACTCGCTGTATTTGCTGTTACGAAACTTTTTTTTTATTTCAGTTCACATCCATTAGCATAATGTTCATTACTTGTTTGTTTTTTGTCACATTGTTATTTTTATTGCATGTGAATTCATATACCTACCTATCATAATCAAAGTTTATGTATTGGTCATAACTATATGTGTGAAGTTGTCAGCTTCTAATAACATTATGCATAAACATACAAAACCACTTAAATTTTTGTATGAATATAATATAGCTTGAGGTTTAGATCTGATTAATAAGAGAATGGGCAAGACTAAATAAAAACAGATCCCCAAGTTTATTTTGCTTTGCGTAGTACAATATGACTTTTGATAATGTTATAGAATATCAATAAAGTCAGGGGAAAGTCAATGTTGACAGAGAAAAACTAATAATAAACTGGTTTTTTTTTTATAAATAGCCCAATGTTTATTCCAGTCAGCTGATTCAGTGAAGATATCACACCTAAGAATTTAATTGTGACTATGTTTATGTTAGTGTATGCAAAGTTGTGTCTTCAGCCAGTGTTTATCCAAGGGGGGCAGTATCAATGTAAAATGTTTTGTGTAGTTATTTTTTGTGTTGTGTGCTGGAGATGAAGATGAAGTTCCTAAATTTAATTTTATATGCTTAAACATGCAAAAAAATTATGAAACTACATTATTATCTACTAAGTATGAAAATAATAAAATGTTTTTAAGGAGTATTCTAGTTAGGAATGTATGATTTTATTGTACAGGAAATGAGCCAAATATGTTTACCAGCTACCGATCAACATCCTTGAACTGATCATATGTCAAGATATGCACGTGTATAGTGCAAAAAGAATTATTGTAAAATTAGGCAGTCTATCATAGCTATTATAGCTACTTATCCCTCCGCTCTGCTAAAGGCCTCCCATTTTATTTTCTAATAGCAATTAAACAATCATTGCAGGCTAGGTGAGACTAGTGCCTCAAACTAATTAAAAAAGTAAATCTTAGAGCTAAAAGCTAGTAAAAGTATCATAAGCCACATAGTTATAAGTGTTTTGTTTTTACATGGATATATTCTTGACAGTCCTTCATTTAGTGGGGTGAGTCACTACAACATTATTGATATACATTGTCTAACAAACAGGATAATACTGGTATGGAATATTTTGGGGACTAAATGGTGGTTACATTCTTTTATAGAATAACCAAGAGGTTCATGTTCATCAATGAATGCTTGATTGTAGAATAATTGTAAAAAAAACAATTATTCTACAATCAAGCATTCATTGAGTGGTGTGTATTATAAAAATAAATTATGTTTAGGATGGCTGTTCACAATGAACTAGTTACTTTTGCACATGTACACCACAATTTACATCTTAAATAGGTCACATGTCTTGGCAACACATCAAACCTACTTCAACTACTTTCTAATGCCTGTCTGTTACAAACACTGGTGCCTAATTTGAAACTGTTTTTTTATGCAACATCCAAATTATTTATTTACATTAATGTATTCATACATTTAAAATGTTTCATTATATAATTTGGAGGCATAATATGCATGTCCATATTTTAGTCAAGATATAAATCAGCTGTTGTAAAATATAAATATGTTAGGAACAAAACTTATCAGTAATTGATAATCTTTCGTCATTACAATAATTTGATTAAGGGTTTGAAATATTTAAACCTCTGATATAGTGTTGTTTTTATAATGTTATTGTTTTACTTTTTATCACCATGATGACTCTGTGTTATCAGTGTTTGTTTTGGTGTCACAAGTTGGCATGATAAAATTATTACAACTTTTAATTATAAATAAATAATTTAGTAGACAATTAATTTCAGTCAGTATGTAATAAAATTTTGATATAGACTGCAATATTTTTTAAAGTACATAAGCTTGTGTTAATTTTAGACAATATCATATAAAAGTTTTGTCACACATTTTGTTAAGATGCCAAATTCTGGAAGTTCTATTGCGTCAAAAATCGGGTATTTAAAAAAATAAGTATTGTGTAAATGATAAATGTTTTGAACAATTTTACAAGTAAATCATCTAGGTATGTTTTGAAAATAAAACGACAGTTTAACTAGTAAAATTAAAACATTTACCAGCACTCCAATACAACCAATGTTCATTTCACATGAGTAATTTTATTTATATTTGAGTCTATATGTACTTAAAATGACTGCAAACTTTCAGGCGAGCCATGTGAATCAGTCCCGTGCCCAAACAACGTGACCGGTAGCGCGATGGCGGCGACGGCTGCATGCGCCGGTGCTAGTGGCAGCGGTGGCGGCGGGTCCCCGCCCGTGCCGGCCGCGGCGCCCGCCACCACCGCCGGCCACCACAGCCCCTACGACCTGCGCCGCAAGTCGCCACCCGCGTACCACGAGCCCGGGCCCTCGGGCGCCTGCTCGCTGCCGGCTAGGAAGAGGCCTAGGACGTATGTAACAGAAAACTATTAAACAGTGCCGTAGACGATAAAAGTTGATAAGGCGCGGCTAGAGGGCACAAGCACACTTCCCAGTAGCAGATAGACGCTACTGGCAGAAGACTGTGATGTATGGTATTTAGCTGATGGATCCAAACAGTACAGAGTTTCGCCTGTCAATTACTTATTCACCTAGAAAATTGGATTGATAGAAAAGCTTCACTACACTCATACCAGGAATTCTTGCACGTAACTGCGCCAATTATATCTCTTCTGTTATAAAAAGTTGCAAGAACAATAAAGGTTCTCCACACTCTTGTCGCTCATTCTCGACGAGTTTAGGTATTACAGTTGTAGCATTCTCGGCATATTCATTTAACATTATCGTTTTTTTGTCAACAGATCACTGTCCCAGGGTGTGGATGTGTGCAACGTATCACAGTACTTGCAGTACGAGCTGCCCGATGAGGTGCTGCTGTGCATTCTGTCGCACCTCACCGAGCGCGACCTCTGCCGCGTCGCGCAAGTCTGCAAGAGATTCAACACGATCGCCAATGATACTGAGTTATGGTAAGTGAACCATGTTTTTATTTTTAACATTAATAGTAACTGCAAAAACAGACAGACATAACAGAGTCACATTGCTTGAAGGATGTGATTCCAATTTCTATTTGGTAGCCTTAAAATTTTATAAAACTTCATCATTGGACACTTTTGGCGCAAACTACGATAAGCAATTAATCGCGTATGTACTAAGCATCATGTCTGGTAATTTTGCCGTAACGCGGCCACCACTTTTTTAATAAATATAGGGGGTGGATGATAAATAGGAAAAATACTACTGATAAGCTCAAAAGGGTTAGTACCTGAAGTCATAAAGAAAAATTTGTAAAAAAAAAACACTCAATCTCCAGCGCGTGCTGTTCTTTACATATACATAAAAAACAACATTTTCATCGCATTGCTAGAGAGGCAGGTGATGGTGTTAGTGTGTCTTTGTACAATGTTTCGCGCCTGAGACCCGTCTTTAATAAGCTACAAGTTTAAATTCATACATAAAATAATCTTCTGCAGGAAAAGCCTATACCAGTCGGTGTTCGAGTACGACATGCCACTGATGCACCCCGCCCCGTGTCAGTTCGAGTTCGTAGCGCCGGACGAGTGCGACGCCGACAACCCGTGGAAGGAGAGCTTCAGGCAGCTGTATTACGGCATACACGTGCGGCCCAACTACCGCCCCAAGAAGGACTCGCGCATCAAACACTTCAACACAATAAGGGTCAGTTTTGCATACAATTTCATCCATGTTCATTCCGTATTCTTTAATTTGCTGTGTACTGACTACTTGTTTTAGCAAAATATATTATTTTAGAGCCAAAACATAATATGTTTTGCAAACATGGAACACAAACGCTAAACACTGTCGTTTTTGGGTCTCAACTGAAGTGTCACTAAACTATAATTAAGCTTATATTGTCGGGATACAGTAGCTGTTTAGGATAGATTGGAGATAGTCACCAGTAGAAAGTAATGGAAAGCGAAATAAAACTGGATACTTATTCGATATATTTCTATGATACAAACGACGTCAGAGTAGTCTGTAAGGGGTATCGGTGCCGTTCACACTCACTAGAATCACGATCCATATCACGACAGTATCGCAAGAATCAGTGATCCGGATCGTGATCCGAATCGGCGGCGTGATTGTCGTCACTCGGCCCACATTTGATGAGCGGTATGGTCTCGTAGGCGGCTCTGGAATACGTGGAGGAGCGCGGCGGCGGGGCGGCGGCCAGCGGAGCCGGCGGCAGCGCCAGCGCGGCCAGCGGCGGCGCGGCCTGCGCGGCGGGCAGCGGCGCGGCGGGTGGCGGGGGCGGGGCGGGCGCGGCGGCCGGCGCCTGCGCCTGCGCGTGCGGCACGGCCGCCTGCTCCTGCCGCCGCGCCGCCGCGCAGCCGGCGCTCGTGTTCGTGCACGCCGGCCTCTACCAGGAGGAGTGCCTCGCCATCGACACCGACGTGCAGCTCATCGGTGAGACTATACCGCTTTAGGCTGCGGCGCGCGGTAGGGGAGCGAGTCCCCTGATCGCTCGAACCATTGGACTGATTTTCAGCCCTCGATCAGAGGAAAATACCTACGGACCCAAGTCAAGAGACCACAGTCCCCTGGGTATAATTTGCGATAGAACGTCTCACGACTTCCGTCATGTGGCTTAGAAAATGATGGAAAGTATTATTCATCCACGGAGCTGATATAGTAGTTACTACTTGCTAAAGTCATTGACTATCGTTGGTTGGTGAACTCAGTCCTAATATATATTTTGTTTATACATTTATTTCAGGCATAAATATCTGCTAGCCTACACATTGTTGACCCTTACATAGGTACTTGTTATATGTGTCTGTAAGATTACTATGTTATGCAGCAGTAAAAAATGTGTAGGCTAGCAAATATTAATGTTCATCTAAGATTAAAATTCATCCTACGGTGGGACTCAATCATTCGTTTCAATATAATGTTATTCATTTTAGTTTGAATTTGGATCACTAATCGGTTCTTTCTCGTCAGGCTGTGCCCCAGGCAACGTAGCGGAGTCGGTGGTGTTGGAGCGCGAGGCGGAGTCCACGCTGACGTTCGCGGAGGGCGCGAGCCGCGCGTACGCCGGCCACATGACGCTCAAGTTCTCGCCGGACGCGACCAGCACCATGCAGCACCACAAGCACTACTGCCTCGAAGTCTCCGATAACTGCTCACCCACCGTTGACCATTGCATTATTCGGAGCGCCAGTGTTGGTGAGAACTTCTTCTGTCCTACTTATCACCTATTATAGAGGTATTGGATGCCCAATATGGGGATTGTCCAACTATAAACAATTTTCGATCCAATTTTGTGTCATCGTCATTGTCAACTCAAACCTGGTTCCACATTTATGCGTCGCATCCTAGTAAAATGCTAAGAAAGTCTGCTCCCAAGACCCAAGATGCGTGTTGATGACGTAATTTGATCCATTAGTGAACAGCAAATGATTGTACCGAACTACGAAGAAAAGATGTGTAACGTACGATGTAGAAAATTGTACGATCATCATGTAATTAATTTTAACATGTAACAATTTATTGTGACGACCCTAAATAATAACTATACCCCATTCCCGCAGTGGGTGCCGCTGTTTGCGTGAGCGGCGCAGGTGCCAACCCTGTGATCAAGCACTGCGACATCAGCGACTGCGAGAACGTGGGCCTGTACGTGACGGATTATGCGCAGGGCGCCTACCAGGATAACGAGATCTCGCGGAACGCGCTCGCCGGCATCTGGGTGAAGAACTTCGCCAACCCTATCATGCGCCGCAACCATATACACCACGGCAGGGACGTCGGCATATTCACATTCGAGAATGGTTTGGTATGTTATTATTATTAGCCCACTCTGCTGTTTTTTTTTTTTTAATTTTTAGATCAGTGGCTCATTAGACACGTAGGCCTCCTCGTCTGTCGTCCTACTCTCCTTACAACATCATCCCATCTTAAGCACTGCCTTCTCTTTTTTCCTTTTCATCCTCTGGTTGGCATTCTGTTAGCATTTTTATCCATTTTACTTTGCTCTTTGTCATATGGTTTGGTAGGTTAATTAAACCATTCAAGTTATCTGGCAAATCCCCTAAAATCCTCACCGCTGGTTGATCAACTGCACTCTTTCTCCAGCTAGATTGACTTCCCTCATCGGTATTGTAAAGGATAAGGTTTCATAATTGCTTTGAAATAAACTCGCGCTACAGCAAGCGATTGATAATCACACAAAACAATATTTGGTCGCTAGTTTTTTTCCCAATGGTTGTCATACATTTTTCAGCTGTTTGTATTATGAAATTATTTTAGGTATATTATTAGCACAACAGATCCTTTGCCCTCAACTCTTCATACACTTACTATGTTAAAAATGTAATATTGCATACTGTTTTGAAGTGCTCACAGATATTTGGCAAAATTACAATATAATATCTTACATCGATCTAAGCACCGCCCCAAGACTGCAGAACAAGTTAATTCGTAATAAAATATTACCAAAAAAAATTACAATTTCTAGGTCATCAACCTAGTAAATATTTGCGATATCTAGCACAATTTTATTCCCAACAGGGCTATTTCGAAGCGAACGACATCCACAACAACAGAATTGCCGGGTTCGAGGTGAAGGCCGGCGCTAACCCCACCGTAGTGCACTGCGAGATCCACCACGGACAGACCGGCGGCATCTACGTGCACGAGTCCGGCCTCGGCCAGTTCATAGACAACAAAATACACTCCAACAACTTCGCTGGCGTGTGGATCACTTCGAACAGCAACCCGACGATTAGGCGCAATGAAATATACAACGGACATCAGGGCGGCGTGTATATATTCGGCGAGGGCCGCGGACTGATTGAGCACAATAATATTTATGGGAATGCATTGGCCGGTATACAGGTGGGTCCATATATGTACATATAATTAGACTGCAACTTGGTCGTGTAGGTCGTTGAACTTATTCTTCGGGTAGCGAAACGTTGGGCTACACTCGCGAAATTTGGGATGATATATGCCCAATTTGTAAATGTTGAATTGGATAACACTGTTATTTTTTCACTAAGGTTCGACCCCATCAATAAGTATAGAAGTTTCAATCAATATGCATTGAGCAAAGCATAGGTTTCCGTCCATTTGAAATGAATTCTGCTTCTAAAATATGATTTGTATTGCTATTGTAAATTGATTATGACTTCTATACATATGCGAGAGAGGACTATTTGGGGACTTAACAAGCCGCAACCCGCACCCGTGTTCCCAGATTCGCACAAACAGCGACCCGATAGTGCGGCACAACAAGATCCACCACGGTCAGCACGGCGGCATCTACGTGCACGAGAAGGGGCAGGGGCTGATCGAGGAGAACGAGGTGTACGCCAACACGCTGGCCGGCGTCTGGATCACCACCGGCTCCACGCCCGTGCTGCGCCGCAACCGCATCCACTCGGGGAAGCAGGTGTGTGAGACACACACACACACAAACACACACTACACCTCTACACAACCTGTCTGTCACTGTATCATTGTTATGGAATCGGTCATCATCAAGAAGTGTAATCCATACTATTATAAAACAGTTTTATTTAGAATTCTTGTGTCTTTATTCGAGAAGCAAAGACAAAATTCTGAAGTCATTTTAACTTAGTTTTTAATATTGGATAGATATTAGTAATGAGTAGACTCAAGATACTGGTGGTAAATTATTAAATGTGAAGCTATTTTTAAAATGAGATCCTTGTCAATAGTCATACTGTTGACACTTTTAAAAAAAAAATTAGCAATTCATTTGTTTTGTTATTCTACATTTTATGCTGAGTGTACTATGTTATGGTAGACAGATATATCTCTTCTAATTGAAATAACGTCTCACAGGTCGGCGTATACTTCTACGACAACGGTCACGGCAAACTAGAAGACAATGATATATTCAACCACCTATATTCCGGAGTACAGATCCGGACAGGTAGCAACCCTGTGATCAGGGGTAATAAGATATGGGGCGGCCAGAATGGCGGCGTGCTGGTCTACAACGGGGGCCTCGGCATCCTCGAACAGAACGAGATCTTCGACAACGCCATGGCCGGAGTGTGGATAAAGACTGACTCCAACCCGACGCTCAAGAGAAATAAGATATTCGACGGGCGCGATGGGGGTATTTGTATTTTTAATGGGGGAAAGGTGAGTGTTGTTGACATTTCTGTGCTTGTTATTCTTGATTCTCCCCTCCGTCCATCGACTGCAATCTTTCTTGCCTCTTTTTCCCTTATTTACTCTCCGTCCATCAGTGATTTGAGACTCTGATTATTGAAGTCCTTAGGGTAATACCATATCCAGTAGTAGACATCTTCCAACTAATGGTAATTTTCTTTGCTATGGTGTTGGTAAATCTTGTTTAAATTAAGTTCGGTATGGTCTATTCATTGACCTATGTGCACCAATCGCTAGAATTCATAGCGAGAGAGATGATAAAACTGATAATGATTCACTCTCGTACCTAAAAAAATTCGTCTTGATAGCAGAAAATAATGCTCTTATGATTTAAATAAGAAAGCCCACACTCGACATGCTTCATTCGTTATCAGTGGCATGAATTCTTGCCGAGAAATGAGTGTACCGGCGCAGTTCGGACTTAAGTGTAAAGGCCTTTACGAATGGCACAACTAGACACGCAATCTGTAGAACTGATTTCTAGGACCCCTACCATTTGGCATGTCTACATGTAAGGACACTACAAATGGGCCCTACAGATTGGGCGTCTATTTGTGTCGTTCGTAGAGGCTTAAAAATAAAAATTAAGAATTTTAAACCATTAATTTTGTTAACTATGTGTTAGACCAGCCTTTCCCAAAGTGTGCGATAACACCCCTTGTGGGCGCTGCTGCAGGCCTAAAGGGGGGGTGGTAAGAGACCCAGAACGACGGGGCGTTGTGTAGAGGCTTACAATATTTAATTTAATTTGAAGTTGAATAGGTGAAAAAATGGGGACGCTAAACAATAATTCATTCTCAAAGTGGGCGGTAGACAAAATAAGTTTGGGAACCCCCGTGTGTGTGACTTTAATGTATTGTCAATCGTCCAGGGTGTGTTGGAGGAGAACGACATATTTCGCAACGCTCAGGCGGGCGTGCTGATCTCGACGCAGTCGCACCCGGTGCTGCGCCGCAACCGCATCTTCGACGGGCTCGCCGCCGGCGTCGAGATCACAAACAACGCGACCGCCACCCTCGAACACAATCAGATATTCAACAATAGGTTTGGAGGTATGTATACCATAATCGACAAACTGTTAACATTATGGCAATAACAGACTGTTGTCAAAGTCGTTGTCGAGAATTCTTGGCATAAGAATTGCAACTATCATTTCAAATATCTGCTGTGCTTACTTCCTACTAAAGAGAGGTCCAAACGTTCGTGAAATTTGTCCTACCTCGAGGTAACTACGTGATATATTTTCGGAGCTTCTGACCTCGCAATTTCTGGGGAATTAATTTTTCAAAGTTGTGTGAAGTTCACCAAATAGTGGAGGTATTCCATGGCCCGAATCTCCCTCGCATTGAGTAGTGTCCGCCCGGTATAATGGCAATAGATTCGCCCCCTATTATATTGGGACCAAATACCTTCGTGTTTTTGTATATTTTAAAATTATCTTTACTCGACAGGTTTATGTCTGGCATCCGGCGTGTCGCCTCTGGTGCGAGGCAACAAGATATTCAGCAACCAAGATGCTGTAGTGAAGGCGGTGGGCGGTGGACAGTGCCTCTACAAAATCTCATCGTACACATCCTTCCCGATGCACGATTTCTATAGGTAATGTACCTACTGTCAGTAAACACAAAATCATCTTTACATATTGTAAATGTTAAGGTAAGTTTAGTGGTTTTAATCTAAAATTAATATCGGGAACTTTTATTTATAATATAGTTTAGGTAGGTATATTTATCTTTGCATTGTTATTATTTTTACAGGTGCCAGACCTGCAACACGACAGACCGCAACGCAATCTGTGTCAATTGCATCAAAACGTGCCATTCCGGACACGATGTAGAATTTATTCGCCATGACAGGTAACTTTTTTGGTTTCAAAAACCACTATAATCGAACCTCTAAACATATGGTAGCACATTGTGGGAAGTTTACCAGCGTTAGGCATTACTTGTATGGCAAATGCCGAACTGGACACCTATTTGGTGGAATCGTGCGACACTTAGTATAATTGTGATATGTTGTAAACTATGAAGCGAGTATATTAAGCTGGTGTCTCATATTTGACCCAATAAATGTTCCTTATTCATGAGTGTTAGAAATTCACTGTATGACAGCCAGCAGTAAAAGTGATGTTGTGTTCAGATTCTTCTGCGACTGCGGCGCGGGGACGCTGTCGAACCAGTGCCAGCTGCAGGGGGAGCCGACGCAGGACACGGACACGCTGTACGACTCGGCCGCGCCCATGGAGAGCCACACGCTGATGGTGAACTGAGCCGCGCCGCCCCGCCCCGCGCGCCCGCCCGCCCCGCCCGCCCCCGCCCGCCCGCCGTGTCCGCACGATATCAGTATTGGTCGGAAGCCCGCTGTTTTAATTTTTATTTATTTTTAGTGTCGCGCCGCAGCTCGCGCAGCCGCGGCCGCCGCGGGCCGCCGCTGCGCGGATATTTTTATTACCTGAAACGTCGCGCCGCCCGCGCTCGCCCACCGCCCCGCCGCCGGGCGAGGCGGGCCGCCCGCCGTCGCGCTATCTGTATATGTAGGGACCTTTTTTAATCATCGGTACTTAATAATTATTGTATTTCGTCGAGTAGTATCATCGTGCATTCCCAAATTGTAATCGTAAACCATAATATCGAGAGATCGCATTGATATTTAGAATAATGTTATTCGTTTTGTAAGATGTACCGGTAGTAGCTCATATATTATAGCGTCTACTAGTTTCGTAATCATGGGGAGTGAAATTATTTTTTTGTTTCTTCTGAAAATGTTAGTCTTATTTGTGTGATCGTTCTCGATCGGGCGACCGTGACGGTCGGGACGTGTCCGATGTGATGGAACCGTGTTTTAGCTCTTTGACGAACGACGTTTTTATTTGGGGCATTTATTGGTTAGCTCTCCTGACAATAAGGTCGATCGGTGAGACGTTTTAGTTAATAAAAATATTAGTAGGATTGAGGTTGCGTCGGGCCCGCCGCCGCCCGCCCGCCGGCGGCGGACGCATGGCGCGGCGCATTTATTAATCTCTCGTTTAGGAGTCTGCCTCGCCTAATTATTTTGGCGCTCCTAATGCGCTTTGTAAATATTTATGTCACACAATAATCGAAAATGTAGTAATTAATGTATTTGTATCATTATATTTTTATTATTGATCACAACATGTATGTTTAATTATGGAGTTACGTACGTTACGCTCGGCCAGAGGACCGCGGGCCGCGTGGCCGCCGGCGGTCGCGCTTGCGAGAGCACTTGCCTGTGAGCCAGTAGATAGTCCGGGAGATATCATTAGCCGCCTAAGCGGCCCGTTAGTGTATATTTAAGATGCAAATTAAGAACGAATGTGCGTATTTAATTGGAAAAGATCTTAGGTACAATTGATATTTTATAATATTGTTAATTTAAATTTGGTATTGATATCGATCGAAAAGCAATGTTAGGAACTGGAGGGAGCCGCGCAAGTCCGGCCAGAGTGCTGATAGTGATAAGTTAGCCAATAAGCTATAATGAAATCTAAATTACTCAGTAATCACTATTGCAAGTTTCGAATTGTTAAATCGTCTCTCCATAGCACGGTATGTTCTGAATCTGCTTTTTGTAATCCTCAAATCTGTGATCATCACTAAATGTGTAAGTGAAAATATTTAAGTTGAACCCCGCGTACAGAACGAATATGACTTATATTATTATTTCTATACAAATTCAATATTTCCTTCTCCAAATTTATTGTATGTCAATCGAAAATTATTATGTCGCCGATGCTTATAATATGTATTTGAACGAGAAATTGTTATTTATTGAATTGTCATTAAGTTCTTATTTATTAAATTGAAATCTGGATATTTTGTTTATACACGAAAAATACCACTGTAAAAGCCGTGATATACATCATATAATATTATAAATTGGAATTTCATTTCACAAACCCTTTCGATAACAACAAACAAGCGCATCTAGGAGACACACCTATATCCTTACATCGCCAGCAAAATAGTGAAAAAGTATTATCACAAGAAGCCATTAATCCTCTAGTTAGAAACAACTTATAACGAGTCAAAAATCCAGCAGAATCATAATATACCTACCAAGGAACTCGAATCGAGCTTAATCATAATATATCTACCTAGGTACTCTTACCTACATAACATTTGAAACTATTATAACGGACAGATAGATTCACTCAGTTTCTCATATTCCTATCTGAATATTTGATCAAAGTACTGGCTTTTATACGTAGTAGTTAGGTATTGAAAATGTGTATGAGGGTGTTCGCCGAAACGGCTATTAACAATCATCCCTATATCTTATGGCATAGATCTTAGATTATGCCTATAGACAAAACTAGCTGTTGCCCGCGACTTCGTCCGCGTGGTATTTAACAAAGACAACCGTTGACAACAGCCTGCTGGCCCATTCTGAGCCCGCGGGACGCATTGCAGGTTGTTGCTATCAAACTTAATCAGGCGCTGCGCTTTTTTTTTTCTAAAATAAAAGTAGCCTAAGTTACTCCTTGTTACATCAGCTATCTGCCAGTGAAAGTCCCGTCAAAATCGGTCCAGCCATTTCAGAGATTAGCCGGAACAAACAGACAGACAGACAAAAATTTAAAAAAATGTATCGGTATAGGTAACGTTTATACATCCAAATGCACCTAGTAAAAAGCGGTTATTTTAATATTACAAACAGACACTCCAATTTTATTTATATGTATAGATGTATAGATTAGCTTCTGCCGGCTACCTCAACGAAAATAGTCTATAGTACTCAGGGATAATGGCAGGCTTTCTATATATATATATATATATATCAGTTAGTTTTTTGTAATTCGTATCAGTAGTTCCCAAGATTACCCCCAACATCCACACTCACAATCTAACTTTACTTTACGAAAATGTAATATCCCCATGGGATTTCCCTACACCAAATGAAGTAGTTATTTGGTGTAGTCCAAAAATGGGGATCAGTATCTAGGTGTCGTAGATTTTACGTTCCGTCTATTAGCTAATTAAACTGCTCAAGTACGAGTGGCACTAGTATTATTGGTTCTAATTCTATGGAAGTCAAATACAAAAACACTCACTCATTTGATCAAACGCATGAGTATAAATGAAGTGATCAGTATTTTCCCGTTTATCGATGATTTTAGCATCTTTGGAAGTGGGTAAAAGCATCGCAATGTGATGAATGAAACTTATTTTTCTAGGTTCTCATCATTTTAATGTAAATCATCATTAATACAATTATGAAGACTATTTATTTACACATGGCCACTTGTTACATAATGATAGTTATTAATTTACCTAAATAATTGTGATAGTTTTTTATGATTAAAAGGCACACATAGGTATAGTGGTTATGTAATATTTTTTTCAAATTACATACACATACGTTGCTTTTGTCTGGGAGATCGCCTTCTTGGCGATATATGAACAGCTTTCATTGGTGTGTTAATCATCCTCGGTTCATTAGCAGGTTGCCTCGAACTCTTGGGAGTGCACAAGGACTTTTTCAAAACTGGGATCTGGGGAGTTTTAGGCACACCTTGAGGCGAAACTACTTTCTTTATGGGTGTAGTTTTCCTGTTGTTTCGCCACGCTTCAACACCATCTCTGAAGGGGATATTGAGCCGGTAGGATTTTGAAGAGATGCCTGACCCACCATCAGTTACATTCTTTCCTACCCTGGCTGGAATACTGTACGGTAAATTGTCATTCATTTGGACTTTAGGTTTCACATGTGCTACAGATTTTTGAAGCCTGTTCTGCTGACCGCTTACCCTCGGTCTCCTCGCGAACCCGGTGTGCGCGACCTGGTCGTGTCTCTCTGATGATTTGTCAGAACTGGATTCGAACATCTTCGCTTTGGCGAGAACGGCGCCAGCGTTCTGCCGTCGCAGTTTGTTAACTGAAGGTCGTCCAGATTGGCTGGTGCTCTCCAGTTCACCAGTTTTATTCATGAAGAAAGCTGCAGCACTTCGCCATTTCGAATGGGATGGACTTTGTTTTATGTGTCTGTTATGAACATTTTGGTAGCACCTGCCGCGCTCAGAATTATTTGACTTTGTAGTAGAATTCAATGTGGTGTCAATTGAGTTTTCCGAAGCCGTATTGTCCCAGTTGTTGTTGACAGTGATGTTTAACGATCTCCGCGCAGGGATTCTGCTAACGGGTTTCTCAGCACTGTAATTTGACGCGAGACTAACTCGCTTTCGCAGGTGATATTTTTGACTTGAATCATTGTTGGGGGAGTTTCCCGAAACATCCCAGTCATTTGCTGAAGATGCCTGTTTCCTTTGTGCCAGGTCAGGTTTCGCGGTACTCGTTCGTTCTCGTCGACTTAAGCCTATGTATGGGTAAAATCTATCTGTGTTGTGACTAGACTGCGATTGGGATGAGACATTCCATGATTTGTGCCTAACTATTTTTGTTATATTTTCTTTAGATCGTCGTCGTATGGTTCCAATTTTTCTTGCGCTCGGCGACCGTATGATTTTAGCGTCCTCGTTCGGCCTTATTTTAAGTTCTTTGCTCAGGCGCCGCGCTAAGTGGTCGGAGGTTGGACAATTTAACATTGCCACGTCCTCTAACGTTTGTTCGTAGACATTTTGTACTTGTTGCAGCGGCTGTACTCTCGGTATGACGTCAGTGAACTCCCTGGACAGCCTGTTCTCAATGGCTGAAACTCTGCTCTTGATTTCTTCATACTCTAATTTTGAAATTCGTACATAATCTTTATTCGACTGCTTCATATCGGGAGATAAGTCGATGGTGTCGTGAGCGCTGAACAAATGTTCAGAGGAAGTCAGCAAGTCTTCACTGCTTATGCTAGTTTCCGAATTCTTATGTGAACTGAATTCTGAATTAATAATTGGCGTGCTTCTGGATTCCATGAGGCTAAGCCGTAATCTTTTGCGTTCGAGGCCCCTGTAAAAAAATATTTGACTAACTTATATCAATGTTTCTATGTTTGTTTATAGATTTTGATATAGGAGAGCATGATTAATGGTACAGAATAGCTGATTTTACTTCATAGAGGCGGAGGTAGCCCCCTACCAATAGGAGGTAGCTCACACCGCCCGTATGCCTAGATCTTAGGTAACAGCAACAGCTATCTCATTGACGCACACTTGCGCGGGTAAAGACAGTATAAAGCGTGTGTAGTAGTAGTAGATAGATAATACGACCGTAATGGAATGTCAGGTGTGAAAAATAACTTACATTTTCATTGGTGTGAATGAGAGTTCCTTCTGAGGTAGTCCTTTCGCTATTTCTTTCCTGTAAAGACATTCAAAGTTAAGTAAATTTGATGACGTAATGATAACAACGAAGTATTAAAAATTACCGAAGAAACAAATAAACTGGGTACTGACTTAGTTTTCGCAGAAAGACCTTCGTATGAGTCGAACTTTCGTTTGGCTGCCGATTTGATGAGGACTGGTGTTTTTCCATTTTCACAGACAGTTGCGGGCGTGTGCACGCTGCCGGACACCATTTTGCGGAGGCCATTAAGTACGCCTACGAAACAACATCAACTGTACAATATCAATTCAAATATTACAATAATGGCTAAGTGCGAGGCGGACCACGCAGTAACCATCATAGTTTAATCTTGAAAGTTTTATTTGAAGATCAATCTCGATCGTCTCAGGCTCAATGAACATAAAGTCAGCCTGATCGAATGAACTTACAAGGGCTTCTCGTAGGGGCTGCAAAAAGACTACTTACGATTGAGGGAGCCACTTCTTCGTTTCTTCCTCCTTGCCAGATAAACATCGGAATCATCGTCTAATTGCATCATGAGCTCTTCTGTTAGTAAACCAATATGTTTCGAGTTTACGATGAACATCTATAAATTAGAAAAATAATCTTACCAATATATCACCTAGCCTCTTTTACAAGCAAGCAGTGATTCTACCATGATACGCTTATTTGTACTGACATTAGGCACAAAACATAGAAGGTGGACAGACAAAATAAGAAGCATAGCCATACCACTATGGATAAGTGTTGCTGGAAACAGTTAAACCGAGAAAGAGTTGGAGGAGTCCTGTGACCACAGGATTCGCTGACACAACAATCTAATATAAATACATATTATATTAACTTAACTTTCTGATTTCAAAATAAAACCGACCTTAACCTTAAATCAAACTAACACTGACATGGACCCTCACAATTCAGGCCAGGCGTAGTGTGGGCGTCACAATTACTCCTATTAATAATTTTGATTGTATGTTTTTATTATTTTTTATTTGCATATCATATATAATGGTGTTAGAAATCAAGACTTATAACTTTATACACTACTATAATTATTTATATTGTTTACATTATATGACTATCATTTTTATTAGGCACAAAAGTCAACCAATGGCTGGATAAAGGAGTGGAATCTCCACACTTCTACTGCATTAGGATAGGAGCCCTGGAACTCTATTTCCTTAGAGGCAGTCTAAGGATTTCTAAACTGGCTATAGCAGAAATTATAAATGTCACATTGTTCTAGTTTGTTAATTTATGAGTTTTATGGAGGATCCAGCAATATGGGATTATATTATCCATGAAATAAATACAGGTATAAAGGCATCAGAATAAGTCCGACTACTGAGCCACCTGAATAAATCATATAAAGGGACGTCAGAATCAGTCTGTTAGGTCCAGGTTTGCATACATTATAATCTATACCTTAACAAGTGCAACATGGTGTTCCAGCCTCTGTGCTGATGCTGCAGCCGGTAGCGGCATAATACTGGGTGCCATCACAATGGCCAGGTTTGACGAGTCCATCAAATTGTCTTTGTGTCTGGATGCAATAAAGTTTAGTAACTGGAAAATTAAACATACTTATTTTACAAATGATTACATAAATAAATATTTCCAATGCTCCACCTAACATGAGGGGGATTTGACCATGTCTACCATGATGGGCCAAAACAAGTTAGGTAACTTCATATGGCTTTTAAAATATGTACAGATTTCCTCACAATGCCTTCAACATTCGGACAAGTTTATCATAATTGAAAATTGAGTTTCATATATAAAATAAGAAAATCCTAGGTAGTTCAGGGTTTCAATCTGCACATCATGTTTTGCAAAGTGTTCAAACAACATGGCTAGCCATGGCTGCTTAGTAAAAAACAATAAGCACATATTACTAATATAAGGTTCATCATGTTTATAAACAACATAACTGTAAACAGTTCTGAAACTTGACGAAAAATATTTAATTATTAGTATTATTGTCAGTAGTCAATTGTCTACTTCACCAGTAATTATTATGCAGTGTCAAGACGGGACATACATTTTAATAACTTATTAAGAAAAGGAATACCTCCATTATATAATGCAGTAGATGGACATGTAATACTGGTAGTAATAATAATGTGTGTAGTATAGGCTTAAGAGCATCTTCACCCGCCGTCAGTTTACATCGTAAAAGCAAGTCCTGCACTTCTGCACTGATTAGTGGCTCCGGTAAACATCGCAGGTACAATTTGAGAACACTCGCTACATCTATGGGGTGATGGCCATCTGATACACAACCACCTGCATCGAGAAGTCTCTACAACACAAAGAAACAAGTATAGAGCTTATGGAATATGTAGCCTGAAATAATAAATTGGCGCAAGAAGGTTATTTGGTATATTATCTAGGTTTTTTCATACCTTTATGTCTTTCTGGCGGTTCTGTGAGCCTGCTTTTCGAAATAATCCTTCAACATGAGCGTTGGATCGAAGCACTGAAGACATCTCTGACACCACCATAGGGACGCTGAGTGTACTTCCGCAACAAATGACACTACAAGACGGCACCTTCACCAGAGGGGCACCGAATACAGTCTTGTGATCCTTAAATGCATAAACATACAATTTTAATATAATTTGTTTATAAATTAAATAAAATTATGAAACAGGAAACGATAGCCACCCACTTTCACATTTTTCAAAATAATCTTCTTCAGTCGATGCTTCAAACCCGCTTTTTTCAACTCTCCAACTATTATAGATTGCAACTTGCTATGGTTTATTCCATCTGATATCAACATTTTGTTTGTTATCTCATGTATAAAAATGTAATGTAAACTTGCAAATTCAAATCCACCATCAGCAAATTCGTTAATTGTCGTTCCGTTTAACTCTTTATGTCGTAAACTCGATATGTAGCTGTTAATTTATTTAGCAAGAAGGTGAAGCAATTAATGGATGATCTATCTCGATAATTGTAAGAAAATACAACATACTGTTTTTTATTAATTATTAGAGGAAATGGAAATGTACAAAAAGTTGTGGTTATAATATACTCTTCAAAGTGGACGTGTACTGTAAATGGAACGGTTGATGATGTTCGGAAAGATATAAATTTAAAAATCTGCTACATTTTTATTGCGTGATTTTTTGCTTCACTATCATTTATAAAATAGGTACTTTAAAAAGATGAGGCGGTTCACTTGTCTGCAAAGTAAAATAAATCAATTTAGCTTATGTATGGTATGGCATAGGCTACGGCTTTCCAAAACTGTGACGAAAGTTGATGCTATTTCTTAACGAATGAGCCAATTGTCACTAGTTCTGTTCCAGTTACAAAACAATTTGTAATGAAAGAGCATGAAAT
This sequence comes from Pheosia tremula, assembly GCA_905333125.1. Taxonomy (NCBI): domain Eukaryota; kingdom Metazoa; phylum Arthropoda; class Insecta; order Lepidoptera; family Notodontidae; genus Pheosia; species Pheosia tremula. The sequence continues at coordinate 6,249,041 of HG995415.1, forward strand.
GAGATAGCCGTATTTGTAGTATAATGTAATAGATAAAGATAGCTATTTTGTCTGTGCCGCAGTGACACCCCGCTTACAGCCAGCAATATCTCATCTTATTTATATTTTATTGAATTTACCTAGGATATACATATCTTATTTGTTGGTATGTGATTCGAAGAAATAGATTTCGAGAGATTTTGGGACACAAAAAGAAAGGAAAAATATCTATATGTACGTGGATAGTTAATAGATATGGTATGTTATGAATTCGTAAACTGGCATCTCTGTCTATGAATCGTGAGTGACTTGTGTACACTATAAAACTTTGCCAACGAGCAATGATTGAACTATCTGCTAAACTAACAACTGGGACAGTTTACTTAGCTGGCGAAGCATTACAATGTTGCATTTCATTTTGCTACACTGCCCAGCCAGAACACAGGAACTCTCAAAGCCACTGGTAAGTCATCTTACTGTATATGGTGTGTCCTCAAATCCTATTATGCAGGTAGCAGTTGCTAGTTGTTGGTAGAGATGTGCTTATTTAATTTCTTTTAAATACTGTAACCAATTGCTTAAAAATATTAAAAAGTAAGCATATGGAAAGCCATTGCATGGAATAAAAGCAGAGTGTGAGTTTGGTGGTATACATATAGTTTGGATTTATTCTCTATTACCATTTTTTCAGCGATGCACTAGAAAACTTAGCATGGGCATCTGCTCAAATCCATTGTTTCTATTCAACATCAAAGACCACAGGTGACAAAACACCAACAACAGGGAGGACCACATCATTGGAGGTTACTTCCAGTGATATTGGAGATGTGATATTTTATACTAAACCCAAAATACTTTTTTGTGATTTGACTATCCCTTTAGGAGAGACGAAAACTTGTAAGTTGATTTTATTTACTATTACTTATCAATGATATATCATTAACTTTAATATTTAACTCAAAAATATGTGACTAATGTTTCAGTTTGGTACCGAGAATCCCTGCCAATAGAAGCCCCCCCATCATACAGGGGTACATCAGTGAAGTACTCCTACAAAATCACAATAGCCACCCAGAAAGTAGGGTCACATATCAAAATGGTCCGAATACCATTCAGAGTGCTGCCTATAAGTCCAATCATGAACTTGCAAGATTTGGCAGCATTGTGTGGTAATGAGACTACAGAGGAGTTGCAACCGACAAATCCTTTCTCTGAGGAGAGAAAAGTGGAAACACCGTTGACTATGGCTTTACAGGTGTTACAGGTAAAATAAGCCTAATTTACCTTTTTATACACCTTAAAGTTAATGTTTTTGAATGAATGGATTGCTTAAAAACACCTAAGCAAAATTATGAAATCTATTTCAGAATCTTACAGCCAGAAGAAGTCCTAATTCCTATATGATAACAAACACTAGAGGCAAGGTAGGACGCTTCTGCCTTTTCAAGGCTGCTTACAAACTAGGAGAAGACATTGTTGGCACATTTGATTTCTCTGTTGGAACTGTTACTTGTATGCAGGTAAAGAAACTTTGCTCAGTTACTATGTAGTTATTACACAACCTGGACTAGATTATCAAACTAAATACCTTTTTAAATTCCCATTATTCAGGTATCAGTCTCCTTGCAACCAGAAGAAGTGCTGAAAACAAAATCTCCATCAAAGAATATCAGTAAGGACACAAGCAGCAGATCAATGACAGTTGCACGGTACCATGAGGTGACGCTGGGCCTCACACATTCACAGCTGATATTGCCTATTCCATTGCATATCACACCAGCCTTTGATGTTGATGATGGTAATTTTAAAATGTCTAATATTTTTACAGTCTCTTGTGATAATTTGCTACTCGCCAGTGTCCCAAATCTGCTAACACAATCGATTCATAATCGAACAGCAATTGCATAGTAACAGACAGACAGTTACTATGCAATTGCTGTTCGATTATGAATTGATTGTGTTAGCAGTATTGGGGCCCAGGTGAAGGCATAACGTACGTACGGATTAATTAATTTTGCGCGAAATTTCTGGCGACATTGACGAAAAGTAATATTAAATATAATAGTGACTAAAAATAGTTAGTCCATAACTAAATTGTATAGTTTCAAAGACTATACCTATTAGGTAACAATTTGTTGTGGGACCACACTGGCTTGACGATCATATGCAACCAACCTTATGGCAACTTACGATTTGCAGTGTGACTGCACTCCTAAATAAACATCTAAATTAAGCGCGGCACAAATTATGTCGTTCGAATGCCGCGCGGTATCTGGACAGGCTACACAAAGATAAATTAAAACCAACATTAATGTGACCCACATTAACCAACATTAAATAAAGCAGTGATAGCAAAGTTGGTAGAACTCTTGCCTCAGTAAAGAGGATTGCAAGTTCAAACCCCGACTCGCACCTCTGGCATTTCATGTGTGAATCTTATTTTCAACCATGATTATCACTTGCTAAACGGTGAAGGAAAATATTGTGAGGAATCCTGCATGTCTGAGAGAACCCCTCGAAAGATGTGTGAAGTCCGCCAACTAGCAGTGGGCCAGCATGGTGGACTATGGCCTAATCCCCCCCTCGCATAGAGGAGAGGCCCGTGCCTAGCAGTGGGACATTAAAAAGGGCTGGAATTATCATATCATAACATTAATGTTACAGTTTCACTAAGTTGGCGCCTTCACTTTGAATTTGTTACTACCAATGAGAAGCTTCTACCAAATCCAGAAGAGGCTGACTGGAATGCCCCCCTCAATGTTCCCATCGAAACCATGGTGTGGAACCTGCCAGTGAAGATATACTCCACGCTGCCTAAGCAAATAACACAGCACTCTGTTGGCAATGATGAATATACAATGCATGTTAAATGAACTGTAGTTTGGAGTAAACTAATAAGTTATTTACATATGTGGTGGGAACCAACTTAAAACTCACTATTGTATAGTAGCAGCAATTAAACTTGTAATTATTTTAAAAAATTAAGACAAATTTCTAATTGTAATATAATGATTCATGTGCAATAGATTGATGAATGACACAGTTATTATAAGATTAAATGAATTTATAATGATAAATATAGGTGTAAGTAAATGAATTTAAATAAAAATACATAAATAAATATTTGTATTTACAGTTGTGTGATTTATTAAAAATAACATTATTACTTCATAAAATTCAGTTTTATTCATCTACAGACTCTTTATCCCAATCTTTCATTTTTGCACCCATCATGAAATCGTCCCTGAAAAAAAGATACATTGTAATTTAATTGTCATGGTAAATCTACAAAAAAAAAGATTGATTGGAAACATGTGATAAACCCTGCATGTGTGATGTCTCACTTGTACCCTGGAATCAATTACCAGTAATTCAAGACCCTGCTCCCAGAATGTAACAAACTTAATTAAGGCAGGGGTGGAAAAGAGTGAAGAAAAAAATTACCTCAGTGCACTCCATTTAGGTGGCTCCTCAGCCTTCAACTCATTTTTCAACATTTTTGTCTCATCATCTACTAAAACTGACTTGCTCTGTCCCATCAGTGTGTCCAAGAAAGTTCTTTTATCAAATTTCTTCAAAATCTTCTCCTTCTTTGCTTCTGATATATCATTTCTGTCCATCTCCTTTTCCAAGGTCTTCTGTTGATTTCTGACTGCATTGAACAGTTGTACAACACCTTTAGTTGCTATCTTTGTTAGTAACCTTTCTCTGTCTTTCTCTAATATGTTTGGTTTTATTCGAAGTGAAGGTTTTTCATGTTTCTGAAAATTATTTTATTAGACAAATTATGAATAAACAATATTAATTTACTTATTGTAAATTGTTGTACAGGGGATATAAAAAAACTTACAGGTTTCTTAGCAGGCGGCTCTGAGGACACTGCTTCCGCTTTTATAACATCAGCCTTTTTCTCATCTGTCTCTCCGATAACCTCAAACGCCGGTTTTTCAACTTTCTCAGTTTTTACTATATCAGAATGTTTTTTGGCCCTGGACAATACCAATGTTTTCTTGTTTTTTGGTTTATTGGAGCCTAGAATTTTTGACACTGAGTCTGCCCAGCCCTCGTTTGACATAAGGACACCGTCTTTATTATCTTCATCGTCAGAAGTTACACTTTCAGCATCAGCATCCTCGGCAGTGGCCTCAACCTCATTTTCTGACTCTTCTAACTCCTCAGCCGAAGATTCTGATTCCGAATCTGTCACTATGAAAGAGATTTATTTATCAAAGCAGTAATCCCTTTTCGCTCTTGTTAGGTAGAACATACAAGAATATTTTTACTTGATACACGTATTATAGTTACCTGATATTTTCAACACCCGTTTTTTCATGATTTCTGCTACTACCATATTTGACTAAAATGCAAGGGTATTATAGTAACTACTTTTCGTTCACATACAAAACAAAATGTGAATCAACACTAATTTAGCACATGTGGAGGTGACAGATGAGGGAGACAACACACAGCAACATGAGAGGGCCGACATAAACCACATTACCACACACACAGGCTATTGGTCTTTATTGGAGTAAGTTACAATTTGATTGGCAACTAAATACTGTACCTGACTAGTGATTGGAGCATGGTAAGTACTTTCATTGCTACCAACTTTAACAATCGGTAATATATGAAGAGCAAGGCGCTAATATGAAATATACGTTCCATTCACTTGATTGCTCCCTTTATACTTACACTCATAAACATCCTATATCTTAACTATGAATAGTTTTTCTAACTCATGACGGTTATATTTATTTATAAAATTGTATTTGTATCCTACCATCTATGCTTATTTACAATAAATCATAATAAATCTTACACTTAAATAATAATAATAAAATCTATATATTTCTAACGAAGTGACGTGTCATGTCATATTTTAAATAAATACGGAACGTAAGATTGTTTTTAAAAATAAAATACAGCTGATCGGATCGACGAGGAGACGAAGTTGTATTCCATGCATTTGTCAGAAACTCAAAAGAAAATGGTGGTTTTGTTCTAAACTAAGCAAAAATGGCGAATATTGCGAGCCCTGTACCTTATCTAAGTAAAAGGGAATACGGGCTCTTACCTAACTTGAAGTCGCAGTTCTTTAATAATCGTTTACTTGCGGCCAAAAGCTTGTACCGTCGTGATTTAGTGTGCCATTTTGGATGTGTAAACGCTATAGAGTTTTCTAGCAATGGCGAATTGCTCGTATCAGGTAATTTCCATAATTTTATTCATGGTATTTTACTGACCCAGTAACATGAATTAGTTAGGATGCCCATCCATGCCTGCAATGTAAAACAAATTTTCAGGCATTGATTTACGAAGTAGTATTGTTAAGTTATGGCAGTGTTATTAAATAATGATTATGAGTATGTATACTGTGTCAGAGTATAAAAGATGTATGAATTGGATGGAGCGAAAGCCGTGTGTAGGGATCGTAGCATGAGGCTATCTCTCCCTTCCCCTATGGGATACAAGGGTTATTATATTTATACAGTGTGTAGGCATAAGTAGTACCTATATGATATTAAATTCAAAGTAATAACAAATAATCATAATGCTTGTGGTGGCGTTATATATAACTACATATTGAAGTACAAAAAACCAAGACTATCTGTGTAGATCATTCAAGATCTCATGGACTACACAAATGATGTGGTGGTTCTTTGTAGTGGGTTCCTCTCTTCCTTCTTCTATGATCGAGAAGAGTTATAGCTGCTCCATAAAATAGTCATGTATGGTGTCGACAAATCATTAGTTAATGTGGTTGTTTTATAATGTCTGCATGATATTATCTTTGTAATTAGGTGGAGATGACAGGAGGGTGATGCTATGGCACTTCGGGCGGGCAATCCTGAACCGTGGCAAGCCTGTTGCCATGAAGGCTGTACATCAATCCAACATCTTCTGTCTAGGCATCACCAGCGACAACCAAAAGATATACTCCGGAGGCAATGATGATATTGTAAGATTATTTGATGTAGTATTTATTTACGGTACTCCCATACTGTTTACACAAATTTATGGAAACACCCATCCACAAATTTATGGAAGCCTGTTTTATTATTTTGTTCACATCACTAGATGTCCAAACAAGTTTACACATTATTTTGTTGCCGATTGCCAACATAAAAAAAGACAAATTGAGGGATTACTATAAATATAATAGCACTAATATTGTGCAGTATGGCGAAGCTTTACGTTTATTTGTGGCAAAATGCTAGTGAAACAAGTTGTGAATATTATGGCACGCAGACTTCCATTGCTATAGATAATCAATACTTTGTGAGCTTGCACCACCATTCCCACAATACTCGAATATAATGCCCATGCTTCTGCTTAGTTAAAATTGCTTGATAAAAAAATGCTTAGTTAAAACCTACTTAGATTTATTAAAGTAAGCTTAGTGAGGTGTGCCACACAAAGGAAGATGATTACCAAGAAAATCAATACAGTATTTTCTAGAAGATAATGGGTAGGCCAGTCGCAAGCAGTACCTGTATATGAAATCTTACAGGTGATAGTCCACGACCTGGAGAGCAAGTGTCCGCTGGAGGTGTTGCAGCACCAGAGGGCGGTGTGCAGCCTCAGCATCGACCCGCATAACGAGCGCGTCGTCGCCACCGCCGGCAACGACGGCCGCTTGCTGCTCTTTGATACCAGACAGTCGGTGCATGGTGAGATTAATGTATTCAGCTGGCTCCACAGAGCAATGACTTGTGCTGTGCAGCATGTCTGCCCTAACCAAGTAGGAACATGTGGACGTTGCAACTTAAAGACATATGCACAAATTTCAAACTTGCCGTTTATATTCCAGTTTGCGTTTCATGTTTTCTTGTTTGTGTGTCGGCGCAACGGTAAAATCAACATTTATCTCCAACATTAATCCTCTTAAACTTTTCATATTTACACGGAGCGACTGTCCAATACCATCCCGGATTAGTTAGACTGTTAGTAACAGAGTCAGACTGTTTCTTTTATTAATTACAGTTAAAAAAGGAGGAAGTTCTCAATTCGGTTGTATTTTTTTTTTATAATTATCAAGAATATTGATTTCTTATATTTACGCGAATACTACACATTTAAATAAAACTAATTTTACGGATTCAACATGGAACGGTTACGGAAACAAAAAAAAATAAAAGCGATAGAATCCGTAAAATTAGTTTTATTTAAATTATCAAGAATGTCACAAGATTCTATCGCCCGTTTGGGATGTCATTGGCAAAATAATGGGCAACAAACACCCATGGAAAAGTACCTCCGTATATTGCTTGTTATTATTATGTGTGTGTGTGTAATTTTTTGGTTGTGTTACCTCAATATTTATGCTGAATTGTGCCTACCTACAGAGTCACTAGTGGTATCGCGCAGTAGGAAGGCCTTCCACGGCGTGATGTTCCACCCGCAGCAGGTAGGCGTGCTGGTCTCCGCCAACGCACGCGACGGCGTCGCGCTCTGGGACCTGCGATCACCTAAACGGTAAGGATTCATTTATATTGAACCGGGCAGCGTATACTATTGCGTATCCTCTACGTTACCCAAGGAGTGATCAACTCTGTACGCGTTTCTTAGGTCTAAATATCTAAACATCCACTTGGGAGAGCAATCCTAACCAGACTAAAAAAACATAAAATAAACGCGAAAGAATCCGTCAAATTAGTTTTATTTCAATGTGTAGTATTCGCGTAAATATAAGAAATCAATATGCAGACTATGTAATATTCATAATACTGTTAAGGTTTTCTGGGATGCTCGAACTTGGGGCGGATCCAGGATTTCGTGAACTGGGGGGGGGGGTGCTATTCCGTTTGGGAGGAGGGGGGGCAATTTTTGTTTGATCCTATCCTTCAGAAATTGGACATGTATAGATGTTAAACTTTTGCAGTCCGGTCCTCCGCTACTGCGGTAACAACGGCGCCTCTCAGAACAGCATGAGCGTGCGATTCAACTCCTCGGGCACCCACATCCTGGCGCTGCGCAGGCGCCTGCCGCCCGTCCTGTACGCCGTGCACTCCCCCGAGCCGGTCGCGGAGTTCTACCACCAGGACTATTACAACTCCTGCACCATGAAGAGCTGTTGCTTCGCCGGCGAAGGCGATCAGTACGTGCTGTCCGGATCCGATGACTTCAACCTTTATATGTGGAAGGTGCCGAAGGGAGGAGGATTTAGTAAGTGAGACTTACTATTATGTGTCCTAAGTTGTAGCTAGAGATAGGGCGCATTTATTTTTTGAATGAGTAGTTGTCTTATTTAGGGTATGATTTTTGTTTGTGTGTCAATTGTCGAAATAAATATAAAATTACAAAAATACAGACATTTGAAGATTCTTATCGGAAATACTACAACATTACATTGCAGTGTAATGTGACGTCGCTCTCTTCTTCTTTTTTTACGAAATGAGATGCGATAAAATAAAATGGAGATGAATATGGCCTCACCCACAACTTAGCGGGTACTTTGCCAATGTCAAGTAATTAATAGCAATAGCACATTCAATAAATACACATTATGAATAAAATAATGAATGTGACATGATGATATGAAAATGGCGTGTCGACGTCGCTCTCGAGGGTGTGTTATATACCCAACCTTGACAGCGCCGTCACATTACGTCACAATACGTCAAATTCTGAAATTGTGTAACATGTACACACACTATGCATGAGATAAACGGTTTGTAAATCTGCGAATGGTTGAGATTGCAATCTTCCGGAAAATTATTTCCATTTTGAAATTCACTATACGGCAGTATAATTAATTTCATCGTGAAGAAACGTATGTCTTTCGAAAACCGTGTAGGGGTTTGCCAAACATCACTGTACTGGATGCCTATGTGCTAGACTATTGCCTAAATGTCCATCACATTGAGTGGAAGTGCGGTCATTGTAATGTAAGAAAGTTTATCAAATACCATCTGCGAAATGTGGGTGCACTACAGTGCACCTATGCTTATCCCTACTGTAATTATGCCGTGATGGTGTATATTTATTTTCCTAAGCTCAAAAATGCAAAAGATCTTTTTTTAAAAAAGATCAACAATGGAGTTTCTTGCCCGTTGTTCTCCATAGGAACGGCATTCCGAACGTGTGGTTAAGTAGTAGCATAATATTTTGTAACTTTTGACGATTCATAAGCACTGTACTTAATGGTCTACGTGAATAATAAAAATGTTCTGATTCTGATTCTAAGTTGTTTTCTATTCCACAGACATGGCTGTTGAGCATCCGCACATAGTTTTGTACGGGCACCGGTCAATAGTGAACCAGGTCCGATATAACCCACATTACTGCCTCATCGCCTCGTCGGGCGTCGAGAAGATCGTCAAGGTTTGTTAATGCTGACTATTTGCATATCATACCGTTTGTATATTTTTTTAAGGATTATTTTTGATTGTTGGTTGGCATACGAGGGAGATACAGACGTTTGCGGAGCAGTGCAACATATTGATTTCTTATATTTACGCGAATACTATACATTGAAATAAAACTATTTTTTTAGAATTTTATCGCGATTACTTTACTATACTGACTCGACTAATGGGACTGAGTATATAGTATATATAAAAAAATATGCATTATAAATCATGAATAAATCTGCATGACGTAGTGTTGGTATTGTAACGCGATTGACCATGTCAAAGAGACAGGATTTCTAACGCTATAACCTGATGGTAAGTGACGATTAGATCTACGATGGAGCATACTTGCCTAGGTAGGAAGGCGGCAGTAGATCGAGACGGTACATTCACTAGGCACATGCAGCGCAGCTGATCTGACCCGCCATCCATGAATGGCAACACCGAACATCATACCGGAACACGGCTAGGCCGCTTGGCGACATGGCTTTGTTCAGTGGGTGGTGACTAACCACGGCCGAAGCCTACCACCAGTAAAAATACATAGTATGTATTTTTACTGGTGGTAGTATATACATAGTATACCCTTTCTGAATAACGCGGTATAAGTTGTTGATCCGAGTGTTGTGTGGTGCAGGTGTGGTCGTGCGTGGAGTACCCGCACATGCGCGGCGCGCTGCTGCTGGGCGCGCGGGGCTCGGACAACCCGCGCGAGATCTACAGCCACGAGGACTACGTGTCGCTCGTGCACCACAGTGGACACGTCTGTATACATGTGTTAGCTGGCCGCAAACACTGCCTTCACGTGTTCCATTACAAATTCAAATTATCTCCTATTAGCTGTCTATGCTAGGTTTATAGAAATCCGTTACAACACCTTTACGTATTCCATCAAAAATTCAAATTCAGAACTCCTATTAGCTGTCTATGCTAGGTTTATAGAAATCCTTTCTTTTTTGGTTGGCAATTGTCTACAATTTTTTGATCGATTTTGCCAGTGTGGAGTATATTGTGATAACTTTTTATAAAAAATATTAGTAGGTACCCCGGATCAAAATATTCAAGACAATTGCTTTTGTAATCTAGATTTGTAGGTATTCCAATCCTGGTAATGGCAGACTTGTGCGATGACCACAACTGCCTGTAACCAAGTCATGTATGTTTAATGTCTATATAAGTATTATAATACCTAATCGCCCCAAGTACATTTTCTAGTACTGATAATACAAGCGTTGCTCAATTTCGGACCGTACAGGTGGTGTGATCGTCTGGTGATATTATTATTATTGTTAACATAACATAAAACACAAACATGATCAGTATTAATATTTATTTTTATACATAAACGTAATCGGTATGACCAGCTGTCAAAAGAGCCTTTCCCAAAGTGGCCGATAACGCCCCCTTGTGGGCGCTGCACGCCTAAAGGGGCGGTAAGAGATCCAGAAAAAAAATGAGGGCGTTGTGTAGAGGCTTACAATAATTAATTTAATTTGAAGTTATACTGGTTTTTAAGTAGGTGAAAAAATAATTCATTCTCAAAGTGGGCGGTAGACAACATACGTGTGGGATCCCCGTGTGTTAAAACATAATTGTGTTGTTGTATGGTGGCAGTACATATCGCACAACTACGCGGAGCAGTCGACGAGCGAGGACCCGCGCATGATGGCCTTCTTCGACTCGCTGGTGCAGCGCGAGCTCGGCTGCCGCGCCGCCGAGTCCGACTCGCGCGACTCGTCCTCCGACTCGCGCGCGCGCGCCTCCGACCCGGACTCGGGCCCCGACGCCGGCGCCGACCACATCCTCGTCGACTTCCTGCCGCCGCCCAAGAGAGGTCGCTGTTTTACATAATACTAAATAGAACTGTACCGATACAAGTACCGTTTTATCCATATAGGCATTGTAGACAACTACGTAATAGTCCTGCGCCGCGGCCCATGATAAATCTATGTAGTTTTAATTTCATGCATTCTTTTTCTAATCACGATTTTACGGTTTGTTTTGCTCGTCTGATATTAACTTTTAATTATTATTATTCTTCCAGCAAATCCAAACGGTACCCGCAGCCAGCGGTGTCCGAACAGGCTGGCGCGGCTCGTAGCGTCGCGGTACTCCAAGAATGTTCGTTCACAGAAAAGGGGATCGCTCAGGTTGTAGTACATTTGACCGATCGTAACGCCCTTGTACAGCACCCGGCCGAAAATATTGCACGTCAAGCTTTAGAAAGAGACTATCGGCCAAAGTCAAGAGCGAAAGAGACAACGCTCTACAAAGCCGAAACTTCTTCTATAACTGAAGTGCAATATTTACGGCCGGATACTGTATTTAGGTCCATCAATGTTATATAACGACAATCGAAGACGACGGAGACAAAAGAAAATCTTGATACTTCAACATTGTGACACTGCAGGCGAAGCAAGCAGTCGCGGTCGTCGCTGAGCAAGTCGAGCGGCAAGTGCGTGAGCGGCGCGAGCGCGAAGGGCAAGCGAACGCCGGCGCGTCGCTCGCGCGGCCCGCGCGCGCGCCCGCGCCGCACGCCCGCGCCGCACGCGCCGCACGCGCCGCACGCGCCGCACGCGCGCCCGTCCGCGCCCTCCAGCGAGCGCACCGACTCCGACGAGCCACATCACCTGTTCGGTACTACTGAAACGGTGAGCACAGGGGGGGGGACTGCTTGCTTCACTGTGGGGGTTCATAATTGAGAATACTGAGTACAAACTGTAGGTCTCGGGTTGGTGTTCACGATTTTACGGATTACTAGCTGAGTGACCGATCGTAACATAACAAAAGTGTTTCTTCATACAAATTTGCCGCCCCAGTTTGATCCCTTAAGGGTTGGATTTCCAAATATCCCTCCTTAGTGCTCCCCTACGTTTATAAGGCAGTCTTGCGCAAAATTTAATGCGTATAGCTAGTCCCACAGGTTTAGGTTGTGCGGTGTCAGACAATCAATGAGTATTAGCATTTATTGTAAATCATATTGATAAGAGGCATTTTTTTTTTACCATTTGAATGTATATTTTCAGCTAATAAGGCCCATCCGTCGGCGCATGAACCTCATAAGAACATGGAAGAGGAAAAGTAAAACACCTAGCTATAGGAAAGTTATGAATCTAAGAAGTAACGGTGAGAGGCTTTCGACTGATTTTTTTGTAGTATTCTCGAGTTTAAGTGGCATGTACAATGTATATTTTGTCTTGTTTCAGCAGCAACAAACGCTCAAGACAGTAGTGATAGTAATAATTATTCAAACTTCGATAATTTCGAAGATAATATAGCTCAACCTAGTACAAGTACAGGTAATCATTTGTTATCAAAATTTGATTCTTGAAACTCTCAAGTTACAGTATATAATTGCATGGGCGAATTTTACAAATAATTAAAATAGACACACGCTTCAGAATATCAAGCTAATCACACCCTTTTCCTCCAGGTTATAGAGGCGAAAGTACTTCAGCACTATTCCGGATAGCAGAAGTAGATTCGGACGACGACCAATCTGTGGGTAGTCGGCCGATTACACCGAGAATCCAGAACATTCCACAGAACCTAGTCAGTATCGTACCAACGCCTATAAACGGGTCGAGAGACTCATTGGGCGAGTCTCTGAGAGTGGATCCTGTGGAGCCTGACACTAATAACTCCTCACCACTGCTGCCTGAGAACAGACTGAGGATAAACTTGAGAAGAACGCGGCGAAATGGAAGACTAAGTCTACATCGCTCAGACTCGAGTGAATCGCCGCCTCCTAAAGAGTGTCAGCGGCCTTCATCCATCACAGAGCTGTCACCGAATGTCGGGTACAACAGGACGGTCGCGAGGCTCATGAACGAGACTAATGAGAGCGAGTTGGAAAGCAGTTGTAGCACAGAAGGCAGTCTGTGGCCGGCGGCCGACACTGTGGGGACCCCCGACAGCGGCGTCGGCACCGCGGTCGGCAGCAGCACGAGGACCACGCAGCCGCCCACCGACGACGTGTCCGACGACCCCGATTATCGAGCGATGAAGTTCCGACAGCGAGTGAAAAAGGCGCGGCGGAACTACAGAAACCACTTGGACTCGGATTCTAATTGAACTTGAATGTAGGTAGTTAGTTATTGAAATTGTGTTTATATATATACCACGGTCATTCAGCGATGGCGTTTATAACGATACGCCTATCAAGTTTCTTATATTTTAGCAGTAAGTTGTACAGTACAATACAATACCCCCGCCTACCTTAGGGGCGATCGTCCTATCCGTTGGAGGACCCTATAAATATTGGAGCATTCATGCGGGAATCCTATCCTGACTCCACTAACGCATTCTGAATCGTTTTCAAAGCAAAAGTGATTTTTAATGTCATTGTAAACTGGCGAAAATGTTGGGGATAAGTTTGTTAAAGTTTGAAAATTTTAGCTTCCATAATTACAGACACAGGCCCATAATAGTTTTATGATATAACATAGTACTTGGTACTTGACTATGAAATTTCCGCGAAACTTGATTGGCGTGCGAATGCCATAAAGCAATGACTGATATTATTAGTTGTTCTACTGTAAGTGGCGACTATACAACGACTGCGTCTTTTACTATTATTGTTATTAAATATAATGTCCTAAGTGTTAATACATCTGTTGGTGTGTGTATACCCTTTAAATGTATTGAACTGTTTTAGATAACTCCTTAAAACTATACACAAATTGATCAATTTACAAAACTAAAGCATTCTCCAAATTCCAGGCTCCAAGCGCCAAAAAAGGCGCGAAAGTAAATTACTCGTATTATGGAATTTAGAATATTTGTTATATCACATCATAAATGTTTTCTGTGAAAGAATTTTCGAAATTTACAGCATGATTTCAAAGTTTCGTAAAAGCTAGTAATGGAGTATTCCTTCCCTGTCGCACCCGAGATGACTTATAGCAGTGACGTCACTGCAGCTTTGTATTGTTTTCATTTTTGTTATTCAATTTTAAACGTCTATAATTTTATTTTTTATTCGATATATAATTGGTGTCTAGGCTTTGCTGCCATTAAATTAATTAATTTTATTAGATTTATTTCGAAAATTATATAACCAATTACACAGTCCATTATAAAATTATATAGCTTAGTTTGTAATATTAGGTAAATCAACTTTGGGGTGGCATTGCAGGGTGTTAGTGCACATAGCAGCAAGCAACACATACATGATTGGTTTTTTTTTTACTGAGTATGGTATTAACAAAAAAGTATATTTGATCGAATATCGAATTTCTTTTGTATATTATTATTGTAATAAAAATCTATTATGAAATAACTGGAATATAATAGCCACCAATGTTCCCTAAAAAGGCTAGTATAAATCCATGCTGATATAAATACATACATTGAATATAAAGTAAAATGAACTGTTTTATTAAAATGTACATGCAGTCATTCCTAGGGGATGAGATATACTTGCAAAATTCTATACCAGGGCTTACAAGTATGAGTATGTAAAAATATCATGAGTCGGAAACCAGGTTTTGATTTACTATACGGCAACTTACGCACGAACGAACTAACGAACGATTCGGGTTGAGCCACACATGCTCGCAAGAAGTACCACACAGATTTCGTTTCGTATCTCTTTCTCTCTCTGCAATGTCGGAATACTACTAGCACGGTCATAGAAAAGAAATAACCACGTTTAGGCACAGCCACCGAGCCCCGAAGTCTCAACCTGCGCCTGCCCGCGTCGACAACGCCGCGCGCGAGTCCCAGTTTGCAAGGCTGTGCTCCTAATCTTCATATAAGTTATATGAAGATTAGGATCAATTTCCGACGAAAGTGTTCTCAGCCTTAGAATCCGGGACTCACACGCGACTTGCAAGTATTTCCCGCCCGTGCCCCCACTCGTATTCGAAGCGAAGAATCTCCAATGTCACGGCTGGCGGGATTATCGATATCGCAATGATCACTAGCCCCCAAGCGTTTGGATTTCGGTATCATGATCCGGATCGACGACGAGGCGGCGGTGTGAACATTGCCTATGCATTATTTTGATTGTTGACATTGACAGTTGCCTGCCGGCTGATTCTCTGTGGGCTAATCAATTTATAACCTAACTTTAAGATTATTTTATACATTTTCATCATTTCATTGTCCGCTGCTCACTGAGAAGAAAGTATTAAACACATTAAAATGGACGGGATATCGACCTACAATAATTTCCTAGTATTGCATAAGCCACAGTTAGTTTTATCCGGAGTGCCAGAACATTTTTGGCCGACACTATGTAAGAAAATCAATGATCAAATTTTTGATGCCGGTTTATCGTTTCAACTCATTCAAATAGATTATGAAGATACCAAAAAGATGCCTTACGATCCGCTGTGGAGTGTGATGGCCATCCGGGACATAGATAGTTCAGACCCTAGTCATATATATTTAGTTGATCATGCTTGGACGTTCAAGGCGAATAGCATAAAGAATACGTTGAGAAATGTGCCAGCATTGTTGGAAAGGATGTGCAGATTAATGCAGATATCGGCCGATACGACAGAAGAGCAAATCGATAAAGTTTCTCAGTATGTGTGGAAGTACGCCCACACCTATGCAATCGGTGGCGAAGACTTCTCTGTCGAGGACAGGGTGCCAGTTTGGTATGTCTTGGATGAACTGGGCTCGGGTATCGCCCATTCTGATACTCCTAACTTTCGTGCAGTGCCTTTTATATATGTGCCTGAACAATTGACTTATACTTTGCTATTTCCAACTAAGGATGTTGAAGAAGGAGATATGGTAACTAGGAACATGGTCGAAGGACAGTTCTCCGATCCTCAGCAGAAAGAAGCAATGCTGATACCGTGGAAGCACTATGAATATTTTGATGAAAAGTATTCTCAAGAAGAGCCAAGCTTTAAATACTTCATTGAAGGGCATATTGTTGAGACTCTACCAGACTTAGAATTGCTTCTAGATAGGCAAGTGAACAAAAATAAACTGAAAGTTTTTTCTGAATACAGATACATAAATGAATATTTAACAGCACCTGAATTTGAAATAGTTGATAATGAGAGTGATGCAGATATTCTCTGGTATTTGAGTCATTTCAAGGAATTTAATGAATTGAGTGTAAATTCACCAACAAAATTTGTGAATCAATTTCCATATGAATATGTGCTTACCATCAAAGATTTGTTGGCAATTGTAGCTAGGAGGTCCTCACAGAAATATTCTGTGGATGAGACACTTGAAACAAATCCACCATGGCTGCCAACCACATTCAACTTGAAAAATGAATTACCAAAATTAGTTGCATATTATATGAAAAGGAGAAGGGCCGGCTTGGATAATCACTGGATTTGTAAACCATACAATCTTGCAAGAGGATTAGATACTTATATCACTGATAGTTTAGATTTTTTGAGTCGTCTACCATTGACTGGACCTAAGATAGCTCAGAAATACATTCATGATCCAGTTTTGTTTGAGAGACCAGATATTGGCAAAGTGAAGTTTGATATTCGCTATGTCATCCTCCTGAACTCTGTGAATCCAACTGAAGTGCATGTCTATAAGAACTTTTTCCTCAGATTTGCTAACAAACCATTCTCCTTAGATAACTTTGAAGATTATGAAAAACATTTCACTGTCATGAATTACACAGATGGTGCACCTCTATTTAAATTGCTGTGTGCAGAATTCAAAGAGGTGTGGTCCAAGCAATATGCTAATTATGACTGGGCGGAAGTTGAAAAATCAATATTCAAGATGGTGACAGAGCTGTTCATGGCTGCCACATGTAAGGAGCCTCCACGTGCCATTGCACAGAATCCTCAGTCAAGAGCTTTGTATGCTGCAGATATTATGCTTAGTTGGCGTTTTGTAAATAATGAGAAAATTATGCAACCAATTTTGCTAGAAATGAATTGGATGCCTGACTGCCGCCGGGCTTGCGAGTATTACCCCAACTTCTACAATGACATTTTCTCTGTAATGTTTTTACATAGAGAAGTTGAAACCTGCTCCAAGGTTCTATAGACTGATATAAAAACTGCTTTTTGTGTGTTTATTGTATTCTTTAAAGTTTTAATCTAGATTGTATTGTACCCATGTATTATTTATTACTCACTGAATAAAACAGTTGTAACCTTTTGGATCTTTATTTAACATATTTTTAAAATTAAACATAATTATTATTACAGTTAATGGGTTTACATATCACTTCAATGATTGCTTAATTTCGAAAATAAATATGTGTAATGCATTAGTTTTTCTGGAGTATTCGCCTGTCGTCGTCTTGGACAAAGCCGAAGGGATTGTCATCGTCAACGTCTCTGTGGCTGAGGAGCAGTAGGATTCCAACTACCGCTATGACTATAAATAGCATGATCCAATAGCGTCTGTAGATGCCTCCGGCTCTTCGCACTCGGGAAGATGGGAGTGTATTCCTAAAATGACATACATACTCTTATCTGGCCTAACAATGTGTATTTGAATTATTGGAGTACCTAAGAGCGTTTCTTCTACATTCTGTAGTGTGACATTTTTATAGTTCAAGTGTGATAAATAATGTACTTACTTCCACCATCTGCTGATCCATGCAAAGGTTGACTTCTGTTTGTACTTATTCTCATCGTGATCAAAGTTTGTAGTCACTTTGGATGGTTCCAGTGATTTAATACTTTTCCTTGGAGCTTGACTGCCTGAAAACATAATTATATTGTCTGTAAATAGATAAACTAACCTCATATTTAGAGATGAGTTGAAATCAAGGGAATTTAAATTATGCAAAGTAAATTCCTACCATGGCAATGTAACCAGTAGTATGCCAAGAAAAACCAGAAATCTATATTAAAAACCTAAATCCCCTAACCTTAAGCCTAAGCTTACATAGTTATATATAAAGATTCAAAGCATTTTTCAGACATTATAAATGTGCCTGTAAAAAAAAATTACAATATCTTAGAATGGTATGAAAGAACTTATGTTATGGATATCTGTAACTACACTCATAAAGAGGATTTAACCATAATTGAATAACTGCAGACTAAAATATATACCTTGTAAACTGTCATTCCTCTTAATAGAAGTGTTGTCATAAATATTGACAGACTCATCCGCGATTTGGACAATGGAATGTGGTGTGCCATTGGCTGAACGGCTGGTGGACTCATCGTCACTTGCACCCACTGGGGTGCCACGTTGGCTCTCCACTGTGCTTGTGTAGTATGACGAGTGCTCTATTGGTGATTGACTGCGTCTTCCGGCAGCACCTTTCATGTCTTGGTCATCTGAAAGCTGTACAATTTCTTATGAAAGTTGATTATAATAACTCACTAAATTACATAGATCAATTCATTAGTATATATAGGCATTTTCATAAATTTAAGATGTGATTTTTCATCTTGTTTAAAAGTAAACCTATATAAAATAACAAAAATGATGTGAATGTTATCAGGGGTACAAGTGTTTGGAAACTTTTAAGTAATTTTTTGCTCGGCAATAAGCGTTAGCGCAATATCTTGGTATCTGTATTGTTCAGATAATAAAAAAATGCACTGGAAGAACTCAAAAAGAGCCGGTAGAAAAATACCAACCAAAGGTAGGCCCAAGCCTGCTCTAGCCCAGTTGACTCCAGCCAGCTTCTCTCGGAGCTCATCAGCCACCGGTGAGACGAGGTTTGGTGGTGGAAAAACTGGTGTGGCACATGATGGGCACTGGTAGCCCGCCGGTGCTGTCGTGCGGGGCAGAGATCGGTACTTCGCCTCCGCACATGCCCAATGGAATACATCTATAGGGGAAATATATTATTTATTGCAATTTATGAATTTATGTGTATATATAATCAATATGCTGCTAACATAAATCAATTTTTAATCCATTTAAGCTACTTTGTACAGAATTATGGCCTCTTATAATTTTGATGTAGTAAATTTGACAATGAAATTATTAGCCCATATAGTTTGGTATGTAGCTATATCTTATATATTTTATTGCTTCAATTATTACAGCTGTGAAATTTAAGTACTTACGATAGCAAGTTAGTCGAATACATTCGCCTTCACTAAGACTTTTTGTGCAAATTTCGCATATGGGGTTGTAGTCACTATCTTGCAGCCACTGCAGATACGATTGTATGATACACTGAAAACATAATATATTTGTGAATACAATTGATAACCTTTTATTTTATAATAAACTACAGTTACAATAATATTACCTTTGGATGGTTCGTCACCATACAATATTCACAAACATTAACTCTGTGCTCGAAACAAAATTGATTCGTAACACGTCTTTTCGGACATTTACACAAGCCCATTGTGGATTTGTGCAAAGATAGGTGTAAGTATTAATTTAAATCATGTAGTACAAATAAAAATACTGCAGTTACAGATGATTTCTGTAATAAAATCGAAGACAAACAAACGTGACAGTGGGGATGCAGGCGGCCACGTAAAGCAACTGTCAAACTGACGGATGCAGTGCGTTCAGTAATTCTATTCTTATCAAAGCGTTAAATTTGTCATTATGTAATATTACAATTATTTATCAAAGCAATTTATTCACATTTACATACGTAGTTACGAATACTGCCATAATATGGCATGACTACGTGCTCTGTGATGATAATACTCAGTGTTTATTTTGTCGGTGATAATTCGGTATCATCCAGTTCCTTGCTATTCTTATTAGTCTGTGAATAATAATCTTTGGAAGGAAATTGTCATATGTTGAAAATCAAAATATGAAAGGATTATTGTGAACCAGTAATTATATAAATAAAAAAAAGAAGAAGCATAGCTGTGCTTCTGTTGTAAAAATGTCGACGAAGTTATTATCTCTTGGGAGTATAATAAGTAAACCGATACACATACTTTTAAAACAAAATGTTAATACTCCTAACCTAAAAACTTTTAGTTCTTCGTCTGTTGCTTGCGTAAATTTCTTCAATAAATGTAAGTCCTATACTTATCACTGTGCTGTTATTTTACTCAGTTCATTTGATACATGATCAAGAAATCTGTAATTTTTTTACCAGTACCTGCAGAAAAACTATGGAAGTCAGTGACTTCCGTTAGTAATGCTGGTGCGAAGAAAGGTCGTGGTAGGGGGGCAGGGAGAATCAGGATACGCGACTTGAACCGCGGTCAGATGATCGGTGTGGGGAGGATTAATATGTTATGGCCTGGACTATCCGCTCCCGTGATTAGAGGCAGGGAGCTGCTGAAGCAACAGCGCCTACCTGATGACCCAGAGAGGTAAAATCATTTATATTATAATCTAGCCAGTCAGCTGGCTTGTAATTTTTTTGGTAGTTCTACATACTCATAACATGCAGCCCTGCCTTAATTAATGTTTTTAAATCACTACTAGATTTTACATAAGTACCAAAGTACATTAAATACTTTTTTAATGTACTTTGGTACTTGTTGTTGTTATCCCAAGCATTTTAATGAATTTGAAAGGCGGATATAAAGAATCAAGTCTATGTTTTGTTTGATTTTTTAGGCTTGAGAAGCTAATAAAGATTAGAGATTCAATGACAAAGTTTAGGCGTTTAAAACTCAGTCCGACTGAAAGAGGTTGGTCTGGCATGAAAATGCCTGGACGCAGCATTGGCCCCCCAGATCCAGTTGGAGAAGGTATAATCATGAAGTATAAACTATATGATTATTTATAAATTTATATTTTATAGTTTCTTAATTATGTATGTGCCTTTTACAGATGAGTTTGTGGGCTTTGATACAAAGGTTCTACAGCTAAGATCCTTACTCATTATGAAGGGAAGTCTTGGACGGACAAGAAATTTCCAGGCCATGGTATGTAATATAATTTATAATATACTGGTAGTAGTCCCAATGATTAGGACTTTGATGTGATAAGGCAGCTGCTCCTACCACTTTACTCCTGAAAAAATATTTGTAAGGTCATTGTAAATTGATTAAAACTTCTATTAATTTGGGTGAGAGGCTGCTTAGAATAAAATTGAAGGTTGATAGGCTTAGTAAATTGTTCCTGGAAGTGTAATAAATGTATATTTCAGGTGGTCACTGGTAATGGCCAAGGTCTAGCTGGCTTTGGTTTTGGCAAAGCAAAGGAAGCACCGGCAGCCTTGAGAAAAGCTAAGAACAGAGCTGGTCAAAAGTTGATGCATTTTGAAATATACAAAGGACACACAAGTAAGAAAGAGTAAATATAACCAGAAAAATTGCATTATTTTAGTCTTTGTGTCATAGAAATAAAGTGTGTTTTCAAATAAAAACATAGTTATTTTTAGAATGTGTCACCACAAACATTTAACTTGTTTTATTCTCTTCCAGTTTTCCATGATTTCCACACAGCATTTGGAAAGTCTAAAATATTTGTTCAGAAAAAGAATGAAGGCTATGGCCTCCGTTGCCACCGGGCAATCAAAGAGATTTGTCAAGCCATTGGGATCAAGGACTTGAGGACAAAAGTTGAGGGTTCCAACAACATACAGCATCTTGTCAAGGCATTCTTCATTGGGCTTCTACAACAGGTACATTACATGGATTGTATTAATAAAGTAAAGTGTTTCAGAAGACTGATGGTACAATTACCCTACAATCTAAATTGTGTTTTTATAGAGAACCCACCAACAGCTGGCTGAGGAGAAAAAATTGCACCTTGTTGAATATAGAGACGAAAATGAAAATTTCCCCAAAATTGTCGCCACGCCCAGCGAGGTACGCACCAAACAGCAGATCCCTAGAGACGAGACCCTAGACTTCACGCAATACGTCATGAACAACAAAATTATATTGAGGAAGAAAAAAATCCCACGCTTTTATGAAACAATGCCCCATTACCAGATCTATCTCAAGAAATATGAGAAATTCAGGAACCATGAGAAAATCCGTCTGAACTTGAAGGTTGAGCGCGGTGAAGTGAGGAGCTTCCTCAATGACAAATACCCGGAGGAAAAAGTAGAAGCAGAAGCATAAAAGTATTGCATAGTTTCATAGATTGTTAGTCAAATAAATGAAACGAAACTGTATTTGTGTCATTTATTTATTTATTTCAAAGAGATTATTATTCAGAATAAAAACAATATGGAATAGTCTTACTGGTCTAGTAAATATCAAGGAACCAAAAGTAAAAATTAAAACTTAGTTGCTTTCTTCTCTGACTATATAAAACATATTAAAATTCTTTATATTATCATCACATAAAAATAATAACTTTCCCATGGCGTAGTGGTTGCGGGGATTTTGTTACGCAAAAAATAATGATTTCTTCTATACATCTACTAAAACTCAGTGGAACCGACCAGGACTTTTTGACGGAGAATACATGAAGCACTACTTTCATAAATACTCTATGGACTACTCAAATTGATGTGTGCGGACAAAATTACTAAACTGGTGGCATCGAATTTTGTCGTGACCAGCACGTTAAGTGCGAGCTAACTGTATACTTTATAGTCCTACCGTATTAAGAGATGTTGTATGGAGAATTGAAAAGTGCCTCTAGCGAACGGCATTTAATACTTTCTCCATACAAAATGTCTAAATACGGTAGACCATAAACTATACAGTTAGCTTACGAATAATCACGGACTTGAAGTAATTTCGTATTGTCGTTCGCGTCCGTTTGAGCAGCAAATCCGTCGCCAAAACCAATAGGTACTGTGTACCGATTACATATTAGATCCGACAGCAATTCTGTTAGTACGCAAGCTAAAATGAAATGGAATTTAGCTTCTGTATTAAAAGAATTCATGTCGGAGTTATAAAAAAATATATATTTATATATTACGGAATATGACTTGACACCGGTCCTCATTCCGATAATTACCTACGTAAAAATATTTACAATATTACGGTTCATCCAGAATGTAACATGTATAATTTTTCTTATATACAGTCCACTCACATTGTTGATCAATGTAAATGTGGACAATTTATAAGCAAGTATGTTATTAACATGTTATATATCTGAACATACCCTGACGTACCTAAAGGAGCCGCTAAATGCTCTAAAATGCTGGACTGTCCAACTCAAGCACCACAGTCTTTTGTTATAAGCATTTTTTTTAAATTATTGTTGGTAGTATGTTCTTTTTTTTAGTCTCTTTATTAATTATGTTATCGCTAATAAAAACATAATTAGTCAGCGATTTCGTAAGGTCCAGAATACAGTTCAATTTTTTTTTATATTCAAGGAATATTAATATACAACATTGGTGTATTGAATCGTTCAACACTGTACTCAAGATGACTAATAACATAGAATGATAACTATAATTAATGTCTATAATTAAATTATAACTGAGCTACATTCCCAACACTCGTCTTTTATAAAAAAAAAGTATAGAAACAAAAGATCAGCCGAAATATGATTTGAAATCAACATAAGTACTGTTTTGTTCGCTCACAATTCATAATTGCCTATGTAGGTTTATAAAAATGTATACAAATTATTACCTTTTTATCTTTGTTAAAATTATTTAGGGGAGCGATCCTATACTCACCCTGGCCTAGCCAACCCCTCAAATTATAAGTTGATAACATAAGACGCAATCAAATCTGAACTCCCAATAGCTCTTAATGGATTTCAGACAAGTAACAATTAATTCATTGTTATTTATTTCCCATCATAAAATAGAAAAATATATCCATTGCTATGCGTTCAGCATATAGTGGATGGGTTATTTGAATTGTTTTTATGGTTCCAAACCTCAAAACGGAACTCTTATCAGATCACTCTTGCGTCTGTCTGTCTGTCACAGCCATTTATTTTTTAATTACAACTGAGCCAGTATTCTTAGACACCTTAATGAAAATATGTTTATATAAATGTATAGGATGTTATGCGCTAGCCCCTCTTCCCGGCAGCTACATTTTAAAATCATTATATACATTTTCCAATCCAAAAATATAACAAGATTGATATGGAATCATAGGCAGGTATAAAATATATATATATGCCACTTCTGAACCCAATACACGAACCCTTAATTACAATTTAAAAGGATGAACATTGTAATTGTAAAACATAAATATATGTCAACTTGTGGCAGTGGACCGTCTCACTCGGGCACTGAGCAAGTTCGTACGTAAGTAGATTGCATACAATCTTAATATTACTTGATATATACGTAATTTTCAGGATATAATTATAAACTTTTAATATTATTTCCCGGCTACACTTGCAATTATAGCCGTAAATCAACCCATTAATCGACATAAAAAACCCAACATTGTGTATCAATGAACGCGTTAATTAACGGCATCGGGTGCAATTGTAGCAGGAGCGTTAGGAAAAATATCAAAATAATATATGAACAAAATGCAATCCACTATAATATACGTAACATACACAAGAATAATATGTTTTAGAGAGATCATAATTACACTAGATGAAAAATCTTCTTAATCAATTGTATCTGCAACAAAAAATAATTTAATTGAACTGATTGACACTGCATTTACAATAGATTTAAGAACACCTTTCATGTGAAAATGTATTCGTAATTCTATTGTAAATAGATTAAAAAATCTAAGTATTTGAGTGTTGCTGTGAAGTCTGTTATGGAGTGTAATTAATAAGAAGTCTCTATATATATTTATACGGTACGGATAAATTTGGGACCATGTCAAAATCTTTAGGTACGGCATTTGGGACCTGGTTGGATACAAACAGGGACATTAAATTAGTATATATATTTGCCATATACAGGTTGTTTCAGAAAGGGCATACTCACCGTAACCGATTTTTTAAACAATGATTAAAACACGCTAATTAACCGCAGGGTCAAAGTTTAGTATACACTTTGTGAATGGTGGTGATGGGTGTGTAGTGTGTAGTGTGTACAGACCGGCGCGGGCGCGGCGCCACTTGTCGGCGTGGTGTCGCGTGGTGTCGGGCGCGAGGCTGGCGCGCACGCCGCCCAGCACGTCGGCGGCGCCGGCGGCGGCCAGCGCCAGCGGCGCCACGGCCGCGCCCGGCAGGTGCCGCAGCACGCCCGCGCCGCGCGACCACCGCGCCGCCTGCGCCATCGTCGCCGCCTGCTCCGCGAAGCCCTGCACACAATATCGATACTACTAACTTCTTCTTTAGCTTGGCAATCTGCTACAAAATAGTGCCGGTGTAGAGTATTGTTCATCAAATTACACACACATACACAAAAAACGGAGGTAGATCGAAGATAATCAGAAAATTAAAATATAGATAATAAATGTCAATCTACCTTATGTCAAAGTGATAATGATGATATAGATGATGATGACATTAATCTCCTACCTCTATCAGTAAAACTGTGGATACTTTACTGGAAATTTATCCGACATCTAGGGAAGACTTGAAAAGTCAAGTGGCACTATTTTATTTTGATTTACTTCACTTGTGTTTGCTTATGATCACACATTAGTTAAAATATTACACACAATCTATCAAAGAAAACCAATTTTTGAAAAAAAAAAAATACAGCTGCTTACTGTTAACTTCCTACCAAAAAGTCAATTTCAAAACTTACATAACGGATTTTTTTAAAATCACATCACAAAAAGTTAATGAATCATAAGTAAAACTATTTGAGAAAACCCGGCGAGAAACTCAACGGGCTATTCTTTATTTACACAACTTTTTGTTATGACGTCACCAACCTCCTTGACAGTCTGGTAGGCGTTGGCGACCCCCTCCCTGATGTCGGTGGGGTGTCGCGCGGGGTCGTGCGCGCGGCGGCGGCGGCGCCCGCCCGCCTCCTGCAGCTGCAGCGTGGGCGCGGGCGTCAGCATGTCGAACGCGGTCTCCGCGGTCGCCTGGCGGGAATACACGTGGTTAACGTCAACCAAAGGATACCTGTATGACTTTTAAACCTCTACGAAGGGCCCAACTTTGCATACAATCTGTTGTACCGATTTTTAGGGTCTATACAAATTCGAATGTCAAGAATCAGAATCAGAATATTTTTTGCCCCACCTATTGCCCCCAAGGACACACGACTAATATGTTACGTGGTTTAGCCATATCATTTTTTTTTCTTATGAAAGACTAGCTGTTACCCGCGACTTCGTCCGCGTGTTATTTAACAAAGACATCCTTTGGCAACAGCCTCCACGCGCATTCTGAGCCCGCGGGACGCATTGCTGCAGGTTGTTGCTATCAAACTTAATCAGGCGCAGCGCTGCAACATTGGTTTTAATTTTTTTTCGAGAGATCCTATTTCTTTTTCTAAATAAAAGTAGCCTAAGTTACTCCTTGTTACATCAGCTATCTGCCAGTGAAATTCCCGTCAAAATTGGTCCGGCCATTTCAGAGATTACCCGGAACAAACAGACAGACAGACAGACATAATTTTTAAAAAAGGTTGTTTTGGTATAGGTACCTTGTAACATCCAAATGTATTTAGTAAAAAGCGGTTATTTTAATATTACAAACAGACACTCCAATTTTATTTACATGTGTGTATATAGATGAGGTAAAATCATACTAAAATTCCAAATTAAAATGCGGGTAAGTATATGTATAGGTGGCCGTCACCTGTATGAGGTGCAGGATCCTGGTGGTGATGTCGAGCGCGGCGACGGCGGTGCGCGCGGTGAAGGAGGCGGCGCCGCGCCGCAGCCCGTGCACCAGGCGCCCGTCGCGCCGCCACTGCTCCACCGGCAGCCACACCAGGTCGCGGATACCAGTTACTGCGGACCGACCGTGCTATCTTATACACCTCTTTACGGGGTAGTTTTCAGGCAATTTGTTGCTGCTATTGTCTTACCGAAGCGGCGAGTTGCCGTCACCTTGCATTCCGTCCCAGAGGTCCTGAGTGCGAATCTTGGTAGGGAAAATCTTTGTGTGATGAGCTCACATGTTTGTACTCATGTTATGGATGTATAATATCAATATAAGTAATATATACTGGGTTCGCCCCCAGTTTATTGTATGGTACCCATAAAGGCGGCCATACCCATACGGCGGTGAAGTAAGACATCGTGAGGAGACCTGCATGTCTGAGAGAACCTCTCGAAAGGCGTGTGAATTCCGCCAACCTGCACTAGACCAGCGCGATGGACTATGCAGGGGCATAGTGTTTATATGTGTACCCAATGTTGGGCACGGGCCTTCCCTCAATGCGAGGGAAGGCCCGTGCTCAACATTGGGACATCTTAATGCAGGGCCGCAGTACTTTGTGTGCAGATTTCTAAATAGTGTGCAATCATTTGAGAAATATCGGGATTAAAGGCATAAAAAGTGTGCAGTTGTCTCTGCGCAGACCTTAAGTTAGCTGTAAGTTAGTCAGTCACTTACTAAGTTGCAGTAGTGAGTGCATAGGTCCAATCCCGCTGAGTAGGCCTGGAAGCTGGTGGCGTTTGATGTCAGACAGCCACTCGTGCAGCGCCCACTGAACCAGCTTCTCCAAGCCCAGCAACCCCAACCTACACAACGAAGTGACGATTGATAAAAATGTACGTGATAAAAATGTACTTGTAAACGATATAATAAAAAAATTGTTCAAATTTTGAAAATGGAACTCTGTGCCAATATTATTGTGTATGTATTTTATTCATTCGTCATTTGTTTACGATTTGGCGGTAAATTGAAAATTGTCTGTGTCACGTCAGCATGAAATTTAACGCGAGAAATTTTTCGTACAATTATTTTTTTATGACTTTCGATGTCATTTAAGTCAACAAGAAAGTTATGATAGACTTCGATTGGCCTTTCGCGATGAAGCCCCATCTCGTGCCATTGTTTACAACTGGCTTAATGAGTTTAAACGTGTTCGCAGTTTTAAGGGCGCAGTTTTAGGCCCCGGCTCGAGGGTTTAAATCGTGAAGAAAAACATCGTGAGGGAACCATCTGGGGAATCCGACTAATTCTTCATAGATAATACACAACCCGCACTGGGCTAGCGTGGTTATATATGGCCAATAACCCCCTCGCACTTGGGCCCATGTCCAGCAGTGGGTCATGAAAGGACATTTTTTTTATGTATCAGAAGCTTTTATGAAGGTATCAGAACCGCTGAGAACGGGGTGATAAGGGCCTTATATGTATAATTCTGCTGCAGAATTCACATAAGCGGCGTTTAAACATCAACCTTCATTGAGCATACATGTTCTCGATTCAAATTATGACATTGTCAGATTGTAGTAAATTGTAATTTTGAGCTGTAATCTTGTATGGGTTTATACCAGAGGTAAATTATTTATTAATTTTATTCTAGCAGACACATTTTGTATAGGGAGACTATACAAAATGTGTCTGCTAGAATAAAACAGACTATACAAAATGTGTGTACAAATTATGGAGCTTCTAGTTAATGGATATGTTATAGAGATCTATCAAAGCTATAAGGAACCACAGCGCCCTTAGATCCTTCTGATGTATCTTCCGGCACTGTTCTTCCTTCCATAGATTATAGATTATACATACTTGTAATCGAGTCTCTTGAGCGTCAATTCGGAACAGTTGAGTTGTCCGAGTCCCATGAGCAGGCCGGCCACGGGCCCCGCGGACAGGTCCACGCGCTTGCCTACGTAGTCCAACCGTATCGGCACCTCCGGGGAGAACACCACTCGTCTGGACACGAGATAATGTTCACGTTACAAGCCTGCCTGCTCTCATATCGGTGCTGTTTATTGATCAAGACCTATGTATCTATTTGACCATGATTTTAAATGTTATTAATTGAGAAAACGCGAAAAAAAAACTAACCCATTTCTCTCACAAATATATAAAAAGTAAAATGTTTGGTGCGATTCATTCCTGCAAGGAACCAACCAACACTATCAATCACGGAAATAAAATAACCTGCGAATTGTAAATGTACTGTATACCATTCATGTATTTTTTTTTTTTAATTCAAAAATACTACATTTCATAATTTTAAAAGCAATGCTATGGATCCATAGAACAAGTTACCTCATCTATAATAGTGTAATAGTTCTTTAACTCACACATACCCCCCCCCCCCCCAACACACACTGCTTCTTTTTTTTAAGGTTGACAATCGGCAAAAAATTGTGCTATTTTCGCATACACTCACTTACTGTGAAGTTTAATTAATCATCCTCAATTTACCTGAAATATATAGGGGAGTCGTCAACGGGCTCTTCCACGGGCAGCTTCGGGACGGGTTTCTCTTGGCTGACGCCCAGCTTGTTGAAGTCTTCCTCCAACTGGATCAGGTTCTCGGAGACCAGCCTCTCCGCTTCGTACGTCTCCATTAACGGTTCGTCGTTGCGAATCACTGAAATACATTTTTTTTAAATTATACGGCATCTATTTTCTTCTTTTCAGCCTGTTCAGTTTTATGTGTTGAACTTGGCTTTTAGTTTTCTTCGAGTTATTTGTTTATAGGTCGCATCACAAATAAGGAGTAAAGATCTTTGCCTTTTTGTATTTGATGTTACCTTTACCGAGTGTGGCCTACGCTCGGTAATCGGTAGTATGCAGCGGGACGACTGCTTTAAAGCAACCATGCCAACCAGTTCAAACCATGTTACTAGGACGTCATCCACCGCAGTCCTCCCGTGACCATGGTTGCAGTAAATCAGCCGACATGTCACCAACGTAAAAAACATAATACAAACGCGATAAAATCCATAAAATCAGTTTTATTACAATGTGTAGTATTCGCGTAAATATAAGCAATCAATAATAAATAATAAATATCGCCATACGAACACACCAACTATACGGTCCCACTTTAAGCTTAACGCTTGTGTTATGGGTACCATACAATGGACTGACGGCGAACTCAGTATATAATACTTATATACATATTAAACATCCATGACTCGGGTACAAACATTCACACAAGCTTCACCCTACCAGGATTCGAACCCGGGACCCTCGGCGCAGAAAGAAGAGTCACTACCACTGCGCTATTCAGGCCGTTTTTTTTTTTTAATTTTTTTTTATTACATTATAGGCAAGTATTTGATCTCCATCTCACCTGATGGTAAGTGACGATGAGATCTACGATGGAGCATACTTGCCTAGGTAGGAAGGCGGCAGTAGATCGAGACGCTACGTTCACTAGGCACATGCAGCGCAGCTGATCTGACCCGCCATCCATGAATGGCAACACCGAACATCATGCCGGAACTCTGCTAGGCCGCTTGGCGACATGGCTTTGTTCAGTGGGTGGTGACTAGCCACGGCCGAAGCCTACCACCAGTAGAGTTGTCACCTGGTTGGCACCACCCAGGGTCACGTGTAGGGTATCTCGAGGTACTTAATTCTCCTACGGACGAAGGTGACTCGACCCCAAAAAATACCGTCTAAATAAGTCAATACATACTGGTATCGTTGAGCGAGAGCGAGTCCCCGTCGCCGAGGGAGGTGGGCGTGGGCGGCGGGTCGCGCAGGTGGCTGGCGATGCTCATGACGGGCGGCCGGTGCGTGGGCGTCGTCTGCCGCGACCCGCCCGACTCCGTCGACACACCGCCCAGGCTTTTCGAGTCCTCATCTAATCAATATTATATTTTTCCATAAGCACAATTACAAATGATTTGTGTTGTGGTCCCGAACTAATAGCTTGTATCTTGGGATGGGAACGTGAATGACATAATATAAGAGACTTACAGAGGTTTTAGGTAACATATAAATTGAAACTTACGTACAGGAAAATCAAAGCAAAAATTAATTTCGCTAATTGATACGATAACAAAAAAAAAAGTCAAAACCAAACCGTCATCCCGGCTGGGCACCTAGTACCTATTGGTATGTTTAGACCTATCAATATTGTTATTTGTATTTTTCATGTATGTTGGTGAGCTTTGGAAACATACAACATGTGTTGCATGGAAAAAAGAAAACTTTGTAAAGCGAGAATAATATTGGTCTCTGGGATCGATGTTATTGACAGTGTGCACGTACCGCAGGTCTCGTCGGTGCCGAGCTTGGAGAGATATCCGACAAGGAAGGCGAGCGTGTCCTGGTCCAGGTTGAACCACAGCGGCAGCAGGGACACCTTCAGACAACACTCCTGCGCAGGCAGCGCCGGGTCGGGCCGTAGGTGTACTGCCTTCACTATCAGCTGACAACCATAATATGTGACTTAGCAAAAAACGTCCATATTTTATAAGTGATAGAACGAGGCAATACTCGGCGGAAATCCATTGTTAAACAAATGGGGGAAGAGGAACCCACCACTGACCCTCGGCTTGTCAACTTTTCCAATTATAAACCAAGCAAGTTTGATCGATAATTAAATAAGCCAGCAACACGCAACCTCTAAGATGTTAGTCGAAAAACTATCTATCACGAGTGACGGGACCTCACATAAAATGCTAGTCTCCGCGAAACGAAGCGAATCTAAAAAAGTATTCGACACATGTTTCGCCTATAAACGAGGCATCCTCAGGACGGCTGGGCTACGAATGACCCATATCTATCGAACAATTAAAGGAATTAATTTTGTGGCATACCATGTGCGAGTTCTTCCTGTCCGGCTCGTGCTTCAGCTTGTACTGGCTGAGCAGCTTGTTGATGTCACTGCCCACCAGCTGGTCCAGCACCTCTATCTTGCTGATGGCCAACGTCTGCCGGGACGCGTGAATACCACCCGCCGGGTATATTTCGTATTGGAACTTCACCTATTACATAAAATTCGAAGATACATTGGTATGAACACCGACGGAGGGTTGCCAGCCTATCAGTCTTCTACAGAATACATTTCGGAGAGTGTGCGACGGAATTACACGAATTAATTCCCCCATCTCCATTCTATCGTCGGTCGACAAGACGCACGGACAAGTGTCATCCGTACACTGTGGACATTCCTGCGGTACGCACTAAGCGATTTGCTTCTACTTTCATCGTGCGAACTGCCAAGGAATGGAACACGCTACCGGCGTCTTTGTTTCCCGTTGACTTCAATCTGGGTGTTTTCAAGTCGAGAGTGAACAGGTACCTTCTAGGCAAGTAGGCTCCATCGTAGATCTCATCGTCACTTACCATCAGGTGAGATCGAGATCAAATACTTGCCTATAATGTAATAAAAAAATGTCTAAAGGTATGTGCCAATAGGTAGAGACCCAACAATTCGGTCCTACAGATTGGGTGGGAAGTACCTTAGTGAGGCACAGCTTGACTCTGGTGTGGTGGTCGCGGTGCGCGCCGCCGCGCACGCGCAGGTGGCGGCGCGGCGCGGCGCGGGCGGCCACGCGCACGCGCTCGGCGCCGGCCGCCCAGCTCACGCCGGCCTGCCGGTACGCCGCCGCCACCGCGCGACCGCTCTCGTAAGGCTCGTACTCTTTGCTGCGTCTGCCCATGCCGACACATCATTTATTTATAGGCACGACAAAATCTAAACTTAACATACATACTCTAGCCAGTCAAAGTCAAAGCATTTATTTCGTATAGGCCTACGGGGGCACTTACAAATTGTCATTACATTTTTTCCTTAACTCTACAACCGGATCGGAACGCGACCTCAACTGAGAAGATCCGGCAAGAAACTCAGCGGGCTTGTCTTTTTTTTATCCATTATTTTTACAAAAAAAAAATATAAAAAGTAATCTCCAGTGTGCCATGCGAGGCGCACACACGCTACACTTTAACATTATAAATATTGATATGTGAGCGATCAGTCCCAGTATCCTATAGGGCCTGGCAGGGACCACTAATTATAAATTAACGATATCAAACTTCGCGTCCCTTTTCAGTTCTATCTATCTATCCATCGAAATAATTAGATGTTTGATTTAAATGGGGCAGGGTAAAATGTGTTGGTTGTTCGTCTGGGGGTGGTAGTCTACATAATTTGAAAGTGCCCCTGTAGGTCTATACGTAACAAATGATTTGACTCGCATGTAGTATCCCCATGTACTCACTTCGTGGTGGTGGGCGAAGCCTGCCGGCGTGGGTCGTCGATGGTGACGGACTTCTTGGCGGGCGCGGGGTCGGACGCGGACCGGAAGTCGTTCCCGCCGTACATGTTCCACGTCACGCTCATCTCGCACAGTGTGTACCTGCCGCAAACAAATTGGTTTGAACCTGGATTTAAACCCATGCATTTCCCGGGGTAGACACTATTCTATATCACGTTATAAGCTATTACCGTACCAAGTTTCATGGAAATCTATTCAGTAAGACTGGGCCTCAAGTCTGATAACACAATCGATTCATAATCGAACAGCAACCGCATAGTAACTGTCACTTGCAGTTAGTTTAACGACTAATGTGTTGAGTTGCGCGTGCACAATGACAGAAAATTTGTTTTGGATTAAAATTCAAAGAAATAAACAAGTAGCTTTTTTTTTACTATTATTGTAATCGTAGGTACACGATAAGGAATGGTTTAATATATCTACTTTCGAATACAAATAAGCAGCTAGACGAATTCGAATACAAACTTTATTCCTAGCATATAAAGTTAAAATTACCTCAACATAGGCAGCGGGAAGCTCTTAGGAGCTTTCAGAACGTCAGTCCTGGCCGCTGGCACAGTGAAATGGTTGTCAAACATGTACACTGGTCCGGGGCCGATCCAGTTGACAACCGGCTCGTCTAAATCATTGTCCAGGTTCGAAGCTTGTGTCTCCACAAAGCAGAACTCGTCGTCTGTGTTGCCACCGTCGCTGTTTGATTTTGCCTGGAGTAACATGAGTGTTATGGAGAAATTTCATGATATGTGGTCCAGGATTTGTTGTTTTGGGGAGATAGAAATAGATCTTTTTTGTTGCCTCAATTGATATATTTATTTATACATAAGCCAGTGCTTATGCATGATCCATGATAGCAGTGATAGCCAAGTTGGTAGAACGCTTGCCTCGGTAACGAGGATCGCAGGTTCAAACCCCGACCTGCACCTCTGGGATTTCTGGATTTCATGTGCGAATCTCATTTTCAACCACGTTTATCACTTGTTAAAAACGGTGAAGGAAAACATTGTGAGGAATCCTGCATGTCTGAGAGAACCCCTCGAGAGATGTGTGAAGTCCGCCAATCCGCACTGGGCAAGCGTGGTGGACTATGGCCTAATCCCCCTCGCATTGAGGGGGGCCCGTGCCCAGCAGTGGCACATTACAAAGGGCTGGTATTATTAGTGCTTATGGTAATTAAAAAAAAACTATATCGCCATAAAAGCTACGACTGCTCATTTCATCCCCTTAGAGGTTGAATTTGCAATGATCCTTCCTTAGTACAACTCTAGCATACTCAAGGAATATTTACAAGGAAATTTGAAGAACATTTTAACTGACTCACCTTATTCCGTTTCGATTTCCGTGGCGTAGCTTTGGGAGTAGACGTCGGGTCACCCAGTTCCTTAGCGACTTGTATATTAGTCGGCTTACTGTCCTGCGAGTCATCGAACGACATTTGCGGCAAGTCTTCCGAGTCCATGGACTTCGGCTCCATATCTATATCTAAGGTCTCCGAAGACAGTCGCTGCTTTACGTTGGACTCGTCGGGGAAGAAGAATATCTCGACACCTTCCTTCTCTGTGGAGCTGTTCAGTTCGTCATCGTCCACTGAAAAAAAAAATATAATAAATATCGCCATACGAACACACCAACTATACGGTCCCACATTAAGCAACGCTTGTGTTATGGGTAC
Organism: Pheosia tremula; assembly: GCA_905333125.1. Taxonomy (NCBI): domain Eukaryota; kingdom Metazoa; phylum Arthropoda; class Insecta; order Lepidoptera; family Notodontidae; genus Pheosia; species Pheosia tremula. The sequence continues at coordinate 6,283,861 of HG995415.1, forward strand.
CGTATAATGGACTGAGGGCGAACTCAGTATATAATCTTCTATATATATATAAATCTCGTGTCACAATGTTTGTCCTCAATGGACTCCTAAACCACTTAACCGATTATAATAAAATTCGCACACCATGTGCAGTTCGATCCAACTTGAGAGATAGGATAGTTTAAATCTCAAATTATAGTCGCAATTTTAATTTATTGCTAATTATTTGTCTGTTATTATTTGACAGTCACAATTATCTGTTAACTCCAAATGATTCTAACAGATGTCGATACCTTTCGACTGGGTTGAGTAAGTAATCAATAGATGGCGCTGCTATGGTAAATCTACGAACGTGTCATATAAGCTACATTTTAACAGCATAATTACCACGTGTTGTTAACGCTATAAATTGTTTCATTGTTTACTATAATGTAATATAACAAAAACTTTAGCCACAGCAACGCGTGGCCGGGTCAGCTAGTACTTATATACATATTAAACATCCATGACTCGGGTACAAACATTCGTGCTCATCACACAAAGCTTGTCCCTACCAGGATTCGAACCTGGGACCCTCGGCGCAGAAAGCAGAGTCACTACCACTGCACTAAACAGGCCGTCGACATCCTCCTCCTCAAAATCCTACTGGTAGGAACGGACTTTCCATCATGTTAGTGGAATTTAGGCCATAGTTCACCAGAGTGGGTTGGCGAACTACACACATATATTATAACTGTTAAGGTTAACTCAGAAACACTGATTTCCTCACTATGTTCGCCTTCCCCACACAGAAAATGAGATCTGATATTTGCCAAATTTCTTCTGCAAATATCATTGTCAACCATGATAATCACATGCTTGATGCTGCCTTTCGAAAGCAGTGTCAACCAACCCGCACTGGGCCAGCGTAGTGGACTACGGCCCGAATTTCCGTCGCATGAAGGGCGTTTGTCGGTATACTAGCAATATCCTCATCCTCTATTACATTTGGGTGTGAATACTTTCAGTGAAATGTGCAACACTGTAATTTTGATTAATTATTTATTTGAGTACTAAATTATTAACAACTCACACGTGGTATTGGGGCTTTCTTTCATAGCTTCAGCCATGAGGTCGTTGACTTGTTGTATCTCACTGGGCGACAACTCCCGGATCTCCTCTATCGGTCTGTCATCTAGACCTGTGAAAGAGCAGTGTGGCAGTCTCAACAAGACCCGCACATTTACAACGTGTATGTGAATCAACGCAAAACCTGAAATTCGTTTCCTCAGAATCAAGATTGTTCTCTTGCACTATTTATAGTATATAAAACAAAAGCGTTCACTTTGATATATTATTTATTATTTTTTGGCGTTAAGTATCATTCTAAGCTTATAAACCCTCTGCTAGGTATAATAGGCAACGTTTCATTCGCGCCAACCATATCCATGCAACGCTAATGTCATACTAATCTTTTTCTTTTTTTTTAAATTTGGCATCACCGTAGGTATTTTGCCAGTGTCAAGTAATATAAATTATTTCTGTTTTTGAGCATATGTACAGGCCAAAGACTTGGCCCAAGTTAAATACCCCCCATCCCTCAATCAGTAAAGTGATGGATACTTTACTGAAAGATTTTTCATGAATATTTTGTGAGAAACTGAAAAGCCAAGTTTCGTCACTCTGTTTCAATTACCTACACTTGTGCACTTTACCGAACCCATAATGGTTAATATTCCACTTATATCACTCACTATAACTCGCAGGAACACTAGTTTTAGAAATTAAAACATAACTGACGCCATGACTTTTCAGTTTCCCGCAAAAAAGTCCGTCATACTAATCCCTTCCCTATAACAAATGCAAGAGGGACACTTCTTTACCGACACGGCGGTAACTATGTCGGTAAAGAAGTCTCGGCAGTATAGATTCTTGGTCCCTTACCGACGAGCGGCTCGAGCGGCTGGTCGGAGCAGATGCTGGTGTGGCGGGAGCAGGGCTGCAGGGGCGGCTGCGAGTCGCCGTCCGCCGCCGCGTACGTCAGCAGCCGGCACAGCGCCGACGCGGAGTCCCAGCACGTGTGCAGCGTCACCATGTTGTTGGACGCGCTCAAGTCCACTTGGGGCTGCTCGTTCGACTACAATATAACATTGAAATAAAACTATTTTTAAGGATTCTATCGCGTTTACTAAATACAAGGGTACCCCCGTCAAACTATGACACTAGGACGTCAACCACCTCAGTCCTCCCGTGATCATGGTTGCTGTAAAGCAGCCGAAACGTCGAGAACGTAAAAACAAAAAATAAACGCGATAGAATCCTTAAAAATAGTTTTATTTCAATGTGTAGTATTCGCGTAAATATAAGAAATAAATATACAATAAATAATAATTCTGATAGGAGACGTATAATGTGGAAGCAATTATAGTGTACAAATATGTTAAGATTTCCTTGGTAGGTTTAATACCATAAAATTATTTAAAAAACGAAACAGCAGGCAAAGTTACTGATTACGTTCTATATTTCCCAAAGTGGGCGATAACGCCCCCTCGTGGGCGCTGCAGGCCTAAAGGGGGCGGTAAGAGACCCAGAAAAATGGGGGCGTTGTGTAGAGGCTCACAATAATTAATTTAATTTGAAGTTATATTGGTTTTTATGTGGGTCAAAAAAAGGGGGTGCTAAAAATAATTCATTCTTAATGTGGGCAGTAGACAAAATAAGTTTGGGAACCCCTGTTCTATAAAAACATCTTAGATAATTTATTGATCAACAACCTATTCCTGGATATTGTATTTAAAGTTCATATGAATGAAAGAAAATAAACAATGCTCATACATCATGTATTCTGTTGGCCATGTACAAACCAGCCGCGCGGTCTCGCGAATCCAGCCGCTGATACTCACACAAGTAGCCTTATCCTCCATTCGCAGCGACAACTCGAACAGCCCCAGATCGAGCACGCAAACATAGTCCTTATTGAGATCGGGCAACTTGTCATCTTCCTGTGGCGGCGCCGGGCCGGACTTGGGCGCGGGCAGCTGCGCCAGGAACAGCGCGCACTCCTGCGCCAGGAAGCGCAGGCTCGACGTGTTGGTGGCCGCGATAAGGTTGCTGGACACGCTGAAGTTGCCCAGCGTGACCACCGTGCGGATCGGCAGGTACAGCGGCCTGGAAGGTGATGACCATTGGCAATGTTGGTGGTGATGCTGCTTTCTACAGGTGAAGGTGATATGATTCTGGACCCCTCAGAGTTGTAAGTTTTCATCGATCGTTTTGTAAATATACGCATTGTTGTCACTATTTCAGCCAACCCGCACTGGGCTAGCGTGGTGGACTGTGGCCTAATCCCCCTCGCATTAAGGGGAGGCCCGTGCCCAACAGTGGGACATTAAAGGGCTGGTATTATTATTATTTCAAAATTATTAGCATCAAATTATTAAATGGACTATCATAAAGTGATTTGAAATAAAAAAAAAACAACCATAATTATTAATTTAGACCTAAAATTGCAATGTATATAAAAAGTCGATACGCTCGAGCGCGGTCGTCATTCGCACGCGTCGGGTATCGCGCGGTAGTATGTTAGGGAGCGTTTAACGCTTATTAACGAAATTGGGGGGGGGGGGGTCTTCTGAAACGACGCGTCACAGGGGCGGAAAGGGGGGTTTGAACTACGCGTTACGTCAAAAATTGCGTTACGTAATACTTGAACGCTCCCTTACACCGTGAGTATATTATAACGTGTGATATACAGAGTGGTGTCTGACCGATAGTCAACAGCGCAGTCGAGCACGTGCACGTGCAGCTCGGACAGCACGGTGGAGGGCGCGTAGCCGGGCACGGGGTAGTCCAGCACGTCCAGCACGTCCAGCAGCTGCGCCAGCCACGCGATGCCCGCGTCGCCGCGGTGGCGCAGCGTCGCCTGCTCTATGCCGAGCGCTATGCAGATTGTCTATGGACAACAATTTTTTTTTCAATTTCCTAGATGTTATTAGTGTGTCACAGCAGTGTAATGTAAACTAGGACTCAAGCTCTTTATTTAGATGAGGGCTATGCAGATTGTCTATGGACAACATTTTTTTTTTCAATTTCCTAGATGTTATTAGTGTGTCACAGCAGTGTAATGTAAACTAGGACTCAAGCTCTTTATTTAGATGAGGGCTATGCAGATTGTCTATGGACAACATTTTTTTTTTCAATTTCCTAGATGTTATTAGTGTGTCACAGCAGTGTAATGTAAACTAGGACTCAAGCTCTTTATTTAGATGAGGGCTATGCAGATTGTCTATGGACAACTTTTTTTTTTCAATTTAGATGTAATTAGTGTCACTGGAGTGTCATGCAAACTAGGACTCAAGCTTTTTATTTAGATTCATGCAATGCAGATTATTCTCTATGGACATTTTTTTTCACTTCCAGATATAGTTTAGTGTCACTGCACTTGCATGCAAACTAGGACTTGGGCTTTTCATCTACATAAAATTATTTAGATATAGAAATGCACCCTGTATTTCAATGGAGGTACCTTCAAATTGGGTGTTTCCGAGTCCGGATCCACCTTGAGGGCCATGGTGAACATGTCCTTCTTCAAAAGCTTTTCTTTTATGACGACCCCCTTGCCGGAGGGGTAGATGGTGGTCTTCAGGTGCGCCGGCAGCAAGCCGCCGTATTGGCGCAGGAGAGGCTTCTCTGACGGTATTGTTAATAGCGCTGGAAATGGGATGATCTTTTCAAGTGCATGGCTAACTCAGAAACTATAGGGAAAAGCGAAAAAATTTTATGATAACTAAAATTGCAACAATGATTTTTGGAAAATGTATTTATGTACCCGGGGATCTATCGTCGATTTTGAAAATGAAACAACACACTGTATAATTGCGCTGATAATGTCGCTAATACGGAAAACTATAGTGGTCACATAGTTTTATGTGAGTGTTAAATAACTGTGTAAATAGTTTGATTTGTGTGAAGGAAGCGAACTCAAAGCGTTTCGCCGTGCACCATAAACAATAAAATAATATGATTTATTATTTTTGAAATGCTATCTTTATAACCTACCAATCATCCTCTTAAAATATTATACACTAATATTGTTACCTACAGCTTTATATACTGAGACTTGAAGCTGAGCTGAGCGCATTTGTAAACGTTATGTAAAGTCAGAATACTAATGTCAATTAAAAAAAAAACGCAAAAAAAACAATTGCCATTTGGTTGGCAACATATTTTTGTTTTTTTTTTGTAAATTGACGTATCGGAAGTGTAACCTCACAAAACGATTATAAATATGTCAAAGAAGCGCGGGGTTAATAGTTAGGATACCCTTTCTGAATCACGCTGTATAATGTCACAGTGACACGTCACACAGAGTAAAAAAAACCATAGCTATTTCGTTTTATTTTCTGGAAGGTCATGGTCCTTTCCCGAGACTTACATTCATGGTACAAGGTGGTTCGCGCGGCTCGCAGACACAGCTGCGCGGTCTTCGGCTTCCCGTGCAGCCCGCTCACCTGGCACATCGCCAGGTTGTGAGCTTCCAGCACCAGCTCACCCATTTGCCCTGGGACCACACGCTTGTTGGAGTCCTGGTACAACAACATGACTGTTTGTAGAGAACATTTTTTGTGACTATGGATTTTCTTGCTGGGACGTTCTTCTCCATAGGAACGGCATTCCGCCCCCTGATTACGTAACTTGCAATAGCCTAGCGATAGCTGTAATCGCGCAATATTTGCTTTTAAATTGCAAATTCGTTTTACGTAGCGCTGCGACGTCATACAAATCTGCGATTTGAAAGCAATTATTGCGAGATTATTGGTATAGCTTTTCTTTAGCTAAGCTTGAAAAGATACGTAATCTGGGAACCAAACGGGTGGGAAAGTAGTAGCTTAGCATTTTGTAACTTTCGACGATTCATAAGTACTGTAGTTAATGGTCTACGTGAATAAACAATATTCTGATTCTGATATGTCTCTGATGCAAGTTCAATAAAAGTTTTTAATATTATAGTCTAGCCCCCAAATTTATAGACAGTTATAATGAATTATAATGGCATTATAACGAACTTATCAGAGGTAAACTGCGCTATAATAGCTTTATAATCCATAATAACGTTTTATAAATTTGAGTATGCTATTGTAAAATAGCATAGCGTTGTTGTTCCTAGCAATGTATACCAACATCTTCCTTTTAAAGACGGCGTCTTTGTTCCCCGTTAACTTCAATCTGGGTGTTTTCAAGTCGAGAGTGAACAGGTACTTTCTAGGCAAGTATGCTCCATCGTAGATCACATCATCACTTACCATCAGGTGAGTTCGAGATCAAATACTTGCTTATAATGTAAAAAAAAAAAACTGAGCATAGGCAGCGGCCTAGGGTGGCCAAGTATTAATGCCATAGCGGTCTAACAAATACGGATAATGGGACACCTTAGTTCTTAGGAAGCAAACTACCTCATGGCGGGATGGTATCCATAAAAAAATCTTTCAGGAAAAAAAAGGCAGCCAAGTCTATGCCGTGTCTGGTGTTACTGGCATAAAAAAATACAAAAATCACTTACCCTGACAGGTGTGTATATAGTGAGCAATCCTTTCCCGACTTTGAAGGTTAAACAGAAATTGTGCGAGTCACTAGTCTCGTGTACGGGTTTGCTTGTACCGATGCCCTTCTTTAGCTTGTTGTCGTACGTGGAGTAGTATAGGTTCTCCTCTTCTGATGATGTACTGTCCGAGTCTGAATCTAGAAGGGAGATTACGTTCATCAAAAATGTTGATCTATAATATAATATCGCCAGACGAACACACCAACTGTACGGTCGCACACTAAGCAACGCTTGTATTATGGGTAGCGTACAATGGACTGAGGTCGAACTCAGTATATAATACTTATCTTAATATATATAAATTACGTGTCACAGTGATTGTCCACTATGGACTACTAAACTACTAAACCGATTTATATAAAATTTTCCACACTGTGTGCAGTTTTATCCAACTTGAAAGATAGTTTATATCTCAATTTATAATCGCAAATATTTAACTATACAATGTTAATGAAATCGGTGTGCAATAAAGAGTTATCTATCTATCTATACAAATATTTCCTAGAAATAATGTTTATGGCAAAACAACGTTTGCCGAGTCAGCTGGTATAAATATAAAACTATTGGTTCTTACTTGGTATCTAACTATTGGGTCATAAAAATCCCCAAAATTACCAGCTTTTTTATCGACTTAAAACTAGAAGTTTATCAATGTTCCTTGATCGGTCTTAACATGAGAAGAAACAAAGCCATATAGAATTAAACCCTATGTGTACGTATATTAATTCGAAATTAGAACACTTCGTACTGACCATAGCCGCTGGCTTTGCAAGCTCCGAACGCGGGGTTGATGGGCTGGCACGCGAGCGGGCTGATGTCGAATGGGTCCGACAGCTGCGGCTCCCACAGCAGCAGGTCGCTGTTGATGCGGTTGTATATGATCTCGTACAACTGCTTCGACCTGAGAATTATGTTCTTCATTTAAACAGGCGCCTATAGACAACAGAACGATTATTTTGTTGATTATGTATGTGTGTGAATTATTTTCTTTTTTTAATCAGGCGCCTATAGACAACAGAACGATTATTTTGTTGATTATGTATATTACAATTGATTTCGCATATTATGGATACATTTGTGTCGAAAAGGTTCATTATCATCATATCATAATTTAATTTGTCTTAGAGTATTATAAGTGTGTGCGTGTGTTATAAGCGAGTACGATAAGTGTGTGCATGGAGAAGGTTTATGACAGCCTTTCCCAAAGTGGGCGATAACGCCCCCTTGTGGGCGCTGCAGGCCTAAAGGGGGGCGGTAAGAGACCCACACACAATAATTAATTTAATTTGAAGTTATAGTGGTTTTTAAGTAGGTGAAAAAATGGGGGCGCTAAAAAATAATTCATTCTCAAAGTGGGCAGTAGACAAAATAAGTTTGGGAATTCCTGGTTTATGAGAATAACCCGGGGTGTTGGTTCTTCTCATATTCTCATATATTGTAAGAGAATATGGTCATTTAAAAAAACTGGAACGAAGATAATCCTTTTTAAATTATGGTTTCAGATTCAGACAAAAAGGACAATGGCACAAAGAAAAGGAAGCTGTCACATGCTCTATAATAGACCGCTATCAACAAGTTACAGATGCCTGTAAAGCTTAGAGGACTCACTCTAGCTGCAGGCTGAGTATTGGCAGCGCGAATTCCAGGTGTATCGCGGACAGGTCGATAGAGCTGCTCGTGAACTCCGCCATCTCTTCTTCATTGCCGGGAACTATTAGTTCTTCTTCGTGACCTGGAAATGTTGAATAATTTTTATAATAATAATATCGCCACACGAACACACCAACTATACGGTCCCACACTAAGCAACGCGTGTGTTATGGGTACCGTACAATGGACTGGGGGCGATCCCAGTATATAATACTTATATAGATATTTTAGCGGAAAAGGGATGATCTTCCAGCCAGGCGGGTGGTATGCCAGGCGGGGCGGCCGCTATGCCCCAAATTAAAATAAAGCTAAGATGTGTATTGCGACCAATAAACTTATTGGAAAACCCGTCACATGACCGCGGTCGTTTTGCTCGTTATAAGTTCCTTCGTGTATATTATAGTTGGTTAGAAGGAAAATACATTTTTACAAAAGGGTAGTGGTAGACGTGATGCTGGTTCTCTGTTTACATGTCAAACACATTTAATAAAGATACATTTGTACTCCTATTGTATTAGTTAACTAATGGCGGCGGGTGGCGGATAACAAGCTAGGTGAACGAAGTGTTGCCAACGCGCAACCTTCCTCACCGAATTATGCCGTTGGATATTAATAGATGGCGCTAAATTTGCGAGAATAACACACACACACACACATACACACACACACACACACATGTAAGAGAATATGGTCACATATATATATATATATATATATATATATATATATATATATATATACATATATATATATATATATGTGTGTGTGTGTGTGTGTGTGTGTGTGTGTGTGTGTGTGTGTGTGTGTGTTACAGACAGACAGACTTTACTATGAAGTAATTTACCTTGATGAGGACTGCTCTCATGTTTAGTAACACTCTGGTGCGCCATCTTCTTCCCACTGAACGGACTCGGATGGTTCGGCCGGAGGGTGTTCATCATGTACATCGAAGTTGACATAGGGTTGACAATTGCCGGTTCGAAGCCGGCGGATTCTTCTGCGAGGCTGTCGAACGGCCCCTTGTTGTGGTTGCGAGGTTTGAACGTTAGAGATATCCTGGAGAAAGGGAGTTACTCTAATTCACAAATACGGCCCGTAAATATTAGCCTCCAAAATCTAATATACATTGCAGTAGAATCTGTTTTTTTTAATGCATGTAAATCATAATAGTTGCTAGAAAATGCTAAGTTACAACTTTACCACCCGTTCGGAATGCCGTTACTATGGAGAGGAACGGGCAAGAAACTACATGGACGCTCATTTTTTTTTAATCTTTTACATTTATTTTACTACAATGTAGAAAGGGCTAGGTAAGCTGGCGTAGCTTGGTTATTGTTATGTATTTTTGTGTGTCTGTCTGTTTGCTGATGTCACCTACAAGGTCAGGGCCCAAGTCTGCTAACACAATCGATTCATAATCAAACAACAACCGTATAGTAACTGTAATTTTTGACATATATTGTTTGTAATATCTGTCAAAAGCTCACGTGCAAGGCGAGAAGTGAGAACCCTAGAAATACGAGCGCGCATCTTATGAAGGCCTGTTACGGAGCGGAAGATTTCATTCAATCTGATTGGTCTATTCCACGCATCGCTCCTCTCCGCTTTAGTGGAAACCGGCCGTCATGAGTGTTTCAGTGGAATATTATCGTTTTCCATAAGTTACGAATTGGATTGCGCTTTTAATGATGAAAAAGCAGCGATGAAAATGCGCGTTAAGTACATTCAGTCGCTGCTTCTAATGTACTTGTTATCTTGTGACCTATGGTGACGTAGGCTGTATTTGTATGTGTGGGTGTAATATGTGAATGCATTTCTATTATTTTCTTATCAATGTGTTGACTCACGTGGGCAGCGCTGTGGTAGTGATGTTGGCACTTAATATGTTCCCTTCAGTGACGTTGTCATCCATTGTTGTGCGCGCTATGTGCGTGCCGGGGAATGTGTCGTTTTCCTAGTATAAGAATACTTATATAAGAAATAGCCGATTAAGGACCTGTTATACAATGTGCTGATAAAGTATATCCTCAACTTATTTGACAGCATTTCTATGGCCCATATGTCAAATTAGTTGTGGATAGGGTTTATCAATATATGTGACACAGGCTATTAATGTAGTAAAAGCATGCCGACTGAGTTTTATACTGCAAAAGGTAGGTAAGGTGTCAGCAGTCTAGCAGAAAGAAGGATCAACGAAATCAAAAAAAAAACTGGTAATATTTTTTTTACCAACATTGTAATTTGACTCAGTGAAGGGTTTTATCTGTAAAGTCATTATAGAGACGTGAATCTTACACCAGAAGAACCCCCCCCCTCCTTAAATAATTGCGGGCTACGAGTCAGGGTATCCGTGATTTAGCGGATACTTTAGGCCAATATTTATAATCGGTCACAAGAACTTGGGTGCACTTAAAGCGTGAACTAGAGCGCACTTAAACGTAGTTTTATACTTAATTCTATTACTAAATTCACTCTCATAGTTGCCTCAGACTGAAAGCGGTGAGCGTCAAAATATTATAACAAACTCAGATGGTCTTACATAGTAATACAAGTCCAATATAGTGGACCTCAGGTTGAGAGTGGTGGGCATGCGCCTGGCGCTGGGCGTCTGCGCAGTGGAGAGGGTCGCGTTGTGGAACTTGAACACGAGGTAGTCGGGCCGCACGCGCCGGGACTCGCGACTCACGCCCGGACGGAGGTCCGCTATTGGGAACCTGGAGGCGTATTACAAACACTCATTTAACACTCCGTATACATATCAGACGGCCTGATTAGCGCAGTGATAGTGACTCTGCTTTCTGCGCCGAGGGTCACGGGTTCGAATCCTGGTAGGGACACAAGCTTTGTGTGATGAGCACGAATGTTTGTACCAGAGTCATGGATGTTTAATATGTATATAAGTATTATATACTGAGTTCGCCCTCAGTCCATTGTACGGTACCCATAACACAAGCGTTAAGCTTAAAGTGGGACCGTATAGTTGGTGTGTTCGTATGGCGATATTTATTATTATTATATTCATTCCGTTCGCAGTCAAGTCCAAGCACCTTACTTACTTACATTACATTTAATAGAAAATCTTTCAGGAAGATTGGTTGACGCAACCGGCGACCCAAGGGCTGGGCGTTTCCTCGCTCAGCGAGTAGCTTTGGCTATTCAGCGAGGAAATGCGGCCAGCATTGGGCACGCTACTGCATGGGCCAATTTTAACACTTTTTGTAAATATTAAGTAGCTTTTCTATATACTCTTTATAATTTATATAAGAAATAAATTATCTTTTGTCAAAAGTTTTTGGCCAAAATTAAAATACAAATTGAGACAAAATAGGAACTATTTATACTATTACATATTTTTTAAATTGGCTCTAAATGTGAAGTATAAAATACCGTACCTCAATATAGCACTAAGATCGGGACAATGTAGAGCCACACTGAGTAGGTTTTGGCTGGATACGGGCGTGGTCGGAGTGGACGCACGGCTCGCGGTCCCACCGAAGAATGTCGCCGACATTCGTTCCATTACTGTCAGTTCCACATCCAGATGGAAAGGAGTGCATTTTATGCTGAAAATGATACAAAACTGACATATAAAAACAGAGGCAAAGCTCAAAACCCCCCATTTTTGTTTGGTACCCTTTTCGTTCCGAAGTGTATCGTGTGTCGTTGTGTTTTTAAGAGGATCTTGCAAATTGATTTGATTTACTGTTATATACCGAAAGATGTAATAAATTTATTAAACAGGTATCAGCAAGCACTGAGCAACTTAAGACTTAAAACTTTGACTATGATGTCTGTACATTTTAGATATGTTGAGAGAAAATGATTCAATAGGCTATTGGGACATTGTGTTATTTGCTTGTATTGTTGGTTATTTCAGCAGAAAGAAACACTGCTGGACCTATTTTAATAAAGTTTAAATACAGGATAGCCTGCACTAAGAGTTAAAAATAGTGTCATAATCACGGTGTGAATAACATAGAATTTTGGATCCTACAGAACACACCAAATCGAGTAAAAAAAATCGATGCATGTTTGTATGAATCGATTAATAATATTTGGAATCGCAATCGATCATAGTATCTGTCAATTTAACAAAGGGCCCAGATTTAGACCCAGGTAAATAGAAATTAATAGAAAAGGTACATACACAACATCAGTAGTAGGGTAGACGAGTTTCTTCTCACCAGCAACGCGCACAAATTTGGAAGTCTGTTTAAAGTTCAGTCGCACGTTAGCCCGAGCTACAGAGCCATGCTGGCTGGAGTCGTCATCGTAATCTGTCAAATAATAAGATAGTACATTTGAAGTGAGGACAGCTTGGAATTACTCCTTGACTTACTGCACCAGGACAAAAATGACTTTTAAGTAGTGTTCTATGTTGCTGGGACCGCTCCAAGTCCATTATATATAATATAATAATACCAGCCCTTTTTAATGTACCACTGTTTGGCACGGGTCTCCCCTTAATACGAGGGGGATTCGGCCATAGTCTACCACGCTGGCCCAGTGCGGGTTGGCGGGCTTCATACATCTTTTCGACGGATTCTCTCAGACATGGAGGTTTCCTCACGATATTTCCCTTCACCATTTAACCACTAACCAACTTAGCTATAACTGCTCTGAACATATGTTACTAAATATACATTACCTCTACATTCGAAGTGTATCAAGTCATATGTTCTTGGCTTGTATTCGTTGCTATCATCAGTGGGATGGTACAGGCACTCCTGGACCAGCAGGTGGCGTATGGACGCCTCGCACAACGTCTGACTGCCAAGCGACGTCACCTTTTCGCTGCCATCCACGCTTATCTCCGATGTTAGTAGCCTGCAAAGACAACACATAGAAATAAAGATTCCTATTAAAGCAAAGGCGTGAAGTAAGTTTGTGTGTGTGTAAAAATAACAGAATAGGTAACATGCGTATTTCTTAATACTGATATATTTTTTTAAATAAAGCCACAACGACAGCAGATATTTCAATGTCAAGTGACGTCGCTGCCATTGTTAAGCTCAGGTGGGACAGAGAAAGAGCGCGGCTCTACTCTCTCTCCTCTTTACTAGCTTTACTAAACATAAATGACCGCTATTTATGAAAATAATTCGAAAATTCTTGCACAATTATAGTATATCATTTATAAGATTTTTTTCTTATGATATAATACAACTAATTTTAAAAATGCCCACATAAATCCATATCTGTAACCAGGTGTGCGTACCCATAGTCGCCTCGCTAGCCCATGTCACGTGGGGCCCTACTAACCTTAGGTGATTTCTTCCTGTAGCTCTATTCAGAGCTTCATTGGCGGCGGTGAAATCGTCAATAATAGAATACGGCTCTAAACTGTCGTAAAACTTGTTGGCGACCTCTTGCATTTTGGTGGCGCTAGACGGTAGTATACAATCCGAACCAATTAATGTTGGCACTAGAATATCCTGCAACAAAATGAACAAATAGATAAAATAAGTATACTTACATAAATATATTAAAAAGAGCCAGAGGGAAATATACCTTATGCAACAGAACACAAGACACTGACGCTATCCTGAGACTAACGTGGGATACTTCAGCTGTTGGATCGCCGTCGATATGAGGTACTGAAAATAAAAAAGGAAAATGCATCATTGAATAAATAACGACAATAATGACGATCTTTTTCACACTCAATAAAATTGAGTATGATAGAACAGGAGAGGTATACCTTTCTTGTTGCGTTTGATCCGCGGCGCTGCAGTCGGTATGTTCATACTAGACGTCATGCTGACGCTCATCGAACTGACGGATGACGAGAAACTCTCGGACATTTGGTTGCCTTGTGACGTCATTGGGTGGAACCTCTCGTTGTCTGTGTCACCCTCCTCTGTCAATGGAACATAATTCATGTTATTTTATGACGATAATACACATTAACACTGGCATACACACAATTTAGCAGTATATTAGCACAAAGATTTTACAGTCTCTCATAAATCATAAGAGAAATCACATCGAAAATGAGCCACATAAAAACATGATGGTAGAAAATTAATATGATTTTCTGTAAGTCTGTTTATTCAATCATTACGTACAAACTATAGGACTAATTTGAACGGAGTAAGCATTATTTGATAGCCCACGTTTAAACTCAAACAATTGAATATATATCATAAGCTATGATGAGCTATAATGATTGAGCTGCCGACTAAAACCAATAGACGCGCGGAACGGTGCCGCGGGCAAAAGCTAGTCGAATCAAATCTTACCATAGCTCGGTCCAGACCAACCATACATCCCTCCACTAGGTTTTGTGCTCTGCTTCTCCAGGTTGCCGAGTAGCTGAGCCTCAATCAGCTGGAAGTCAGCTTGCTTCATCGGCTTGCACTGCACGTTCATACTGCTCGGACGAAGGGGTAAATTGCTGTAAAGGAGTAATAAATAGACGTCATCATCATCATCATCATCTTCCGAATGAAGACCTACTCTAATAACCGCCTCACCCAATACACGCCACTCTGGGCCGTCTTCCACTTGAAGGATCCAGTAATTTCCAGCCACTTTTTGCAGATCAGCACTCCACCTGACCACAGCTTAAAGGCATGAAAACGGTAGCAAAAGCTGTGAAATTTCACGAGTTCATGAAATTCCCTTCATTCTGCTTGGGTTTGTTAGTCCGGAAAGACTTTTGTAACACTTCTTTTAGCACTGTCTTCTTCACAAAATTAACAAGAAGTGATTATCGACTCTCAACAGAGGATATATTATTCCGATGCAGGGTGAAATTGAAAATAATACTCCATATAAGGAACCAGAGGCTTAGAATAATCTAAGAGGAGAGGGGGGCGAGGCTCTCTCATCTATCATCCACCACTGAGCAAGAGAACGGTAAATATTTCATTGTAGTATTGAGGTTAGCAATGTTTCTGAAGGCAGAAGTATCATTGTTCAAGCTAAGCTACTAAAAAACTAAAATCAACCGAGCATGATATGATCAACATGCTTTTCGGTCACCGTAGACAGAAAAGCCAAGAGTATGGATAACATACAACAAAACATTACAATACCTTGTGTCTTCCAAATGCGGTTGATTCAACGCATCCACCAGCTCAATGGTCGTATGCAACTGTCTCGGCGATATGAACACTATGATAGATCCAAACAGCATTTTAATCTCGACCTTAGGACCCTCAACTTCCTCTGTATGCTTTATCTTCAAAGCCAACTCTTGCTGTCCAGTTAACTTGGCAAACAGTATAGGCTCAGGTTGATGGATCTTTTCATCTGGCGTCATTTCTCTGGATTCCATTCGGCTGGTAGCTTCGGCGATGATCTCTTTAACTGGGTCTTGCTCTATCGTAGTAATAACGCTTCTAGTTTCATAAAATACATCTGAGAGGGTACTCTGATAGGCCAATTCTGGTGTTTCAACTTGGCTACCTTCCGTTTTGTCAGCTTGAGAAGAAACAGACTTCTCCATGATGAGGCTACGAGCCATCGTTCGGAGTCTCGATGGGAATTCATCTGTGTATAGGGTGACGCCTTCAAATTGGATTTTTTTGTTCGTGTATGTTGCTACTATGTAGGTTTTGGGTTTGTCAGGGTCGGTTGTTTCTGGTGTCGGTTCTGAGCCGGCTTCATCGAAATAGTCGATACTGTAATAAAAGTGTTTTCTGAATATTTATGAACCATCTCTTTGGCTCACAGGTAAAACAATCTATCTTATAAACACATAATTTTCAACGCATCACATTCTCGAATAAAAACATTGATTCTCATATTAATGCTACTTAAAAATTGTGTTGCATTACACCACGATTATATTAAAAATATACATTCTTGAAGTAATAGACAAGTGTTACCAAATCATTAACATTTAACGCATTGTTCGCCTAATAAATAAATAGACTAAATCGTGTACAGAAATCATGTAGCAGTACATATAAATTTCATTCGTATTCCGTGGCCTTACGACACGGATTGCAGTAAACGTTTTCGACAATAATTAAATTCCTTGCACATCGCATGCATAAATAATATTATAGACCTTGAAAGTCGAATACATTTGTTTTATACAATCAATCGCACAAATGAGATGCCCTATTAGGCTGGACAGGGGAAGAATTCCCCGGGAATAGCCAAAATGAACTGTCAAATCAAAATTCACATGGCGGATTTTATAAACACTTGTCATGGTGATTTCTAACAAATGTACGATCCATTTTTATCCCGGGAAAGGAAAGACTTCCTCCGGGACAGTCAAAGAGTCCACGCGTACGAAGTCACGGGCACATCGAGTAATTAACATTTTAAATGACCAGTCGATCTATTGTGTGACAGAGGCGAGATATCATCAAGGCTGTTAATTCGGCGCGTTAAGATTATTCTAATCAGTTGTTCAAATAAAGGTCAAACGTGACACGGAAGTTGGGCGTACGACTACAGTGTCAAGTCTCGGTTAGGACATTTGCCATACTGCTAGTCTGCTAGACTCATTCAGAAATCATATCGCCGAATTCACATATTTTAAACATATTACAAACATATTTTAAATTTACGGGATGATAACTTTTTAAGCCAGGCGGCTCAGGAAGCACACTATTTTGAACAAGTATTTAAAAACTTTCAAGTCATCTCGTAACGGTATTATTTTAAAATTGTACAAAGAAATGCAGTATACAGGGCGCGGCAAAGATGAAGGCTCTGCGCATGCTTAATTCATAGAATAAATTAATTAATTTTACTTGCGCCCAATATAGTTGCAAGGGCATGTTCGCGTAACGGTCGTTTTGCACCTCAGTTGCACATGCGCCGTTTGCGCATCGCACGTGATTGGTCGGTTCGTTGCTCGCACCTAAAATTGTCGCCTACCAAGGGTGGGACGGGGTGTGGTATATTACTGCGACATGTAGAAAATATAAGCAAACACTCACCTTTTAATGTGCAGCTCTAAGGCTATCCCTCTATCACCATTCTTGGGCACATGCTCTATCCTTATCTTCGTGTTCACGAATTTCACTTTCACACGACTAAGAACTGAAAATGATATATAAATATTTTCGTATCAGCCATTGATCTTCACAAGTATAGATACTTCTCTTCTACAGTCATGATGCAAGAAACAAATATGATATTTTTTCAACTACAATTCAATTTGCAATTTAATTTACATTTTTGACGTACTTACAGTTTAAATGTAAATTTATGGAAATATAATAATTTTGAATTGATTAAAATTAATCATGTTTTTTTACACCAGCCCGGAAGGATCCTATATTTTACGGAAAAGAACAATTTATCAGTTCTAATTGAATCAATCAGGTGAAATTGTTCCAGTATTTTTTACTATACTGGAGGTACTAATGGCGTCAAAAATTAAACAAGATGTTTAGCTTTTTTTTAATACGTAAGATTGTAATGCCTAGAGCTGCAACTTCATACAAATGTGATTTTAATACAAATAATTGGTTGTTATTGCTATCACGTCTCTACTGCTAGTCTATAGCAAGAAACATAACCAGCATACCGGTTTATTAAGCATAGTACAAATATTATATTTGCTAGGCTATACAGCCTATT
Organism: Pheosia tremula; assembly: GCA_905333125.1. Lineage (NCBI taxonomy): Eukaryota > Metazoa > Arthropoda > Insecta > Lepidoptera > Notodontidae > Pheosia > Pheosia tremula. The sequence goes on from HG995415.1 coordinate 6,301,622, forward strand.
TAGCAGCCACCTTTTCATTTCATACCATAATTTTCTATGTATACTCACTTGAGTCTATGGCATGTGCAAACATCTCAATGCCCTCCACAGGATGTGAATCCTGGGGTCCATCCTCTTCCCGGAGACAGTCGGCCGCCAGCTGCATTGATGAGGACATGGAGGACCACATGGACTCCAGCATTGAGGATACTGTTAAAATAAATAATACTATTACTGACAACCTGACTAGCTTAGTTGGTAGTTCACCTGCTTTCTGTACCGAGGATCACTGGTTCGAATCACAGTTGGGGCACTTTGTATGATGAGCATGAATGTTTGTACCGAGTCATGGATGTTTAGAATCTAAATAAGAATTGGTATACTGCATGCTGGCAAGTTTTGCTTAGTTTGGGACCATGTAGTTAGCGTGTTCGTCTGGTGATATTATTAAAAGTCATACCAGCAAGGCTTATTAAACATATTTTGAAAAGAAGTAAATAATATAAACCTATTTCATCTTAATGTTCTTGTTGTGGTTTTGTATTAGTAATTTATTTTAGTTGCTTAAAGTCAGTAAGTATTTTAATTTCTATAATAACTTCAGCTAAAGTATGCAATACATCATATTATTAAATACCTAGGTACATTTTTAATTAACACCAACATCATTTGTTTTATCAGTTGTCACCGCATAATCGTCATAAAATTTACATAACAGAATGGACAGTTCTGGCATACAAAATGAGTCTTAAGAACTATATGAAAACATAATAAAGTATACCTGGTTCTGATCGTACTTTGGGCTGCACAGTAAGCGACAGCCCATTGACTTGCACAAGAGAGTCATCTTTGAATAATGTCGACCATGGAATAGTTACTGTGATTTCCCGCATGTGGCCATCCACTATCTCCAATGGCCAGTTCTGTGCATCTCCCAACTCATTAAGTGCCTAAAATAGTTTTGTTATATGAGCAAGGGATTAGAAATACATTAATAACAGTTCACATTGAAATATAAATTCATTGATGTTTTCTTAAGATAGGCATTGTGGTAGTACAGGCCTTTTCAGCCTATAAAATAAACTATGAAGTAATTTGTACATTACAAACTAAGGAAAATGAATACACTATTAAGAAACAACATTTCTTTAGATAAAAAGAAAATTTTAATGATAAGTCCTTCATTACATTCAGAGCTCAGAATAGTGCAGAGCAGTGCAGCAGATACGATAGTGACGAAATAAGATCACGAAGTGAGGTGTCCTTTGTTAACTCATGAATAACACGTGCTGTAAATTGCGCACTTTTATTGGCAACCAAGTGTACGAATCTCGGTGATAGCATCGATTTAAGGCGTGGTGGTTTCTGATATACTTTTCTTAAGATATAGAGCAATGAATATAAAATAAACTCACATCACAGTCAAGGCTAACGTCGCTAACCGTCCCAGTACCATTGTATAAGTCCACACTCAGCTGATCTAAAGTCAATTTCTCCTCAAGGAAATTACCAAGATACCGTTGTAACAGATACCTGCAGGCTCGCTTTTTAATACTTTCAGACCATGGTAGATACCACAACATCTTCAGAACTTTAGAAAGAGCATTACACTGAGAATTTTTATTTTGTGCGTAATGACTATTGTGATTTGCGTGTGATTGACTTGCGAGGCGAACGTAAATAAACATAACGTTCCGTTACATGCAGCAAGTTGTCAGATGTCACTAATGTCTTTCCTAGATAAAAATCGCGAGTCAGTGCCAATTATTTTACACGACAGCGAGATAGACATATACAAAATAAAATAAGGCAGAAAAGGAAAACGATACTTGCTTTCACTAATATTTTCGGAAATAAAAATAAGTATAATAAAAAAATGATTTTACTGTTTAAGTACGCCTTAAAATCTAGTTACATACATTAGTAAATCTAAATATACGGTTTTAATTTGGTTTCAATGCATTTGTGCACAGAGTAAAGCATTAGAAAAGGTGTTAAATTGTCATATAATTATAATCTTAAATATAGTTTCTTAAGTATAACTTCGACTATACACTTATATTTATGTAGATTAATTTTCGTTAAACCTTTCGCTGTTATGTAAGTCACTACGGTAAAAAGGTAAGTATGATATGGGTTCCTTGTTATCATTTTTATTTACGGTTTCATAATTGTCATGGCCACAGGTGTATATACGCAGGCTATATATTACTATCCCAACATTTGCTGGCAGGTACAAACAACCAAAGAACTCATTATGCCCAACTCCCTCATCGGAGTACGCAAAACTGCTCGTATTGTTAATAACCAGCAATATCTCCACTCGTGACACTTTGTAGTTATCTGAAAACCATACCATTCAATATATAGGTTTATTACGTGACACTGGCAAAATATCTAAACTGGCAACGTCGTATTACTATGTTTATGGACATGTTTTGGCGGGAAGTTGTACCGTGAAGTTTTGAATTATTTTCTAAAAATGTGTTCCTTTGATATTAGAACGTGTAATATCTGTGATTGTGTGTTTATAAACGTGCACGATTGGAGGAAATTCTTAATAATAAAGTAGTATAAGATGCGAAAATTTACTCACCATCATCACTTTTGTAGTAAATATCTAATATTCTATGTAATTTAATTTTGCCCCAAATCTTTTGATCGTAGAAAAGCATTCTTTCTGAAAAGTAACCGTCATCGAATAATAATGAAATCATTGAGACCAAATAGATAATTTCACAAAAATTGGGTGCATTGCATTGAGACGCTGCCTATTTCTTCTGGGATTACAAAAGAAACGATTTTCAAATTTCGAGTGACAGCAAAAAATGCAATTTTATAAGTTAGTATTGGTTATGATTAAATTTCTGGACACGCTGTTTTCATATCATCATGTCACATCCATTATTTTATTTATAATGTGTATTTATTGAATGTTTTATTGCTATTAATTACTTGACATTGACAAAATACCCGCTTATTTGTGAGTGAGGCCATTTTCATATCTATTTTATTTCATCGCATTTCATTTCATAAGGAAAGAAAGAAGAAGTTAGTATTGTGCTGTCACGCTTTGCCGTTAAACTTTTATTGATGTTTTACCTTTGCAACTCCCTAAAGCCATCAACATTTTATAGTACGGATATCCAATCCCCTGTATTCTTCTCATGAATCTGAACTCTTGTGTTGCATGAAGTAAAATTAACAAAATTATAAATATAGGGAAGTGGCTTGTGGCCATATCCACGGCTTACTAGCTAGATAATAAGATATGCCAATAGAAGTCTTTTGTGTGATAATGTTAGTGGTTTGTTATGTAAACTCGTCTATTGTTGGTAATTCAGAGAAGCTATCGGTATTAGTGAGGTACCTATTATGGTTTAGTATTTTCCTTGTAAGTGTCTAGTGGTGTCGAATACATTCCTTCATACACACGCGCTTATGTAAACTAAAAACGCAGGTAGACGCCTGGTAAATCTTAATTAGCAACACACATGTATGAGCCTGGTTCATGTAAATGTTCAATCTATTTTCAATACGTACATATGAAACAAGAGAACAAGTGGACTTAGTAATAAAACGTCAGAAGTATATAAAACAAAATTACTGTCTATAATATAATAAGTCTTCTTCAAGGCAATACAAAACGAGCTCCTGCGGCAATACCAGCCCAGGTTTCCTTAACAATCTGCTCCACGTAGTGAGGAGGGACGAGGAAGCCATACTCGTATCCGGGTAACTCCAGGGTGTAGGTGAGAGGTATTCCAACAGCCCTGGTCCAGTCCCGAGAGGTGCCAGTTGTGTAGTAAAGGACATTGGCCGCGTTACCGACGATGTATCTGTCAGCTTTGTCTAGCGCTAGATCGTCGATGGCCGACGCCATGTTGACACCAGCGAGGTGGAGGACTAATCCGTTGGACGGCAGAGTTCCTGATAAAGATGGATTAGTTTACCTGAGCTGTTCTGGGTTGAACATCATAGAGGCATAGAGACTAATTAACAAACACGAACTGAAAGGTGTAGTGAGGGACAACCTGTCTAACCTTGCACGCTTCGCAGAAAGCCAGTGTAGGTGCAAATGAGTGTATGTCACGTTCAACTATTATTATATCATTTATCTTCCAAGTGGATACGGAGATGAATACATTTTAAGCTTTAGACGTAAACTGTTTGCCTAATACGCGTGACTAATCAACATGTAGATTGAAGAATTTGATGATACAAGAGAATGCTTGGAAATACTCACCATTGTTACCCCAAGCATAAAGGAACATATTTCCATAGCTATGCAAAGAGATGTAAAGGGCAGTTCTGTCCAGGAATTGCAAGACCACGTTCCTGATAACTCTGGTCTCAGGCTCAGAGAAGGCCGAAGGGCCCTCGTAAATGATAGAGCAGGGGTTGGCGCTGGCCTCGCTGGTACCCCAATAGTGGTCGAAGTTGCGATTCCCGTCTACTCCAGGGCATTCGTCAGCGCCTTCGTGGGACACGGAACGGGTTTTACGCCACATGCGGTCCTGTATTCAAATGAATAATGTTGTAGGTTATACCTTAGGTGCTTTTATGAAAATTAAATCCTTCTGTCATTTCTACTATAACTTAAATTACGAGTAGGGTCAGTTTAATTCAAGATATTGTGTACTTCTCGTTCATCGGTCAAGAGGTGACTCGAATACTTTTTCAAAGCTACTAGTTTTGTCGTGAAATTTTGAACCGTAATATAGTAGGCAATAATTTATATTTTTAGATCTAGGTACATACCTATCTAGGAACAATAAGTAAGCTTCATCTTACTCTAACTCAAAGATCATATCTACTTACATAACAATAAATCTTATTACCCTTCATTTGTTTTGAATAAGCCGAATGCTTACGCAAAGAATGTATGTCAAGAATAGCAATGAAGTTTCAAGTTATATTAATTTTATAAACAGTGCCCAATTAGATGCACGGAAAATGTTATTCGGGTCAAAGCAGACGATGTCATATGTGCCATTTGTTAGTGCGGTAGGTCAAGGAGAAGAGAGCCTAAATTGACAGGTATGGGGCACAGAGATTCGAGGGCAAAACTGTTTTTAACTTCCAAATATTATACCTTTTCATTTTTACCAAAAAGAAGGTAATAATGTTAGACTAATTTGGAATCACGCCCGCATCTTCGCGTAAGAAGTATGTAGGTAAAATGTTAAATAATTATTTACCTCGTCAATAGAGTATTCATAACCATCAGGATTAGCAAGAGGAATGATTATCCAGTCGACTTCCTCCGTCAGCCTATTATCGGCAATATCAACAACAAGTTGATTAATAATGTACAGGGCTACAGGGGTAGTGACCCACTCTCTAGCGTGAACCATAGCGTCAATGACGATGACTGGTTTCCGAGCGACCTCGAAACGGGTGGTGGAGATCCTCACGTACTTGATCTGGCGACCTTCGTAGCTGAGGCCTGCGTTTATGACGGTCACGAGGTGAGGGTACTCTTGAGCGAGGCTATCCAAGTACTCATTAATCTAGAAGGTGAAAAAGCGTTGATAAACGATCTCAATGATGTAAAGTAAAAGATAATTTAAACAATTTTGAATAGCTTGAATTTGTTGTTCAGTCTTCAGTCCGAACTTTTGATTTTTCATGAGATTGTAAGCAATCTTACCTCGTCATATCTATAGTAAGTGTCCCAGCTGATAGAGCGACCGCTTCTTCTGGCAGCTGACCTCTTGATTTCGATTTCAGTTTCCTCCTGACGAAGGATGCTGTGGATGGATGCAATGGCGTATTTTGTTTTATGCGTTTCTTACATCAGGGCGACTGATTTGATTATGCTTTATTCATATAAGTTTACATATAGAGATACTTACTCAGCCAAATTGTCAGCAATCTTCGTATAGGTCATGCCTCTCTGGTCGAAGTACCGCAGCCATTGCTGTTTCTCCTCAGGGGACAGTCTGACCACGGCCTCGAGTTTGCCGGACGATGAGCGGGCCGCAGGGGTAGCTGAGAGAATGTCTAAACTAGCTTCCAACGCTCTGATTTCCTCGTTAAGACCAGCCACACGATAGAGCTGGTGACTGCAAGACAGTTAATCTTAAAGCTTTGATAATAAATAACTATGGCCAATTTTTTGTGAAATAGTCATGCACTGACATATTTTTAAGAGTATAGATAAATGATAATAAAGACACACGTACCCCTCATATTTGTCATGGCCCGCCTGGATCAAGGCGGCGGCGCACAGGAGCAAAAAGACCACCAGCCGTGCCATAATGCTGTCACTCGGTCAGTTATTCCACTGCTTGTGCCCGGACCGGGAGGGTTATCTTATAGCCTCCGATTAGCGTAATCCTTTTGATAGTATAGTCTCATAATAATTTATAATTGTTTATTTGAGTGCTACCGGCAAACGGATATCAGTTATTAAGACTATATTTTTATATCTACTTATCTGTGTAGTAAAATTGATAGGTATTTTTCAATTATGATACTTAACGTATTCCTGTACTTTACCATCCTCAACATAAGTATCTACTTACCCAATACATTCTTACATTAGCGACACGACACAGAATTGTTCCGTTTCCTTTATAACTACATAAGTATTTATTTTAGTATGCCTAATATTTATGTAATTTTATAATTGGTAAGTAGGTAGGTATATCTGCCATTTTTAAATAATCACTAACTCAGACAAAGAATTGATAGGTAGATATAGACAGGGTGTCACAGACAACATTTTGAAGCACAAAAACTAAGCCGACTTATGTAGTACACGCGAATTAAGTCCTTAAGTATAGGCAAATTTGCATGTGCACCTACTACACAAATCGGCGACAGTCCGCCTATATTATTTCTTCGTCTGAGCCTTCTAAGTAATGTTTCGTTGCCTAAAATAAATTATATGTATATATTTTCTTATATGAAGAAGGAAAAATCTGTTTTGGTTAATGGTGGTTGGGAAAAATGAACATAACTATATCTAGTGACATAACTATATATACTAGGTACTCCTTCGATTTAATGATTTCTATGCCTAAGTTATCTGCTACATACTATGCTGTGACGATTCTAGAACAGCGCCCGAGCCGGTAATCTGCATAACTCAACTCTTATCATTCGGTATCAATGTGAAATTTTACGACAGCGTAAATTCTGTTTTCTAAGTACTACTTATTTATTGCAGAGCTTGTTCTTCTTTTTTTTATTAAAATAAATACTTTTATGCTTAAAAAATACTATTATAATGACGAGTGGTTGGTTGTCAAATGGTTGTAGAACCTATTATGATTGAAGCCATAAGTGTATAAAAATATGCTTTATATACCTACCATGTGTTTCCGAAAATAATACTAAAATAATATATAATAATAATTATTAAGTACCTACCGAAATAATTAATAATATTATTTTTTGGAAAATTAAAACAGCAAGATAACAACATATTTTAATTTATTATACCTATATGAGTACTAATTATTAATTAGTACGGAAACTTACAAAATTTATTTCACCATTTTATATTGTACTAACTGTCCCGGCGAACTCGTACCGCCCAGAATCAAATGTGTTTATTTCCTACTATTCGGGGTGGCGACAAATTCAAAACATCAAAGCTCATAAGAATCGGCCTACCAGTTCTTAAGGTCTAAATGGTGTAACTGACACGACTTTGTTTCTTATATATAGATGTACCTAATTAAACATTTATGTCTTTATACAATTTAGATTTAAACACAAACTTCCAATATATTTTCCGCAAAGTTCTTTTAAACCCTGAATGTCTCCACGCATATATCAAAGGGTCACATAAGCTGTTGGAAGCTCCTAACAAATAGAGCGGTCCTAAAGTTAACACTTCTAAAGGAATACATTCGTAGCCGTTCTTCATAATATCACACTTCACGTACATTATCACGGCCACGTAATAAGGCGCCCAGGTGCCTACAAAGCACATAGTCACCAAAAGTACAGTTTTAACTGCTTTTAGTTTACTTAGATGATTAGCTGGTTTTGATCTAGAACAGAATATTATTTTTCTAGGACTCACTTTTACCCTTTCATTGTCCTTAATATTGTTTCTAGCTTTATCGAAATCAGATAATTCAATTACACTTATTACTGATTCAGAAATGGATATAGTAACTGTAGAATTTGAGGCATCATCATTGAAAGCTTTGTTGGTATGTCCGCTGCTTTCATGGTATTCTCTGATCTTGTCAACTGTCCTTACGGCACTGCGCAAGATGAGGAGATAGAGGATGCAGACCATAATGATGACAGAGAGAACGACGAAAGATAGCATGACGAGTAAAGCTGGGGGGAACACTGCTATGTACCAGCATCTGAAGTCCCTGAAAGAGCGGCCAGTCCATCCCATTGCTGGCAACATTGATATAAATATTCCTGTTGAACATATTGCATGTTTGGTTTTCGGATTCAAAAATCAGCAAATGAAGAAAGCTATCAAATATGAAAAATGACTGAATGTACAAATACAAAGCTTACAACTTAACTACAACATATAAGTAAGTAAATTAGTTGTACAACAAGCTTCTTCAGACTAATAATGTAAAAGGTTATTTTTGAAACTTCTTAGTTAGGGGCGATAGATTATTTTGATAATCTCAGGGTGGGGTGAATTTAATAAATATCAAGTAATAGATATTATTATATTTCCTCCCTAATTTATTTTTATTAGTAAAATATTTCACAATATTTAAATATACTTATATATACACTATATACTACTTACATTGGTGTTATTGTCATGGATTAACATATGAAATCATCTTTGGAATTCTGTTCATGCGATATTGATTTTATGAGCCGGTACGGCAAATATACTTCTGAACATATTTGTAATAGTACATTCGAACAGATTTCTGGAATCCTTTGTGCCACCATGCATATATCAAAGGATTTAATATGCTGTTTAAGAAAGCTAGTGTCGGCAAAACTCCACCGAGTAAGGTCCTATAGTGCATACAGCTGGGATTCGTCAGCTTGTCCTCGCAAAACACGAAGAAGATTACAGTTACGAAAAATGGGGTCCACGTGAATATGAAACTTCCTGATGTCAACATAACTATAGTTATTGCCCTCCATTTATTAGGCTCTTTAATCTTACGTGTAATGGAAATATTGTAAGGCTTATTTATATGTTTCGTTTGTGGATTTCCAAATTCACCATTGAGAGAATTTTGGTCATAAATGTTAGACTCGACAGTGTAAACGCTCGATGCGGAATCATAAGGAACTTGACTCGTTCCATTGTCAATATTTCTATTGTAGTGGGTCGTAATTTTGTTAGCATTGGTGATGTCATGAATGCTATTACATTTTGCTGATTTAATCCTTCTGGCATTATTGTCACCAATATTGAAGGATGAGCTTCTAAATAAAACATCTGGTTTCTGCGAAGATTTGATTGACTGCGCGCTAATTGTTTTGTTGTGTATAGTACTGCGGTGAATATACAATTTTGATTTATCTTTTGACTCAGCGTTACATCTGAGATTTTTAGCACCTGACTTAAGCTTGCTGACAGTTTTTAAAGCTTTTACTAAGATTATTGAATATAGAACACAGACAACAATGATGGGCACTATACTAAGAAAAGAGTTGAGAAGTATTAGAGGACCGGGAAATAGTGATACGTAGTAGCATCTAGTGAAGATCAGCTCTGTGTTAGTCCATCCTGTCACTGGCATGAATCCAAGAGTCACACCTGGAATAATGGTTAACACGGACACGTGAGAAGCGAAGATAACTACAGTAATTAAGTGAAATAGGTACAACAGAATTCTTAGAACTAACATTATTGTTTTTTTACATGATAAAGTTTAGTGTAAAGGTATGTTACGTCACAATTAACAAATATACTTCTATCTACACATAAATAATCCACACAACATACCAATAATCCATATGAAGAGTATACCGATTCTGACTCTAGTGGTGTTGAACCATCTCTGGTAGTAGAGCCCGTGGAGGATGTAGATGTACCGATCCACGGCGATCAGGCCTACGCTGAAGATTGAGACCATGGCTGGGCATACTAGCATACCTAGAACACAATGAATGACTGCTAGATTCGTGAGTATAAAATATGATACGTATTAAACATAAAATTAAGCTGAATATTTTCTTGTAATCGATGCTTGACTTAAGCCTAAATTAGTAAGGCAAGAAGACTCCTCCATAGTGAATTATCGAAGATTAAAGTAGGTACGTCCTTACTACTATTTTATTTTGATTATTGTAGGAACCTTACCAATTTGGAAAATACACAAAGGGTTGGAGCTCACGGAATTGTCAACCGTAACCCCAAATATGATGGAGAAGCCGATGATGGTGTCTGCGAGGGATACATTGCCGAGGAGGAGGTATGTGCTCTTCGGTTGTTGACCTGCCAAGAAACGGTAAATCAGGATTGCAAAGTTTAATGTATAACTGGTGATAGGTTTCGGCCGTGGCTAGTCACCACCCACTGAACAAAGCCATGTCGCCAAACGGCCTAGCCGTGTTCCGGCATGATGTTCGGTGTTGCCATTCATGGATGGCGGGTCAGATCAGTTGCGCTGCATGTGCCTAGTGAATGTAGCGTCTCTATCTACTGCCGCCTTCCTACCTAGGCAAGTATGCTCCATCGTAGATCTCATCGTCACTTACCATCAGGTGAGATCGAGATCAAATACTTGCCTATAATGTAATAAAAAAAAAAAAAAGAATGATCTGTAGAGGGATGTAAAATAGCGATAGCTCAGTGTTTTGTTCTTGTTTGTATTCAAGTAGTGTAAGTTTAACCATGCCAGCATAATTATAGTATGGTACATAGTTTGTATTAAAAATAGACTAAGTAGTTTTTAATAGCGCTAAATTTAAAGTACCAATATTGCGGATTGGGTCCGTTATTTCGGTCGATTCGAAGTGAATATACAAATATTAAACAGTTTAAGATTTCTATTAGCACAACGATCATGTCACATCACTACTTAACACGATCACGATTTAGTTCCAATTGTGACTCCCTTTCGAAAATAGAGTGACGATGTATGTTGAAAAAAATATCAAGTAACATTAATTAATTTATGGAGAGAAATAATTGTAGTAGGTGAACTTTGGTATACCTACCTACGTACTAGATTGGGATCTCAAAACAATATAGGCTCAAAAATGTTTTTAGCGACATTGGGTCTATATTTTTCGTAGTCAGTATACACTGATTTATTATATTACTTTTTGAATAAATAGATTTGAATGACTTCAAAAGGAATTCCAAGGCGATAATGGTCCACGAACTAATGTCCGCGGTCACGTGGTTTGTTAGTTATTTCAATTATGTATGTTAATAAGTTAAACAGTGGTGTGTTTGTTGTTTTAAGCCGCAGAGTGAATATTAAAAATACCTACTGGGCAATACTTATGTGTCTATTGTATATTTTTTGTTAAAAATATCGTAATGGAGGATCTGACTCTGATGTGCCTTCGTGAGAAGACAATCAACAGGCAGAGGAGTTTGACGCAATTTCATTTCTGCATAAGAACAAATTGTAAAAAGTTTGTACAATTTTTAAATTTTGAAGTCCAAATTGTCGGCCATTTAGCTTTCATCCAGAGTGATGTTTTTTACAAGTGTATTAACATGATTAAATATATTTTAAAATACCTTTTTTCAGTATCAGCCCGCTGGATATAACCACAGTTAAATTACTCAAAATAATCAAGGTTCCGAGAATGTACGCCACAGATTTATACACCATCAGTTGTTCTCTCTCTATCGTTCTATACGCTTCATACAAATCAAACAAGTGTATTTGAGTCTCTTCACTTTGGTTTAAATTCGTTAAATTTAAATTAAAATAATCAATCACTTGATCTAACGTAACGTTTGATTTAAATTCGGAAGCGTTCACCTCCATTTTTTAATTTTATTTTTTAAACACCATTGAGCAAATGAGTTGATTCACGTTCGGCTCAAGCCGATTCCGCTGTTCGACAGCAAAGAATGATGTCAATACAGAATCTTGAGCATGGGACTAAACTGGTAGTTTTGTTTGTTTTAATGAGACTATTTACATGTTTTGTCGTGCCTTGATGTGCGGTAGACACGTCATGGTTGTGAAATGTGCAGCGAATATATGGACTAAAAAAACATATATAAGAATTATACAAATAGTTTTGTAGGCTTACATTTTAAATAGGTTATATTAGGAAACTAGTTTACAATGCGGCTACGTTAGATGGTACCTAGGTACCAACTCAAAGATCTCTAGCTAGACTATTTATTTAAGTCAAATTATTTTAACATTGAATTAGCTATTCCTATGTATAGGCAGGTATAATATTTAAAACTGAGCTAGGTATATGAACGCAAATGAAGAAGGTAAACAGGTACGAAACCTCTTAAAATATTTAATATATATACCTACCTATGTATTATTTTCCGTCTATGGTTAGCACCGTAATAATATTCGGCTGTTACAACCAATTAGTTTCATTACACACTCGCGTTTGGTCTTGAATACAAATTCAATGGGGAAGTTTGACAATAATAGTCTGCATGACAAAGAGGAAACCATTTCAGGTCTATGCATAGTCTATGTAAATTTTCCCACACTGTGAGCCTTCAACAGATTGTAGACTTAGGTAAGATGGTACGTGGTACCTATAGACAGAGGTAGTTGCCAGTACCCCTTTCCCCCAGTAATACGTTTGTCCCCCCTTGCAAGACCTAATAACATTCAAGTAGGTAGGTATGTAGAAAAAAAAAACTTTGCATGGTGCATTCTACTTTGCTGAAACAATATTCTAGAGCTTATTTTTTTGTCAGTAACGTGCCTTTACAGTCGGGTTTTTGTTTGTTTTTAATAATTAACCGAATGTTGAATGTTCTTCCGTAAATACCGAGAGCTACTCTTTACGGTAAACTAAAATAAATGCATAGAATTACCCATTTAAGAAGTGCATTGACAATGTCGTAATGTTTGTATTAATACAATGCAAAGATACACACTGACGAAGAGTATATTCTCAAATTTTGCGCCAGTGTAGTGGAACCGGATTTACGTTTCATTTCATGCAAGAACATTACATTTCACTTTTTAAAACTTTATGGCTTTCATAGTATTTGTCTATGATCTTGCCAACAACAGAGTCTGAAAAGACACCAAACCAAAAAAAATTTTTTTTTATTTGATTGACTTCATTTTTCTTTGTTACCTTTTAAGGGGGAAGCGCATGTTCAGGTTGTAAAAACCGCTTACAACACCATAAGGTTTGTAAAAACCGCACCTTTTACCAACTTTATGGTTAACTTAAATGTGTTGTATCACTTTAGGTATTTTTTTAAACAAACTTAATACATCGAGACATCCAATGCAGAATGCTAATATCGCAAAACACTAAATTACATCGTAAAGATGTCCATATTTTTCGTAAAAAAATAAAAACCATTGACATTTTGAATTTCGCGCCCTGACCTTACGCTTCCACCTTAAAACATTATGGCATGGATATATTTGATGTTCTCTATGTATTTTTTTTTATGTTTATGGCTCTGTCTTTTTGAAAAAATCTGCCAATGTCAAAGTGAGGCGAATACACACGTATGACGTAGATAAAGAATGAACATACTCTATCTACGAATACACAGTATATACTGGAGAGTTTGACCAACGAGATGCGCGAAATACGTCTGTAGTTCACGGTTGAAGTGGATTTCTTTTGGTGGATTTTCTCGAGACACCTTCAGACTTGACATTTGACTGACACTGACATACGACATTACATGCTTATGAAATGAAAGTCAGAACGGAACGTAGTTTGTTGTAAAATATTTATTTATTCCTAAACTTATCTAGTTTTTGTATAAACTAATTATATATAGGTGGAGCAAAAATGTTTAATTTATCCCTGTTAAGGCAGTTTTCGAGGTTTGTGTCAGAGATTTTAAGTACGAGAAGGACATAACCTATAACCTGATATTTACGTTTTTGGTTCTATAATATATTAACCACAGAACTATACTTTATACATAGAAATTAATGTAAATAATTGTTATTCCAGGTTAACAATATGTCCAACTTCCAAATTACAAATCAACTCGAGGAGTATCAGTATGGCATCGACTTTGCAGTTTAAAATTACAGAACAATTATGGTGAGTTAATTTTTTTGTAGGTAATATGGTTACCTAACTAAAATCTATCCTATTCGGCTGTTACTTCTTAACTTGTTTTGGAATATAATGTTAGTAAGTAGGTAATGGACCAAAGAAGAGGTTTGAATTACATGAAAGGTGATTAGTTCAGTTATAGTCAAGTCAATTAGATTTTGTGATGGATTATTATTATACTTACATACAAAAACTATGGCTGTTTTTTTAAATCTCTTACTGGATTAGAACTCAATTGAGAAGATCAAGCAAGAGTAAGATAATCAATAGGTCTATTTTTTTAAGTTTTGTCCTGTCCTGCTTATACTCAATGAACAATTGAGTTTATTTTAGTATTGTTATTGATATCACAATCACCATGTTCATTAAATATTTTACTTATAAGTGATAATAAAAGCGAAATATGATTTCAGGGCTGAACCATTGAAGAAAAAGAAAAAGATGGATCCAGCGATAGTCAAAGCACGTGAGGAACGACGCCGCAAGAAGCTGGAGAAGCAGATCAGAAGGTTGGAGAAGAATGCGCGGCAGTTAAAGCCAATTGACGAGATGGAGGCACCCCTTGATCTGATGGATACTATTGGGTGAGCCAGGCCATACTATTCCACTATTTCTATGAACTTTGAACTGACAATGAAATTATGTCTCTAATTCTGTTGTCTACAAACAATGTCTACTTATATAAAATTTTACAAGATTGAAAATATTTGTGTCTCACTTATATAGATAACCCGCATGAGACATCTGGCATTACATTTAGTTGCCACGTTTGGGAGCCACGACCCACAGACCAAACTACACTCAGAGATCCAGATGTTGTGTTTGGTTCTTGTTGTCCGTCTGTCAGATACACTGAAAAACAAAGGCTTATGAGCCTCATCATACACTGAGGGTTAAAAATATGAAAAATAGCAAGCAGTGTACTGACAGTCTTCTGAGAGAGAAGAAGTCACAAGAATAACAAATTCCTGTCTATTGTTTTGCTCACAACCATGGATTCCTTCCAGAAAACGAAAAAGGCGCCTGCCAAAGCTGTCTGACCAGGAAATGGAAGCTCGTGCCCTACTACAGAAGGATTGGACGAGGTACAAACGCGAGGAGTACATCGCCAACGTGGCCCGGGTGGACAGGATCATGGCGGCGCAGAGGCGAGCCCTGGACAAGCTGTATGAAGAGTCCGAAGACCTGTACAATGAGGCTATAATGGTGAGTTTTCATTTTAAAGTGTTGACCATGAATGCTACTCAAGTCGGGGCCTTAACTGATCTACTTCGAAAATGTTTGATCAATACCAATTAAGTTTACAATTGAATGGATAGACGGCTGCCTACCACGGAAATTATATTTTAATAATCACATCTGTTAAGATGTTTTTTTTTGTCATTATTATCATGCTACGTATTTGCGAAATTGATCAGTTAAGTTCTTTACTTGACCCTTGTAAAGTTTCGAGATTGTGTCCACCCTGACAACTTCAAAGGGTGCGCAATGTTGTAAATACTGCGATTGGGGGCGGGTTTTTTTGAGTTACCCTAACGATGCTGGCATTCTTATTACATGAAGCTTCACCTTCTATTTTCCTCAATGGGAGGAGGTTTCAAGGGAAAAGAGGTACTTACTGACTCGGGGTAGTAGCAGCACTCCAGGATATCACCGCACCACACTTTCCTAGCCGGGGATGACTCTAAAGGGAGATTTTGGGGGCGAATACACACACAAACATAAATAAATACGAGGGAATGGAGAGGGCTCAAAAATACGAATAAATAGATAGCAGGGAGTTGCGAAATCTAACGTAAATTCAATAATTATTAACACGAACGAAAAAGCGTGTGGGTCGCGCGCGGGAATCGGATTTGTTCTCCTTTCAAAAAAATAGGTCAGTGTTGTCGCTGACGAGAAATTGTAAGGAGTACAAAAAAGGTTGCAACAAAAAAGAAACAATTAACGAAATTGTATTTTACCAGTACTAATACGAAACATACCCCCGCCCCTGAAACCACCGTGATCAGCAGAAACACAAAAAATAGGAGAGGATGGGAATAGGAGCGGAAATAAACTAAAACTAATACGCGAAAACGAGTGAAAACAATGAGATTAGTCCTCTACATAAGGTAAAGGAGCTAATTTAACTACTGGTCGTTTATAGACCCCGTTAGCTGTACGCACCTCTACCACGCGAACTATACCGTCCGGACCGGGAGTGGCTGACACGACGCGACCTTTGGGCCAGTACAGCGGGGCTGAGTCCTCCTCCTTGAGTAACACGAGAGAACCTACTTCTACGTTTTTCATGGGCAGATGCCATTTAGCGCGAGTTTGAAGCGTATGTAAATATTCACGGTGCCAACGGCGCCAAAACGTTTGATGGATGGCTTGGATTAAGTTCCATCGTTTGAGCGATGACATGTGTACATCACCCAGGGCGGGCTCGGGAAGAGAAGTCAAAGGCTCCATAGTGAGGAAGTGTGCGGGAGTAAGCGCAGTAAAATCGTTCGGGTTTGAACTGAGAGGGTGCAGCGGTCGCGAATTGAGACACGCCTCGACACGAGTGAGAACAGTATAAAATTCTTCGAATGTTAACAAATGGGATCCTATAATTCGATATAGATGAGTTTTCACTTGCTTCACTAGACTTTCCCACAATCCGCCAAAATGGCTGGCGAATGGAGGATTGAAGTGAAATTGAATGTTTTGTGTTACACAAAAATCATTCGTAGCGCAATCATGCGCGTGCGATTTCACAATACGACGAAGTTCGTTGTTACAACCGATAAAGTTTCTACCTTGGTCACAGAAAATATCTGAGCACCTACCGCGTCGAGAAATAAAACGCTGTAGGGCAGCTATAAACGCGGCCGTTGTCATCTCACTAACGAGCTCGAGATGACATGCTTTTGTGCTCATGCACACGAAAACCGCTATGTAGCATTTGATTGCGGGCGCTTTGCGTAGACGTGACGATTTAACTAAGAATGGACCACAATAGTCCACACCTGTCTTCGCGAAAGGCTTAACTTGTTGTATCCGTGGGACCGGTAACTCCCCCATGACTGGCTGCATGAGCCGAGGTCGGAGTCTATAACAATCGGCACAACGAAAGCTGACGGTACGGACGACACGTCGAGCGGATAAAATCCAATAATATTTTTGGATAGTCGCAAGTAATGCGTTGGAGCCGGGATGTCCAAAAGTAACGTGATAATCACGAACGATAAGCAAAGTGAGTGGAGCATTAGCGGGCAAAATAATCGGATGTTTATTTTCATAAACCAATTCGGACGATTGTAGGCGTCCACCTACACGAATTATACCTTCATCGTCTAGGTACGGAGACAATTTGCGAAGTGAGTTTGAGGGCAACTCATTATTTTTTATTAAAGAAATATCTTTAGCGAAATATCGAGCTTGCGTTTCTTTAATACACGACTTGAGAACGTTATTCAATTCACGGGTTGTGAATGAAGTTTTACACAGAGTGCGAAGCGACGGATAAGTGAAACGAAAAACATATGCAAGTACACGCAACATTTTTTTAAGTTGAGAAAACTTAGAAATTAAATCTAAAATAATATTCGGAGGGGAATCCTGTACTAGTAATACTGGACTACATTTCTGGTCCTTTAAGGTGAACACGTCAGCGGGTTGCGACGGCCACTGATCATCAGGAACGTGTAGGAAGCGTGGTTCTTGCCACCAAAGCGAATGCGAAACTAGATCGGCGGGAGCGAGATACATGTAGCCGTTCACGTTCACGATATAAGGGATCGTGATTAAACTTACGTTCGAGGGATTCGAAACGTTTAAGTGCGACTGCGCGGGAATCGCCTAAGTCGGGTGGGAATTCCTTAAAAGGAAGAGAGACGACATATTGACCATGTTCGTCGCGGGAAACTGTCTCACAAAACATTTTTTCGCATATTTTATCGTCAGCGCTAAGAACTTCGCGGGATGGAGGCTCTTCGCAAGACCAAAAATTTTGTACGATATTATCGAGACTTGTATCAATATTAACATGGAATGAGTAACAGTCCCGGCGAGCGAGGTTACTCACACAGACCGAGCGCCTGCGGTGCACGAAAGTGTGACCCATGAGTGACCAACCGAAAATGGTTTCGAGAGCGACGGGTGTGCCGGGAGGTCCGATTATTAGGCCACCGAGAATAATGTCACGATAGACATCGGCACCTAACAACATGGAAACGGGAGACGGGATACCAAACGTGGGATCAGCGAGCGTGAGTTTGCCCACGTGAGACCATAACGAAATCGGGAGAGGTTCGGCGGGAATGTTGCCTGTGATATTTGGAATACATTGAGCTTGCATCCGTAATCTGTGTGTACCTGAGTACGAGGATACATCGAGATCGACGACACCGCCTTCGAGTTGAAGCGCGACACCGGAAATACCGTGTACTGTAGTACTTAATTTACGCCTGGGTAAATTTAAAGTTTTCGCTAAATCTATTGTTATGAAGCTATACTGACTGCCCGTGTCAATTAACGCTCGAGCGTCGTGTAACTGACCACGAAAGTCGCGAACTTTCAATAAAACTGTCGACAATAAGATTTGTGAATCGATATTCGGTAGCGAAGTAGCATAACAGCTGATCTGCGTAGCTGCGGAACCATACGTGGCGTTCGAGGAGGTGCTATCAGCATTCGAACCGTCACTCATCGGCGCGGGAGGCGACGGAGACGTGTCCTGGGGTGCTGTACTACTAGCGGGAGAACGATCAAAATGCAACATCGAATGATGTTTTTTAGAAGAACAAGTTTTACAAGAAAAAGTCGACTTACAGTCTCTCAAATAGTGATCTGTAGCTAAACAATTAATGCAACATTTTAATTCTTTAACCGTATGCAATCTTTCATTCGGTGTTAATTTATAAAATTTCGGACATTTAGATAAAACGTGGGTTGCTTTACATAAAACACAAGGGCGCGCGGAGTTGGTAACGTACAAAGTTACTTGTTGCCGGGGTTTGGCGTGCACCGGAGAGCGCTTAGCTACCGTTGGAGCGAGAGGTCTCACTGATAGCGGGCAGTTCGAGTGAGATGGCGCGAGTGCAACGGTACTTGGAGCGGCGGCCTGGAGCGCATTGCAACGTTTGCGTAGAAACGTTATCAGTTCATCGAACGTAGGGATTTGATTATCATTATTTAGTTCAAATTGCCGACGGGATTCGGAATCCAATTTATCCAAAACAATGTTAAGCAATAAAAATGACCACTCATCTGTAGGGAAATCCAATGCGTTTAGCGCATTTAGATTATCAACAATAGTGTCTAGGAACGTGATAAGGGAATTCAACGAAGTATTATTGACGGAAGCGTTAGCTATGTGCCTATAGTGCATAGTAGCTATGTGTCTTTTATTATCGAAGCGTTCTTCAAGTAATTTCCAAGCGACGAGGAAATTAGCCGAAGATAGGGGCAAGTGTTGAATAACTTTCGCTGCTTCTCCGCTCAGAGAAGAGCGTAAAAAATGTAAACGTTGGACATCACTCAAATTATCATTATTTATTACAAGAGATGAAAATAATTCTAAGAATCCTGTCCACTGTGTGACGTCATCGCCTGAGAAAGTAGGCAGGGAAATACGAGGAAGTTTCAAACCATCATCAAAACTATTATCTTTCTTAGGTTTAGCCGAGGAGGAGGGCTGAGCACCGTGTTTTTGTTTTAAATTATAGTAATTATTTTCGTATCTTTTAAATAAGGTACACAAATCATTTTCGGAAATGGGCAGTGTAACACCGGTCGCGGGCTGTGCGACTTGCGTTAAGATATCATAATATAATGACTCGACTTCATTATATCTATCTAATTCACATTGAATACGAAATAGATCGGATGGATGAGGATTTTTAATTTCAATTAAACTATCGAGAGAATTACATAAATTACAAAATTTAAATTTCGAACGTAATAATTCGTCCGCCATTGTTTTCGCTTGTGACCGCGTAGTCGTCATAAGTTTACGATAGAATTTGAATTTCGAATTTTATATCAATATGAAATTAAATACAAATTACATTTACATAAATCGGGTTTTATGCAAATATTACGGGAAAACAATACGAGGATGATGCAATAGGGCACAAATTTAAGCAAACATTTTTTTTTCTCAACATGTGGGTATATTGGAGGGAAAACAAAATGCGTTTCTGCCGAACGAAATTAACGAAAATAGAAGGATTTTTTAATGAAATAAGAATGATCCTGGGACGAAGGACCATGTAAAGTTTCGAGATTGTGTCCACCCTGACAACTTCAAAGGGTGCGCAATGTTGTAAATACTGCGATTGGGGGGCGGGTTTTTTTGAGTTACCCTAACGATGCTGGCATTCTTATTACATGAAGCTTCACCTTCTATTTTCCTCAATGGGAGGAGGTTTCAAGGGAAAAGAGGTACTTACTGACTCGGGGTAGTAGCAGCACTCCAGGATATCACCGCACCACACTTTCCTAGCCGGGGATGACTCTAAAGGGAGATTTTGGGGGCGAATACACACACAAACATAAATAAATACGAGGGAATGGAGAGGGCTCAAAAATACGAATAAATAGATAGCAGGGAGTTGCGAAATCTAACGTAAATTCAATAATTATTAACACGAACGAAAAAGCGTGTGGGTCGCGCGCGGGAATCGGATTTGTTCTCCTTTCAAAAAAATAGGTCAGTGTTGTCGCTGACGAGAAATTGTAAGGAGTACAAAAAAGGTTGCAACAAAAAAGAAACAATTAACGAAATTGTATTTTACCAGTACTAATACGAAACAACCCTCATTAATGGTAAGCCCTCTGTATGGGAAACTGGCTTCTGCCCGCGGCACCACCCGTGGTGGCTTGATGAAACATAGCCTATAGCACTCAGTGATAAAGTAGCTTTCTGTTAGCCAAAGAATTTAAGGAATCTGATCCACTCGGATCAGATTCCTTAAGTACTTTCGGAGATTACCCCCTACATCCAAACTTACAAACATTACCTGTTTCTAATATATATTTTAAAACGAGTGAGTGAGATGTATACAGTACTGATTTGTTTCCAGCCTGACTTGCAACTGATCCCATTTACAATCAAGGGCCCTGTAGCGACACCACCAATCAAAAACTACGAGTCGCCCGATGGAGAATATGTAGATGTGTCTAAGAAGTGGGACAATTAGTGTACTATAGGCGATTTATTTAGTTAAATAAACGTTATTATATTATAAACGCTGTTATTTTAAAATTATACAGACAAAAATATAATACTGATATCTTGCTTATATATTACAGTTAAGTTTAGTTCGTGAACCGACAGAATCGGCGCGTTATTTGCTTATTTTACAACTAGCAAATCCCGGCCAGTTGTCACGAGTAAATCAGAAAATAACAGAATAAAACAATAATGTTTTATTCTTGCGTTTTATTGTTTCGATGGACTTACACTAATTCTATAAGGTCCATACTTGGTGATATCTTGGTTAAATTAAAATGGTGTGACTACATAGTTTTGTATGCAGAATCTTAAAGATTGACACACTATTCAGCATTGATCATTATATATTACAGTCGTAAAACCATTGAAGGATAAAATCGATTTTCATGCATGAATGGTCACAAAATATCCCATAGCAATTTACTTGCTATCAAAAGATTTTTATTTCCTTATTTTTTTGTAAGTGCACCCTCGTGTGCCTATGTGTTCGGTGGAAGCGTTTCAGAATTAAAATATTATGTGCTGTCATGTAATATAAAAAATGTTTTTTTTTGAAAGTAGAAAGTAAGTATGCAGCCTTAGAATAAAATTATTTGTCAAAATAGAGGGGAGCATATTTTTTTTTATATCTCCTAAAGAAAAAAAAATGTGTTTATTATTACTATATTGTTAAAAATAAGTACTCACATAATGAACATTAGACCTATGCCTAAAAATATTTAGTCATATTATGATTTTTAATTTCAGTGACAATAATTTCTCTAACTATTTTAATGACTGTATTTAAACCAATGATATGTGATAACTGGCCGGATCCTGCCAAGGAGAAGCTGGTCTACGTCATCAATCCTATAGAAGCTGACCTACCGGGACATTGGGTTCCACTCAGTGTCATCAAGAAAGTTATAGAGTGGCGTGTCACAAATACCATACTTGTTACGCCAACCACACCGAATTTAGACAAATTTAAAATGATATTTACTAAAAAGACAAACCTGGATATTGTGAAGTTAAAAAAAGCGATAGCAAAACCCTTTAAAAAAGAAAAGCATGAATCTACTGAACGAACGGTTGAAGATACAATCGTGACACCTCAATTATTATTACTACCAGCAGGGGATGCTGGTAGTAATAATAATAGCGATGGTAATGGTGATGGTAATCACTATGGTAATGATAACGGCGATGGCAATGGTGATGGTAATCACTTTGGTAACGATAACGGTCATGATGATGGTATTGAAAATAATGATGGCCACGAAGAAGAAGGTAATCAAGCAAACGCTAGTGAACAGGAGACAACTACTAAAATTACTACCACCACAGAGCCGGAATCCGGAGATCCATTTTATTAGTTCGTAAGTTGTAAAATTTAAAATATGGTTAAAAAAAAATACCGTTTTAATGGCATCGATTTTTTTGTCAACCATAACCAACTGCCAGTTATATATATTTTGAACTCATTTAAAATCCAATATTCTATGTTCTATGGAATGATTCGATGCTTATACATCTCGAAGACGCGACGCCCGGGACATAAGTACTATTCATAATTACATAATAATACTAAACGCGTTGCTGAAGTTGTGGGTGTCCATCTCTGAGGTTTTTTAGTGTACAATCTAGGAACATTTTTTTCATTCACTGGGATTTTGACAGCTGCATGAGCGAGATCCATTCCCATCCCCTGTATACACTTAGTACCTACATTGTTGTCCCTTTCCGGTAAAAATACGCAAAGCGGCCTCTCCATGCAACCCTATACTTAGTCAGTGGTGCCGCAAAAGGACTCTAATCGACTGAACTATACGAACCTAATCCTAATCGTTTATTAGGCATTATTTTTAAGACGAAGGCATGGAATGCAGTATAAGTAAGTATTCTAGCATAGAAACCACCGCATCATATCTACTTAAAAAAATAACAACAATGTCTATTGATGGATGAAAAAAACACGGTTTGTTCGTACCCGTTTTCGAAGAAGACTAGCAGCAATTTTCATTTTAAAAAAAAACACGAAATTGCTTCTTTGAAAAAAAGTGCTGATGCATAAATCTTGCAATTCACTCAATGCTTGCACCTTTTGTGTTGCCTTTTAACAAGCAAGATATTTTTGTAAATTGAAAATTAAAAAGAAAGAGTGGCTCGTATTGTAACTTTTTTAAACACAATGATTTTGTGTTTTTAGAAATAAGATTTTAAAATATCCTCCCTCATAGCATGCTTAGGTGAATTGATTAATGATCGGGATAGCAATTTATCTCGCCCATTTATAAAAATGCTTTAGTTATATTATTCTAAGTGAAGAATTACAAGTGGTTTGCGTGTATATGGATAAATAGGTACGTGTGCGAACTCCATATTTTGTCAGAACGAAATATTTCTATTTAGATCAGGGGTTTAGGTATTTTGTGGGAGGCGCGCGTCATCTAGGTTTGTTGTTGACTGTACGTATACAGTGGGTTTTTTTTACCTGGGCGTTGATGGCTAAATCCGAAACTGGGGAATATCGAAAAACGCTCAAAGGGTTCTCGAGACTGATTTTGATGAAAATTAAAACTGCAATATTAGATTTTTGAAAAAAGAAAAGACACGATGTAGTTACTGTGTTATTACACCATCCAATAATATCGCTATAATAACGATCAAGTTCTGTAAAGTAATGACATACGAAAAACCAAAGACAAGGTCTGGATAATCCTTTAAGCATTTATCGATATTCCCTATAGTTTCGGATTTGGCCATCCACACTTACTTGAAACATTCAATTCTGTATATACACCTATCGAGCCAGCCTCAAAGCACTACTAGAATATACAGGTAAGGTATGTAGGTACTTATATATCCCTCGTATATATATCCGAGTTCAAGGTACATTGAAGGCATTTGAAATCGCTCTTTTAAATGCAAATAACAATAGACGGCAGTGCATGGATGGATTATAAAACCATCAGTTCTTAACCAAGTGAAACTATCCGTTGAAAAATATTAAAGCACATTATAAAATTATGCAAATGGCGGGCGGTCTGCATCCGCAATTATTGCACTGAAAATGATTGCGCCGAGTCTTACTCAAAAGAGCGAAGCTTTTCATTCCGGGGATAGGTTGGTACCTAAATCGTATAATGACAAAAACTATCTGCCACACTGAATACACCATTTTGTACCACACAACCTGGTTATAGAGTCGAATATCCTCTAATGAGTGTAAAATTTTGTATCTTATCTGAATTGTGGGGACGAGTGTCAACATTAAGGTGACTGAAAAGAATCGGGCCTTCGCGGAGGTCGTTTCATGAAATTTTTATAGCGGTCCCTTTGAGACGAGCTCGGGTTTAAACGAGGAACTATTTGAATGTCCCTAGTTTACTGGGTCAAGTGGTCTATTGATGATGAGGACATGACACCGGAGAGCCCTAGATTCGTCGGCGACATATCCTAAGGAACGTATGTGCGACATACTTAAGTATAACTGTTTAACCTGATGCTAAAGAGAAGGAAGTATCCATAGAGATGGCTGTGGATTCGATTACGATTACGAACGTTGGCGTATATTTCTATTCGCGCGCAGAATACTATTCAATCCGAATTCCAAATCCATAAAAAATATGAATAGGGGTGATGTCACTGTTCAAATTTTTACCGCCATACATACAAATAATACGGTGATGTCACATCCATTATTTTATTTATACTGTGTATTTATTGAATCCAATATTGCTATTAATTACTTGACACTGGCAAAATACCCGCTAAGTTGCGGGTGAAGCCATATTCATATCCATTTTATTTCATAAAGAAAGAAGAAATAATACGTTTGTAAAAGTCTCACATAGTGCTTTCCTGTCTTAGAGACGACTTTTTTTTAAATCGATGAGCACAAAATTTAATCCACCCACGAAACTCCATAGACTAGAAATAAAGTCCTAAATATATTGAACGCATTCTTATCGTTGCGTGCGAGGTAAGGTCTATTATCCAGATGCTAATAGGCAATATCGACCCTGCCGAAAACCTATGCGAGAGCTTCCATCAAATAAAATATAGTTCTTGGCTAAAATGTTATCACACGTACCTATCTAATATTTCTTACTCTATTATGAATTTATTAATAAGTACCTATAACATTTAAAAAGCTTGTGCGGATGTCATTTAAAAGTTAAGAAGTTACATAAGTAGGTACATACGTTTCGGCTTCTTATTTCAAATTTATTATTGAAGTTAATGCTCCAAGCATTATCGCGAGCGCCAAATAAATCCTTAATTTCACGCCTGCTCTCCGGAAGTAATTCAGATTCAATTCTGTTCGCACTTGAAATAGGAAAATATAAATCATTGAGAACTGCGGGGTCGGGGATTCGATTAAGTCGGGATAACTTTTGGCAAGCCGATGGGAAGGAGAGTCACTTGATAATTTTAGGTGACGCAGTTTCTGCCGGTACCGTCCGCGTCGGCGAAACGTAAAAAAGGGTGTTAAAAGTTTCACACCTATGTTCGTCAGCCTGTTTCATCGTAGCTCCCGAAATAATGGCCTGAATTTAATCTGTTATTTTTTCGGCCATACTTGAAGGATGGTATCACTGAAATTATTGAGCGGTTCTTATCCCAACATTAAGCTTGCAGGTATCACAGAACAGCTGGTTTAGGGATCTATGCCGTAGAAAGAGATTTTCCACAACCGCTCGTCCGAATGAATAGAAAAAACGATAACATAAAAATAACGTTTTTAAAGTGTGAAATTATACTCCAAGACCGGTGCATACCTAAGCGCCCCCGACAAATTATTGTAACTATTATTTTACACTTTTCAATGTTATTTCTTTCTGTATCTGTTAGGTTAAATACTCATAACTATGTATGGAAAAGACTAGGTACTAACGTTTAATTAAAACTGACTAGTTCTATAGGTATACTCCTAACACGACCGAAACGGACGTTTTAGAAATCTTCTGTGTTGTCAGAAGCGTCATAAGTTATGCGATCTAGACATATCACATGATAAAGATTCTTCAAGTTACCACCTAATTTATATCGATGCAATACCTACTAATATTTAAGTGTCCGGGATCGTACCACAAACGAGAAAGTAAAACGTAGAAATATCTCAAACAAATATCTTCGTTAATTAAAAGCCTCGATTTAATTGCAACATGCAAGTGCTCGAGGTGAGCGGAAGTGGTGGGCAGGGAGGGGGGCGGAGGTGGACAGTTCTGTGTTTCAGGCTTAGCGCTCAATTAGGGCGCGTCGTCCGTCGCCGCCTGCTTGCTCACTACTTAATCCGTCAACTATTCACGTTTAGAGATGGGATTGGTTTAGTTTAGACGATCTCAATTAATCCGGACTAGAAATCTTTTTTATTATTTCCAGAGTTAGCAGTTTGTGAACAACTCTCAATTAACTTATTTAATTGGAGTAGGCGTAGGCATTTGAACAATTGACATAAAAGGCTATTGCGTAAAATGAAACTGAAAATGGTTTCTCTGTTTTTTTTTTATGTTTATATGGACACGTTGCCATCCAGACGTATTCGTCCCTTTTCACTCGACTGCTTTTATTTTTTACATAAAATAATTTCTAAAAACATTGTTATAGAGTTACAATTCGAGAATCGCTACGTTATTATAGTGGTGTGTGTAGCTCATCTCATAATTTTTTTCTATTCACCTTTTTTATAGTTTTGAAGTGTTTTTTTCTGTCTGCCCAGGCATGCCGCCCACCTGTTCATTATCCCGCTAAATATAAATGTTATTTTATACTGTAATCTTGTTTCGTAATGGCTGGAGCGTCTTTATAGCGCTCGCCCTCAGAAGACGCCCCGTCGAAGACGATACTTAAAGAACGACAGAAGTGTAGTGCTGTAAGGATCGTCTTCGACCAACGGCACTAATCAATTGAAAAAAAACCTTGATTAATGGTTTATTTTGTATGTAAGCTTCCAAAAGGCACGAAAAGACCAATAACTCTTTTGCGTGACTGTACCACATACAATCGAGATAAAAAAGCTATGTAGGAAGTTGTTGTAAGGAGAATATTCCCTCAAGAACAACTCTTAAAACGAGATCATATTTAATAACGTGTAAGTAATAATAACAAGTGATTAATAGGTTATGGCACCAATGAAAATTACGCGCGCATCACCGGGCGGAGGGGCACGACTCAACGAAATTATCTTTGCATGATTTGGTATAAATTAAAAAAATATCTGCTGTAAAAATTATTACTGGCAGTGTGAAAGATACCTCGTCATCTTGTAGTGAAGAAATTGAGTAATTAGTTTATGGATGATACTATATTTAGCCCGCGACTACGTTCGCGTAGACAGATATTAATAATATTTCATTTTTTTTGTTTTATTTTCATAGACAATAACACTGCACCTGTGATAAAAAATACATATTTTTAATTTAAACGGACATTGTCTTAAGCACAAATCAGGCTTAGTTTAAAGAAAAATACAAAAAATTACTTTCTTGTATCTTCAATGTATATATTATGTATATGTGTGGAACTACTTACCTATTATATTATAAAACTAGCTGTTGCCCGCGACTTCATCCGCGTGGTATTTAAAATTTTTGTCTGTCTGTATGTCTGTCTGTTTGTTCCGGCTAATCTCTGAAATGGCTGGACCAATTTTAACGGGATTTTCACTGACTGATGTAACAAGGAGTAACTTAGGCTACTTTTATTTTAGAAAAAAAAATAGGATCTCACGAAAATAATTTTTAAAACCAATGTTGCAGCGCAGCGCCTGATTAAGTTTGATAGCACCATTCTGCAATGCGTCCCGCGGGATCAGAACGTGCAATCAGGCTGTTGCCAAAGGTTGTCTTTGTTAAATACCACGCGGACGAAGTCGCGGGCAACAGCTAGTATTTTATATAAGTGCTTGTAAATGCCAGGGTAATAAGTCATTCTAGGTACTTAGTGTTATTTCTGCTCAGATTTAGATTTGCTCAGACGTTAAATTCATCACTATAATCAAAGACTCTATACTTAATTAAAAATAAACGAATATGGAATTTGTTTCCAAAGAGCAATGCTGAAAATGTGCTTTATAATCTAAGCTGCGACAGACAGACATAGTCGCACCACAATGGTTCTGATTTTAACAATTTGGTACGTAACATTGAAAGGGAAAATTATCTACGTACTTAAATTCCTTATAAGTATATACTTTTCAAACAGAGTCTCAAGAACGTCTATAAACGAAGCAAATTGATGGTGTAATAGGTGCCAAGTAAATATTTTAATTAGACCTTCGTCACGGAAGGGACGCGAAGAGGAGCGCTTCGCAAAAACTCGCACGTGTAAGGTTGCGGGCTTGGGTATGTTATAACATCAGCGAGTCTTGCAGCTGGAAGAAAAAGTAGTATAACACTATGCTATCGAGCTCCTGAATTACAATGTACTATATCTGCTTCACAATAGCGTACCTAACAACAATACATCGGTACAGTAAATTAATTACTAAAAACACTACTCAACAGGTTTGTACTTTCGAAAAAAAATTAATACCAACGTTGCAGCGCTGCGCCTGATTAAGTTATATAGCAACAATCTGCAATGCGTCCCGCGGGATCAGAACCCGCGAGCAGGATGTTGCCAACGGTTGAGTCTTTGTTAAATACCACGCGGACGAAGTCGCGGGCAACAGCTAGTATATATAATAAGAAAGTGATACCAACAGAAAAATAAACATATGTCCACACAAATTATGATTAAGTATAGTATTTGTAAACTAGAGTCTACCTGGAGAGCCCGCAGCCCGCTCAGTAGTTGGCTGCTACGAAGTGGCCAATGGAATGGTCCGTGGTCTTCCAAATTAATGTAAGCAGCTTTTTCATCTGAAGCAAATATTAATAGATAACGATGATCTGATAAGCGCAGATGCTAGTGTCCTTTTTCAGTTCTGAGGGTCTCTAGCTCGAATTCGGGTAGGCATACACTTTGTGATGATGAGCACGAAGGTTTGTACCCTAGTCATGGATGTAAGTAAGTATTAGGTATATGTTGGGTTTCATTCCATTTTACGGCACACATAATACAACCGTTGCTTAGTGTGGGATCGTATAGATATTATAAAAAAATATTTAGCTGAAAACACATCAAATAACTACACTTTTTATCGGTAAACAGCAGGTTAATAGAACGGCATTACTCTGACGTCAGAGCGCATCGCCACTTTGAAAGAGCCACCCAGAATCCCATTAGTGTGTCTGGTTGGATCGCCTCGCGTGTGTGAGGAGCCTCGGTAATGTATGTGTCGTTATAGACGATTTTCAGGTGAGTTGGTAATAATGTTGGACATTGGTTCACGTCGGCGTCCCAGGGGGCGCGCGTGATCCGTTTACCAACATTGGGTATGTTGGTGTCACACCGTAGTCAATGAACCTTGCATTCTGGAAATTGTCTAACTCAGTTTCCGATAGTAGCCCATTTCCCTGCTTTCTGTAGCGAGGGTCGTGAGTTCCTAGTTAAGGGAAACGTACGATAAGCACAAATGTTTGTACTCTTTGATATGTTTGGATGATATATATTTATATAAGCATCTGTTTATATACTGTGATCGCCCCAGTCATGTATATAAGGTGTCACAATAAGTGTAAAATATTTTAATAGGTCCATGGGTAGGCTGTAAATGTCACATTCCCGAATATTTTTTTTTTTTTTTAAAAAACACTACGTATTAAGTAAAACGGTACTGGCTTGCTTTCTTAGAGAAAACTTTACGGGACTTTCCCTGGCAAATAGCTGATGTAACAAGGAGAAACTTAGGCTACTTTTATTTTAGAAAAAAATAGGCTCTCACGAAAAAAAAAAACTAATGTTGCAGCGCTGCGCCTGATTAAGTTTGATAGCAACAACCTGCAGCAACGCGTCCCGCGGGCTCAGAACGCGTGAGCAGGCTGTTGCCAACGGTTGTGTCTTTGTTAAATACCACGCGGACGAAGTCGCGGGTAACAGCTAGTTTAATATATACTCGTGATCGTTATGATCTACTCGAGAGCCCCTAAAAAAAATTACACAATATTTGCTACACCTTGTACATGTACGTTACTCATACCACAAGCGTTGCTTAATGTGGGATCGTACAGTCGGTGTATTCGTCTCACGATATTATTAGTTAATCTGTACCAATATTTGGATCGCGGTTGGCAGATAACATTTGTATAAATATTGTTAATATGAAATTTGCATTGGTATTACAAAGCACTTTCAATGAAAATGTATTATAAATTGAATAAAGTAAGGCCGATGATAGCCTAAACTAATTATGTATACCAAAACCAGAACAATCAAGGCCGTAGGCAGTTGTACAGGGGTTCAACTTTTTGTGGGTTAGTTTTTTTTGTAAGTAAACACAAGTGTATGATGCCAATCTCGTTGCGGTGTGACGTGCAACCCGGTTCGCCCCGGGGCCAGACCGTGCTAGCTCCCACATTACCCAGTCACGTTTATCATCGTCCCAATAAACATTTTCTTTCCATAACGGTATAGTTTAATGAAACATAAAATCTATTGAATTTCAATGATAGAAATTGTAATGTCAAAGTCATAGTCAAATCGTTTATTTCGTATAGGCCACGGGGGCACTTACAAACTGTCATTACATTTTTTTTTCTTAACTCTACAACCGGATCAAAACTTGATCTAAACTGAGAAGATCCGGCGGGAAACTCAGCGGACTTGTCTTTATTTTTTAAGCCATTATTTTTATAAAAAAGAATGCTCCAGTTTGGCGCCATGCGAGGCGCACACACGCTACACTTTAACATTATAAATCCTGATATTTGAGCGATTAGTCCCAGGCTGCTTTATCATCCAAATACCCTTACGACATAGATTAGTTTTTACGGTTGTTTTAAACTTACTAATGGGCAAATCTCGGATTCCTTTGGGAAGTTTATCATAGAACCAGAATATAATATGATACCTAATGTTGTAGCTTTTAAAATACTCCCAGACATTCGAATATGTTTTTTCTATGGAAAACTAAGGGAAAACTTGGTTTATTTTCAAATGTCCATTAAGTGACAGGCGGACAGGCCAAGGACACGCGTGCTGGCAAATGGCCCGCGTAGAAATAAACAGGAAGAGTGCGAGTAATGTCAATGGCGTTTTGTTGTTGATGTTTTTGTTTTGAGAATACTATACGAGTACTACTAGCGTTGTTACGTCACAGGTTACGTCATAGCTTCGTGATCTTTTTTTTAGGTTGGCTATCAGCTACAAAATAGTGTTATTTTTGCCAGTGTCGAGTATTTCTTGATGATTTTTCTCGAATTATAATTTACCCCGGATGATAATGATAATGTTGATGACGATGATGATGAAATGAATCTCCTATATCAGTAAAGCTGTGAATACTTTGCTGAAAATGTATCGGGCATCTTGGGAGAACTTGAAAAGTCAGGTTATACTATGTTATTTCAATTGCCTTCACTCATGCAAGTTTCTAAACACACAATAGTCAATATCCCACTAATATTACATACGATTTATCAAAGAAACACATTTATTGGAAAATAAAACAGAATTGACAACTTCACGATTCAATTTCCCGCCAAAAAGTTTTCCTTGTTACTTGTGTACTGTCGTCGTGTAATCGCCCCGAAATCCTATCAATAGACAATATAAATGGATGCTGTAACGCACCACAGATTACACGATTCGTAGTGGGAATATTTATCTGGGAAGCCGTAATTACAGCAGATTATCACAGCCCGCCATCAGCCGGCCGACGTGACGCGAAATTGAATTATTTTTCGATTCTGCCAACACTGTCTCTGGTTTGTTTGGTTTGTTTTATAAAATGTACTAGCTAATGTAAGAACTGAGATAGCGATGTTGGCAGAACGCTTGCCTTGGTAACTATAAAGCAGGTTCAAACCCTGGCTCTTACCTCTGGGATTTCTGGATTTCATGTGCGAATCGCATTTTCAACCACGATTATGACTTGCTAAATGATGCAGGAAAACACGGCAGAACCCCTCGCAAGACCTCTGAAGTCCGCCAACCCGCACTGAGCCAGGGGTTAGGACTTTCGCATTGATGTTTTGTCCGTGCTCAACAGTGAGATATTAAAAGATCGGGTAGTTTTTTTTACTGTACGGATACGTTTTAGAATATACACACGAATGATTCAGGTTTTTAGCGCGAGTGCTAGTTTGAGAATAAAGATAAATACAAATAGATTAGTCCTGATTGACTTTGCTTAAAAATTTCAATGATAGTATTAGCTCAATGATTTTAATTTAGTATAAAAGTAAGATATATACTTAAGATTATGCTGACGGTAGGTACGTTTACTTGAGTAGTTACGATAATGATATAATTCAGTGCAGAAACATCTTTTCGTAGCTGGTAACGAGAAATAGGTTTTTAATGTTATCGTTTTTGTTTTTTATTTATTTGATGAGCATCGTGTAGGTGCCATCTATATGGTCACGGATGTGAGCAAACGCGTTTTGTGGACTCCACGCAAGGCGGGAGAACGACCACCGTGGCGTTGTAGGCCATAACCCGCTGGCTTCCCTCGGGGCTTGCGGATATTTACTCACGTAAAAGGTGCATGTCTATATTTGAATAAAGTATTTAATTAGATACCAATTTAATGAATCAGACAGAGAGCAATAAGGTCAGAGTGGGGTGACCCTGCTATAAAGAAAATGTAAACTTTGTATTTATCCACTTAATTCATGTTATTTGGTTATACTCGTACCCTCAGCAAAGGACACACCTCAACTACTAATCACGAGACATAAAATACATTTGTCTAATGTTTTTGTGAAAAAGACTGTATTTCAAAAGGATAAGTGCTTGTCGAAGTCTTAAAGGACAAGTAGTATAAGAGACGTGTTAGTAAGTTTCCAGAGGAATTTATAAGCGTGATAAGAAGAAAACTTCTTACTTATAAGTACCTATTATGTCAGCGTGAGATATATTTCGTTTTTGTTTCATTAAATCCCTCGCATTTTCGAACAACCATTCGTATAAAAAAAATGTCAGGGAAAAACTATATGTGGGCGTTTATTGCAAGACGACATAAAAGTATGTGTCCTTATAACCTTAAGTTATAAGTGCTTTAACACCTACTGTAATGTACATAATTATCCTAATAATATCGGCTCTAACTCACGGCCTGCGTCTTACTTATTTTGTCACCACCAACGATATCCTACCGTCGCTCTCCGGCGTGTTGGTTATATATCTCTTGTCATTCATTTGACACTGACAGCTCGCACAGTCCGTAGCTCGAGACGACACAATAAATATATATAATGCCACATATAAATATTACTTATATTTATAACTCCGTAAACAATTATGTATTTAATTGTTTACATCTATGTAGTGTACATACACTACATCTCTCCTTTGTTATAATTGATTTTATAAAATATTA
Organism: Pheosia tremula; assembly: GCA_905333125.1. Classification (NCBI taxonomy): domain Eukaryota; kingdom Metazoa; phylum Arthropoda; class Insecta; order Lepidoptera; family Notodontidae; genus Pheosia; species Pheosia tremula. Next base: position 6,335,386 of record HG995415.1, read on the forward strand.
AATCAACACTATTTGTTCCAAATTAGCAGTTCTATGACTACTCCTGTGTTACACCGTAACTCAAGTTTAAAACATATACTTCTATACAAGCATATACTCATAGCGTGAATATCTAAACCAAAGAATTCACTCACTCCACTGATCTGTAGGCAGTTTGGTATTCTTTGCTAGCATAGATCATAAAATCTGTCTTCTACCTGCCACTAGCTTTCCTACCCCATTCATCATTCCAAAAGTGTGTGAGTGTCATCGTCTGTTTAAGATTCAACTTCATAAATAAGTGCATACTTAATTTCTTAGTTTTTTATCTTACTATCTACAATATCCATCTTTTGTAACCCTTCTCTAACCATTCCTATACTATCTCCTTTCCTTCCTCTTGTTATTTTCTCTATTGCCCAATCTTCTAGATTAAATCTCTTAATATTCGAGTGATACCTAAAAACAGGCAATCTGTGCCTCATCTCACGTATTTGTTCCATACATCTAGCTGCGCATGACCTTACTCACGTGAAACAGACCACGCTGATAAACATTATTTCAATACTTCCGTACGATCCTACATCGCATATTTTCCTGATACTGATCTTCAATGCACACGTACTTTTTATTATTCTTATTTTTCCACCAATTATATACTCGTACAAATATATTTACAAGTTATGTGATTAAATGTAACTTCTTGCACACAGTAAATAGCTTATAACTCTTACCTATTAACTTTATTTTAGTACTTCACTGATCATTTCTCTCTGCTCATTAAAATATAATAATAAGACACGCTCAACCAGCGCCAACAAGTCAGTGAGTTTTAACAGTTCATACAACGTTCAAGACTTACTTTATAATACCTTTTAGTTTTCATTCCTTCGTTTTGAATGATCAAAACTAATCTAAACATGACTTCGTCGTGCGTATTTGTTACAACACATAGTTGGTCAGCTTTATTTAAGCTGTACATTATACTAGAGAAATCTAGTCTTTAGCGCCGTGCCAATCACGCAATATTTAGTTGCATCGGTGCCTGTTTACAGAGCCAGCGCTCTCTCCCAACACGGTTATTCCCTGGACCAGAGATATGAAAATGTCCAATTTGGTACTCAAAATCATCATTCTATACTCCACACACCGCGAGTGGAACACAATTCCTACTCCGACACGCCATTCCGGTGCGTATTACAATTTCATACTGTAATGTTGAAAACATTAATATCAAATCGCACTCACGCTCTAGTTTCCTACTTATAGTAGTAAACTGGTAACAATTCAGTACGGAATTAAGTGCTTGCACTCATCTTGCAATTTAATGCTTGTACTTACTCATTTCACTTTTTAATTCTATGCTTATACCAATTTCTCAATTGTAATGCTTCTGGCAAATTATTGCAACTCGCATGTTAATGCTTATCGCAATTTAATACTTATCACCATTTAATGCATCTCGCAATTCAATGCCTCGTGCAATTAAATGTTTCTCGCAATTAAAGACCGTCACAATTTAATGCTTCCAGCAATTTAATGTTTCTCGCAATTTAATACTTATCATCATTTAGTGCATCTCCCAATTGAATACTTCTCAGAATTTAATGCATCACGCAATTTAATGCTTCTCGCAATTTAATGCATCTCGCAATTTAATGCTTCTCACAATTTAATGCCTTTCGCAATTTCATGCTCCCTGAAATTGAATGTCATCGCAATTTAATACATTTCGCAATTTAATGCTTCTCACAATTTGTTGCCATCGCAATTTAATGCATCTTGCAATTTAATGCATCTTGCAATTGAATGCATTTCGTAATTTAATGCCACTAGCATTTTAATGCATCTCGCAATTTAATGCTTCTCGCAATTTAATGCTTCTCACAATTTGATGCAATCGAAATTTAATGCATCTTGCAATTTAATGCATCTCGCAATTTAATGCCACTCGCAATTTAATGCATCTTGCAATTTAATGCATCTTGCAATTTAATGCATCTCGCAATTTAATGCCATCGCAATTTAATGCATCTTGCAATTTAATGCATCTCGCAATTTAATGCATCTCGAAATTTAATGCCATCGCAATTTAATGCCATCGCAATTTAATGCATCTTGCAATTTAATGCATCTCGCAATTTAATGCCATCGCAATTTAATGCATCTCGCAATTTAATGCCTCTCGCAATTTAATGCGTCTCGCAATTTAATGCATCTTGCAATTTAATGCATCTCGCAATTTAATGCCATCGCAATTTAATGCATCTCGCAATTTAATGCCTCTCGCAATTTAATGCGTCTCGCAATTTAATGCATCTTGCAATTTAATGCATCTCGCAATTTAATGCCATCGCAATTTAATGCCTCTCGCAATTGAATGCGTCTCGCAATTTAATGCATCTTGCAATTTAATGCATCTCGCAATTTAATGCCATCGCAATTTAATGCATCTTGCAATTTAATGCATCTCAAAATTTAATACCATCGCAATTTAATGCATCTCGCAATTTAATGCCTCTCGCAATTTAATGCGTCTCGCAATTTAACAAATAAATATTTCCAGACGAACACCACCTATACAGTCCCACCCCAAGCAACGCCTGTACCATGGGCACCGTACAATGGACCGGAATGAACCCAGTATATATATATATTAGGTACTTATTGTAGATATTAAACATCCATGACCCGAGCACAAACACTCGTGCTCATCACACACAGTCTGTCCCTACCAGGATTCGAACCCGGAACCCTCGGCACAGAAAACAGGGCCACTACCAACTGCACCAATCAGGTCGTCAACAACGTATAACATCGCAATTTAATGCATCCCACCATTAAATACTTTACCATTTACCCATTACCTTTGATAGAATAATAACAATTTATTTGCAAAAATATTATTATTGTACCTCCGCTTCTTCAATTTGACCGTACTTCAACATCAATCATGTTAGATATATAAATGTTTATTTATTTTATCGCCAACGTCGTCAGCTCGGTCTCAAACCCCGCACAACAAACCGAGCACACAAACTACGTCACCAAACGACCCGGGCACCAACACTCGCACCCAACACACAAAGTAAGTCCCCACCGGAACCCCAACACGGAACCCCCCAATACAGAAAACAAAGCCACAACCAACCATGTCAACTGGTCATCCAGTTAAAATTACAACCACCCACGTGTTATTATGTTCTCAACTCTCTTCACTATTGTATAATAGGTATGGGTACATTTCACCTTTGATTTCTGTATTTCAAGACCATAAATTTAACTGAATCGATAATAATAATCTCATTAAATATTATTTTTTAATGTAGATGTTTAGAGATTGGACTTTGCTAGACCCACATTTCGTCTCTTTATTTTATAATATTAGATATCGATTCTACAATCGAATAATCTCCCAACTGACACGCGTAAACCAATTTGATATTAATTCACTAGTGCAATGGATAGATATTTCGTTCAATGGAACCGGAGAGGTACATACTATTCTAATTATTAGATTCTAAATCAGAATTCTGACCTCTATATCATTATTGTGTTATCCTGTACATTCAGTAGATACTGGTTATTTAATTAATACATCATGTCTCTACCAGCAACTCAAACAAGAACAACATTAAACAATCTCACCAATCAAGCGCGGCACAAGGATAAGGCCTCACTATACTCTGGCGCGGCGATGATATGGCGAGTCCAATCTGTAGGTACATAAAAAACACAATGTACCACCAGTACATACTATGACTAAATCAAGATCTATAGTTCCATGCGGAACTCAAATAAATAGTTTCAAATCACTTGAACAAATTTTACAGGCTTTCTGCAAGTACTTACCTAATGGTTGCCATAAATGCCACATTTAGTAACATCAGTCATTTTACATCCGTGACTGTCGAGTTGTAAGCGTTCTCTTATTCCGACGTACCCAATTTTTTTTTTATATATTCATACTTTTACACACACTTGTATACTTACACAATGTTTTTTTTTTTTTTTTTTTTAAGTACGTAAATATAGTTCCTCAATAAGTGGATTACTGATACTGAATAATAATCTTTCTTGTTGAATATGGTCTTTTAACTTTTTTTTTTTTTTTTTTTTTTTTTTTTTCCAATATCGCATTATACCTTCCAACCCACATCAAACAAATACCAACCATTACCCTTCCAGAATTATTACTGTAGAACTAGGGTAAATCAAATTACTTAACAACAATTACACTTGTGAAAATAGTATTTGCATACAATTGTTTAATACCATAATAAGTAAGTTAAATTCTATTTTACTTAATATTATTTTAGTTTAAATGTTAGTCTTAGGACAGAAAGACCAAACAAACTCTAAATAGCATAAGGACCACATCCCAGAATAACTAAGTATTCTCATAATACTTAATCAATCTCCGTTGTATTTTGAAATGATCTTACTAATATTTATAATGTTCCATAGAACTCTCATCCTTAAGCTCCAAAGCTGTTTCTTTTACAACCCGAGACCCAGTACCTTGTCACATAGATGTGTATATTAATATAATTGAATATACAAAACTACCCAATGGTCAATATTGGCATAAGTTTATTATCTTTCTCTACCACACTAATTACCCACAATTTGATTAGATAATATAATAATTGTGTACTATGCAAATAAATTCAATTATTAGTTATTTTAAAATAACAATAAATGTATTAAGTGGGCCATTATCAACCATTCATCATACATTAAAAGTAGACCATACATGAGATCATGAAAATGATTATTTTACTTCTAAGTAACTGGCAGCTAAATCTACCACTAAGGGAATGTATTCCCTTACAATTCCATAGTTCATACCTGTGATCAAACTTTAAGTATGTAAGTATGTATTGTATGGAAGATTGCTATCAGTGATAAACTTACCCATTGTGACACTGCCCATGTAAGCCAAGTGTGTGTATCTTTTGTAATTATTCCATGTGGTAATGCAACCAAGTGTTATTTATTATCTATCTTTCTGTTACCCCTAGGTAATACTTACCTACAGACTACACCAATCACCTATCTACCTATGTAGGTTATGGTGCACCCAACAACTTTTATTCTTCTTTTTCTATCTTTACATGGCCTCACCGTCCCAACGGCCGGCACCCAATTCCATAGCAGCAATAAATCAAACGAATACTTATGGAAAACCAAAACACATAGTAACAAACTGAATAACAATCACTTGTACATATGAAGTGTTTTCTCCCCACTTACATCTTTTACTTTGTTCACAATTTTTTTTTTTTATCCTCGTCGCCATTATGTAATGTACATAATTATCCTAATAATATCGGCTCTAACTCACGGCCTGCGTCTTACTTATTTTGTCACCACCAACGATATCCTACCGTCGCTCTCCGGCGTGTTGGTTATATATCTCTTGTCATTCATTTGACACTGACAGCTCGCACAGTCCGTAGCTCGAGACGACACAATAAATATATATAATGCCACATATAAATATTACTTATATTTATAACTCCGTAAACAATTATGTATTTAATTGTTTACATCTATGTAGTGTACATACACTACACCTACGTATTGGCGTATAAAAATATTTTATTTGGTATCTGTTTCTGCTCTATTTATCTTTAACTAATAGAAATAACCCAGGTATCAGCTGAAAATGAAATATCTAGTTTCAAACGATATCCTATTTTCCTTCTCGAATATCTCGCTGTGCAATACATTTAACAAAAACTATATTTTGGCCATTAACAACATACACTAGAGTGAAATCGAAAAAAAAAGTTGTCTGACATTAATTTCTCTTAAAAATAAGGTCTCTAAATCATGTGTAATGGAACGCAATTTATTTTATTGTTTTTTGTTTTTACCAGTCTGGGAGCTGGCCAGTGATAAATAATATGTATTCTGTAAAACGATTCTAAGTTCGAATATCTATTTAAAATTATGTTCACGCCCATATTTTCTCATTGTGTCGCGAATAACAACGCAATGTTAAGCTTTATTGGTACCTACGTAGGTAGTATAATTTACATAAAATTGCAATATATTATATTAGTACCTTCTTCTTTCTTTACGATATGAAATGCGATGAAATAAAATGGATATGAATATGGCCTCACCCACAACGTAGCGGGTATTTTGCCAATGTCAAGTAATTAATAGCAATAACACAATCAAAATACACATCTATACATATAAATAAAATTGGAGTGTCTGTTTGTAATATTAAAATAACCGCTTTTTACTAAGTTCATTTGGATGTATACACGTTACCTATACCAAAACAATTTTTTTTTAAATTTTTGTCTGTGTCTGTCTGTCCGTCTGTCTGTCTGTCTGTTTGTTCCGGCTAATCTCTGAAATGGCTGGACCGATTTTGACGGGACTTTCACTGGCAGATAGCTGATGTAACAAGGAGTAACTTAGGCTACTTTTATTTTAGAAAAAAAATAAGGATCTCACGAAAAAAAATTAAAACCAATGTTGCAGCGCAGCGCCTGATTAAGTTTGATAGCAACAACCTGCAATGCGTCCCGCGGGCTCAGAATGGGCGAGTAGGCTGTTGTCAACGGTTGTCTTTGTTAAATACCACGCGGACGAAGTCGCGGGCAACAGCTAGTTATAAATAAAATAATGGATTTGACATGGAGATATGAAAATATTAGTACATATCGCATGTTATATAGATGCAGTTGAATTTATAGAAATAAGGTATAACACGTTACTAACGCTATATAAGTAGTTTATACGTGTATATTATTTGGTCACGAACTATCCATCATCTTACACTTTTTTGTGTTTAATTCGCTCATATTTAAGGTTTTGTTATTGATTCTATATTAACGCTTGCCCCAGACTAATGAATGTGTAGGTACAGTCGCGAACTTTTATTCGGGACACATTTAAGGTTGAATATCGTACAGCAAACGTATATAAAAGCTACTATTTTGATTAACGTTTGCCAACTGCTGTCAGATATGACGACATACGATATTTTGAAAATAATAAAGTCGACGCCATCTTCATACCTTCATGTCACATCCATTGTTTTATTTATAACGTGTATGTATTGATGTTTTATTGCTATTAATTACTTGACATTGGCAAAATATCCGCTTAGTTGTTAGTGAGGAAACGGCGGGAACGTAAAAACAAAAAAATAAACGCGATAAACCTTAAAAATAGTTTTATTTCAATGAGGCCATATCAATTATGTTTCATCGCATTTAATTTCGTAAAGAAGAAATATATCTTTGTATAAGTGTAATTGAAAATATTAAGGATATGGGTCCTTTAATAACGATGGCCACAGTACGTATAATAGAAAATAAATTTCTAATGTCCTATCTATCTGAGCTCCCTTTCTAAGAAACTTCTCTTATAGCAAAAAACATTACTTATGAGAATAATACTTATAGGTAGTAGAACTATCTATTATCGTTATTGAGGGCTGTTCATTGTTTTATATTGCTTTCAGCGATATACCGCTACTTACCCTCCAAAGCCCTTCTTCAATCTGGGTGTTTTCAAGTCGAGAGTGAACAGGTACCGTCCAGGCATGTATGCTCCATCGTAGATCTCATCGTCACTTACCATCAGGTAAGATCGGGATCAAATACTTGCCTATAATGTAATAAAAAAATAATAAAAAAAAGCGTAGCCGATACGCATCTGATGTTTTCGAGATCAAATACTTTCGACATACTTGTTCGTGTGAGTTATTTTCTTAATATAAATTCTTTTTAGGATAACCTTGTAAGGAAGGGTCTGGGGAATCTTTAGTAGTGTGCTCCGAACGTGTATTCATTTTTGTGTTTAGTTATGACATTCTTTGTATTAGGACTATGTTGCTACATTGAATGCTGCCGTGGACTTTTTGGCGGGCAATTGAATGGTGAAGTTGTTAATTTTGTTTTATTTGCCGATAATTGCGTTTTTTTGATAAATTATGTTTGATATTATTATAACTAATGTATATTCTTGATCGTGCACGAGTGAAGCAAATTTAAATAAAATAGTAAAACTTGGGTCTTCAAGTTCTCTCAAAATATCCGGTAATAGTTCAGTAAAGTTTCCAGGTTTACTGATAGGGGTAGGGGATTCAATGCATCAGGACTGTCATCATCATCGACATCATCATCATCATTATAATCTGGGGTACTTACAATTTCATTACAATTATGGAGAAATACTCGACACTGGCAAAATGACCCTATTTTGTAGCCGATTGCCAATCTGAAAAAAACTAATGATGTCGATATTTCCATTGCCACGTAGCCAGTTTTGTCTTTTAAACTACTAGTCGGAGAGGTATTCCAATTTTAAAACATATTCAGCTCATAGACGGTATAAATAGCTAATAAAAAAGTTAAGAACCCCATCCACTATTCCTTGAGCTGTGTGAACCCGGTGTCTCATAGTTTACGAGGTCGACTTGCGCCGCCCTTCGGGTCATGTTGGGCCATTACCGATTGTTGTTTCAGCAATACACCTCAATGGCTTAGTCTCAGCTATAAGCCGGCTCAGCCGATTGTGGTAAGTGGTTTACGCTTTTTACCGTCTCAGAGATCGTGTAGAAATATGCTGAATATATTTGTGAATTATTCTTAGGTTGTATTAGGTCGTGAAGGTTATATGCTGTTAGTTTAAAATCTTTAACCGTATAATAGTTTAACTAGCAAAAAAATTGTTTGTTTATAAAAAAAAAACTAGTGAAGTTGTAACGAATTAGTTCTTATTCTAATTTGGCAAAGACTCGATGTTTGGTTTTTAAAATGGTAATGATCACTGACAATAATTGTTTATTTCTTTTTCTATTATAATTTGGTTTTTCGGAAAACCAGTTACTGAATAGTAAACGAAAGATATTGTTTACAGCAGCTATTATTTTATAAGTTCCTATTAACATGTGTAATGACAATGTCATTCGGTCATGCCCCACAATCAAGCCTGCACGTGCACGTGTGCTCTGAATGTGCTAATTTAAGAACACGTGTTTGCACTAGACAGGTACATCACAACTATATTATGCATCCATGTCAATGAATGATTTGCGGAATGTCTAGGTAGTATACTGGCTCATCATAGTTAACCGGAATGGGTCAAGTACGAAATACATTATACATTTAAAAAGAGAACACTTGCATTTTAAAAAGAAGCGCGAGCAATTTAAGACTCAACCGGTGCATCGGAGTGCAAGAATGTAAAAGGGTGTGTGATAAATGTTATGAACAGCCCATCACTCTAACAATACTCAAACTCAAACATTTATTGCAAACTATGTGTTCATTGGTCTTACATTAGTTTTAGTACTTATGGCACTATACTATAAACTATAGAACACATTACTCTGCAGACCAAATAAAGCAAAAGAGAGAGAGAGAGGAAGCACGTAAACATTTTTTGCTCAAGTTAAACAGCCTACCCACACTTATGTGACCTAAAAAACGGTGATCGATACCAAATCATCAATTATCCGGTATAGATTAATGGATTGTAAAAAGAAAGCAGATAAACATCGGCACTTGACAGCCCTCTCCTTGAGCAGACGGGGAGAAAGGAAGAAGGCTTAATCTACTCGCCAAAATGTGAATAGCTATAGCAAAAAAACTTTCAGAAGTATTTGTGGAATATAAATGGTCGTAACATTTTGTCCGTTACCGTGTAGCAATGTTAGGTGGTATGAGGCCATCTATAGGTACTGAAACATTTAACTTAATTATTCCATCCAGACATTTGTATTATCGGATGGTCTTATCTGATATTAGTGGTTATATTAAGCGGGCGGTCCCTTGCCATTTCGCCGACCAAGTTAGATTGTATTAACAAATTGTAGTATGCTTTACACAAGCTTCTAATATATACCTTCATAAGATACAGACAGCTAAGAAAAAAAAACCAATGAAATAAGTATTTTAAAACATATATTTGATTGTTTTAGGCCAGTATATACGATATACAACAAAAAAAACTTATAAAACCCGGGTTTGCCTAGGCCAGACCTTGTAATAAAGATTTCATTAGTTACTAGAACTGTTTGCCTTTCATTTCATGAAAAAATTAATGTAAACATTGAAGCAGCAAAGTTAAGTTAATTTTAAAAATTATATTGCGAATAGTTTATTTTGTATTGAATTTTAAAAAATATATTATAAACATTATCGACTGTAATGGTGGATAGTATCGATGTTAATAATTTAGTACTAGGAGGATATTAGTATATAATCCCTAATCGTTACTCAGTATACAAACCTTTTTGAATTTGTAGTCCGTTTTTCTCCTTTGCGAACAAAACATGTCGTATTCTTACTAGCCATTCGTGATTAACGGCATTATTTAATTTGAAAAAAATATTTGGTAGGTAGTGTGGGTGTAATATTGTAAACTTTTATACATGACACTGGCAATATACACGAAGGAGTGATGCCAAGAAAAAAAAGTAAAAAGTAAACTTGTTATATAACATGACATTATTTTTATGCTACTTAACTTATATACTACAAGTTAAGTAGCATAAAAATAATGTCAAGATCGCGGTCGGCGTGTGGAGTGGCACAATTTATTGCCCAGTGTTTGTATCTCTAAGATTAATAGCATATCAACAAGGTGCTTACTGCTTAAGTAAATTTGCTGGTGTCAGTACAACGAGATTAACTTGATCGCTTACTGTGTTATGTTTTATTTAGAACTTTAACTCGCGTTATAGTAAATTAATTATAATAAACGTTATAAGAAATCAATATTATAGTAAATTGTTAATAATTTTTTTTCACGGACTAAAAAATAACTAATTTTCGGATTCTATCGCGTTAATTTTATGTTTTTGAACACCTCAGTCCTTCCGTCACCATGGTTGCTCTAAAGCGGCCGAAACTTCGGGAACGTAAACATTGTATGAATTAATACTATATTATAAATGAGATTCCTGAAGATCTTCCATCGCCATCTTCAGGAATATAATTTATAATTACGTATTAATTAATACAAGTAATGATTATTCATTAATAGTTTACGTTGATAAAGATGGAAGTTGGGTTTTCGAGAAACTTTTTGAATTATGCTTTTGCAAACGAGCAGATCGTTCCACGAAAAGACTTTTCCACTACTGTTTGACATAAAAAACAAATGTTGTTACCATTCCCCTTTGTCCTATGTTACATATCCTAAACTCCGGTATCATGTTTCATAAGCTCACAGTGCCTCTGTTACAACGTTGCCCGCAGGGTTGCTCCTGACACTATCAGATTAGGGTTGCCATTCCCCACGGACTGCTGGAAGATATGCGCAACATGTGTCAAGAGTACCTAATGGTCTATTAACAATGGATCTCAATAACAATAGATCCCAATGGATCGAGGTGCGGTTGAGGTGGCTGTTATTAGCTTAACGCATCATAATTATTTACAAATTTATCATGTTTTTTTTTCTGACATTCTACTGTATTATATGAGAGTAAGTATGTACACCTTACTGAGTTCATAATTAATATGGATCTGAGCGAGGTTTAATTTAATGATTTATTACTGTTTGACTGTCTAGTTTTATGGCATTGGCGCTGCCTGCTCACATAGCGTTGATGTTTTCTGCGAATATATACTAACTTCTTTATTTTAAACGAGATTAAAAAAGAGTACCTAATCATTCATTTTCTGGTCGGCTCTTCTGAGTAGAACTAACGTTTCGAACCGGTGGTAGATTCTGAGTTCTGAATGTTCATAAGTTCTCTTTTGGCCTACACAAATATAAATATTCGCTAAGTATTTTTTTTGATATCACCTGATCAATCATAATATATGAATTGGAGGGGAACTCTAAATGTCACCGTGGGTTGGGTTATGATGACTGGATGCTTCCTAATCTAATTACTACTTTCATAAAGTTCATTTTACAATAACAAAAGGTATCATCGCGTGATGCCTTCAGGATCAATCTGGAATCGGCCTTGACTGCTGTCCGATGCGATCGCTGCCGATGCCGATGCATCAAGGGATCTAAATCGGCGACCATTCACACTGGAATCGCCTTGATTCTGCATCCAGAGATCTAGATCCTTCATTAAAAGTAAGTAGAATGCTAGATTGAAATGTCACAGTGTTAAGTTGGCAAGTGTGTGTCGGCACGCGGCATAGGGGTGTAAATTCACCCTGCTGTAGCTTCAGCTTCAGCCTTTCTTTCTTCAGTACCCCGGCATCTGCCGTAGCGTGCAGACGTGTGGTCTATTGTGAACGTTTTCGCGACCGCGAGTGCGTGTTACGATGTCGAGTGTATGTTATTCAAAGTGCGAATTGTGAGTGTTGATCTTGAGTGCTTATTATATCAACACGGACATTCACTTCATCGCTGTCAAAATGTAAGTAGAATGTGGTTTTACTTGATTTTGGGTTAAGACATTGAAATAAATTGCTAAGTAAGTATTATTCTAAGTAAGGTTGTATAATCTTACGATCCTGGTAAGATTATTATTAAAGAACCTTGGGAGAAAATTTAAAACCCTGGTCAAACATTAAAAAAAAAAACCAAAAGCAATATATCTTTCTATGTCAATAAAAAGCATAGCCAAAATAAGTAAATACAAAAGGTTACTATAAACAGTTGATTATACAAAGGTATTTTTTTTATTGCGTTTTTGTCATTAGGATGATACCACTCCCAGCCATTCCATAGATATCGTAAAGAATTGAAAACAATGATCATCTAATAGAACTTACAGCATCTTTGTTGCGCTGGACTTACTAACGGTGTGAGGTTTTCTTATACTCGTAGGACCATATAATCCTGTAGGTACTAGTTTTGCTGAAAAGTTGTTTCAAATCTGTTCAAATGTTTGCAATGGCTATGCACACCCGTTCTAAGATTGCGGTCATGATATGTTGTGGGTGTGGAAAACGCAAGAGTATGGGCTAATTATATGATAAACGGCCCGCATTAATTAACGAAATGTATTAAATACCCTCATTTTAATTTGCGCGATGTCTACTTAGATACTAAAAGTGTAGCGTGTTTTTTATAATTTCTCAAGAATTCCTTTCAATCTTCATAAATTGTGTACAAAAGTAGGTTTAATGTGAGGCACAGCAAAACTGCGTCTTTAGCTAATGTACAAGTATCTTCAATGTGGGACTATTTACATAATATAAGGTACTTACAAACAACGAAAACACCCGTAATATTGTAATGTATTTATTGATTTATCCACCAAGGCCGTATGTGTGTTGAAATTATTCAATGGCTATAGTTTTGTACGAACATATGAATGATGTTAAGTGTGTAGTTGACCTGCCGATCACTATTTGTATGTAGTACCTACTTTTGTGTTAAAGGTGACCAACTACTAAGAACATCAATGCGTGACAACCATATAGCATATAGCGTACGTTTTCAATTGCTTCGAAACCATGAAAAATTGAATAAATTGTTTTGATGGAAAATTGTTGGGTTGTGATCTAAGATGGGTATACGTGGAGTTATTCTCGAGATGGATGTCTGATGAACACTGTAGCGGATGCGGGCCTGGGATATATAATTTCGAGCTGCAGTTAAAGCTAGTATAAAGACTTTATAGTGTATTGTATCATTCTAACAGGCTTTTTGTTAAAATATTTATACATACGATTTATTCTGTAAATCATAACACACAAATAAAACTAAATTTAGCATCAGTAAAAATAATCCATCTACTTACATTGTTTATATCACGATAGAACACCATGCACTAAAGGTGAGCGCCCACATGTACGCATTGTTCGAATCGGACGGGTCGTATCAAACAGATTTTAAGGCGTTGTGCGCCGACATGTTCTCATCGTACGCAACACGATCGAGTACGTCCTCTGTAACAGCAACATTCGGATTTCCGATGCGATGGTCATTTACAATCGAATCACACTGTCGGCTCGGATCTAGATCTTCTCAGTTGTGGTCACGTTCCAATCCGGTTGTAGACTTAAGAAAAAAATGTAAAATAATTTGTAAGTGCCCCCGTAGGCTTATACGAGGTAAATAATTTGACTAACTTTGGCAATCCGTATGACGTTATCTGCATGACTAGCATTCCAGACATGGCTGCATCGGCACGCATCAGTATGCCAGAATGCCGCCTAACAACGAACTAGAAAATAATTCTAATATTTGATATAATTCGTACGATGCTGACATTTGGGCGCTTACCTTAAAGTACCATTAGCCCCGTCCCCAAACCTTGACAATGCACACTGACCATGTATCACCGACGTGAAACAATACATTCCCAACTTGGCACGAGTACAATGCTCGTTTTGTTAGACACTTGATGTTATCTCACAGTACAGAGCAGTAAGTCCAACGCCATTATGTTAAATTGCTCTGAAACAATTACTTATTTGTATCATGTGGTAAATATAATGAAATTGTTATACAATGTAACATTTTCAACGACTATAGAGTTAGGTCTTTTTAGGACTATACCTAGTAGATTAGTTAATCTGTGCTATATTCACATTTGTTATTTTAACTTTTTATTTTATTTTTGTGAAAATTCGATAAGCTTACATTAGGGCGTATTATTATTTAGGTCGTATTTTTATCTCATAGTTTATTAGATGATTGGAACTTTTCGTCCAGTCAACGTTCAAGAGAAGACAACATTATTTTTTAAGGTTAAAATACAAATTATAAAAAAATGTGTCAAATAAGTAATGGATAACGTTACGTCAGTATAAAACCGGCCCTAAGTGAGTAGCACTTTTTGCTATCCGCCACATAACAAACAGACGGAAGAAAAGTGTAACGGTAGTCACTCGAAGGCCATCCACACACAATCGCATGAATCTCAATTGATTTATAATAACACGCAATTACTTATCAAAGTATTGAACATACCGGTTGCAAGCCTGCGAGGTCGACGCCTGACGCATTCATATAGATCAGGGATTCCCAAAGTGGTCGATATCAACTTCAGGGTGTCAGTAAGGTTTCCCAGACTCGACTTAAAGAACACTGATTTTGGGGGTCGACGAGGTCTAAAAATCGAACCCTATATAACGCTATAACTATAATTAACGGTCTTATTTAAAACTTTCAAGTTACTGTATAAGTTGTGTTACGTGTACCAACTTGTAATAAGAATTACTAAAATTTTTGTAGGAAGTAACTTGTGCTTTAAAAAACTCAACAAGTCGATAAGCATGCACAAGTTTGTACACGATCAAATTATTATTTTGTATTTTTTTTATTGAAAAATTTAATTTATTTACTTAGATAACAATTAGAAAGAAAATAACTGAAATATTTAAAAACTAATATAACTTAAAAAGAGTATAGAAAAGCTACAAAATGTGTAAAAAAATTGCCCCATGTAATGTAATGTAATGTAAACATTTTGTAATTATGATTGGATTTTTAAAGTAATTTGGCAATGGGGTCTGAGGTATCTGTTCATTTTGGAAAGGGGTCTTTTGCCCAAAAAGTTTGGGAATCCCTGGTATACATTGTTGCTGTCTCTACAGTAAGATACGGACCTCGATACAATAAAGCTATACGATACACCATAGTCGAAATCCTTGATACATTACGAGTCTGTGTTGGAAAGGATTAGCCATCTAACGTACTAACAGGTGACAGGTGACTCAAATGCTAGCTAGGCTTGTCAAGGATGTTTTCGCGTATCGTTCTGAAATTGCATCACAAAAAACAGCACATTTGAATGAAATTTAGTACAATTTGTATTTTAGTTTAGAGATTCTGACGACAGTTTGTTCTAGTGATTTCGCCGTAGGCCCCGGTTGCGGCTTCGATTCCCAATTGGGAACATGTTGCAAATGATCATTTCGTTATATATATACCCTTGTTTGGGTGTTATTAGGATCGCCCCGAGTCCATAATATGACGCCCATAATTTATGAGACGGCAAACCTCATAGGCCCAGGGCTCTTAGCTCTGGGCACCAACATTATAATACGCCATTGCCCATACAGGCTTTGATATGTCTGGAACCATACGGATTGGTGTGTTTGTCTGTCCTGATATTTTGCATTGTAAAGCTTGTTAAAAATATGTTTGTAACTCTACCATTGTAAGTAGTAGCCAGATTGAAGCCACACCAGCCCGGCGCGCCGGCGTCCCCTCTAACGGAATACGCTCAAGGAAGTGTCGTAAACACGAGAGTTATCCATTTGTCGGTAATACGTACCCCGAGGGATCTATCGCGGTTGCCTGCCTGTTAATGGACGATACAGATTGAATTATACCAAAGTGTAGTATAACTACATTTAAGTATAAATTTAATTAGACCAATATAATTTTCAATAATAATTATCCAAAATCCAAACCAAGTTCAAAGTTGTGCTATTACGTCAATAGTTTATTGGCCAGGGTGGGAATCGATCCCGGAAGCTCTCATTTTTTATTGAGGCTATTATCACTTTTAACAGCTCTACAACTGTCTCAATGTTGAAATGTGATTCCTTTTTAAACGTGCCTTTTCTAACTCTAATTTTTAATAATCTTAAAAAAAAGAAGTGATTTGCGTAAACACGCCACCTTGATTAATATTTGCATACATGCCCTAAGGGCTAATAATTATTCCGCTTTGTCTGTCAAAAGTCCCGGTCAAGGGGATATGGGATTCGTTTCAAGCTTGCTAAATATGGTTGGGTGTACGTGGAATTACGTATTTTTAGATTGAATGAGTAATAATTATAAGGTTCAAATTAGTTTGGTCATGTAGATTTTTTGATTACACAAGCTTAGTCAGTTTTTCGAGAAGCCAACGCAATTCTATGGGAACAAGAACAAGCTTAATATCCTTAATGTCGGGTGATCATTCCAAAAACCAATCATACCCCATTCATAAGTTTCGAAGTCCCATAAAGACATACTTCTACATCGATAAAAATCCCGCTGTGTATCCTGTCCGGAAATCTGTTAACATTCGCATATGCACACAAGATCTGTTTACTCTGAATTGCGCACGCCCAATGCCGCATTCACCATACTATGCAAATTGTAACCTTAAAAACATAGAACCTTGTTTTATTTGGCATTTACACTTACATCAGAATTGTTTTTTTTAGAGTCTAATAAATTAAAAAAAATATTTGTATTTTTTTTTATGAATTTAGATTGTCTATGACTTAGGGGTAATTGTTCAGTATCTAGTTAGTACGTAGTATTTTGGTTGCAATACAAATATTGTAAGGTAAAAAATTGTTAAGTAGATTGTACGATATCTCTGTTAGAAGAACATTCTGTAGCCGTCTGTCCAAGTTGCTTTAAGGTGAAGCATGCTGTCCTTACTTGTCTATGAAAGCTATGTACTATAAACTTGGCTATACGCTCTATGTTAGAAATAAAAAAAACTAATTTATTCACACGATCGTAGTTTGTTCTCAACGTGCTTAATCGCATCGCGGATACCTCTTAAAACTTCGCGGCTAGGAAAATTTGCTTTTCTACGGAGCTGAGCTCTTTTCTTAGAAAAAATAAAAACCTTTTTATTTTTTAATTACCTTGTTTGCCTTTTCCTTCAAAGTACCGGAAGCATTTTGACCAACATTTTGTTTCAGTCAACCCTATTCTCGCGTTTGGCTAATTACTCGGAAATGTTAATTAAGGGCTGGAACTTTGCCCTGCCTTTTTTTCTTTGGCCTTTTGCGCTATGGCAATTGAGAATTATTTCCACACTTCAAAATATTGAATAAAAACCAAATGTTCCGTGCATCGAACACGGCCACGATAAGGGTCTAATGACCTTTCTGGCCTGGTTCTGAAACATGTTGCAATGAAATAGGTATCAAAAGAGGCATATACAATATCAGTTTTAAGCCTTTTTAAATTAGCCGTGTGTCAGTGTGTGAAAATGAAATAAATCATACTTATTAAAATAACACCCATCTATTATATAAGTGATCATAGACAAAATGTTTGTACCCATGACTTGGGTACAAACATT
This sequence comes from Pheosia tremula, assembly GCA_905333125.1. NCBI lineage: Eukaryota > Metazoa > Arthropoda > Insecta > Lepidoptera > Notodontidae > Pheosia > Pheosia tremula. The sequence goes on from HG995415.1 coordinate 6,353,306, forward strand.
TGTGCTCATATACAAAGTTCGGTCTCGGGACCATCGGCACAGAAAGCAAGGTCACTGCCAAATGCGCTATAATCAGGCCGTCATCATATATCTACAGATATAACATCCTGGTTCTATATCATAAATATATGATGATAATTTAATATTCCACGATCACCTCGTTGAGTTCGATAGTCTACCCATAGTCAATTTTGGTGAGACAGAGGTTCAATCTTTGACAGTAACTTAATATAACGTTGCTTGATTGAATAGATCCCAAACGATTAGCTGAGGCAACTTGAAAACCGCCACTGTTATCATATTATACATCTTTTAGTAAATGGAAAGTCGGCCATAATTGAATTTGTACTATACCTGTACCTTAATAAAATCAATTAATTTTAAAAGCCATTAGAGTTAATTGAATATTAAATGTAATCAATGAATCACGTAAGTTATTAAATCACTAACAAATCGACGGATCTATGGTTGTGAATATAAATGACTAGTTTTCTCCCGTGGCTCCCCACGCGTTACTAACAATTTTGCTCGGCACCTCGCGCCTCAATGGCCTTAGCGTGCTGATATGTACCGTATGTGTGTTTTAAGTCGAGAGTGAACAGGTACCTTCTAGGCAAGTATGCTCCATCGTAGATCTTATTGTCACTTACCATCAGGTGAGATCGAGATCAAATACTTGCCTATAATGTAGAAAAAAAAATAAGTCTGGTAATCAGCTGTTTCACAGAGAAGGCACCGTTGATATCACATTGCCAATAATTCACGAGATATAAGGACTAGTGTACAAAATGTCTATCAAAGTATGGATTAAACGAAACTGCATACTGGAACGAAAATCTCTGAAATAAAATATTGAAAGAATAATATAAGATACAAATATTTGTTTAAAAATCGGACATTTCAAAAACCTCCCCGTGACCTTTCATGACTGTTCTCTATCTCTCATTCGATTCATAATTTTAGGCACATCTTGAATACGGCTAGTAATTCGTCACCTTTAGGTACTTATCTGCGAGCGAGTCTTGAATCAGCATCCACCTGTTTAAGTCGCGGCATCTCGCTTTGTTGTTATCGCCCACAACTTCCGTTCTCTGAGGGAGGGATGAAAGGGGGAATGGATTAATATACTTTGTTAGGGAGTTACACATAGTTTAGTTTGGAACTGTAATCTCCTTGTAAAAGTACCTAAAAGTAGCTATTTAGTGAGTATGATTTCTTTTTCAATGAAAATTTGGTCACATCTATACATATAAATAAAATTGGAGTGTCTGTTTGTAATATTAAAATAACAGCTTTTTACTAATTGCATTTGGATGTATACACGTTACCTATACCGATACCTCATTTTTTACAATTTTTGTCTGTCTGTCTGTCTGTCTGTCTTTCTATCTGTCTGTCTGTCTGTCTGTCTGTCTGTCTGTCTGTCTGTCTGTCTGTCTGTTTGTTCCGGCTAATCTCTGAAATGGCCGGACCGATTTTGACGGGACTTTCACTGGCAGATAGCTGATGTAACAAGGAATAACTTAGGCTACTTTTATTTAGAAAAAAAAATAGGATCTCACGAAAAAAAATTAAAACCAATGTTGCAGCGCAGCGCCTGATTAAGTTTGATAGCAATAATCTGCAATGCGTCCCGCGGCTCAGAATTGGCGAGCAGGCTGTTGTCAACGGTTGTCTTTGTTAAATACCACGCGGACGAAGTCGCGGGCAACAGCTAGTACGAAATAAAGATATTCACAGCTATTCCTAATGGATTATTTTTACTGACTAAATTCCAAAATGAGACTCTCCATAGCACAGGAGAGGAGGAGCCATAGAGAGGAGCATAGGAGAGATTCTCCATACCAATGACATTCCGAACAAGCGATAGAATAACATTTTGTGAAATTTTTCATAATTGATTGATACAATGGTATTGCAATGCAATTGCTTAATGAATTCGTGTTTGTTATTATTTTTAAAGTGATGAATGACGATACAAACTTGTTATGCGAACCTGTTTCTCGAACTTCTTACCAATGTCCACTCTTGTAACGCAGGATTTATAGATATCGACCATGTACAACATAATATTTAACTCTCGTCGAGTCCAGATAAATTTAAATCCAAAGGAAATACAACAGAAGTTGCAGATGATGTTGTGAAATTTAACTTCAGGGACACAACAAAAATGCAAGCAGGTAACATCATATTATGTTGTAATTATAAAAAATCTGGTAATCCTTGACTCCGTATTGCAATGCAACATTTATCGAAAGTTGTCCAACCGTTGCAGCAAAATAAGACCATATCCAATAGTTATGCGTTCGAAATTTCACTTTCATATCTCAGGATTATTTTAAGAATGTCCAACACTCAGAAAAGTGAAAGTAGTACTAAACTTGTTAGCGTTCCCTTCTAAAGCCAAGGGTTTTGAAGGAACATTCGAAGAAGGTTTGATGCACCTTCTAACCTTACAGAAGGCACCAGTTATAGCACGCTCTTTCAATCGATCAACATAATTCACTAGTTAAGTAGACTAATGGGCTTTTTGGCGGGAAGGTGAACTGTGAATATATCAATTTTGTTTTATTTTCCAAGAAATGTGTTTCTTTGATAAATAATGTTAAATATTTGTGGAAATACAACCATTTTGTGTTCATACACGTGCAAGAGTGAAGGAAATGGACATAAAATAGTATAATTTGACTTCTCAAGTTCTCCCAAGATGTCCGGTAAATTTTCAGTAAAGTATCTACACACTTTACTGATAAGGGTAGGGTATTCATTTTATCATCGCCATCAACATTATCATTATCGTCAGGGGTACATCAAATTCAATAAGAATTATCAAAAAATACTCGACACTGGCAAAAATGGCACTATTTTGTAGCTGATTGCTAATCTAAACGAAGAACAAGTAGACGAATACCATATACCTAATAAAATGCATTCTATACCCAAGTTGGTTTTCACCCGTAACACATTTTATACCAAATAATTGTATGTACAAACAGATAAAAAATATTCTGTACGCCAAGTGATTAATAAAAGTAATAAGATTATTCGTAAGCGAACTGTATAGTTTATGGTATTTAAACATCTTGTATGGAGAATTTAATGTTTTAAATACCGTCCACTACAGGCGCTTTTCAATTCTCCATACAAAGTATCTTAATACGGTAGACTATAAAGTATACAGTTAGCTCACACTTGACGTGCTGAACATAGAAATCAACATTCCCACGAGAGTTTATAATGAAATATGCACAAATCTCAAAATCCAATTATCTGTGTGTGGCACTCGCTCTCTCGTCAAGTGGCCTGGGTGCGGCTTTGTTGTGGATTTACAAATTAATTATATTTAGCGCCAAAATCCGCTTGCTTTGATAAAATCACTGCGTTGTAAAATAAACAAGACGATACATACGATGATTTATGCATTTTGTTACTATTATTTTTCTATTCTATTCTATCATCCGAAAGACGTCCACTGCTAGACATAGGCCTCCCCCAATGATTTCCACACAACACGGTCTTCCGCCACTCGCATCCACCGGCTTCCTGATATGCGTGTGATATCATCGGTCCACCTTGTGGGGGGGCGTCCTATACTGCGTCTTTCGGTTCGTGGTCGCCATTCTAGAACCTTTCTGCCCCAACGGCCATCAGTTCTGCGAACTATGTGCCCTGCCCACTGCCACTTCAACTTTCATTCTTTGAGCTATGTTGGTTATTTTTGTTCGTCTACGGATCTCCTCATTTCTGATTCTATCGCATAGGTGAGACGCCTGTTCCCATTACACTTTTAGAAAATAAATTCGGATCCCTTTTATGATCACTGACTGTCCGTCTGCCTGCCACAGGTGTCAGAAACTGTTATCTTAGTGACGCGAAGTTTTAATTCTTCAGCTAGGTCATTTGGATTGCTATCTGCGAAACAAATAATATTTGTGTTTACCTTTAACCTTTTTGCCTAGCTATGGCCTTTTAATATACCTCATCCAAAATTGTCCCTCAATGTTTGGACGAGCTTCGCCCCATCGATTGGCAAATGTCTCGGAAACTCTACAGTCTAAACTAACTTTCAAAGATGCCATTGATTAATGCCGTTAGTTGACCGGGATATTGACTAATCCAAATTTAAGCCAGATATAGACTTTACCGGTGCAGAAGATATTGTTTTTGGTTAATCTAGCTATATAGGTAACTTGTATTTGTAACAAGAGTACCTTGTTTCTACGAATATGTTTTTATACGTAGCCTAGTTTATTAGTAGCCTATTCTTTGGTTTTCAAAGTTTTAGTATTCCATTAAATACGAGTGTATTTTCGAGAATTATAGCCCAAAGGTTTGTTCGGATCTATGAAAGTGTTAAAACCCATGTTATATAAGTTCTTAGATAAATTATGATTTTCTTTAAACGGATTTTGTATTTACAAGCATTCGATAACCTAAATACAATGGTACCTGGTTGGACCGTGCAAAAAAATGGGTGTTACAAAATTTAAGAGGATATGAAGGCATAGATTAGAAGCAATTTCTTTTCAATTGAGTAACTGTGAAAATTTGAATAGCTTCTTAAAAAAGAAAGCGTTTATGCCAGCACTCGCAAGACTCCAAACTCAATGCTGATTGTGCCAGCTTGCCAAATTTTACCGATACATACACCTAACTAATCTAAAATTACCACGCTGTGAAAGTAGCAAGATAGAAAACGTAGATTGGGTAAAAGAGGCAAGTAAGTAAGAAGACGAAGCCAATGTTGGTACGAATCAATGGACAATTGCCACAAAACGTTGGCGCCAATTGATTATCCAATTTACTTAATCACAGCAATGTGTACGAACGTTACATAAGCTTGTGTGGGTGTACGTTGTTTTTGCTTATTATGCAGCAAATCCAATACAATGAAAGGAAACGTATTCATCGTTTTCCTGTTTGCAATCATTTCCTTATTGTCAAAGGGTAAATAAATTATGCGTTTGTTTATCAGAGATACCCAAAATAGATGAATGTTATTTAAAAATAAAAATTTGCTTATTTACCGCGTTTATCATAACCATGGCAGATCTTCTAGTATGATTATTAGGTGCCTACCTATACTGTAACTATATCTGTACCTACATTTATAATATAAGGTGTAACAACATAATTTAACAGATGGATCAGTGAGATATATATATTTAATTATTCAAATTAGGCGAAACAGTTGCGTTGGTCTGTGCGCTCAGTACAGGATGTTATTTTTTAATGTCTAATAATTTGATTTATTTCTTTCGGACTGTTATATTTATAAACTACTTGTGGCCCTGTTAAAATATTTTAAACCATTATTGTTACACTTTATATTATACACAAAATTGTGCATCACAACAACTTGGAGGACTCTGAATATTTTTTTTTGTCAGCCATTTTTTGTTACCATAGACCATAGCGTGATATAAACATTATTTATATTTGTTTCTAGTGACGTCATCTATAACGACGGATGTTAATGGATTAATATTCATGTCATTAGTTCTACTCCGGTTTTTCGTATCCATCTCCTGTTTTTTAGATCGCTATCACTTAACACTGTTAGCATTATTTATTGCGCATTAGCCGCCTTTTGTGTGTGAAGGTAACGATAATTCTAATGGTTTAAAAGATTTATGTGAGAGCCGGTTCTAGTTTTTTTATAGTTTTTCTTCTTGTCGGTAATGTACTCCTATTATAATGTAACCTGTTTATTTGTTTAAGAAAAATCAACATTCTGCTCAGTACATCGTAGTAAGATATGTATTTCTTTGTTCTGAATATGTGTAGTAGCAAGGTTTTGCTTATTTTTTTTGAAGTCCTTGTCCATGTTTTGATCTTAACTGTGAACCCAAGCAGGTAACATAATACCTTCTATCTATCCATCCATATGCACGCTCGACATTTAAGGAATACCACGAATAAGTTACGCTCATAAAGTGCATCTAGAACCACTGTACAGAGAGGTCAAAATTCTTTGCGTTAAGTCTATAATCTGTGTTTGCTTATGATGTACGCTTTAATTATACCTTGTAACTACAACTGCTGATCAACAATATTTTAATATATCTGCACCACACAATGCGATTTGCACTCTAAAAATAGCAATATAGCGTTCATAGTACTAGAACTGGGGTGTATAACATTGACACATTACATAACTTATGTTCTACGAGAATTTTAGTGCGAACAGTAGTTGGAATACATTTGTGGCTCCTAAATGTGACATCAGGGTGTCGCTAAGTGTGATGTGAATTACAGTTTGTAAAATTGACAACACTTGGGAAATTAGGTGGTCGTGAAATAGGTCTTAATGTTGGTTCTGTAGAAGCGACGATGGTGTGGCAAACATTTTTATTTCAAAAGCTCTCAAAAGAATTTTGGAATGTCCTTCTTATACTCCTCATATTAAAATCTTAAATTGCCAAAAATAATCTACATTAGTTAGAGTTAAGATAAAATAGACATGAGTATCGTACTAACATTTAGTCGAAATGTAAGTACTCTACGTGTACTTATATTTCGACTTCTTTTATAAAGTGCTATTCTAACGAAACCATTTGAAAATGCCATTCAGCAGCTGAATGAGTTTCACATATCAAATTTCCATAAAGATTCATTCAGTTTTCGCTCGAATAGAATATATTCGCACTAAAACCCAGCGAGGACGCTCGCGTTTCGCCATACCACGTGGAATCTTCAGCCAATTTTCCGGAGACGTTTTGTCGATTTGACGCTCTGAGTGAAGTCCGTGGATCAAATTCTTAGTACCAGTATGTCGACAGGTAAATATATCTTTGCCTGTAGGTATAGGCAAAGTTTGAAATATGCACCACATTGCTTCTGTAGGTACTCGTCAACTTAAGTCGGTGGCTTGATGTCTGTCTATTCAACAATATTTGCCTAATCATGGTCTCAAAAAGATTAGCGGTCTCAAGGCGTTCTTTAAGTATTCCGAAAATATACTAGAAACGAGTGGGTTCCAATATCTACAAAAAATACTATCAAGAGGTGTCAAAACATCCTTTGAAAGTTGCAAAATTGATTACAGACTCTTCATAGTTATCTTTAGTATTTTAACCATTCATAGCCCAACCTTGGAATATAATTCTAATAATAAAATACATAGTTGCAACAAATTGTCTAGTCATAGAGTTATGCTCGGTTTGCACGACGACAGTACGTAAGTATACTAATTTAGATCTGTCATGGAAATCTATTACAGTGACTTATAACTGTCGAGTAGGTACTGGCGAACTTATTTTTCTTTCTTTACGAAAGGAAATGTGATGAAATAAAATGGATATGAATATGGCCTCACCCACAACTTAGCGGGTATTTTGCCAATGTCAAGTAATTAATAGCAATAACACATAAATAAAATAATGGATGTGACATGTAGAATGAATATGGCGTCTCTACTGGCGAACTTATCAAGCACATTTTACGTAGACAGTACGCAAGTAACAAGTAGCAAGTGTCCTCGGGTAAGCCGGGCATGACATTAAGTGCCTATACACGCACCTACATGATGTAGAAAAGATTATGTTACATGTTTATGTGTAATGCGGTGGGTGGCGGATATGCTTAGTATTATTCAATGAGGTATTACAATAGTGTTGGATGACGTAGGTCAAACGCAATCGCAGTGTGTCTGCTGACTGCTTTCGTCATTGTAACGAATCATGAAACAGTAGTTATATTCTGAAAAAAGCTACGTCGAGGAAAGTTAGTTATCGCAGAAGTCACTCATAAAATCACGGGCGAATTTTGCTTCATAACATCAAATTATTAGATTTTTAAAATATGTCATTCCGTATTAAGCGCAAGACCGATCGCCGCAGGGTCGCCTTGTTTAAAAAAATAAACGTCATTTAAACAATTATTTTATACATCAACTTGATCCATATCATTTACTGAATCATCTGGCAAAAAAATTCTACATATTTATTTATTTTTGGTTAAACCATTTATATATTACGTGAGGGATTTCGCAAATGAAATTTCAGAACAGCTTAGCTGTATTAGATTCTAAAAATAAAAAAGCTTTCTCGAACAGAGTTTTAGTATAAGGTTTCGTGTATTGTGAATATGATAAGAATAATCTGTAGTCAAATAATGTGTTGCAATATTTTATTCGCACAGACCGCACACGGTTGGCTGCTTTTATTCATATGCCTCTGTATGGCAGTCTCTATGATGAATTTCACACTGGTAGAGTTTTCACATTGAAATTTAAACGCAGCAATTTAAATCGAACACGTCCTGGTAGTTAATTTTAGAATTGTACTAAATTATATGAATATTCTCCGCAATGTAGAGCCGTGGCATGCGGTACTTATGCTCTATTCAGAATGTCTGTAAAATTGTGGTGGCTGCACATTAAATATAAAAAAAATGCTAGGAGACATTTTCGAGAGACTGAATTCGCCAGTTTTGGAACTTTTATATGTCCGTTTGTTCGTATCGTGGGAAAGCCGTTAAGATCCAACTTGGTATGGTGATATATTTTTGGTTCCAGAAAATGTATAAGTTCCTGTACTGTATCCCAAAATCCACTAGTCGGATTTCACTGAAACATCCCCTAGCGACAACATTTTAACACCTACAAAAATTTGGCCGAAAAGTTTAAGTCGATGTCTTGGCCAATTTATACACTATTCCCAATGAAACATAGAAAAAAATAATCACCAACATTTATACTATTACCCTTAGTTATTATTAGTATAAGAAAGTTAATTAAACCGTCGATTAATAGTTGTAATTAAACTAGCATCAAAGGCTACTCGACGCGGGTGTATGCGTTAACCAGCGCGGGTAATAGACGCGCGACCCATCGATTACCGACTCTACATGTACGGGAATATGGGTTCGTGCTGCTATTTTACAGCTCGTTAATCATAGAACTGCGTCTCTACCGCTCATGTTTTGCTATAGTCACTACACGACAACATCTACATATTTTCCCAATAAGGACTGGTCCAGAACTCTGCTTTGCTTACAACAACAAGTAGAAGATAGAGCTTAAACTGTCTAGTACTTATATTAATGTCTCTTAAAAGTAGCTATGGCTACTTTTAAGAGACATTAATATAAATATTGATATTAATATACTATTGATATTATAAATATTGATATACTATAAATATTGATGTATATTATACATGTATAATATTCATCAATATTTATAGATTTAGCATAAGTTAAATTAAAAATAACTACCACAAATTAGACGCCCAATATAAGTCACGTTTTGATGAAATAGAAAATTCTGATCACCGGTTCTTCACGGTAATTATTTTGTTATATCTGTCGATAAAAAAAAATAATTATATATAGCATTTAAATTGGATTTTAGTCATCACTGTAATAGACAACTGTTTGTCGTTCTGCAATAACAACAACAAAAAAATACGAAGTTTTTTTTTGGCGATAAGATCTTGTGAGATACATTGTACTGTATTATGTGCAGTATGTTCGCGGGCGCAATGAGGTCAGCCGTGCAAACTTGTGCATCTGTGTACTAAAATATACTGTGATTGTGAATCGAGGTAAGCGAGGTTACCTACCTACGACTAACTACCAGCACGAGAGATACCTATAATACATCGAATACAGAATTATGTTCAAAGTATAGAATGATATTTAACTAGGTATATTAGCATACGTACATACCTAGTCATTCACCTTTAACCTACAGATTTATAATTTACTATACGAGTAGTAGTTGTAAACTAGCTACGAGTATGTCAAAAACTATGAAATGCTTATTTTTTACATATTTGAACTGTGAATGAACAAAATTATAATATATTGATTTCTTATATTTACGCGAATACTACACATTGAAACAAAACGAATATTACAGATGTTATCGCATGTATGTTTATACGTTCTTATGTTCGTATGTTTTTACGTTCCCGACATTTCGGCTGCTTTACAGCAACCATCACACACATCCAAAACCAAGCGCACCTTTGCAAGACTTCAACACACTGTGAGCATGTTCTGCTTGGATCGGAGCACAAGCAACAACTAAATATGAGGGCACCCCAGTACAAACTATGACAGTAAGACGTCAAACACTTCAGTCCCCCCATGACTATGGTTGCTGGAAAACAGCCGAACAGTCGGGTACGTAAAAACATAATTGTATATTATGTTTACGTACGCGATAAAATTTGTAAAATTCGTTTTATTTCAAAATTATAATATTTATTGAGATTGATTTATTAATATTGAAAAGCAATTGGATATAAACAAAGAACTAGAATATTATAATTTAAGAAAATTATTTAATTTAACATTAACAGTCCATTACTAACTAGATAAGATAACATCGCAAGGCGGTTATTGTTTAATGTCACAAGTTTGGACGTTAAATTGACGCATTACCCTCGACGGCCACTACTGCTTAGTATCAGCCAAATGGGATATAGCTAACAGTCTTGGATCCAGGTTTTGTATTAGTGAGAAATTTAAAACGGCAGGTACATGGCCTGCCGTTTTAAATGTCTGGTGTCCAATAAACATTAATCTGTTCGAGTACCTACTTAAAGGAAAATCGCAAAATAAACAAAAGTGGGTGTGTGTGTGTACTTTTCCATGTAGCAAAAAACTGGCTCTATTGAATTATCGTTTCAATAGTTGAAAAAAAGAGCTCGTTAAACATGGTCAAATAAAAATAATTATACATCTGTACAGGTTGATTTTATACACCCTTTCTCGCAACTTGCAACGCACGACTATGTCACTCGACGGGCGAATGCGAAAAGATCGAACTGTACGTCAAGTGCGAGATTACTCGAAGCTAACCGTATACTTTATAGTCTACCGTATTTAGAAATATTGTATGGAGCATGTAAAGTTTTAAATACCTTCCACTAGAGGCGCTTTTCAATTCTCCATACAAAATGTCTAAATACGGTAGACTAATGTATACATTAAGCTAACTGTATACAGTTAGCTTGCCCCTGACGTTATGCTAAATATCGCACTACTAATCTCACGGCGGTTTGTTTAAAATACTTTAAGATCAATGTTTTAAATGTTGTGGCGTGATGTTGTTACATATAGTAATACGGTTTAGAGCCATTATAACAGGGTTTATCTTGTACTCGTTCAAGATGAACTCATTTTTGTATGCAAAACTAGCTTTCTTCGCAGATTTGTGTAAATATTTCCAAGTTCAAATTCATGCAGTAAAATCGGTGACTGAATTACCCAATGAGATACTTAACTTAAGTAGTAATATGTACGTTTTATAACGCAGATAATAAACGTTAAGTGTATTACTTGAAAAACTATTTTAGTCTAGATAAGAGTTAGCATATTGAAGTACAAAATACTAAATCGAATGTAGGTCGAGGGTGTTAGAAGCACGACTTAGAATCCGCTTCGCGACTCGAGTCACCTTCGTCCGTAGGAGAATTAAGTACTCTCGAGATACCCTACACGTGACCCTGGGTGGTGCCAACTAGGTGACAACTCTCCTGGTGGTAGGCTTCGGCCGTGGTTAGTCACCACCCACTGAACAAAGCCATGTCGCCAAGCGGCCTAGCCGTGTTCCGGCATGATGTTCGGAGTTGCCATTCATGGATGGTGGGTCAGATCAGCTGCGCTGCATGTGCCTAGTGAATGTAGCGTCTCGATCTACTGCCGCCTTCCTACCTAGGCAAGTATGCTGCATCGTAGATCTCATCGTCACTTACCATCAGGTGAGATCGAGATCAAATACTTGCCTATAATGTATAAAAAAAAGACTCCCGCTGCGCCGTGCCCGTTTAATAGGTGAGTAGATACTTACATAATTATAGGTATGAAGTCCTGAACAGACGCGCCAGCTTTTAAGAAACCCAATGCTCGTGCTCATTTGATAACCTATAGATATATAAGTACACTAGCTACGCCCTCAGTGTTACCCGCGTTTAAAAAGTATGTCCTTTTCCTCTATGTCCTTGTGCAATTGCATGGTTCCTGTATGCTATCCCATAGGAACCGTGCATTTTTCCGGGATAAAAATTAGCCTATGTCATTTTCTGACCCCTAAACTACCACTACCATTGCAATAATCATGTCGATCCTTTGCTCTATGAAAAATTAAAACAAATCTATCCCACGGGAACCATATATTTTACCGTGATAAAAGGTAGCCTATGTGCTATTCCATACTATAATCTATCTCTATCTATCTCTATGTGCCAATTTTCATCCAGATCAGTTCAGTTGTTCTGGCGTGATTGAGTAACAAACATCCCTTCATCCAAACTTTCACATTTATAATATTAGTGGGATTAGGGGGATTTATAGAATCTGTAGATGTTTTCAATACATGTTGGGGAAAGGATCTTATTCTCTAACAAGCCCTAGCCTCGTGTCGCGAGCGCTTTATTTGGAGAGTCTATAAATTGTAGAGATTGTCTGTATAAAATTGTAGCGTTTGCCCTAATATTTTTCTTCTTTATGACCGAGAATCAGAATCAGAATCAGAATCAGAATTATTACTTTTCTAACTATGTTCCCGTATAGCTTTACAATTTTCCCATTCGCATCACAGAGCCGGTCGCTTAGTTTCCAATGCATAATTTATTGGGTGCCCGAAGCCAGTCCGTGGAAATCGTGCGCCGATGCCTTGCCACCTTGATATTACATAACTTGTTTCCACTTTCGATCAAGCCATAAAGCTCCATGTTGGGATCGGACCTTGAGATACTTTGGGTAAGTTTTGACGTAATATTATAATTTTGTAAAATTGTACTAATTAGTAAAGCTCGTCTAGACGTTCCTATTCACGGACGTAATGCTTGAACATAGCACGCGAATGCTTCCTAAAAGTACAGTAGTAGCGTCACATAAAATGAGCAAAGATGGCGGTTTCGCGCATGCCTAACTTTCGGCCGCCGAGAGAATGCGTTCCTGACAGGTCGCGTTTATCGTATTTCTTTTGTACGATGATTATATTGGAGTGTTTTTGTCGTTTACACAAAATGTAATAAAAAAAATATTATGTCTACTTACAAGAAAAGATTTAGGTAAGCTAAATCTTATATATGTTTGGAACGCATTCACTCTGCGGCCGAACTGTAATTGTATTAATGCGGTGGGGAGAGCCGTTATCTTTGCTGATTTTATGTGATGCGAACTGTACCCGTCTTTAAATGGATTATTTATCTTACAAACTGTATCAGTGATAGCCAAGTTGGTAGTACGCTTGCCTCGGTAACGAGGAACGTAGGTTCAAACCCCGGCTCGCATCTCTGGGAATTCTGGATTTCATGTGAGAATCTCATTTTCAACCACGATAATCACTTGTTGAACGGTGAAGGAAAACACCGTGAGGAAACCTGCATGACTGAGAGAACCCCTCGAAAGATGTGTGAACTCGCCCAACCCGCACTGGGCCAGCGTGGTGGACTATGGCCTAATCCCCCTCGCATTGAGGTGTTGCCCGTGCTCAGCTGCGGGACATGAAAAAGGGCTGGTTTAATATCTTTCAAAGCATCGCATCCTATTAATCTTATTACATAGCGGTAAGTAATACCATAGGAGAAGGGGTGGGGGGGGGGGGAGGCACCTTGTAATTTATTTGTAGCGAGCAATCCATAATTTACTATGTAATGTAACTCCAAACAGCGGCTCATTAAAATAGCGCAAGGCCATGGCCATGGCTACTAATTGCTACCATGATGCCAGCTGTTTATACAGCATGATTCAGAAAGGTTATACTAAGCGTTGAAGCTGCGCATCTTTAGCGCATCGTCATTATGTGAAGAATTTCAAGACGTCAATGTAAAAAAAGAAATGTATACCCAGAATCACAATTGTCAATTTGTTGGGTATTTGTATAGATTTAATAAAGAAATATATTTTAACAATATATTTCTTTAAATCTATACATACAAATAAATAAAATTGGAGTGTCTGTTTGTAATATTAAAATAACCACTTTTTACTAAGTGCATTTGGATGTATACATGACACAGTACATATTATACCGACACAATTTTTTTTGTAAATTGTTGTCTGTCTGTTTCAGCTAATTTCTGAAATGGCTGGACTGATTTTGACGGGACGTTCACTGGCAGATAGCTGATGTAACAAGGAGTAATTAGAGTACTTTAATTTTAGAAAAACTTTCTTGTTAAATACCACGCGGACGAACAGCTAGATCACATATAAATTCTGACCTCACATAATAATTGTAAATGCGATAAAGCAGCGCAGGTTCAAAGCTTAGTATAGTTTTTCTGTATCACCGTGTCTAAATCATCAGAGATGTTTCGGTTCCAAATAATACACATCCTTGAGTTACAAATGATTGTTTTTGTTTACATAACCTGTTCGTTTTATTTACAGCCTGTCATCTCGGAAACTGATGAATGATTTTTGAATTCTATAAATATAGTTCTATCTATCTATCAGCCGATAGACGTCCACTGCTGGACATAGGCCTCCTCCAATGACTTCCACACGTCGCGGTCCTCCGCCACTCGCATCCACCTCCAATGCGAGGGGGATTAGGCCATAGTCCACAACGCTGGCCCAGTGCGGGTTGGCGGACTTCACACGTCTTTCGAGGGGTTCTCTCGGACATGCAGGTTTCGTCGCGATGTTTTTCTTCACCGTTTAGCAAGTGATAATCATGGTTGAAAATGAGATTCGCACATGAAATCCAGAAATTCCAGAGGTGCGAGCCGGGGTGAACCTGCGATTCTCGTTACTGAGGCAAGCGTTCTACTAACTTGGCTATCACGACTTACTATTCATACCTTGAGTATATTTTACCTCTTTACTGTTTAAAGCATACAATTCTGTCACCGATGATTACATCTCTATTTCTTGTAGTTACACACAATATTACAGCCAACACCGTAATTATTATGTTAATGATCGTACGTATGTACTGGGAATGACGTCATCACACTTAATGGCAACGCAGGTTGTGTAGTGTACGTCGGATCGCGTCATTACCATATCTACTCGGTCGGTATCCGCCACTCATTCAGATGTATCTACGAATATGCTCCCTCTCGGAATTCAGCAATGCAATGACCATAATTTGGTTGTCGACTCTGCTTTCTAGAATTTAGAGTGCAAATTGGTTTGGTTAGATTAACATATATAGTCGGGAGGAGTGGAATGAATACTTTTTTGGATCGTTGATGCATTTGTTTTTATGTGGGTTGATTTTTTATAGATAGATATTTGCTGATAACATTGTCAAGAGTAATTTTAACATCCAAAAGACACTAAGGCATAATGTTGATACTGTACAAGCTTAGTCGCGGGCAAACCCCGGTAATGACTATAAACCAACAATGATTATTCGGCCAGCACGAAATGAAGACAGCAGCGGGTTAATTAACCATAATGAAAGCGTAATGGACTGCGGAGCGGGTTGTTTTTCTACAGCTCATTACCGTGTTTCATATAACGTGGCAGTATTTTTTTACGTACGGTAATGATGTTTTTTTTTGTAACGTTCCATTGATGGTTGAAAATTCGGTAAACAGTGAAATTAGTTTGAATGAATCTTGGATTCGAAATTCCTTTCGTTGGGTAGTCCTTTATCGTAAGGTCTATCTAAGCTGTGTGGGTCGGGCAGATGCCGTGGTAGATTAAAATAATTTCTATCAAAGTTATCAAACGGGATGTCTCATGTAGTTTGAAAGCCAGTTTTTAAGGCTACGTATTTATTTAGAAATCGTACAAAATTGGTTGTAGAAACTGCTTCAGCAGATTTTTATCTTAATAGTTTATATCTCAATTTATAATCGCAAATATTTAAATATAAAACTATTTCCTAGAAATAATGTATATGTCAAAACAACGTTTGCCGGGTCAGCTAGTACGAGTATAATATATAAACAACAAACTTGAACTAAGTAGTCGAATAGTCCGGAGTTTGTGCCATATAGTCCACAACAATGGCGCAGTGATAATTTAAGATCTTGTTAAATATTCGCTATAGGATTCGAGGTTTATTTGATTATGCCAATTTTGTATTTTACCGCTTGATTAAAGGTCCTCAAAACATGACAGGCAGACATTCTGACGTCATAAATACGTTTATGATGACGGTCGACAGCTGAAGGGCCTATCCGTCCTCTAGGGCCGCCATACGATCCCAGATTACCCTTTAAAGATTAACCAGATTGCGGTTGTATAAATATTTATGTACCCACCATCAATATTTTATTATTACAAAGTCCATTGCAACGGCCGCGAAATATCACAAATGCAGGCAAGTTTAAAAAAAAATCTTATCTTTGCCCGCGTAAAACGTCACCGTAACCGATACTAGTATGCATTGTTTATTTTTTTGCTATTTTCCGCGTCAGTATTGCCAGTGTTATTTTTTATTTGTTACTTATTTGAATCCTCGTTTGTTTTTGTATGGAAATTGTACTCGCCTACAATAATAAGCGCTATAAACTAATAACATAATATAGTTCTACACACTGTGTTAACAGGTATTTAGTCATTAGAACAAACCCTGTTGCACCGATAGACTGTTGGATTTTCATGCTTAACTTAATGGTCATCATGCAAGTGTCCCTGAACATCATAACTTATATTTTTAAACAACTTCAAAAAGGAGGAGGTTCTCAATTCAGTTGTATTTCTTTTAGTTTGTTTATTTTTATTGGTCGTTACTTCAGATCTCCGTCATTTATGAACCGATTTGGATTTTTTTTTTCGTTTACATAATTTAAAACATCAGCTATTTTTGAAAATTATTGTGAAAAAATCATCAACAAAGCCTCTTGAAGTTATTTAAATGATCTTCCTACATCATCTCAGTTTTTATAACGCATCGGATATAATGCATAATGCTAAGCATTGTAACTAAAAGCTTGTTTGTACTGGTTCACTCAATTAGGCGACTTTCACCGGGCTCTGTGCCGTGCGCTGCACTCCGCGGTATCGTATTACACGGGATTGTTTTGGATGAGCGTATTCTTATTATGATTAGATAAGTTAATGAATAAACTCAAATTAATAAAAAAAAACAATTTTATCAAAATCAAGAATTGTTTATTTTTGTAGGCCATAAATCATAACCATTTGCGAATGTTGGTTCTACTGAGTAGTCTAGTTTAATGATCAATATCATTTCTTGGATTATTTTTCTCATCACCATTGTTATGGAGAATATGAACATTATTTAATAAAGATTTTTATTACTTAGTGTATTTTGTATTGTTTATTTAAATATTTCTAATAATTCTACAGCGAAAATCAATGTCAATATAACGCGCGGGTGACAACTAATGACAATTATTTGTGTAGTATAGGTGTGCGCAGTAATTGTGTTAATCCGTTAAATCCAAAACCAAGCGTACCATTGCAAGACCTCAAGACACAGTGAGCTCTTTCTGCGTAGATCGGACCGCAAGCAACAACTAAATATGAGGGCACCCCCGTCAAACTATGACACTAGGACGTCAATCACCTCAGTCCTCCCGTGGTTGCTGTAAAGCAGCCGAAACGACCGTAACATAAAAATCATAATATAAACCGATGAAATCCCCCCCCCCCCCCTAATTTCTGTCTTTATTCCCAGAGTTTTTATTTCCAACAACTTCATGCAAATCCGAGGACCGAGGTGGCGGGTATTGGAAAATGAATTGCGAAGTTGTCCGTACCAAGTTTTTGTATAGCGCCAAACTTTTAATTATAGATTTGCGAAAATGTTTTGTAGTTTTGCGCTAACTGTGCTTTCATATCGCGTGAAATAGTGGGAGTTTGCACCAACCAAACAGTTTTAATAAATGCTGGGTTGTAGTTTACAGCTAATAGTCCGACAGTGCGCCACTAATGGACGAATGCTCGTGTCGGAATTATCATAATTAATTGTTGTACTTATATTTAATTTACAAATCCTCGTGTGATCTATAAATGTATAATGGCTATAGAATTATATATAAGAACTGAGCTTACTATATTATTATTGATACAGGAGTTTTATAAACAGAGTGTACATTATCATTGAAATAAAACAAATTTTACGGATATTTTCGCGTTCATTTTATGTTTTTTACGTTCCCGACGTTTCGGCTGCTTTACACGGAAACGTAAAAAAAAACATAAAATAAACGCGAAGAAATCCGTAAAATTTGTTTTATTTCAATGTGTAGTTTTAATTCGCGTAAATATAAGAAATCAATATGCATTATCACCTAAATTTCCTCTACAACATTGCCATCTGATATGTGAAATACGGCTATAAAACAGTTATGTTTAGGGCCTAATAAATCCATAATGTACCTTGTAGATTAATTATTAAGTATGTATGGTCGTTCAAGTTTTCGCAAAACACAATAAACCCAATTCGGACACTGGTAAAATTAAATGCTGTACCGTTGCAAAATGCTCGCAAATAATTTATTAATGGAGTATTTTATGATTCCATATACGTATTTTATCTGGTATAGGGTTGCTAAGGAAATTATTACTTTTGCGCAGCGACTATAAATAGCGTTTAACAGAAGTGTTTGTCGTACGGGTTTCGGAATATCTCTATTTCAAAACATAAGTTTATATCAAGCGGCCATATTTTACATTTGCCATATCTAATTATAATTCACTAGCTGTTGCCCGCGACTTCGTCCGCGTAAAAAATTAGAACCAAACATTTTCCATAGAGATTTTTACCCCCCCCCCCCCCCCGTCTTACGCCATTTTGATAATCTTTAGTATGATTTATATGAGCATCTTATTAACTTCGAAAGCAATTACAGCCATTTGTTGCCAGCCCTATGCCACAATGTGATACAAATTAAATATTTTTTTATTTGTAGGTGCGGTCCGCGAGTGGTCGCGGTTTGCACTGATTGCCTATGCGTTGAACCTCATGAAAATGCGAGGTGTGAAATGCATAACGTTACTCGGTAACTGTAGCGTGTTAATTTAAATAACTGTTATTTAATCAGTTACTTACACTTGGCCAATAATCTATGAAAAATAATTTAATAAAATAATAATTTGAAAATTTCTCTTTGGTTTTCTCTCTCTTCTCTATGGCGCCTTGTTGACATTGTTTGTTGTAAAAAGTGTTCTCTGACTATTTAATAAAATTATGATTATATAACTATCGAGAAGTCTATAATTTCCACCCCAGGGCTCATGGTATATTTACCAACACTGAGTTTTAACTTTATTTGCTTGATACTATAACGTTACTTTTCTAAAAATATAATGATGTATGTAAAAAGTTTGAAATATTTATTTTATGGTCTGGGAATGACGTATGGGCTACTTGTTTACCACAAATTCCACCGCAGGTAAAAGTTAGTAAAAAATCTAAGTTATGACCTATCCTTTATAACATTATTATAAAGGATAGGTCATAACTTAGAATTTATCTTTCGTTGAGTATTTGAGACATAATGACAAATAAATATAGAATAACATTGTCTAAAGGTTCAATTCCTTCGCAATCGTGCAACGATAAGTAAGTAAATAATACTATTTTTAATGATTCTATCGCGTTTATATTTTGATTTTACGTTCCCGACGTTTCGGCTGCTTTACAGCAACCATGGTCACGGGAGGACTGAGGTGGTTGACGTCCTGTTGTCATAGTTTGAGACGAGGTATCCTCATATTTAATTAACGCAATCTTAATTGACGCTAGATATTTGAGCAATCAGTCCCAGGCTGCTAGTAGTTAGTAGTGATTTCACCATCGCAGTCACTGCGATGACTTTGAACCATATTCGTTTACTCAAACTCCATGCAATAGTGCTGGCCGCATCGAGTTGTTAGGTAACCGCGGTGCGTCAAGCATTGGCCTGCCGCCAGCTGCCCCTCTAGTATTTATAGTAATACAAGTTTTATACGGAACTTTTCTTGTACAATGTGTGAATATTGTATTACTGTTTATACAGATGTTTTTTTTTCTTAACTAGGTCAGTATTGTGGAAACCCGAATCACATACAGTGAAGTTGTCTTATCAACCTTTTGGTATTTTGGAGGAGGTTCTCAATTCAGCTGTATTTTTTTGTTGTTACCTCAGATGTCCGTCATATATGAACCGATTTGGAATTATTTTTTTGTGTAGACAATTTGTGTTAACATCTGTAACATATAAATTAAATAAATAATTAATATAGTCAATTACATAGAAGTTATTTTGTCAGTAAAATATAGTCAAAAAATCATAAATATTGTGTCCACGATTATTATAGTCATTCAGTTACACTGTTCTGTCTTGTAACTGTCAAGAATCTAGGTATAAATATGCACAGTAACACAATAGTGCTGCGTTTAAAAATGTATCCTTAAACGAATTTTGAATGCTTATTTTCCCCATCTATTTTCCCCATACGGAAGCTTAAAATTAATCCTATAACGTGTTAGCCTATAAATTACAAAAAATGCCACACAACACTCGCATTAGGTCGTATCAATAAAAATGAATTTTGAAATCATGCGCGAATTTTTAACGATACTTATGCAAAATTTACATAGCGACTGTTTCCGCGTGACCGTTAGCCGGACCCCGCCAGGGTTGTCGGATTAGCGCTGCGCAACCCGGGGATGAAAACCCTTAAATATTTGCACATTCGGAGCGGGAAAACAAGGGGTCCCGTGTATCAAACTTGGAGATGATGTTGTTTTGCAACGAGAGGCTGTTCAGGGCGAAGGAGAAATAACGGATTTTCGTGGTAACTAAAATACGAAATGTATTGTTGTAAATTTATGTACGAAGAAAAATATATTTTCTAGAAATAATACGTTCGCTTAATTACCAAAAGCGCTGGGCCTTTGATTATTATAGTGCTCAATAATGTTATATGTGTTTTTAAGCGAGTTGTGTTTGTTGAGCTAGTTATTTCCCACGAGCACTGGCAGCCCTATTGTTTTAGCAAATCAGCAGTATACGTGCATTCTGTTTGTATGAGTCCGCTGCCAAATGGCTCTCATAAATGCGTCGCGTCGTGTCACGCATGCTTTGTTAACACACATAAGTACTCCACGTGTAATGTTTATCTGTTTACGTGACTTTTGCTAATAATATAGCGTCAGCAGGTCCCGTGTTGAACCACATATATATCGTCTCTGGTCCAGAGGGCATACCCGGATATCACACCAATATTATAAATGTGAATGTTTGGATGGATGGATGTTTGTGACTCATTCACGCCAGAACGGCTGAACGGATTTGTATAAAATTTGGCAAGAAGATAGATTATAGCCTGGAATAGCACATAGGCTACTTTTTATACCGGTAAATAGGACATACTTTTTAATCGCGGGTAACACCGCGGTAACGCTAGTCTCTATGTATATTCCAGCATAGAATTAGGTGATGTTATCTATGGTATTTGGTCCCATATCGGGAACTGTTCAGTCGGCTTTTTGGCGGGAAGCTAAACAGTGAAGTTGTCAATTGATAAATAATATGTAATATTAGTGTGATACTAACCATTATGTGTTAATACGTGTGCACAAGTGCAGCAAAAAAAAAATGAAATACTATAGCTGGACTTTTGAAGTTCACCCAAAATGTCCGGCATATTTTTTAGTAAAGTATCCACAGCTTAACTGACAGGTGTAGGGGATTCATTTCATTATCATTATACTGATTGGAATCATCATTATCATCAGGGGTACTTATGATTTTACAAGAATTAACAAGAAATACTCGACACTGACAAAATGGCTCAATTTTGTAGCCGATCTTAATAAAAGAAGAAAAAGACTGTTCAATTTACGAAACACATTTCATTGTTTTATGAATTATGTATAAATAAGCATTTTATTCATTAGCACGTGTAAAGTTATTTGAACCCATTCATATTGTCATTATGTAAATGTAGTAACATAAAGCTATCGATGGCGTACTTGTAGTAATTCTTTTATGTACTTTATGTACACAATAGGGTTGTAGACACTTCGGAAATTATGTTAATATACATCTGTATGTTAAATTTATATGAGTACTCACAAATGTTTGTATTATGTATTCAGTATTCTTATACCATAAGCTAGCGAAAAAATAATATGTTTGTTTTTTTTTGTTTTGTTGAGTGTGGAAAACCGGTACGCATGCATTGGTAAGTTAATTTGATGTAGGTACTCAATATTTTGTTTATTGCAGGATGCTTTAGGTAACGATTGTCCTTAAAGAACGTGGGAACTTCTCGAGCTCGCACGTTCTCACGTTCTCATTTTTTTTGCATTATGTTGTTCTATCTGTCTTTTGTTTTCGCGATCTGGCGTTCTCGCGTTCTTACGTTTAAGTGAACTTGAGTACAAACTTGACCGTCTCAAAGATTCTGCACCTTTAATCAACTACTTATAAAAGCTAGCTAGAAAAAGGTCAACTCCGAGGCGGGAAGATCGATCAATTACATTAAGACCTAGTATTCAGAATGAACTTTTCAAGTGGGTGTGGAAGGCCCAGACCGAAACAATAGGCAAGAGTGAAACATGTTTATTAGACTCTCCAGAACGATTTGAATGAAAACTACAACTGAATCACTAACCTTTGAACCTGGTATCTTTCGCGCATTTGCGAGTATTATATGAAGTCAGAATTTTGATACCTATATCGACTGAAAAAAAAACATTTTGGTAAAAATTCAAAGCGATTCAAAATGTTAGTTATCGATGGTGAACAAGGTTTATAAATAGCTTATGGGCAAAAGGGCAATGTTTTTGGAAGACGGGTACGGCTTTCGATGGCTCGTCTTGGGTTATTGGTCCGAGGGGAGTTGTGATCCGTGTGTTGACTGCGCACGATTACATCGTTGTGTATAAACGCCCTAACTGCTATTACGCCGCACATTGCTATGTCCGGAATAGGAGTGTAATGGACTATAGCGCGAGTTTCTCTCGAATGAAAGAGAGTAAAAACACACAAATAAAATTAAAAAATTGCTACTAAACAAAACTATTTTTTTAACCAAATAAATAAGTAAATATCGTTGGATGAACACACCAGCTATACGGTGCCACATTAAGCAACGCTTGTATTATGGGTACCGTACAATGGATTGGGGATAACCCGGTATGTATACAATATCCATGACTAGGGTACAAACATTAGTGCTCATCACGCAAAGTTTGTCCCTACCAGGATTTGAACTCGGGAGCTTCGTCACAGAAAGCAGGGTCACTACCGACTGCGCTAATCAGGACGTCAGCCAAATAGGGCCCTCAATGAGTCAAATATAAGGCGAGGTGTCAAAGTAACACAATTTAGGCAAAGGACGAAGACATTAGTTAGGGCAGCGATAATAAGAGGGTTCGGCTTAATCATAAAATCCTTTTCGCCTGTTACCGACTTCAGCCTACTTACCCAGAGAGAAACTAGGCCTAACACGGTTTGATACTTAACATTACAGAAGCAAGAAATCATATCTTCAAAATTGAAGCAAGTTTTGGTTAAAACCTCAGTCCTCCCGTGACCGTGGTTGCTGTAAACCAGCCGACACGTGGAGAACGTAAGAAACATAAAATATACGCGATAAAATCCGCAAATTTTGTTTTATTTTAATGTGTAGTGTATTCGCAAAGAAATGCTTGTATTATGTGTACAATGGACTGAGGCGAAGCAAGTATATAATACTTATAGCATAAAGACTCTGGTACAAACATTCACACAAAGTTTGCATCTACCATGATTTGAGCTCGGGGCCCTCCCGGCTCGGCCCTGGGCCCAGGGCCTGGGTGCTAATCAGGTCGTTCTCGTTAAGTTAGCCAGGATATACAGGAGTAATTGACCCATTTGAGCCTATTGTAGGCTCGTAAACATATTTTTAACTGGGGTTGAGTCACCTTCGTCCGTAGGAGAATTAAATACCCTCGAGATACCCTACACGTGACCCTGGGTGGTGCCAACTAGGTGACCACTTTACTGGTGGTAGGCTTCGGCCGTGGCTAGTCACCACCCACTGAACAAAGCCATGTCGCCAAGCGGCCTAGCCGTGTTCCGGCATGATGTTCGTTGTTGCCATTCATGGATGGCGGGTCAGATCAGCTGCGCTGCATGTGCCTATAGAATGTGGCGTCTCGATCTACTGCCGCCTTCCTACCTAGGCCAGTATGCTCCATCGTAGATCTCATCGTCACTTACCATCAGGTGAGATCGAGATCAAATACTTGCCTATAATGTAATAAAAAAAAAAAACTAAAAAATAGTTGAATTTCTTTAGGGTACCAAGACTTTCTAAGCCAACTATACATCAAGGTATCTAATTTTCTTGAAACGAAATTGAGGCCGTCAGAATATGCGTGGCGTTGTCGCCTCGAAGTAACTGCGGCTGGCTAATCGTCTCCCGCTAATGAATAAATGTAATTAAGCTCAAGCCAACGTTGTTTGTCATTCGTATTAATAGCGATTCATATAATTAATTGGATTTATTAGCAGAGGGTTTTAATGTAGCTAACTTAGATCTTAACTTTGATCGTATACGTTCTAAATAGTTGGTTAATACATGGAATCTTGATGCATGAATTGTGTCTTCAGAAATCACTTTTAGGGTGGATTCGCGCCCAATTTGCATAAGATACTTTATCTGGTACATACCTAGTACAAGCGTTGCTTAGTGTGGGACCGTATAGTTGATGTGTTCATCTGGCGATATTTATGTATTCTTAATTATGAACTCTATTGTGTGGGCGGGACGGTAGAAGCTTACGTAACAGGAACGCTACGTAAAAAACGATTCTGCTCAAACCACTGATGAAAAAATATTAAGTATCATGTTAGGCCACAGTTACCTCTAGATTTCGTGTCTGCCCTGATTAGGTTTAGTAAGAGCCTTGGTACTATAGGTATGTAGCCGTCGGTTCGGCTAATTAGATAAAGTCTATATAGGCCACGTTACATATATTTTATATAGTCTATATTTGTATATATTCTAGAGCAGAGATTCTCAAACTGTTTTGGGCAAGAGACCCCTTTTCCAAAATGAACTGACACCTTAGAACCCCATAGTAAAATGATTTAAAAAATTCTCTCTTTTGTTTCCTACTGATATAAAACAATAATTTAATCTTGTACGAACTTGTGAACACTTGAAATAAAGCTAATTTTTCACATTTTATCGCGATTATTTTATGTATGTACGTTCGCTATGTTTCAGTTGCTTTACAGCAACCATGGTCACGGGAGGAAAATTAGCTTCATATCAATGTGTAGTGTTCGCGTATATATAAGAAATCAATTGTGCACGCTTATCGACTTGTTGATTTTTTAAAAGTACAACAATGATAGTTCCTATTAAAATATTCAATCAAATATCATTCTTATAACAATTTGATACACGTAACACGAATAACAATTAAAAGTTTAAAATAAGATCTTGTGTTCATTAATAGGGGTCGATTTTTAGACCTCATCGACCCCCAAAATAAGTTTTCGTTTATGTCGACCCCTGGTAAACCTATATGGACCACTTTGAGAATCCCTGGTCTAGAGGTTATCTTAGCCTAGAGAAACCCAAAATTTTGCTTCATATTTAATTTTATTATTACTGTTACGCTGGCATTATATTTTCAAGTATCTGCCAATTTGTATTAAAATATAATCAACGTATACAGCGTGTTTCAGAAAAGGTATACTAAGCCTGGAACCTACGCGTCTTTAGCGCATTTGTGAACACTAACTGATGTTAGAATTTCGATATGTAGATTTACAAAATGACAAATGTGATTTATTGCTTAGAACGGCTGCCGCCATTGGTCATCTCCCAAAAAATCATAAAAACAACTGAGTTCTTCTATAACAAAATAAACAAATGCTTGTCTTATAAAACTAACCAAGAATGCGTTGGTACAGTCCTTATTACCATGCTTAAAATACGGCAATTAAAATAGGTTTGAGAGATGGAACGTAACTATAGCTGGCAACGCGTGCTGAGTACTGGCATTGCAACGTATGCCGGGTCCTTTTCAACAATTTAATATTAACTGCTCAGAATCAGTACAATGTATACATTATATTCTTTCGCGACAATAACGGTCGACACAATCTAAACAATATTTTTAGTAAGGAGCATCTGAATGCGTTTTACGGAAACTTTCAAGGAATTAATGCAAATTAGTTTTATAATAATAGTTTTGGAAATGTGTCCGTTTGGATTTTGTTCGGGATGGTTTTACAGAACAGATAAAAGCTTATTTCCAAGCTAGATACTGTAAAAAAGTCATACTGGTGGTAGGTGGTAGGCTTCGGCCGTGGCTAGTCACCACCCACTGAACAAAGCCATGTCGCCAAGCGGCCTAGCCGTGTTCCGGCATGATGTTCGGTGTTGCCATTCATGGATGGCGGGTCAGATCAGTTGCGCTGCATGTGCCTAGTGAATGTAGCGTCGCGATCTACTGCCGCCTTCCTACCTAGGCAAGTATGCTCCATCGCAGATCTCATCGTCACTTACCATCAGGTGAGATCGAGATCAAATACTTGCCTATAATGTAATAAAAAAAAAAACTCTTAAAAATCTAAGCAAATAAATCATACCTACATTACTGACAATATTTACATACAGTATGTTATGAATTTAACGCTCTCCTTGTTGTTCCTATGTATGCATATAGAATATATAATAATATAGAAAAAAAATAGTTACATTTCCTTTTTATATTGGTTGACTAAAATATTATAAATTTGCTTGAGATTTATCCCGTCTCGACTTAAACTATATATAAATGTAAATTTGTTACGTCACCTGAATTCCGGGAAACGACGTTAGTTAACTTTATCCCGTGGAAATTCATTAGCTTTCCCGGGGACGCAATTAGACTAAGCAATTAGGTACTCGCAAGATGTCGCGGGGCGCGAAATAAGGTCTGTTCAGATATTATAAGCCTCATTTGCTACGACGGTTAGTAGCAAAAACCGGTGTAATACCGCTTGGTATTTTTCTGTACCTCCAACGGTACAGCATAACGTTTATATCTGAATAGGCCTATACTGCGACGGTAGACTAAAATAGATTTAGTTTTAAATATTCCTAGAAAATAAGATGGTAAAAAGCGATGTCACCGCCTGGAGGATAGGTTTAAAAAATAAAACACCTATTTTCTGATAACGGCACTTAAAAGGCTCAGAGCTGCGTAGCCAGAACTGGAAATTGGGGTCATAGACACGCTTTGATTTTTTAAAGGCGACGACGTCGAAGGTCGGCTTGGTCGTTTTGCCCTGACTTTTTGTTGAATCTACTTTCTCCATGCTAGAAAATTGGCCGGTCCTTATTTTATTTATCGGCTGGATCTGAAGGCCCATTTTTATGACGGAAAATTCGAAAATTCTTCTTTAATAATGAACTAATTCAAATAAATTTCTTATTCTTTGTCGTTCTCTCACTAATGAAGATCGTGACCATATATGATTTGTCTCCATTAGTTCTGTATTGCGCCAGTTCAATAGATCGTTGTAGAGTTACTCCTGTTGCCTCTACAATACTTTTATTCTATCATGTTGGGATTTGGCCCCTTGACCGCTTCCCCTGCATATGTGTTACGATCAACTGCTTCTCCAACTTATGCATAAGTATGCGATCGCATTATATGTCCAAAGAAGCTTAGTTGACGTTCTCGGCATAGAGAGTTAAATCGTTTTTGAGGTGAATAATTAATTTTTGAATTCTAAAAAATCGAGTAGTTATCGCAGTTATTATCTGAGTGCTGATACTGATTTTCGAATATTTTAAGGATATATATTTTTTTATTCGTGTAAACCATTAACGTAGAAATAGTTATAAAATGCTAAGCTACAACTTTACCACCCATTCGGAATGCCGTTGCTATAGAGAAGAACGGGCCAGAAACTCCATGGAATATCTTTTACATTTCTCAGTAGTACATTGTTATAGGCATGTGAGAACAATGTAGGAACGGCTAGGCAGTCTTTAGCAGCTGGTCAAAAAAGTTCCAACGCTAAGTATATAATTTCCCCTGCATAAGATTTTCGCCCTTATTATATTCAATATAAATGTAAAGTATTTCTAGAGTTGAATTTAATTTTGTAAGATTATCGTTCAGACGCACTAGGCGTTGGCATCTAATAATATCATGACATTTGCACTTACAGGCAGGAACAGCTGCCAAGTTCAGTGACTCGTGTCTTTAGCGACACTGTAGCGAATTTGTTTGAATAATAATAATATTTCCAGACCAACACACTAAACTATACGGTCCAAACTAAGCAAATCTTATATTATGGGTATCGGATTAAAGACTGGAGGAGGTCTCAGTATATATTTATTCATGACTAGCTGTTGCCCGCGACTTCGTCCGCGTGGTATTTAACAAAGACTCAGCCGTTGGCAACAGCCTTCTCGCGTTCTGATCCCGCGGGACGCATTGCAGATTGTTGCTATCAAACTTTAATCAGGCGCAGCGCTGCAACATTGGTTTTAATTTTTTTTCGAGATATCCAATTATTTTTTTTTTAAATGTAGCCCAAGTTACTCCTTGTTACATCAGCTATCTGCCAGTGAAATTCCCGTCAAAATCGGTCCAGCCATTTCAGAGATTACCCGGAACAAACAGACAGACAGACAGACAGACAGACAGACAGACGGACAGACAGACAGACAGACAGACAGACAGACAGACAGACAGACAGACAGACAGACAGACGGACAGACAGACAGACAGACAGACAGACAGACAAAAATTGTAAAAAATGTTGTTTCGGTATAGGTAACGTGTATACATCCAAATGCACTTAGTAAAAAGCGGTTATTTTAATATTACAAACAGACACTCCAATTTTATTTATATGTATAGAGTATAGATTTGTTATTGTTTTAGTAAAATGTAGGATGCATTTTTTTTGTTTTACTATTATAAGTATCCCGAGTAATATAAAAGACCCATTACCCACAGCTTAGGACCAGTAGAATTTAAACAAAATGTTAAGGATTCTTGTTGAGATGAAATTCATTACTTCTAAACAAGCTGTCCCACCGAACATCGTACTACCTCAGAATTATTTTATTGTGATTTTTTCCCATGTGGCCCAATAGCGTTTGACCACGCGCTTAGTACAGGGTGTAATTTTTATAAATGCCTAATAAATTGATTTATTTCTTTAGGAATGTTATCTTAAAACCTCCTGTTAGCCCTTTTAAAGTATTATACACTATTTTTGTAACACGTTATATATAACATTTTAGAAAATATTCACTACACATCACATCAATCGCTCCACAAATTATCTCTATTCGCCATTTTAATTAATGCATCTACCCTCTGAATATGACACCATTACTGGCATCGTCGCAGCGCATACAAGATTCCGCTTGCGGGACCCAGATTATCATAAAATATGCGGAACCACGGCGCGAGCCTCAGCGAAGATATGCTTCATTAATTAAAATACTCGACGGAAAGAATGTGGGGCGAAGCGGGTGCGAACGGGTTAATATCGAGATGAATAGAACTAGAATTACAATTATTCAGCCGTTTTTTGTTTTACGTTTTTTTTTAATTCGCTACGCTACGTGCGTAGAATAATCAATTCATGTTCTTGCTACATGCGTAGTATTGCGTATTATTTAGAGAAATACGTGGGTGGCATACCTTATGTTTTTTGTTGACAAAATTCTTCTAACTGGATATAAATGCTGGATGTAAAATGAGCTGTAAGTCTGTTATGATCTGAGCTAAGTATAGTAAAATCCTACTGCACTATATAAACAGCTGCGATTTTTCAGTTATAAACCTAAAGAAATTCATCGAAAACCCACGCAAAACTCAATTCAGAACCGGACGTTAACTGAAAAGAGTGTAAAAAGTCACAGCACTCCATTTCCGAGTTACATTGAAAATTAAAGCCGTAGGTTTCCAATTTTCAGCCATTGCCTTCAATTTCCGCAGCGGGCCCCCGAGGTTCGAACCCTGAACGCCGCGCTAACGAGACTTGCTATCATTTGCATTCTTGCTATAGCTCGTATAGTGTGAGGACTCTTTTATTTTACAGACCATTTATTGGCCGCTTGGTCTCGCTGGTTTCTATTGTGATATGTTGATGTTATAAAATATAACATAAATGTCACTTACTCCTGTTCACCTTGTGGTCGATCAAGTGACACTGGGTTTGTATCTCGGGTCGTGTGGGTTAAGGTTAGCTCAAAGCCAGGTATGTGGCTGTTAAATTAGCCTTTGCTTGATAATTTCCTTAAACTTTCAAACCTAAGCCGGCTATAGTAAAAGTATCCTCTACAAATGGGATTTATAGATCTCAGGCTCAGATCTGACGGTCACTGCATCCTAATTCGACACCTGTACAGTCAGAAAAATATGGTTATTTTTTTGAACCATAATTAATATCGCCAGTTAAGCACACTAATTATACGGTCCCACACTAAGCAACGCATGTTTTATGGGTACCCATACTGGACTGAGAACGAACTCAGAATAAAATACTGAAATAAATTAGACATCCATGACTTGGGTATAAACATTTGTGCTCGTAACACAAAGATTGTCTCAATTAGGATTCGAACCTGGCACCCTCGGCAAAGAAAGCAGGAACAAAACCATCTACGCTAACTCTTTGCTAACAGTCGCTACTAATTTATAGTACCATAACGGAGTTTTGGGTGTCAGATTTAATTTTGAAATCGACTCTATAATACAAAAATGGAGATTCATCCGTAAAAGAAGGTTAGATGATACAAAATATCTACGCGGTTGTAAATTCGAAGATTTTTAATACATAAATCTCATTTACCAATTCCGTTCGCGTGAATATTTGACGATCCCATGACGGGCGCTGTTAAATATTTAGTGCGGCCGTGTTTTCAGCCCGTGTTTTCATTCCGGATTTTTAGCCGCCTAAAATTATGTGGGCGCTTGCTGCTCTCGTATTTTGCCAACCGTAACCTTTCATTTTATGTTGGGCGTTGTAATACCGTAAACGGTAATTAGGTTTATGAAAATGCCCTTTTAGGAATAAGGTTACTACAACTACTATCTACAGCAGTGATAGCCAAGTTGGTAGAACGCTTGGCTCGGTAACAAGGATCGCAGGTTCAAACCCCGGCTCGCACCTCTGGGATTTCTGGATTTCATGTGCGAATCTCATTTTCAACCACGATAATCACTTGCTAAACGGTGAAGGTAAACATCGTGATAGCTACGAAAAAAATATTGACCTAAATATTGAAATAAAACTAATTTTACGGATTTTATCGTGTTTATTTTTTGTTTTTACGTTCCCGACGTTTCCGCTGCTTCACAGCACCCATGGTCACGGGAGGACTGAGGTGGTTGACGTCCTAGTGTCATAGTTTGATCTGGGGTACCCTCAGATTTGGTTGTTGCTTGCGGTCCGATCTACGCAGAAATTGCTTACAGTGTCCTGAGGTTTTGCACTGGTGCGCATGGTATTGGATTTTGAAAATAAACGCGATAAAATCCTTAGCATTAGTTTTATTTCAATGTGTAGTATTTGCGTTAATATAAGTAATCTATATAATGACCTACATAATTTGAATAATAAAATGAATATATTCAAATTAAAAATCTCTTTTAATCTTTAACGTTACGTAACGTTACTCTGCAAAGATGATAAGAAAAAACTCAGAAAACACTTATCCACGCATTCGTTAGCCACTTGGCCGAGTGTAAAGATACGGGAAATGCAAAGTTTCATTCGCCCTTTGCTATCTTCGCTGCAGATGTAACGTTTTCTAATGTTTTTTTATGTGTGGGCTACGACTACTATCTCTGAAATTTACTGAAAGCTGTTTTCAGATAAAAAGGGATCAAACGGACGCAAGTGTTGTACAAAAAATTTTCTTAAAAAATGATAAAGGATTAGGTTAGCAAAAGAAAACGATAGCACCGATACCTAAACTAAGCCATAGTTTCATCGCTTATAAATAAATCCATCTGTAAATCCTCTTTATTAAAGTTTATTTTTCTTGGATATCTATTTTCAGTACGAAATACCTATTGCGCTGTTTTTTTTTTCTTCAATGGAAGGCTAGCGAATACGACAAAAGCGAATTATTTTTATTTTAGATATCTAGATCGGAGAGGCCGTTTCTGAAGATACATCGAAAAAACATTTCGCCGAAAGGTTTGTAACTAAGACGCAAACAAAACTGTTTTCCGTTCAACGCAAAAAGTAAATTGTTTTTTTTTTCGTTCCTTTGTTCAGACGAATACCGAAATTGAAGATATTTTGTTACGATATTCTAGCAGAATAAAAAAATATTAAAACAATAGACAAACACGCAATTTCAAAACTATGGCAATTGAACCTCATTGACTTCTATAAATCTATAAAATTAGTTGATATCGATAAATCTTATAAACCACCACTTCCATTTTAAACTACACATCCAATTTATAGAAATTTTGGTGAATGCCATCGTAAAGAAACGACATTTCTCCATAAATTTGTGGGTAGCTTATTATCATAATATCTAAAACAAAGATGTAAATAGAAAACTATGATCATGATGATGAGAATGTAGGAGTAATATCACATTAATCGAAGAACGACTAGCTAATATGTGGAGAAATCAAATGTCTTCTTCTTACAAGACAAATGACGTTCCCAGTCGTTGTATTTACTTGACGAAACATCTACAAAAGAATATCTTTTAATTTCCATGCCGGATATTTCCTTGCACAATACTCTTATCTGCAATCACCTATTCAGGCGAAATATTATGATTATGCCTACTCTTTGTAGTCTACAAGGCTTGTTTAAGAAAATTACCACCTTTAGCCTTCGACGTCGGTAATCCGCCTACTTTTTCCATCTTTACTTCTTAAATATCTAAGTTGTATTTTTTTTCTTTTGTACATATTTCCCGAGGGCTTGAAAGAAGCATTGTTACAAGACCTCTTCTAAACATAGGGCTTGTAATATTTGTCATTGAAGCCAGAAAGGTATAGTGTTTTCTAGCCTCAAGCGATGTCTCCTCTAGTCTTTGATGTCAAAGCTCTACTGTAAGCTATGTTAAAGTCCCAGTGGTAAAAAGTGGGTGTTCATTTTCTATACACTGACAGAATAGCTAATTTGGTATTTCATTAGAGGTGAAAACCAGATACCTGAGGTGCGTAACATTTGATCACCTTGCCACATCTTTTGCTAAGAAATACAAGAATTTTGAAGACAATTATAAATGCAATATCACCAGACGATCATCAACTCTACGGCCCAAACTTAGCACGTTTGTATTATGAGTACCATACTTTTAGTATGGACCGTGGCTTGTAGTATATACTGGGGGCGATACCAGTATATAAAAAACTTATATAGGTATTGAACATCCATGACTCAGCTACAAACATTCGCGCTCATCACACAAAGCTTGTCCCTACCAGGATTCAAAACCGGGACCTTCGCAACAGCGAGCAGGGTCACCACCAACTGTGCCAATTACGTAATATCCTCAGTTCGTAGTTACAAGAAAAACGTGGTTTAAATTTCAGGTAAGAATACCCGCCACCGCTCCACCCTCGCTTAGCTCCCATTTGAGAGCCACTTACAACCGGGTCACACGAGTCAAAAGACAGAAAAGCAAGCAGGTTATACAGCCCTGAAAAGCGAAACTTCGTGTCAACCCTTACTAAAAGAGTACTAGTGCACCCAGTTTTGAAATCCTGGTTAGGGAATGAAAAGGGAAGGCTTTCTGTATTTTGCATTGGAGTAGTTTTGAAGAACAGCAATCAGTGATTTGAAGCTGTCTGTGAACTTAATTAGAGGTAGAACACGTTTTCAATTTGCGACGCTTTTTTATGTGCAATTTTTAACACGGCCTGTAAAAAGTATTGAGTAAGCATTTTTTGGCCCTTGTCTAAAAGAGGAATCATAAAATATAAATGAGTCCCCAATTATGTACCATTTTTCCAGATATATTCGCTGTTCCTGATACATTTTGTGTTAATGAAAGTTATTAGCAACGGTTAGGACAGGGCGCGAAATTAAAAAAACTTCAATAGTTTTTTTTTTTACGTAAAATTTAAACATGTGGGTTGTAATTACTTTGTTGTGACTACGGTCGGCATATTGTAATGCATTTATTTATCTATTACATTAATTTCAAATTTAACAATACACCAAAGTTAGTAAAAACTGGGGTGGTTCGTTAGTAAAAATTGGAACGCTTTAGGTGACATATTTAAGCAAACTGAATACTTCGAGGCATCTCATGCAAGATGCCAATTTCGGAAAAAACTAAATGACATTGTAAAAATGTCCCAATTTTTCGTAAAAAAAATTTACGCCCTCATCTAGCGCATTCACCTTAATGCTTAAGCGTTATTGTTATGTTCACAAACCATTCTTTATAGCATAATTATTTCCCTAATGTGCTTAAAGTTTCTCACTGTTGAAGACTTACCCTAATAACAATTCAATCCATTATTACTTAGATAAGAGATAATTTATTACGTAAATGTAGATCCAATAATGTTGTCTAGACGATACCGCTCTGTTATAACGAACATAGACACACAATAAATGGGTGTTTCGAGTTTATTTTCCCATTTAAAGGGCTTATTTTACAAGTTAGGACCATAGGGACACACTTACTTGTAAATAGATCTGTGGATTTGTTCTAAATAATAACGAGGAGATTCAGATGAAGGTAGGTATACCACTCTAAGTGTATTCTTGCTAATTGCATCCAAATTAAGAGATAAAAATGTTATTAAAATACACAAGCCTGTTATTGTTTTATTCTGCCTCTTAGGCAGAAATAATTGGTAGCTCCGCAATCGCATAGGTAGTAATTAGTTTCAGCACTTTGACGTCATCAAGGTAATCCCACTACTCGTATCTGATTTTTGTAACGCTGAGATTTTCTCTGATGGTAATAATAATTGGTTAGACAGTATATCTCTATAAAGTAATTGGTGCACAGAAATATGACTATCGTTCGATCTCGCAAGTCATGACTGCGGTGCGATATTGCTAATGTAGGAGAGCGCGATGACTTCAAATTCCATGTTTAATTCATAGGTGTAGAATTACGTGTCCGGTGAGGCATCTGATTATCCGCCTGGAAAATATGGCATCCACCAGGATATCTTTTTCTAGAGGAGGATAGAAAAGATACCTTTTCTATCATGTTTTTAGGATGACGTTCTTAACCCAAATACGCAGTTTCAGGTATTCTTTTTTCAACAATAAAAACTTCTGGAGCCAGTTGACAGCACTAGAGGATTTCGAGCAATAAAAACGTTTCTGCCGCAGACAGACACAAATCGTTAATTTTTTGTTGCAAAAGTCCCGAAACGATTCATTTACAATCTCCTTTTTATTATCTAGAGCGATCGGGGACATCTCGCGATTAATAACAGACAAAGGAGAGGTTTTCGCTGTTCGACAAATTTCTAGAATTGTGAACATGCCATTAGTTCTAACAAAGATTTTTCAATCTTTCTCGGTTTGCGCATCTTTATTCTTGTGCAGTAGTTCGTTTTTTATTAAGAGTTTTGGGATGTTCTTCTTGATTTTATGTGTTCAAACAAAATTCTAGTCCAAAGCAATTCAACTTTTATAGACAAAATGAAGCATGTATCGATTAGAGCAATTCGTGCCAATGTTGACAACGATCAAAGTAAAATCTTCATCTGAGTGCTATTATAGTACAGAACCGGTATCAATTTCATTTCGGTAGCAATATTCATACCGCTTGAAATAGAAAAATTTTTTTGATCATCAATAATTAATATTCATGTTCTATAACATGGTTTGTGCCTGTCGAGTTAATTTCAGCTATGCATGAAATAAACATAGGATTAATAATTACTAATGTCTACTGCACTGCACTGATTTGGTCAGATTACGGTGGATTCCTTATCATACAAATTTCCGTCTGTATTCCTTCAGATCAATTACTTAGGGTTTGCCAACGTTAGGTAACTTAATTTGCGGTCCCTTTCACGAGACCGAGATAGAGAAAAATAAAGTAACGACAATACTAGACATACATTCATATAATTAGGACCAGCGATATAATGGTTGTGTTACAACAAATCAAAAGTATGATATTCAATGCTTTCAGAGATTAGGCGTCGGAATCAAATCGCAGTACTTCGGCCATTACGAGATGAAATAGCTTATTGGATTCTAGGATGTAAGCTCTCGTTGGATTATCGGAATGATCTCGAATCGCAGATTAAAGCGGCCTTAATTCGATATTGAGGTAATATCTTGGAGGTTTTGTATCAAGAAGAGTTTATGTTTTATGTTCCTATAAACTATGTTGTTTGAAATCTTGTTGTTTGTTTTCGTTAAGTTTAGTTTTGAAAACACACCATAACGCCAGATCACTTGAAAATAATGCAGCTAGCATACATATTTATATTGATGACTTGATAACGTCCTGATACAGACTGAAAATCTATAAAAAACTTTTTAACAAAATAAAAACCGTCTTCAAAAAACTAAAAAGCAAAAAATAATCTAATCT
Organism: Pheosia tremula; assembly: GCA_905333125.1. Taxonomy (NCBI): domain Eukaryota; kingdom Metazoa; phylum Arthropoda; class Insecta; order Lepidoptera; family Notodontidae; genus Pheosia; species Pheosia tremula. The sequence goes on from HG995415.1 coordinate 6,389,708, forward strand.
TGAAATCTACCTTTTCTAACAAAATCAAATATTTAACGAATGTGAAATCGGTGCCAAACAAAGAACTGAGCCGAGTATTGATGGTCCGCGCCAAAGACTATACCTACAAATTGGTCCGCGCATCTCCTTACTGAGTATACTTTTATTATTCTTGGTCGGTTGTTTGTTGGCACCGCCTTCACATTCGTTAAATATTTGATTTTGTTAGAAAAGGTAGATTTCAAGATTAGATTATTTTTTGCTTTTTAGTTTTTTGAAGACGGTTTTTATTTTGTTAAAAAGTTTTTTATTTTACACTTTTTAGTGGATATATTTTCTATTATTTGTCACTAAAAATATTTTTATAGTGATATTTTTACTGGATAATAGGTATACCAATTATAACATTATCGCGAGATAAACATAGATTCAAAGAAATCAAGATAAACAAAAAGTACTGAATCAGTCTCGCTGAATTTTAAAAGGGTGTACCTTATTCTGTAAAAAAAAGAATAATCCAAATCGGAACATCCACGAAAAAGTTTTATTTATAGCCAAAGTGCATCCCATAACAATTCAAATAAACCCAAACACGGCTTGGATACATTGTTTCATTACAGAGTTCCGGTTCGTCCTGGATTTATCATCAGATCAGTTCCATGGTACCATATTCATCAGAACCATTTCTATAAAATTGCTTCGTCATATTCGTTTAACGACTCTAATCGAGATTAAATGGGCGCCACCCGTGAAATACGTATTATTGAGAAGTTTCGGTGGCCATATGTGGTCTTCTTCATCACTTCCACTTCAGCAAATGATACTTTCTGAATGCAAATGCTTGACTTCTTGATGAAAATACCAAAATTGCTATAGGTTTGCCTATAAATTTTGAGGAGTCCTCTCAATTCCTCATGGATCCCATTATCAGAACATTTTTTTGAAAAAAATGGGACCAATCTGTAAGCACATCCTTTTAGATAAAAAAATAATTTTCGAAATCGGTTCATAAATGACGGAGATCTGAGGTAACAAACATAAAAAAAAAAAATTAAAAAAAAAAAAAAAAAAAAATACAACCGAATTGAGAACCTCCTCCTTTTTGAAGTCGGTTAAAAAGTGGCACCTATTGACTCTTACGTTGTACTAACTTCAGAATGCTTAGGAATTAATATAATTGGCTTGAAAGGAATACTCAAAATAACATAGTAATGATACCAATACAAAGCTGTGTGGTGTCTGCTTTAGAATAGCACCAACTCTAGGGTAAGGGTTGTTTGCATGCCTGAGAGAACGCCTCGAAAGATGTGTGAAGTCCGCCGACCCGCACTGGGCCAGCTTGTTGGACTATGGCCTAATCCCCCTCGCATTAGGGGAGGCCCGTGCTCAACAATGGGACATTCAAAAGGGCTGGTAATATATATATATAAATATTAGGGTAAGGGTGTCGTAAGAGGTGGCTAAACTCTACCAGGGAGATGGGCCTTGATGCAATAGTCTGCAACTCAACTAGGAGAAGGAAAACTTGAAAATCCAACCTGGACCGGGATCTCCGTTAGGTGCGAGTAGGATTCAACTTAAAATATGCAGCAGATCAGCTAGCTAGATCGAGAGGGTAATGCAGGTTCTAGGCAACTCTGTCTTTCTTGAAATCTGTCCTAGGCGGCGTAATGTCTGTGGAGAGGTCACTCCACCTACGTCATCTTTGCTACGTAGTCATCAACCCGGAAAGTGGCAGTTAACAGTGCTTCTGAGGCACTACGCCATGAAGCGTTATAAAAGATCCAAAGGCCTATTACGATACCGCGAAAACACTGAAGATCGATTTTAAAACAATAAAGATTGAAATAAAAACTATTTTTTCGGATTTTATCGTGTTTATTTTATGTTTTTACGTACCCGACGTTTCATTTCAATAAAGCTGTTCAATAGGATGAAGGAAGATGCTATAAATCTTTTAAGAATATGCTACAATTATTTTTTATTGAAGCTAAAGCACCATTTTGATTATGTTATAACATTAACTTATAATTTACGACTATAATTCGTCACGCATCGCGGTAAAGCAATTGTTGATGATCATAATGGCATGTTACAATTTTAAAATATGGTATGTTATGTTCTCAATTTAAAATATGGAACTATTAATCATCTTGCTATTAGACCACGTGGCCAGAATGTGTTGAGCCCTGGTTTGTAGCTTTTTTAATGTATTCGAAAGTTCATGTGGGTGGTCAATTATATGAAAGTGTTTACATTGAACTGTATTGTTGTACAACACCTGGGAGACATTGGAAACTATTATTTACCGCTTTTAAGTAGTATGTAAGAGGAAATATACTATGTTTTTAGACAAATTAAAATCTGTATTTACACAATATGTAAATGGAAATATAAATTAAAAAGATATGCGGTAGCGTACCTAAGATGCTGCCGCATTTTGTCGGTAAATTTCCAAAACTACTCGCTGAACGAGGAAATGCCGGGCTTTTGGGTCGCCGGTAGATTCGACCAATCTTTTTGATAGTTTTTGTATAAAATCTAAGGCGCTTGGACCCCATGCAGTTAGGGTCAAAACTCTGAACAGAATGAATGTGTATTCGGAGCCGATAACCTTGTACTTGCGCCGTTTTAATAAAAACTATGGTCTCGACCCAAAATGTTTGTTGAAATATACGATTTCATTTTTGACAGTAGTCCAATAAGACAATGAAATTGATCATAAGGTCGATTTATGGTTAGGTGTTCAATTTTGACCGGGACTTTTTCTTCGTGGCCACTGAGTGATCTTAAAAAGAAACTTTGTGTTTTATCTCCTATAACCCTTTTGTTTGATCACAGATATAATCCCGTAGTTTAATTACTAAGACATTGTATATCGTTCGTAACCAAAACTATTTCAACTAACACAGTAGGCAGTATTTCACCGTGGGAATTGTCGAACATATGACAATCCACCTCTGAAATTACGCCTTCATTCCTCACTACCCTACTCTTTTATCCCGGCCAGTCTAATATACACTCATTGTTTGTTCCCTCGACGTTAGATTGTGTAGGAATCCTAGGCAATATGACATATACGGGCCCCGTTATCTTCTTTTCTTTACATACTGTGATGGAATCTTGCGGCACATTTGTGAGTCGTCTACGCCAACATGAGCACGAAGCGCCCCGAAAAAAGCAATTTAGTTTTGGAGCAATGTCATGAGTAAAATCTACGTTTTTTGCCCGACGAACACCCCTACTGTGCAGTCCTAAACTAAGCAACGTTTGTATTACAATGGACTAATTGCGATCTAAATAACACCTTGACAAGGGCAAATGGCGAAAAGAGCATTTTAGAAAACCCAGACGGTAGTTGAACCCTTAACCACCAGATGCTGTTAGCTACTAGCTAAACTAATCTTCATTTTTGTATCTCCAGACAACACACCTAAAGCTCGGTCCAAACTAAGCAACGCTTGTAATAGGAGAACAATGGACTGAGCATGAGTTGGCTCCAAAATTTGTGTCATAACTTAACGAGGATTCGAACCCGGGACCCGCCGCACAGATAGCAGGGTCACTACCAACTGAGCTAAGCAGGCCGTTGAATTGACGCTGTCGTAAGATTTTGCTATAGAATGTTCTGATTGGATAGCCAGCGGTATCGTATATTATATCGGGCTAAATAATAAAAGAGTTTTGAAACACGACATTTATATGACGATAAGTTGAGAAGACAGCTCTCGGAGCCAACTTCAATAGTTTTAACTCGTCTAAGAGGTAGTCGTAGGGTTGTCAAGAATAGAGACAATTTCAATGGAAGATAATAATTTTAACCCTTAGTAGCCTGATTTACGAAAGTGATTTATTTTTAATATTACTGTGTTTAATAATAATGACATTTGATTTTTTTTTTAAATTTCGTTGGAAAGAATATTATACAACAGTAAAATACGTACAGCCAACCTATAAAAAAACTAATAGTAATGTGAACATTCGGTTTAAAAGATTGGTATCAAAATTGAAACTCTAGGCTATTAAGGGTTAAGGATATATTACTCATTAAAATAAAACATTATTTTTAAGGATTTTGTCGCATTTATTTAATGGTGTTAAATTATATATAAGCGATAAATTCAAAAAAAAAAAATATATTTCAATGTGTAGCATTCGTGTAAATATAAGAAATCAATATAGGATATACTACTCTTACTGATTAAAACTACATAATTTAATTTGGTATAATATGTGACCACAAGCTACTGATTATTTCTGAACGATTTTATACACATACACATTTTATAATTTTTATCTGGGTTTTGTAATTACGTACAGCAATTACTTTGAAAAATACATGTTTTTAATTAGTTCCGACATTAAAGGATTACTGCCATTGACCGTGACCATGACATGACAATTTATATTCGAGCTACAAAATAACCTTGAAAAGATCTCGGAGTTACAATCTGTGCGTTAACCTATTTTTTGATATGTCTAATTCATCTTAAATCTTTGTTCAGTCAGTCAGTGAAGCGCGAAATAGTTATAGATGGACTACTTTCTACTTTAAATAAACAGAAATAAAGTTAAAATTGTCCTGTAGACAACCTTATTCTATTCAAGTTTGAGTCCACAGAGGCTTCCAAACTCCTTGCTTTGTGTGTGGATAATTGATGTTATTTTGCTGTGTTTCTTTGCTCAGAACAAACTTTCTTGCACCTTATCGCAAATATAGAGTTATATTTAACACTTTTCATTATATTGATTTCGTATATTAACGCGAATACTACACATTGAAATAAAACATTTTAAGAAATGTCAACGTAAAAAAATAAAATAAACGCGACAAAGTCCTTAATATAACTTTTATTTCAACCTTCAACTTTAATAACTATTTAATGAATAAATCTATAAATGGTGGAAGTAAGCTTGCTTCTAGAGTTATTCGAAATTAAGGACGTACTGTGATGGACCGATATTTTAACAAATATTGATCGCTTTATTACTTTCTAAAATCCACCAACGCCTCAACAAGGGCAGGCAAAAACAATTGAAGCTTTAACACAGCAGTTATAAAAAACTATTACAAAGCCCTTCGACCCTTCATAAATTCCGGCTAAAGTGTCTATGCACTTAAAGACATATGTTTGGGTAACCGCCTACCTGATGTGAGCTGTGGCTCTTTCTCGACGTTTCAAAACTTACTTTAATTTGTTAAATTATTAATGAATAATATAACCACGCATGAAATCCCTAGGATCATAAGAACATAATTAAAAGTCTTAGAAATCATGCATGACTATGCTATAATGAAATTCTTTAAGGTCGGCAAAGGCGCCTGTCGGTTTTAAAGGATCGCGGTTTGTTTTAGATTACGATTATCATTTATCTTAAATGATTATGATTTATTAATTGATAAAGTTCGTCTTAAATCCGTACATTAATTTGAATGATGATAATGTTTCAGTTACACATACGATTCTTCAGCTGACGCCATCTAAACAAAGAAACACTGCGAGTGTTCATCGGCCAATCGGTATCGCTCACGCGTAACGATTTACCAATCCCGTGACTGATGCGTGTACGCGATAGCTTGTGGGCGTGGCTTCGTCGCAAGAGTCCTGGAACCAGAATCATGAAGATTCAGGAAGGCAGTTCGATTTGGGAGTTAGATGGGGTCAGTTGTCTTGGGGAGTGCCTACGGGCACTTGTAGTATTAAGGGGATTTACGTATCTATTTGTAACTGTGTTAGAGTATAATAATTTAGATTCAGTGTTTATGGCAGTGGCTGTATTAAAAGCTAAGTAACAAATATACAAACATTTAAATACGATTCGTCTGGACTTTAACGTCACCCCGAACCGAAAGGTTCAATAACAGATCTCTTATCATATATACAGTGAGAAGCATTCGCCTCACTTGTCCAGACTAATCGTGTCCACACGGTAATAATCACCGTGTCTGTGGGCATGTTAAATATAATATAAGCCTGACCTTGAAGGCATCCCTTTGCAGTCCCATCTTTTGGGCTAGTAATCAGTTGATTGCTGTAAATATTCCTCTCTTTAGAGTCTGCATTGGGTGTAGGGTATCTAGTGGCATATGGCATGTCATTATTTACCTGAGGCGCGTTTTAGCGAATGGGAGGTATAAGGCAACCGGCTAACCTCGGGGCTTGTCAAAGGATCGCGCTACTTAGGGAAGCCAGTTGTCTATCTAACAGTGGTGGAACCAATGCATATAGATAATAAACATTAAATGTACATCCTAGATTAAGAATTGACTGTTTTACTGCTTACGTTATCTTGTGTATGTGTGTATAAAAGTGTTGTACATTTAATAAACAAGCATTGATTTTCTATTGTTACATTTGTTTGTACTCTATGAATTCCCGACTTGCCTTGAGTAACATAATAACATTGAACAATATTAAGTTATCCAACTGGGCAAACAAATGCCACGTTCATATCATTTGCCTTAGAGATCACTTATGAGTGTCGATAAGTTGGGAAGCGAAAGCCGATGCATTAACTATTAATTAACTATTGACCAGCCTTAATTGGCACATGATATATTAATTACTTGCCTTAAAGACTTCGCCGCCTATACCCCAGTACAACGCTCCACTGACGCTTCGGCGGATGTGAGAGGTGATTCAAAAACCAATATCAATATATATACAATGCAATACAAAAGGAATATTCCACACAAATCCCGAGGCCTCGGCATACACACCAAGCTGTATGAAAAGAGCACCACATAGTGCCAAATCACGTACGTTAGAGTACTTGGACGTCACCGTTGAGCCTAAAAGAACAACCTTGTCCAACCACGGGCTTGCCCACCGTCCCGGTCTTAGGATCGGCTACGGATGTGACCTATACTACTTATACTACTTAGACTTGGATCTGTTCTAGAGGGACGACACAGGCTTTGATAAAGGTCACTAGCATCACCTTTGGGCTCTCTTCTTGTATTACCTAATACGAGTGGGCAAATTGTTCGCTCTTCGATAACTCAAACCTAGTGAAATCTATGAGGCACATGACTTTTAAATAACAATACATTGCAATCAACTTGAGTCGTTAGGTCGTGATAGTATAATTTTGGTAACACTTATACCTCCTGGTATAGGCCTTAGGTCGGGGCCGTCACAGTTGGTGCCGTGACCAGGATCTAGGAAAAGAGTATTGCATAACTGCTTTACCCCTAGAAAAAATTATCTGGTTTCAAAATATTTAAAACACAACGTAAACTTAAAATTTTATTGACGATCACAAACGTTACCAGATTTTTACGACCAAGCAATGTTGTTGGATACTTGTATTGTTCTTTGTAGCTCGCCGGGCAAAACGGAGTTAAATAAACTTCCGTTTAAATTATTTTATTGAACTACCGAAAATCAGTACTTGTGTTACTTATTAAGTTAATATGTTTTTGAACGGTTTGAGAAAGAGTTGCAGGCGAGGGGTGGTTAGAAATTCTATAGTAGATCCAACTACATTCAAAATAAGCCGTGTAATGGGTCTAGATGCAAACATTACAAATGACCCCGCATTAAATATGCTCAGTCATAAATTAGACGATATCGATATACGAGTTTGACAACGTGGTTGACGGGCAGTGATAGTTAACTTGATAGATAGCTCGATGGTACAATTTCTTTCACGGGTTAAACCCGTTAATGGATAAAATTATGAATTAGGATTAGCAACAAATGCCTTACAGTTCCAGCATAATAATGATATAATTAATTAGTGATGAGTGCGAAAAGAACGAGGGTGTACTAAAAGTGAAAGCTTAGTGGAATTATTACGACAAAAAGACGGAACCATTTCCTGGTTATAACAAAAGAAATTGTTGTTGAATGGACCCGCAAGGTTTTTAAAACATTTGGGCGCGCAAGAAGAATATTTTTACTTTTAATAATATTAATACATGGCAACCTGATTAGTTCAGTAGTAGTGACCATTTTGTCTGTGCATAAAGTCCCAGGTTCGAATCCTGGTAGAGATTAACAGTGTGATGAACACAAATGTTTGTACCCCTGATTAGTTCAGTAGTAGTGACCCTGTTGTCTGTGCATAAAGTCCCAGGTTCGAATCCTGGTAAAGATTAACAGTTTGATGAACAGAAATGTTTGTACCCCTGATCAGTTCAGTAGTAGTGACCATATTGTCTGTGCATAAAGTCCCAGGTTCGAATCCTGGTAGAGGTTAACATTGTGTGATGAAAACAAATGTTTGTACCACAGTCATATATGTTTAATATCACCCTGTATACTGGGATCCCTGCAGTAAGGTAACAAGCGTTATTTAGTTTGGGACCATACAGTTGGTATGTTTGTCTGGTGATAATATGAATATAATTATTATGAACTATTTTCTATACTTATAATAAGTATGTAACGGGAATGTATATGTACATTGTGGAGTGCATTTTTCTGACACAGAGCTGACAACCCTCATTTTCGTCATAATGATTATTTGCTTACTTGCGCATTATGGACAAATTATCGGGTATATTTTATTGAAACTTATCAAGGCCGATAATTACGATACGATACTTTAAATATCTAAATATTATCCAGGAAAAATATCTTTTGTATGTCTATAAGGTTTGCTGGGTGGTTTTTATCATCAGCCCCTCATTTCCATTATACTGATTATCTGCTTGCTTCCGCATTACGGAAAAATTATCGGGCAAATTTTATTGAAACTTATCAAGGCCGATAATTACGATACGATACTTTAAATATTTAAATATTGTCCAGGAAAATTATATTTTGTCTGTCTTTAAGGTTTACTGGGTGGTTTTTATGAAACTTGGTATGGTGATAACTTAAACATCAGGTTAAGGTAAAATATAATTTTATACCAGGTAGTGCAAGATATTCCCCGAGATAAAGGAAAGGATTTAGCGTACAAAGCCGTGGGCACAGCTATTTATAAACAAATAATGCGTATTATTTACAGACTGATGATAATACGTTGGAAACAACCAGTTGTTTTTACTATTTATCGGAGGAAGGTGACCTCGTGATAGTAAGATTCTGTAATAGGGGACTGTCGGACGCTCAAATGCATTGGATGATTTCAGTGTGAGAGATGTGCTATAACTTACAGGTTACTAGATTTAAGGCATATTTGCAAGGAACCAAAGTGATTATCCAGACTAATCACAAAAGGTTACATATGCGGGATTTATTAGCTGCGTGAATTATGAGGTGTAAACATTATGTAAGATATTGAATACTATATTGGTTATTCAATAAGGCATAGCTGTGTGTGTTATTAGTAAATATAGTTGAGAGTCAAATATATTTAAATTAGGTTATGAGAACTAGTTATCAGAGTAAATTAAGACAATACTTTAAGCTTCTGACGAAAAGCTGACAGAAGGATACAACCGTGAGACCATCGTAGGACTTACTACAAATGACATTATTTTCTTATTGCTTAGTGTGGGACCATATAGTTGGTGTGTTCGTCTGTCAATCTTATTAGTATAATCTGAATGAAGTAGACAGAAAAATATAAATTGGAGGTATGATTTATGAACGCACAAGGACCGGCAATAATGTGATTGCAATCTTGTAGGCCCTGCGAAATGGATTGATAATTACTCGTTCATGAAGAAATATAATTCTTTGGTAGGAACAAAGTACATGCAGAAGGTTTTATTAATCACGTATGTCACGCGAGATTAAAAGAATTCTAAGGAACTGCGTATTTTCGAAAAGACCAAGTACGAGTCACAGGATATTGTATGATCTAGCCAACTAATGCTAGCATTAGGAGTGAGAGATTTTTGTGTAAACTAAGATAGTTTTGTTAGTTAGTTGATTTGGTAATATTCACCTCGGGAACATAAGAAATGCACAAAAATCATCTAGAAAGGGTACTAGATAGGTTACGCGAGGCTAATATGACATGCAACTTGTCGAAGTGTAGTTTTTTGCAGACGGAGGTTAAATTGTTCGGACATATGGTATCTGTCAATGGAGTGCGAATGAATCCGGAAAAAAAAACGAAAGCCATTAAAGAATCCCTAACGCCCAAGAATATTAAACAATTAAGGGCTTTCTTAGGATTCATAAATTATTTTCGAAAATTCATTCATAAATACGGGGAGTAGATGAAACCGTTGTGTCACTTATTACAGAAAGGAACCGCTTTTAAATGGACTCCGGAGGTACAGAATACGTTTGAGCGGGTAAAAGATTTATTCCTAGATTCTGTAATGTTAATACACCCAGATATAGATAAATCATATCATTAAACCAGAGATTCCATTGAAAGTGGGCAAGATTGTATTTGTAGACTTATATGGGCCTCTGACGGCTGGAAGGTTTGGAAAAAGATACGTTTTCGTAATGCAAGATGCATTAAGTAAATTGACACGGTTATATGCTTTACACAGAGCGACTGAATGGAGTGTTGTTGGTTGCGTGAAAAGGTTTCATGATAAATTAACGATAGGACGAATCGTAACTGATAACGGGGCTCAACTAATTTCACGTGTGTGAAATTAATTAGCAAAATTAGTTATTACACTATCACATACATCAGTGTGAAACCCGCGGCCAAATTCTACTGAACTGATGTTAAGAACTTATTGTCACAAATCATATAAGAGTTGGGTTGTCATACTACCACTTATTGGAGAATGTTATGGTAATGCGATTCATTCAAGTACAAACTTTACACAATTGGAATTTGTAGAAGGGAAGCCAACTAGTTTAGTGGTAGGTAATTACGTTATGAAGTTAGTTTCGGATAGTCATGATAATGTTGCATTTATACGCGAGCGGTCCAGGGAAAATATAGTGAAGTCTGCCGCTATTCGCGAAAGGATCTATAACAGAAATCATAAAATCATACAGTTTAACATTAGCGAAAAAAAAGTCAAGATACGAACTCTACCTAAATCAGACAAGGAGCGAAATATTATAAAAAAATTCGCATTGTTATTTGAAGGACCCTTTGTTATTGGTGCGATACCGTATGCAAACGTATACACGTTGTTTAACAAAGAAGGGAAAATAAAAGGCAATTATAATGCATTTCATTTGTCGAGGTATTATGAAGATACTACCGGTACAACTAAGAAATTAGACTAGAGTTTGGGGGTGGTTGATGATCATTTACTATGGATATGAATGAATTAAGCCTAGACGAGTTAGGCTTGAGGAAGAAATTGTACATTACGAATGGAGATATTTATCAAGAATTTACAGAGCCATGTAAAAGGGACCAGATAACGCGGTTGTTGGTCAATTAATAACCAGATTTTTATTTTGATATGTGTGAAAAGTTAATCACTCGAATATTCTGCGTGTTTAATTTTCCCGGGGTGGAATGTGATGGACCGATATTTTAACAAATATTGATCGCTTTATTACTTTCTAAAATCCACCAACGCCTCAACAAGGGCAGGCAAAAACAATTGAAGCTTTAACACAGCAGTTATAAAAAACTATTACAAAGCCCTTCGACCCTTCATAAATTCCGGCTAAAGTGTCTATGCACTTAAAGACATATGTTTGGGTAACCGCCTACCTGATGTGAGCTGTGGCTCTTTCTCGACGTTTCAAAACTTACTTTAATTTGTTAAATTATTAATGAATAATATAACCACGCATGAAATCCCTAGGATCATAAGAACATAATTAAAAGTCTTAGAAATCATGCATGACTATGCTATAATGAAATTCTTTAAGGTCGGCAAAGGCGCCTGTCGGTTTTAAAGGATCGCGGTTTGTTTTAGATTACGATTATCATTTATCTTAAATGATTATGATTTATTAATTGATAAAGTTCGTCTTAAATCCGTACATTAATTTGAATGATGATAATGTTTCAGTTACACATACGATTCTTCAGCTGACGCCATCTAAACAAAGAAACACTGCGAGTGTTCATCGGCCAATCGGTATCGCTCACGCGTAACGATTTACCAATCCCGTGACTGATGCGTGTACGCGATAGCTTGTGGGCGTGGCTTCGTCGCAAGAGTCCTGGAACCAGAATCATGAAGATTCAGGAAGGCAGTTCGATTTGGGAGTTAGATGGGGTCAGTTGTCTTGGGGAGTGCCTACGGGCACTTGTAGTATTAAGGGGATTTACGTATCTATTTGTAACTGTGTTAGAGTATAATAATTTAGATTCAGTGTTTATGGCAGTGGCTGTATTAAAAGCTAAGTAACAAATATACAAACATTTAAATACGATTCGTCTGGACTTTAACGTCACCCCGAACCGAAAGGTTCAATAACAGATCTCTTATCATATATACAGTGAGAAGCATTCGCCTCACTTGTCCAGACTAATCGTGTCCACACGGTAATAATCACCGTGTCTGTGGGCATGTTAAATATAATATAAGCCTGACCTTGAAGGCATCCCTTTGCAGTCCCATCTTTTGGGCTAGTAATCAGTTGATTGCTGTAAATATTCCTCTCTTTAGAGTCTGCATTGGGTGTAGGGTATCTAGTGGCATATGGCATGTCATTATTTACCTGAGGCGCGTTTTAGCGAATGGGAGGTATAAGGCAACCGGCTAACCTCGGGGCTTGTCAAAGGATCGCGCTACTTAGGGAAGCCAGTTGTCTATCTAACAGTGGTGGAACCAATGCATATAGATAATAAACATTAAATGTACATCCTAGATTAAGAATTGACTGTTTTACTGCTTACGTTATCTTGTGTATGTGTGTATAAAAGTGTTGTACATTTAATAAACAAGCATTGATTTTCTATTGTTACATTTGTTTGTACTCTATGAATTCCCGACTTGCCTTGAGTAACATAATAACATTGAACAATATTAAGTTATCCAACTGGGCAAACAAATGCCACGTTCATATCATTTGCCTTAGAGATCACTTATGAGTGTCGATAAGTTGGGAAGCGAAAGCCGATGCATTAACTATTAATTAACTATTGACCAGCCTTAATTGGCACATGATATATTAATTACTTGCCTTAAAGACTTCGCCGCCTATACCCCAGTACAACGCTCCACTGACGCTTCGGCGGATGTGAGAGGTGATTCAAAAACCAATATCAATATATATACAATGCAATACAAAAGGAATATTCCACACAAATCCCGAGGCCTCGGCATACACACCAAGCTGTATGAAAAGAGCACCACATAGTGCCAAATCACGTACGTTAGAGTACTTGGACGTCACCGTTGAGCCTAAAAGAACAACCTTGTCCAACCACGGGCTTGCCCACCGTCCCGGTCTTAGGATCGGCTACGGATGTGACCTATACTACTTATACTACTTAGACTTGGATCTGTTCTAGAGGGACGACACAGGCTTTGATAAAGGTCACTAGCATCACCTTTGGGCTCTCTTCTTGTATTACCTAATACGAGTGGGCAAATTGTTCGCTCTTCGATAACTCAAACCTAGTGAAATCTATGAGGCACATGACTTTTAAATAACAATACATTGCAATCAACTTGAGTCGTTAGGTCGTGATAGTATAATTTTGGTAACACTTATACCTCCTGGTATAGGCCTTAGGTCGGGGCCGTCACAGTACCTACATGAACTCCCTAATTTATAGAATGGGTAATAGAAGCTTTAAATTTACTAGTTTATTTCACATTACTTACACTGATGGTCACATTGCTATTTAAATAAATAAATAAATATCGCCAGATGAACACACCAACTGTACGGTCCCACACTAAGCAACGCTTATATAATGAACACCGTACAATCGATTGCGAGCAAACCCAGTTTCAATAATTTATATATATATTAAACATCCATGAATTGGTTACAAACATTCTTGCTCATCACACAATGTTTGTCCCTACCAGGATTCGAACCCAGGACCCTCGCATCTCGTCACTACCAACATTGCTAATCAGGCCGTCGCGTCACTTTGCATGCAGTTTTGATTTATGTATGATACGTATCTACATAGAATATGTGTTAAGTACATTATCTATACTAATATTATAAAAGTGAAAGTTTGGATGGATGGATGGATGGATGTTTGTTACTCTTTCACGCCCGAACGGCTGAACGGATCTGGATGAAATTTGGCACAGAGATAGATTATAGTCTGGAATAGCACATAGGCTTTATCCCGGTAAAATGTATGGTTCCCGTGAGATAGATGTTTTAATTTTTCATACTTTTTATCGCGGGTAACACCGCCGGGCGCAGCTAGTATATTATATAGTGAAGTGAGTTGCGCTTGTACCCGCCGAACGACTGCACGCAATTTATAGCAGCACATTAACCTATGGTTATCAAACATTTATATAATAAGTGAAATAATGATTCACTATCAATTAACTCGTGATAAATAAACTCAAAGCACTTCAGTTGATTTGCATTGAAAATGCGGTACGGGTATAATATAAAAACGAAATAACGTAATATGAAAGCACGGTGTACTAATAATAGAATTCAGATTTGAATAACAGTGGGAATTTACATTTATCTAACACTAGCTGTTACCTGCGACTTCGTCCGCGTGGTATTTAACAAAGACACAACCGTTTGCAATAGCCCGCACGCGCATGCTGAGCCCGCCTATGCGATATTAAGTCGTTGGGGGAGGTTCGGGGGGGGGGGTTCTAAAATAAAGTAGCCTTAGTTACTCCTTGTTACATCAGCTATCTGCCACTGAAAGTCCAAAATTTGAAAAAAAAAAAATTTGTTTTGGTATATGTACCGTGTATACATCCAAATGCACTTAGTAAAAAGCGGTTATTTTAATATTACAAACAGACACGCCAATTTTATTTATTTGTATAGATGTGCTGCTCAATAGTTTCAAATTACTTTGCTCAAGCGCAGTACTACAGCACTTATGTGACTAACAGCCGTTTGATAGATACATTAATCATCCAATTGTCTTCAATTGAATGGTTGTGCAAATTATGAATGAGTAAACATGTTGTTGTTTAAAACTAACAGTGTAATCTTTCATCGAAATGATTTCTATTCACACTCGATGCCACGTCTAATGACGATGACATGAACAAGTCATTAGTAGGCACCATTCATATACACAGTATTTTTTGCTAGTTTCAAGGACTTTTTTCATCTATACATATAAATAAAATTGGAGTGCCTGTTTGTAATATTAAAATAACCGCTTTTTAATAAGTGCATTTGGATGTATACACGTTACCTATACCGAAACAACATTTTTTTCAATTTTTGACTGTCTGTCTGTCTGTCTGTTTGTTCCGGCTAATCTCTGAAATGGCTGGACCGATTTTGACGGGACTTTCACTGGCAGATAGCTGATGTAACAAGGAGTAACTTAGGCTACTTTTATTTTAGAAAAAAAACCCCTACCCCCGCCAACGACTTAACAAAGGATGCCGGTCGCGCGGGCTCAGAACGCGCGAGCGGGCTATTACTAACGGTTGTCTTTGTTAAATACCACGCGGACGAAGTCGCAACAGCAACAGCTAGTCTATACATCTATACATATAAATAAAATTGGAGTGTCTGTTTGTAATATTAAAATAACCGCTTTTTACTAAGTGCATTTGGATATATACACGTTACCTATACCGAAACAACATTTTTTACAATTTTTGTCTGTCTGTCTGTCTGTCTGTCCGTCTGTCTGTCCGTCTGTCTGTCTGTCTGTTTGTTCCGGGTAATCTCTGAAATGGCTGGACCGATTTTGACGGGAATTTCACTGGCAGATAGCTGATGTAACAAGTAGTAACTTAGGCTACTTTTATTTTAGAAAAAAAAATTGGATCTCTCGAAAAAAAATTAAAACCAATGTTGCAGCGCTGCGCCTGCTTAAAGTTTGATAGCAACAATCTGCAATGCGTCCCGCGGGATCAGAACGCGAGCAGGCTGTTGCCAACGGTTGAGACGTTGTTAAATACCACGCGGACGAAGTCGCGGGCAACAGCTAGTATTAAATATAATTAGATACGTACTTGCCATATTATGTACGGCATGGATTATCGGTTTGGTGTTTGCTAATGAAACATGGTACCTAAAGCCGATTTGAATGATTTGAAAGAAAAATGCCACGGTCAAAATGATTCACCAAAGATGAGTCAAAACGGTTCAACAACCTCGAAAGATAAAGTTCTTTAAACTAGCGAGTACTTCATTTTAAATTTTAATAGGATCGTCGTACGTGTTGGTCAAGTCGAATAGGTATTATAAGATGGTTATATTTGTAGTTTTTTTTTCTAAAGTGACTTAAGGGCTTAGTCAGACACCAGTACTCGCTACTCATGCTGTGCTCAAACTGAGCAACTGAGCAATGAAGCTGAGCGCCTGAATATTGCGTGTATCTGATTATTGCTACGTTGAGCGGGGATAAGGACACGGTGCCAGGATTAATACTCGTTAACTACCGCATGTTCTATCCATGTACTTGGTTAGATTTTTAATAATTTGACATGTCAGATTTGTTTCGAAAACTGTCAAATCGTAAATATCCTGTTTTGATGGGCTCGTCACGCAAGGGGGCGGTAGGAATTTATTTATTCATGAGATCGATTCACCTCAGCTGGTGATCCTCACGTGTCGGATGCTGCGACGCGGGCCTTATGAATTATCTATACGATATAGCATGTTTCTTTAATATATGGTGTGGGGAGCTCTCTGGCAAAGTTGTTTTTTACAGAGTGTGGTTTCGTAATCCTAATATTGAAGATGAGAATTTGGAACCGATTTACAAGTCTGAACTAGGTTGACACTTTTGGTCTGGTAACGTTTAGGTTCGCATTCCATTGAAGAGTTTGAACAGATAATAGAGCTGGGAAGTAATATAAAACGTCGATGGGTTGTACTTTTATCAATACGATTATTGGAAGGTCGTCGATAGGTAGGTCTCGTGACTTATAGCTACGCCGTCAATGTCATGCCAACTGCGCAAGAGCATCTAAGGTGTTCCTGCTTATATTACTGATAGCGAGGCAAATGAAGATAAGATCGTATGGGCGAGGCAGCGGGTGTATTTGTCTGATCAGTCCGGAAGCTGTAATCGTATAACGGCATCGTGAAAGTATGACTGTCACTGTCATACTTAATAATGAATTATGTGGTTTGAGCGGGACAGAATACACTAACACTATCGTAACGCTATGTAAAAATCAAGCCTCGCACTCGGTCTAGACATGGTCATCAAAAACGCTTATAAGTGAACAAAAGTTCATCAAAATCTATTTGAAGCATTCGTTAATTCGTGCCATCCAATATTCTTTATGCTCCTGATTACTTGCTATCCAAAGATCATACACGTATCGAAGAGTATGTTTATCAATAAATATTTTATTTAAAATTAAATATTTCTACACTTTTAATTTAGGTACTCACTTCAAAAACTTATTTTTTGAATCAAGCAACAAGTTATATTATGGTTTCAGTTATTTGACTTAACTGCATTATATTTTATATATATATATCTATACATATAAATAAAATTGGAGTGTCTGTTTGTAATATTAAAATAACCGCTTTTTACTAAGTGCATTTGGATGTATACACGTTACCTATAACAAAACAACCGTTTTTAAATTTTTTGTCTGTCTGTCTGTCTGCCCGTCTGTCTGTCTGTCTGTCTGTCTGTCTGTCTGTCTGTTTGTTTGTTCCGGGTAATCTCTGAAATGGCTGGACCGATTTTGACGGGACTTTTACTGGCAGATAGCTGATGTAACAAGGAGTAAGTTAGGCTACTTTTATTTTAGATAAAAAAATAGGATTACACGAAAAAAAAATAAAACCAATGTTGCAGCGCAGCGCCTGATTAAGTTTGATAGCAACAACCTGCAATGCGTCCCGCGGGCTCAGAATGGGCGAGCAGGCTGTTGTCAACGGTTGTCTTTGTTAAATACCACGCGGACGAAGTCGCGGGCAACAGCTAGTATATAAATTATAATGCACGAATATATATATATATATATATTCGTTATTTATTCCATTATACTTTTATAGCAGGCGTATTATTAAAATATGAGTATAAATAAATCAGCCGCTCTGTACACATAATCAATTCGTCTCGAGTTTGTTTTTGTAACGTTTTTTCCAGTCGGTATTTTAGACGGAGTACAGTGAGCAGCAAAAGTCACTCGCCAGATTTATTTAAACTTTCAATGTCCCGCATTCAGTCCGTATTTTTACTTTGCCGATTAAACCATTTTTTCTACTGTGTCACTCTTTGACATAGAGCTATTATTTTGTAAGTAAGTGAAATTGTGGTTCAAATTTATATTTACTTTCCTTACTTCTGCCTGTCTTTGTCACCGGATTCTGTAGTAAAATGAGAAATGTTATCAGCGTTTAAAAATTCAAGCGGGCCAGATTCGGAACGTCTCGACACGTATCCGAATCGATTCGATTAAAAATTTTCTCGTTTCGACTATGATCACAGCGATTTTTCATGACCGAATCGAAGGTTCGATACGACTACGTAACCGAATGGTTCGATTCGACCACTGGCTATCTTTACTTTAGAGAACATTGAATAATGCAAGTTTCAATTAATAACCGAATCGGTGAATACAAGACTTGTCGTACGGCTTTATAATGGCAGGTCTGTATTTTTCATGCTGACTGTACTAGTGGAATAATAAAAAATACTTGGTGATCTTAAGAGAATTGTTGTCCTACTCGGAAAATAATGTTGTTCTATTGGCTCTTAGATAGGTATCGAACCACAAGTAGGTACTGATACTACGATAATATGTTTTTAGACTCTAGTCATCATTATTATTTGTCACGGACTAAGTGCAAATATTTCCTATCTCTGTTCGCTTTGGTAAACTATCGTGTTGATTCTGTATTTTATCAATGTCACACAGATTTATCAAAATATTATGTAGTTGTATGTCAACAAGGGTACATGCAGACGGGTTTTTTTTTATAAACATGGGGTCTCTCAACCATTTATATGTGTGTGTGTATGTATATGTGTGTGTAGTAGGTGTTGTCAACTTCAAGTGGGAGCCGCTAATGATATGAGAATAACATGGGAACATAATTATTTATATATAGACAAGGTCTAATGACCCTATTAGCAGTAATAAGGAGGATACTTACGGTCAATATATCGGACTCCTTGGAAAATGTTCGAAAATCAAATTCCGCCATTTTGTTTTAAAAGTCTATAGCACTCAGAGATAATGTAGCTTCCTAAAAGTCAAAGATTTTTAGTATTGGATCAGTAAATCGGAGATCGCTACTTACATCCGTACTCACAAATTAACTAATTTTATCTCTTCATAATATTTTATTTAAGTCTATACACGCGGCACGTATCCAATCTATCAAAATTATTAACTACTACCTGCGCCCCGCGGTGTTACCCGCGATTAAAAAGTATGTCCTTTTTCCGGGATGAAATTAGCCTATGTGTATGTAACCTATGCAAAAACATGTCAATTCTTTGCTCTATGAAAAATTAAAACAAATCTATCCCACGGGAACCAATGTGCTATTCCAGACTATAATTTAAGTCTGTGCCAAATTTCATCCAGATCCGTTCAGCCGTTCTAGCGTGATTGAGTAACAAACATCCATTCATTCAAACTTTCACATTTATTATATTAGTGGGATAATGCAAAATGACACAATTTTTAAAAATTAAAAACATTCTTGTTAACTTTTATCTCTAAATACCTCAAACACACCCACGTGTGTTATTAACATCCAGTTAACTATTAGAAGTAGCAGCAATTCAGTAAGGCCCCAACACACACGCATCGGTCCACCGATTAAGATGCTTCACACGTGTAAATAAGGAAAATGTATTTGAGTCCCCACAAGCGTTGCGCACTTTGTACTTTGTAAAAATACAATACACTATCTCCAAATGTCTACCTACGTGTTAGGAAAAAATAAATACAGTAAGGTTTGCAAGAAGTTTAACAATTATAATAGTGTAAAATATACCTAAAGTATTGGATATAAAGGTCACATTTCTATACAGTGATAATCATGTTTGTAAATGATACTCGCACATGAAATCCAGAAAACCCCGAGATGCGTGCCGGGGTTTGATCCCGCAATCCCCGCTAAAGAGGCAGCGCTCTATCCAATTGGCTATCACTACTTTAATAGTTACGTGTATACTTGAAATTTAATTAATGTTTTTTTCTGTTTTAGGTAAGCATCATCTTCTCAATATAATACTTATTTTTATTAAAACTAGCTGCTACCCGCGACTTCGTCCGCGTGGTATTTAACAAAGACACGACCGTTGGCAACAGCCTGCTCGCGCGTTGTTGCTGTCAAAGTTAATTATTCGCAGCGCTGCAACATTGGTTCTATTTTTTTTTCGTGAGATCCAATTTTTTTTCTAAAATAAAAGTAGCCTAAGTTACTCCTTGTTTTATCAGCTATCTGACAGCGAAAGTCCCGTCAAAATCGGTCCAGCCATTTCAGAGATTAGCCTGAACAAACAGACAGACAGACGGACAGACAGACAGACAAACATTTAAAAAAAATTTGTTTTGGTATAGTTACCGTGTATACATACAGCAAAAAGCGGTTATTTTAATATCACAAACAGACACTCCAATTTTATTTATTTGTATGTATAGATAAATTAGTATTTTCTATTTACGAACGAGTACTGAATTACAGGAGTTTAATTGAGGAGTAATCGCACACACATATTGATGCTTTTCGTCCAGTCTTTCAAACAAAGTTACAACGATTTTAAATTAACAATTTTAGAGTGTCGTATCAAAAAGTATAAATGTAATGTTTTGTCAAATTGTATCACGCCTTGGGGTGGCTTCGAGTGTTTTTATTTATATTTATTTATGGTGAGTACATGCAATCCATTAAGTTGTAGTGACCTCTTCAACCGCGCCACGAGCTACACAGATGGCGCTACAGACGAGATTCAGAACAATTGACAATTCTGGATACAATCCTGCAACGCGCTATGAGAGTTTTCGGAGCATGTAACATATATACAAGATCCCGACAAGGCATACCACCCGCCTGGCTGGATGATCTTCCCTTTCCCGCTAAAAAGTCATAGAAAGATTTTATCCATTTACAATGACACTATAATGGATTTTCTTCTGAAAACATGCTTCGTAATGCCACGTTAAATCAAGTGAAACTTCTATAAATTTGGAGATCAAACTGCGGATTGTTACTTAAAATTTGTTTAAAATGTAAATAAAATTTCACGATCCGGCAAATGCAAGGAAGCACATGAAATGAGATCCATGTTTATATAGTGAGGGAACGAAGCCGAGACGCGAGAACGAGAACGTTTAAAATTTGTGACCCGGCTGTGTATTAATAAAGTAAGGTAAGAAACAAGATAGGTGCTGATTCTTATCGTCTACTATTGAGTAAAACAAGTTTTTTAATATGTTAGCCCTGAAATTTATAGAAAGTTATAATGAATTATAACGCACTGTTACCTCTGAAAATTCGTTATAATGTCATTATAATCTAATATAACTGTTTATAGAATTGGAGATACATATTCCTGTTTATTTAGTTATATTGAAGTCTTTTCGCAATATCCTATTAATTAATAAATTTTATTATTCAATTCAAATGACTTATCGATAGTTTAATTCGTTGATCTGACTGTGTAAATAAAGAAAAATAGAAAGCGCGGCCGAACCATACCGAGTCGTATAGAGAATGACGGAGGACTTATTCTTTCGCGAATTTCTCTTTTGAAAAGTTGTTAAAGGATTTTATTGGTTCAGTGAATAAGATGTCATGGCTGCTTGCCTAATGGACTGTTTATGACGAGGCATTTCAGTGCTGAATACTTATTTAGCGATACTAAAAACGCTCAGATCATGTAGCATGTGAAATACTTTAAAAAATATAAAATATATTTATTTTATACCGAGTTCATACTATTATTTTTAAATGTTTTTTTTTTTACCTATGAACTCCAAGTGACATTTTGAATGAGGAACTAAAAGTTATCACTACCATCCGCTGTAGCGCTGTTCAATTCTCCATACGAAGTGTCTAAATACGAAGACTATAAAGTATACGGTTAGCTTACGAGTAATCTCGCTCTTGAAGTACTGTATTCAGGAACGAAATTATGTTACAAAAACAAATTGTAGCAGATTTTCAAACTGAACTAAATGCCTATAAAAATAAAGTGTAAATGTTTTTGATTTCAAATATATACCGTAACAGGTGACAGATGTTTCAAAAACACTTGCAAATTTTATGCGAAACATGACAAGTGTTGAGTTGTGTTCGTAGTCTTACTGATTACAAAATTACAGTACGTAAAAATATAAAATTAATTATAATATCGTATCGCCAGACGAACGCACCAACTATACGGTCCCACACAAAGCAACACCTGTATTATGTATACCGTACAATTAATTTGGGGCGAACTAAGTAAATCATACTTATATAGAGATTAAACATCCAGGACTCGGGTACAAACATTCATGCTTATCACTCAAAGAGTGTCCCTACCAGGATTCGAACCCGGGGCCCTCGGCGTAGAAGCCAGGAGCACTTCCAACTTAGCTAATCAGATAGTCTGAGAATGAAACTCAAAATCATAATTAAATTAACATCTGGGTGGATAGGTTAATCGTCGAAAAAATATCGACTGGAAGTAGATTTTTCTACCAGGCAACACTGCGACATATAGTCAGTCATATAGAAATCGTATAGTGACAATATTGCTTCTGCAACATTCCGAAAGTTTTATGAATGCGGCGTAAAAGGCGATGTAGAGACGCAGTGGCTCTCCAACTATCGTAAACTTTATGGAGTCCTTGAGGGGTCTGTTTGACCGATATAAACAAAATATAATGTATATTCTGATATTTATATAGGACACAGGGCAACAATCTTCTTTCCTTCCTGTATTTTGTCGTGATTGAGGTAAAATATTGGAATATTTCCTACCATTTTGAGGCAGTTTTCCTTATTTTTGCAGTTTTCAACGTTTTGTTCCAAAAAAAAATTTATTCTGTTACGAGTACAAAAGCCATAAATAGCACACAAATAATTTAGATTTGTATCGTTGATAAATTATATTATAACGCACAGTGAATAATAAATAATCTTGCCAAATTGCCAGGCTTTGGGCTATTTCTTATGACAGTATCTTAAATGTTTCAAAGTGTGCTATTTTATTGATATGCGGAGATTTTTGCGTATGATGCATAAATTGCTTAATAATTTATTTGAATGCACTAAGAGCGAATCCTCTATTATAGAAAAAACAAAAAGCTCTGTATAAAAACTTTATTTCTTGTCCACTTAGACAATTTTTGTTTGAACGGTACAGCTACAGGGCCGTAGACATCGTCGTGCTAGAGCTAAGTATTGCCACGCGAAAACGATCTTAATTAAGGCAGTAATGTCTGCGATTGTACATATCGCGAACAAAGCGGTGCGCGGTAGGTATCCATTTTCAAGGCTTCACGTTGCCATGTCGATCCCCTTTTAATTAACTTCAGCGGTGCTTACAACGAGTTTGTAGGTATTTCCAATTATTTCTTACGCCTTAGAATTTTTTGTTTTATCGAATTTCAAAGAGAGCATTCAAGCTGATTTGTTTTATAAGCAGGAGTATCTTAAACGGCTCATGGGTCTTAAGTACGGAGTAGCGACTACGTAGCGTGCGTAGGCGTGTGTCTGAAGAATACGATTGGCGAAAATGCTCGCACGATCGTACAAAAAACACACACATGTCTATAACAATTAGGTTTCCTTTCAAATGTTTAGAAGCTGTATCTGTTTTGAATTCTGAATCCCAGAACGTGGTGATTTTTTTTTATACAAGAGTAACCGTCAAATTATCGTCTCATCTCTTATACTCGCATCGTTGAGACTCGCGTTTGTGCGATAAAAAGTTGCTAGTCTGTAACAGTACCCACTTTTGGCTGTCATCCAAGTAACTGGAGTGACTCCCTGACTTAAGTGATGCTACGACAGTGAATAGTATTGATCGAATGATTTTATTGAAGTTGCTGGCGAATATCAAGACAAAAAATTCAACAGAAATGTTTTATTTTCAATTTGACGACCTGATTAGCACAGTTGGAACTGCCTATTTGCCGTACAATGGATTCCTGGTTCAAATTCGATAGGGGCAATCCTTGTGTGATGAGT
Source organism: Pheosia tremula (assembly GCA_905333125.1). Lineage (NCBI taxonomy): Eukaryota > Metazoa > Arthropoda > Insecta > Lepidoptera > Notodontidae > Pheosia > Pheosia tremula. The sequence goes on from HG995415.1 coordinate 6,413,773, forward strand.
ACGAACACTCGTACCCGAGTCAGCATATTTTATATCTATTAAGCATCTATATTATGATAGGCCATCTCATACGATATGATACCTTCATAAAGAACATCATAGAGGGAAAGATCGAAGGAAAGCGTGGACGAGGAAGACCAAGAATAAGCTACATGAGTCAGATAAAAGAAAGGATCCGGAGGAGAAAGACGCTGCTCTTGTAAGAGACAGATGGAAAGAGCTTCATCAGCTACAACGACAAGGGTCTAACCCTTAAATTAGAAGAAGAAACATCTATTAAGTAGCTATTCAAGCTCCACCTTGAAGTTTTCCAGCTGCTTAATGTCGCTTGAAGGCTATGCAGTGAGCTCAGGTAGTTCGTCCAATCGGTAGGTACTCCACTGTATTTCAGCATGTAGCTGTTTCTTGTACCTCCATTCAGGCTCCGCATGTCCCTGACTTCTTACCTAAGCTATCTTCTTACTTTATTAACGATATAATGCCTTTTTGACATCTAGCATATGGAGTTAGTATTTCGTGAAAATCGTGTTACAAATGACTTTTGTCTAAAGATATTACGTTGTCAACACCACAATCTTACACAAATTAAATCGTCCCATCAATATTAAATTTTTTCCGATTACAAAAATTAATTTCTCGATAAAAAAGCCAATCGAATTTCCATTGTGGATTTTAACATTACAAAGAGTAAAACCGTTGAATAATTCATCAGCTTGTCTCATCCCAACAATGGTTTTGGCAGATTCTGGGATTTATTTTAGACAATACTTGCGATGATTATTGGAATAAAAAATGATTTTGGTGGCATTCCGCTGCGACCGCCCGTCAGTGTCTCGTGAAATTGTAAAATTAAATTACAGCTGGCACCATTTTCTTTGTATTGATGATGGAATATTTCCTGTTTGATTCAATTGCAGGCTTGACTGCTGATTATGAGTTATCATTATGCATTGGTAAACTCTTTCAGAGGCATCAGCATGGACATGTTATATACCTAATCGCATCGTTATTGAGAATGGTTGTAGTCATTCTTATTTAGCTGTCTTGGCGAACTAAGTCGAGAGTGAACAGGTACTTTCCAGGCAAGTATGCTCCATCGTAGATCTCATCGTCACTTACTATCAGGTGAGATCGAGATCAAATACTTGCCTATAATGTAATAAATAAAAAAACTTAGACGGAAGGTGTAGTAGTAAAAAAAACTAAAAGCTACAATGAAAACCCACTTTTCTTTTATTAACATCTAGCCGCCATTTATCTTAAGTACTGGTTGGTTGCGATTAACCACTTACAGATTACGATCGCAAATGCACCGCCCCAATAAATCACGATACGTGACTGAAATATCTGAAAATATCATAAAAAAAATATCGCCATTAGAGCGGCAGTAGGGCTGGATTAAGGGCTAGGAAAATATGTAGTCAGTTTATTTAATATAGAAGTTCATTTAAACTCATCAGATAAGTTTATTGGATAATGAACAGTTCTAATTCTAGGAATGCACAAGCTCATTGATAAATTAAAAACCTACCAAATAAACATGACGGCAATATTTTTTAATATGTTTCTGTGTGTATTTTGTTTTTTTATTGCCAGAAAAATATAGCAACTGTACGGTCCCAAAGTAAGAAAAACTTGTATTATGAGTCCATAAATCGAAAACAAACGTTCGTCTTTATGGTACAATGTTTGCCCTTACCAGGATTCGATCCTGGGACACTTGGTACAGAAAGCTGGTTTACTACCAAATTAACTAATCAATGGTAGGTGGTGAATTTTATTTATTAACAGAGAGACAATTTACAATTTGTGCAGTAGAGTGGAATTAGTGGAGTGTTATAAAAATATATTTTATATTTAAAAAGTACTTTCTACTATGACGTTTATTTAAAATTAAAATGTAACAACACACCGCACGTTTGTTTTTAAAACTCATGTATTATAAAAAAAAACATTGTACCTGATTTGCCAGCCCTATTCTCGCGCTCGACAGATTCGAAAATCTTTAGTTATAGGGCGCCGCGAGGCTTTTCATCGCTAGTGATCCGTGAAAAGCCGTCTAAATGGAATTTTAGCTGATACACGCGACGTTCCGACTCATTTCGTTAAGTGAAGCTAACAAATTGGTTAATGACTGGGTTTAATCTCGAATTATTTGGTTTATTCAAGCAGTCAAGGGGCGCGTTATCACCGCTGTGTCTTTATTCAATCATTCTAAGATTCGTTTAATATTTCGTATGTCTAACGAAAGCTTGGTTTGCTAGTTGTTTGAGCGAAGTGGTAGGTTGCTGTTCTGGATGCAAGGGGGATTAGGCCATAGTCCACCATGCTGGCCCAGTGCGGGTTGGTGGACTTCACACATCTTTCGAGGGGTTCTTTCAGACATGCAGGTTTCCTCACGATTTTTTCCTTGACCGTTTAGCAAGTGATAATTAATCATGGTTGAAAATGAGATTCGCGAGCCGGGGTTTGAACCTGCGATCCTCGTTACCGAGGCAAGCGTTCTACCAACTTGGCTATCACTGCTAGTCAAATGTCAAATGCCTAAACTGAAATAAAATTTACTTTATTTCACTTTACTTATTACCTACTCCTGAAAAAGCCACAGTCCTTGGGCTTTTTGAATCAATAGTTTTCTTTAAAGGATATGATTTACGATAAGTATTATACGTGTTTATACACCAAATGCGATAATAGTAGCCCATATATTGTGTTCAGTAGTTTAACACAACTGCGTTAGATAAACTGCGCGGTACATTTTTCAAATGTCGCTTCATGTGGAGGGGCAGGATATTTTACGTCTTCATAAAGAGAAAATATGGTGGACCGAGGCGTTTATGGTGAAGCGTTGAGGCTGGTTTATACAGGAGCGATATCTTCTATCGTCTGGTGGTATGGAATTAATTAAAACAGTTATAGGATTGCCTGAAATCACGTGATAGTACTTTCCATGCGTCTTTGGGAAATAATGTTATTGCAATTGTTAAGTTTATAGTTCTCTCTTCTGTAAGCCATACTATGCGATAAGAATTAACAATATCGAACAGCCGCGTGTTTGCGGCTATAGGTTCAAGTGCTGACCCAATCTCTAATAGCTTAGCATACAACTACGTGAGCCAGTCATAGCTAAGATAGTCTATCTCGTGGTGTGGCCTCAGCCCACGTCCTCTCAGTAGGGATCTAACTGGATTTTCCAAAGCTTTTTTAAACATTTTTTTGAGGGTTTTCTGACCAAACTGTGTGCGTATCTACTCAACCTAGGCAGGCGATTCAACCTAAATCTGAACATATCTGCACCCACGAAGGTTACGAGGTGTAAACTGTATGGAAATGGTCTCCGTTGGCACCTTTGAGTGATGCGAGAGGGTTATCGGTTGTTTTTCCTTTGTAAGGTGAATTATCTTTTTTATAGGTAAACATTACCACAAAATCTTACCGGCATCGATAAATACATGAGAGCCTGAGCCTGTGTCTGTAGCGTGTCTTATGTGACAGCCTTGATTAAAATAGGTAATGAAGTTTGATAACAATGCAGACATTTTTGTCTGGTTCAAATTTCCATTTTATAGGCTTTAAAGATACTAAACCTATGTAGTTCTGAAAATGTCACTGAAAATCTTTTTTGGAGGAGTAAAATATTTTTATACCTCCACCACACACCTATCTTCAGAGTACATAACGCAGTTCCTGTAACATGCTACGACCAATTTACATATTCAAGATATATTTCAGTTAAAATACGTGCTAGTGTTCGACGCATCTCAGTTACGGGTGTTAAAAACTCGTAACCCAGCCAGTATCGCGCTTCAGACGACGCCGCCGCGGGAATTCTTTACAGGTTTTATGTAGATTACCCGGGATTTATACACACTCACTTGTGCCTTAGACGATGTGTGAGCAGACACGGTATTAGCAGAATTCAGAGTAAATTTTAATGTATTTTTTTGTGATCATGGATTTTTTGTATTCCGTAGCACCTACGCCGATTCGTTAAGGTCAGCGGAGACTTACGTAGTAGTGGCGTAGTGCACACTGACCGACGCGCTACGCGCGATCTTAAACGACCCTTACCGCGCCTCTCTACCGCTAGGCTACGCTTTGTGCAACTTTGTAAATTCATTTTCAGACGTATTAAAGAGTCAGTAAGTTTGAGTTTTAATTGTCGGTATTGAATCAGTCGCTTCGCCGACACTACGCTCGCCCGCTATAAAATCGGTCTGGAATATTAATCGTAAAGCCGAACTTGTTGTTAATAATTATATTTGCGTGCAACTTGTATGCAAACGACGGGACCCGGTGCAAGCCGGCGCAATTGATTGATCCGAAGCAATTGGTTTTCAATTGTTATTTTAATTAAAATTCATACTTATGGAAATAATTTTATACTTAAATAAGAATAGAGGTTCCATTCCAAATAGCATAAATGTTTGTTTGTCTCTCTCTACTTAGGCTATTTACTCTATGGGGAAGATACACACATTGTGGTATCATTGCTTACCAAACTAAGAGAAAAAGAAACAAAAAGTAACACTCGTTCAGTATCCTCCACTACTGAAAAGGCCATTGTTCCCGAAGATAGGTCAAACTGTGTTCTCTTTTTGCTAATCCCATCTATGTACAGGTGATTCAGAAAGGGTATACTAACCTGTCAGAAATTTAATAGGTCAATACAAAAAATAGTCTCACAAAAAATCACAATTGTTAAGTAGTTGCGATCAAAAAAAACTGACTTCTATTTCTAGTGGTTCCAAATGTGTCATGAAACTAAGGTTCCCTTTTTATATTCCCTACTATTGTTCCCGACTAGGTACTCTGTTTATCATCCAAACTCCACTAGGTACTGTGTTTATAATCCAAACTCTACTAGGTACTCTGTTTATCATCTAAACTCTACTAGATACTCTGTTTATCATCCAAACTTTACTAGGTACTCTGTTTATCATCCAAACTCTACTAGGCACTCTGTTTATCATCCAAACTCTACTGGGTACTGTGTTTATCATCCAAACTCTACGGGGTACTCTGTTTATCATCCAGACATTCGTGATCGAAGTTTGTGTTCGATCGAGCGTACGCAGTTTTAGTTTTATTTTTCTTATAAAATCCGCGAGAAGTTATCAGATAAAATTAGCATCCCCATTACTTCCAGCCATTCTTCAATATCACTCGTAACTCCTAAAAAGCATCCATCAAGTCCACGTCTCACAAACACCCCGCCATTCAATGGACATAGGTGACCTTTGTGAAACTAGAAGGCAGATTTTATTATTCACTCGAGTTGTCGACATCTCAATAAAACGAGGTGTAAAAATGTCCATATGAAAAATAAAGTTTATTTGCACAATTTTATGTGACAATCAATTGTTATAGTATTGTTTTTATATCGCCCAGGCCTGTTATAGGGCTTTTGTGTCTTTTGCTCCTCCAATAACGTCAATTCGGCAATTTTGCGTTAGAACTTTGACATAATCTTGTAGTATCATCTCTAGTATAACTAGGTAGCATGAAATACGACAGGATTACAAAATAAAATGGGATACCAGTACATCATGATCGCGATGGTACTTCAAGGGACACATTATTGTATACATTTCCGTAGTACTTTTTTGTATCGTAAACTGTTCAGTAGATAAGCGGAGTACGTTTTATGGTTTTCCCTTTCCCATGATGGATCCCTGAGGTGTCATAGAATACCAAGTTAGCGCCGCCTGTGACGTCGACGTGTAGCAGTTAAATATTTCGCATCCAACTTCCTAGTACTAATAGCAGTGCTAGCCAAGTTGGTAGAACGCTTGCCTCGGTAACGAGGATCGCAGTTTCTGTTGAGTTTTCTGGATTTCATGTGCGAATCTCATTTTCAAACACGATTATCACTTGCTAAACGGTGATGGAAAACATCGTGAGGAAACCTGCATGTCTGAGAGAACCCCTCGAAAAAATTGTGAAGTCGGCCAACCCGCACTGGGTCAGCGTGGTGGACTATGGCCTAATCCCGCCCGCATTGAGGGGAGGCCCGTGCTCAGCAGTGGGACATTCAAAAGGGCTGGTATTATTATATATTATTAACTATAGTGATAATTTCAAATTTGATAATTTCATACCGTCGGGATATCTCGTACTATGGTAGGTTTAATAAGATGTAGTGTAAAATATCATAAAGAGTAGATAAACTTAAAAAATAACACCACATGCGAAGTGCACGGTGATGCGTTCAGTTTTACTTGAGTACTCAGTAAAAAAACAAACTTCATATATACAAACATCGTTTAGTAACCGGCTTCAAAAAGGAGAAGTGTCTCAATTTGGTTGTATTTTTTTTATACATAATCATCATCAACATGAGTGACAAGTTAAACTCTTCAAAATGTTTTAAACTATTGATACTAACCTGCTAATTCAAAAAGGTTATGCACTAAACTTGGAATCTTCGCACCTTAGGCGCATTTGTATGGCATTTGTAAGGCGCATCATTGCGTGAAGTCAGAATTACGACACGTCAATGTAAAATAAAATTGTTCACGAACATTCACAATTCTCACTTTGCTAGAAACATATTTTTTAAATCAACAGGCGAGACTGTACAGACCAGAGACATAATAGACTTTGATGCCGACTTACTTACAGAGACAAAGCAACGTTTCTATGCTGCAAGCTACGACATTACACGGTTTATGGAATGTTTGTTTTAATTATCATTTTGGAATTTTACTTAACACAGATATAAAAAAAAATACAAAATAAATACCCTTAAAAAACTAAAAATCAAAAAATAATCTAATCTTGTAATCTACCTCGTCTAACTAAATCAAATACCGTTTGGCCGTACTTGACCGTTTGGCACCGATTTCACATTGGTTAACCAATGTGAAATCGGTGCCAAACAAACAACTGAGTCGAGTATTGCCGGTCCGCGCCAAAGACTATACCTACAAATAGGTTCGCGCATCTCGTTACTGAGTATACTTTTTTATTCTTCGTCGGTTGTTTATTTGGCACTGACTTCTGAAACCTCCTCCTTTTTGAAGTCGGTTAATAATGGACTATTATCGACCTATAATAAATAAAAATACTTAAGTACAATGTTTGGATACCACCCATTGGCCAACTTGGAATGAGTCCGATAAATGAACAACATTTCCCGTACAAGTAAATTACTTTGCGGAAGTATCTTTTGAAGATACATTTGACACCACGACTGTTCCCTCGAACCTTGGAAACTTAAGTAAATATTTTGAGTTGGTAATCGATTATAATAATGATTACCTAGTAAATGGTTCATTTTTGTTCAGGTTACGTCTTACGTAAAAAAGTTATGGTTATTTTTATATATTTTATTTTAATTAAAATATTTTATGCCCTCTTACATCATATTTACCTACTGACAAACTTTTAATGCTGTCAAGCCTCGAGTGTTTTAAATTCCTTTCTGTTGAATTGTTTATATTATACTCGTACTAGCTGTCCCAGTGAACTTTTTCAGAATCTTATAATTTTTTTGTGATAAAAAGAAAATAGCTTCTTCATTATTATTCTAATCCAAGTTAAATTATGAATAAAAACGCAATTAAATAAGGATAAGGGTTTGAGGGGTTGTCAGTGGAAATCTTGTAATTTATTAATATTAATGAAGAGCCGGGGTGGCTCGAAGGTGTCGGCGGCCGATTTATTTCTTGATTGTTATTAATTGCCCCCGCCTGTGGCTGAATAATTGTCCCGTTAGTAATTAAGATGAAATCGGAACTTTGTCTTCCCCTTTTTGTAATTTTATTCGGGAGAGATGAGTATTTAAGTATTTTGTTGGAAAGTTGAGTGGAATCCGTAAAATTACTTTTTAAATTCATTAAAAACGTTCGTCAGACATACTTAAGTAAAATCAAATAATGGAACGAGAACTGTTTATAAAAAAGTAAAGATATCTTCACAAAAGCGCAGATACTTCGTAGAAAATGGATTAAGCAAGATAAATCTCATAGTACACATAGAAGCTGAAAGAACTCACGTGTCAACAACCAACTTCCTACCTAAACTCTTTGGGATAATTTTCCCGCATGAAACCGGGCCAAATTGCCAGTAAAAACATACAATACTTTTAGAAAATTAAAATATTTCTGTAGTATTAAAAATTTTAGAAAATTTAAATATTTCTGTAGTATTTAGTTTTCTACGTTAAAATTACTAAAGTTTCCGTTCTTATTTTCTTCGTAAAATAATAACGTAATTGAATTGCTTTAGATCTCTTTCCCAAGTTGTTGAGTGAATGAACTTACCTCAAAGATATATTGCTCTTTGATTTCACTAAGTATGCAAGCACTTACGCTACGTAGAGCATAGCTAAGTAGCTTCAGCTTGAAGCAAACCCAAGTCAGTCGCTTGAAAGCAAAATGTACCGACCTGGTACGAATGGGAAAAGTTAAAATGTAAGTTGAATGTTTAAAAGTGTTGTATCAATTCGACGACGATGTAGGAGGCATTTTTGTGTATATAATTTTATTTTTATTTTATTTTTCAATATCCTATTAATAAGTATTTTTTATTTTTTTTTGTTTTTCCATGTAAATAACTATTCTCAATTACTACAATATCATGTATATAATACATTTGATATTCAGACCAATTGAATCGGAACACACGTTTGGTGAACAATTGACAACTGCACATCAAGTGCGAGATTATTCATCAGCTAACCGCACGCCAAGTGCAAGCTAACTGTATACTTTATAGTCTACCGTATTTAGACATTTTGTACGGAGAATTTAAAAGCGCCTCTAGAGGACGGTTTTTAAAACTCTCAATTCTCCATACAACATGTCTAAATAAAGTAGACTATAAAGTATACAGTTAGCTAACGAACAATCTCGCACTTAACGTACCGTATACTTTTAGTCAACGTTTTACTTTATAGTCTACGATGACCGAACAGACAGACAGACAATTTAAAAAATGCCTGATTCGCCCTTTATTTAGAAAATAATGTCCCACTCATCTATTAATCTATCGAAGTGATCACAAATTGCAGAATTACATTATTTTCCATAATAATGTAAACCATTACGGCAAGTAATTTAAAATTGGCAACACTTGCTGTCAACCGTTAAGTCGGCATATGGTTATTAATTATACCGTGCCAATACTAAGGTCCCGACAGTTTTTATTAACATCATGCCTGAAAAACGAGCAATAATACATACCAAAGTAAAACACTAAAGAAAAATGAACTGTAAGTGTCCTAGATATAAACTAAAGTCGCTCACAACTGTGTTTCCAGGCAGAGGTGGTTTCATTATTGGAAGCTTCTTAAAACAAATGCTAGTCGACATGTTCGCGATCAGACTTTTAAGTACCTTCTGTCCAACTTCTAGGCCATTAACTATCTGAAAACTATTGCCATGTTTCAGCCTACGCCACTCTCTGACGTCATTTCGGGCCAGACGAAAGATTTTTCCAGTCATCGACCTTTGCCGTAGCCTTTGTCTCTCCGACGGAACAACAAAACACTTCATTCTTCCAATATTTGATTTACCGACCAAAGGTCACGTTCTAGTAAAAGTACATTGTACCGCTGAATGTCACGAAATATACAAGAGGCGTGAATAATCGGGAGATGGATAGCCAGAAAGTATTCATTCGTTTATATAAATATTTTCATCAATATCTTTAGAATGTACTGGTTTGAGTTATGAATGAGATTATAGTATTCGTGTTAAATAAGAATACTTACATAACAAAATGTATTTATTTATTTATCGGCTTGCGTTTTGAGCTCTATAGAAGAGTAAAATAGAATCTCTATTTTTTGGAATTTACTTTTAAAGGCTAACCTCCAAATTTATATACAGTTATAATGGATCATAATAGTAATAAGGAACTTTTCAGAGGAAAAATAATAGCATTATAATCGTTTATAACTTTCTATAAATTTGAGGGTAAATTTAAATAGATACTCGTTATCTTCCTTAAATAATTGGCAAATATTTTTTTACACCTTACACAGCTCCTAGGAGTTAATTACCAACAGAATAAAAGATTACCGTATTCTTTGACTATTTATTTCCCAAAAAAATAAGTTTTAATTATACTATCTGTCACTTGGCCTCAGCTGGTACTTTGATATATTGCGTTCATTATTTCTTACACACAGATTTCCCTTCTCATAACACCATTGCTATCTCCAACTCATTACTGCGCTCAATGGGCACCGTAACTCTCCAGGTAGCTCTATCTACACAGCACCGGCTTCTTTAATAATCCCTTGATTTTGTTTACCATCCTCACTAACGAGACCTCGCTAATGGGAGGGGCCTCGACATCAACACTCGTAAATAACTGAATAACACTTAGTGTTGGGAATTCCTGAACATTTTAGGGGCAACCCTGCGGCCTATACGAGCAATTAAGCTTGTAAAACCGACAGGGTCAAATAGTCTTCAGCTTTTATGGTTGTCTACGATGTGAAAGTTTGACGGATCGTCCCTTTGTCGGTTCAACGAATTGCCTCGACAAAATTTAGTGGTTCCTTGTATTTTATTATATGTGTAGTGAAAGTCTGTATTTAATTACTTGTTCTGTGAACGTTTGAACAGATTATATAGCTACTATAAAAGTTTATTTAAGCAAGTGTAACACAAATTGTGTATAATATTTAAAGAGTTTAATGAGTAAGTTATGTGTTTGTGTGTGTGTGTAAAACACTATACACTGACGTTTTATAGTGTTTTATATTTCTACATGAGACTTTGGGCTCGAGTCGGATACATTATACGGCCTTGTCATAAGTACATTTTATAATTTTTTTTTCTTTATAAGTCCTGGTTTTTAATTATTATTTGGCTAATATCAAACCCAGAAAGGCAAGTAATTTAAAGTTTTTTTTTTATATATTTGTGTATGTGTTAAAGTGTTATTGGGTTTGGCTTCATGGACCAATTGTCTTGGTCTTAGAAGAAGTAAACACTTTTATGCAACAGACCATTCACTGCAGTGTTGGTCCGCTTACACCCAGCATAAACAAGAACATTGCGAGCATGAGAAGTTAAAATATTATTATTTTATATTTTGCACACAAGAGTACAACAATTACCCAGGTTAGCAAATCCTAATTCTCCTGTTAGGTTTACACTTCGGGCATGGTCGCCCTACACTACCTATACCCATATAAAATTTGTTCGGATCGGGCCATAGTTTTGTCCCTATTTTAATTATTCAGAGCTTTACGGACGTGTGGAATATTTGTAGTGGACCTTTGCGGCATTGTTCTGAAAACAATGGGATAAAAAATATGCGAGGATTATAATACAAGTTGCTGTCCTGAATAGTCCTGATATTCTGATTAACTGGTGTCCTATTTATTATTATTTAAAGTATGATAGAGAGAGAGAGTGAGAGAGATAAAGAAAATTTAATAATAGACTAAAACGGTAAGGTATATAAAAGTAGTGATAGCCAAGTTTGTAGAACGCTTGCCTCGGTAACGAGGATCGCATGTTCAAACCTCGGCTCGCACCTCTGGTATTTCTGGATTTCATGTGCGAATCTCATTTTCAACCATGATTATCACTTGCAATTAAACGGTGTAGAAAACGTCGCGAGGAAATCTGCATGTCTGAGAGAATCCTTCGATAAACGTGTGAGGTCCGCCAACCCGCACTGGGCCAGCGTGGTGGACTATGGCTTAATCCCCCTCGTGTTGAGGGGAGGCCCGTGCCTAACAGTGGAACATTTAAAGGGCTGGTATTATTATAAAGCGGTATCCAGAATAATACGAATCTCAAATTACAATCAATAGTACAAATACACACGCTAAACAAATCATTTTTCTACGAAAACTGTTTATAAATTTGGGGATTAATCCTCAGCAGCATGAAATAATTTGTTGCAACAGTTTGTAAATACATTATAACGAATCTTTCATCCCTTGTCATTGGTCGAGAGCTTATAAATCGACTGTGTGCACACCCGCATGGGTGCGACTGTCCAAATACTCCCACTTTGTTTTACTTTGATGTAGCCTTTTTGATGTGTGGTCACACCAAACTAAATAAAACAATAAGCGACTTTACGTAGCGGTGGTAGCCAAGTTGGTAAAACGCTCGTCTTAATAGCAAAGGTCGCAGAATCGAAGTCCGGCTGCCACAGGGATTTGAATAAAATCAACTTTTTTTAGATAACATTTTAATAGCAACATTAACTCTTTACAACCAACACAATCAATATCGCAATGAAATAACGATGGCTTTTTTTTTTCAAAATGACCGGGTTCGATTCCCGATTGGTTTGAGCTATTTTTGAAATTATATGAACGTAGTTTTAATTGTCTCTAAAATCGACGACATAGTTCCTTTGAACATATTTTTCACTTCGTGTAGTAACATTACAAGTTTTGTGCCTACGTAAAAGTCTATACATTCTACATAGTATATATCATAAGTTATCACACCACCGCAACATTTCTGCCAAGTTATTGACACGACGTGTCATCGAACCGACCGAATTATGAAACTAATAAAACCATACTATGTTTAAAACTAACGAACTGCGTGTTTGTACTTTCGCACGTGGCTAGGGATGATTTATTTTTATCGATAACTAGCTCCAGGGAACCTGTTAACATTGTGGATGAACGTTGAAATATCGGTATTTAATTGTATGAACTAAAACAACGTGATAGAGAAGATGCACCCTTGTCTATGCAGATACGTCAGAGAGCATGTACCTACGTCAGAGGTGTGACGTGACAGGCTAAGTAGAAAAATTTCGATTTCTTATATTTACGAAACGTCGGGAACCTAAAAAACCTAGAATAAACGCGATAACATCCGTAAGATTGGTTTTATTGCTAGTAGTTTCTTTGGTGACGATGTGCAGGGTTTTGCTATAGCTACTGCCTGTTGGCGACATAACCCAAGCTAGCTACACGCTTGACATTCAATTCCAAGTCCTACTGCTAGCAGATCTTACACTACGCATTCCATATCGTAATTATTTTTCTTAATCGATGATAACGAAATAAAAATATCGTCACTCACTAAACTTTAAGGGGGAAGCTCAGGGTCAGGGCGCGAAATTCAAAATGTCAATGGTTTTTATTTTTTTACAAAAAATTTGGACATCTTTACAATGTAATTTAGTGTTTTGCGATATAAGCATTCTGCATTGGATGTCTCGATGTATTAAGTTTGCTTAAAAAAGTACCTAATCCGATACAATACCATAAGGTTTGTAATAACCGCTACTTTTACTAACTTTATGGTGTTGTATCGCTTTAGGTACTTTTTTAAGCAAACTTAATACATCGAGACATCCAATGCAGAATACTAATATCGCAAAACACTAAATTACATCGTAAAGATGTTCAAATTTTTCGTAAAAAAATAAAAACCATTGACATTTTGAATTTCGCGCCCTGACCCTGAGCTTCCACCTTAAGGATAAAGTGTCAGTGCCTTGTCTTCCATCAAAATCATTATCAATTTCAATCTGTCAATATCAATATCGATATCATGTTATATCGATCATCTCCTACCCCTGATCAGGAGCGTATTATCTAGGGTTGGACATGCCCATAAAACAGCCGCTATTATTGTCCGCGTTGTTATTTGGGATTCGTAATATAAACTTGTGCGATAAAATTGTTGGGCTTCAGTTCGGACATACGGAACCAGGGTACGCTGGTGTCGATGTACGTGCGTGCTAGTTTTCGGTTAAAGTCAAAGTACGGAATTTATAGACGTTTATAACTTTATCAAACGTCACAATAGTACTGCCCCCAAGACTTTTGCTTTGCGCAGTAGTATATGACGTTTTATAAAGTTATAAATTTGGGGGTTAAACATTTATCAAGTTTGCTTCAGTGTGTGTCTATTCAATAATAGCGTAATATAAGCTATCTTTAAAATGAATTAAATTAAAAATATAATGTTTGCTAAATATATTATAATTGTGGTTGAATCGCAAATCACTATAATTGTTTACATTATTATTTTAAGATTATAATACACTTACAGGTATGTCGGTGTTTCTTGCAAACGACATATTTAAAGGTATTTGTATATTTTCTAGACACATAGATGGGTAGATGGATAGACTATTTCCTCGGATATGAGGAGCTAATCATACCGCTTGTAGATAGAGAGTGCTTTTATTTCTTTGGGATGATATTTCGGCCAAATTATTGCATAGGCGTACTATAGAGAGATCTTCGCTGTACTATGTTATGACTTACAAATTATATACAACGGCAACTATAAATTACTTTATAAATACCGCGCAAACACAACAATCAAGATACCAATTAGCTGCAAAAAATATTTTATAGTAACCCCATACGCGCGTGCCGTTCATTAGTGACGTAATTGGTTTCCCGTCATAGGGATATCATTAGTTGTCTGGTGGAGCCTCTCGTTCCCTCCCGTCCCATATACTGTGCGAAATTGCAACCTCATACTCCTGTTCATTAAAGTATCATATTCACACAACACACACCTGTATGAAAAAAGTAATTACGGCGGTTTCTCCGAGTCTTATTCTACTCCTGAATTTATAGATGTTTTAGAACTTTATCAAACGTCACATAGTATTGCGCTCAAGAGTTTTGATTTGCGCAGTAGTATATGTTATTTGATAAAGTTATAAAACGTTTATAAATTATATATGTTATGTATGTTATATATGTTATGTATGTTATGTATGTTTATAAGTATATATGTTATAATTAATTATAACATATATACATATAATTTGTCCTCTTTACATTATTTTTCTCAATATTAGTGTGGCATTGGCTTCTAGTCTATTATAATTTGGCTTGTCGCCAATATTTGTATCGCAGGGAAATAAGGGAGAAAAATTTTGTTGTTTCCTTAAATAAATTTTGCGATTTAATCAAATACCTAACAATATTGGTGAATGGACTGAAATAAAATTTACTACAACTACGTGACGAACTCTTCACTACTCGAACACTTCATTGATATACTCCTAGTAATATTATGGTTCTTGGAAGTACCTTTTATGACTCATCACATCATAAAAGTCTGGATGATAAAATATTAGCTCTCAATGTCAATTGAACGCAGATGCTAGCGTTTACGATTAATAAAGCTGAGAATGATACATTATTTTTTTTTATTGCTGGATAATAGCTAAGTAGGTATCTCATAACGTTATAGCCAGAATGGAAAAATAACTAAATTAAATTACGTATTTTCTGTATATACGGCCCCAACGGTCTAACGGTCCACGTGTTAAGAACTCAGCGTGTTTATAAGGAAGACTAGAAGCGAAGTGTCCAGAATAGATTTACATACATTTCCAAGTTGACTTGCTACTTAGCTTTTCTCTGCTTGTGTAATGTCGTCGTGTAAACCGAGCAATAGAGCTAGGATACATAGGTATGAATTCTAATCACATTAACAAAGATTAGTGGCAGAGACAGGTGAAGATGACAGAAACAGAACAAACAAAGTAGATAGTCACCAATTTAAATTTCCAGGGCGTTCAATATTTCTATCAATCAGAACTAATCTAGTCAAAATGTTACACGTCTTTATGGATAGAGAAAGCCGCAAACACTACTTATATGATATACATCTCCTGATATCATTAATAACATGTTGAATAATTAGAATCTCCAACAACATAGTCTTGGATATTACACGAATGATAAATTACAGACCTAAATTGAGACGTGCGTTGGACGTACTGACGACGAGTCACTCGTTAGAGATGTGTTTGATTGAATACTAGATTTCACTAGACTTGGCTTTAGTTTTGGAAACGTTAATGAAATTAGGATACATAATTAATTATGTGACTACTTTTGTTACTAAAGAAAGTCTAGATTCAGTTAGCTGTAACTAACATATCCAAATAAGAAATACGCATTTGAGGGTTGAAGTTAGTAAGTAGCCCAAAGTAAATATTGTACTCAAGAGTTTATTTTTGTTCCTTCACACAACACAATTGCGCTGTTACGCAATATCTCCGTCAACTTATCCAACATCACACGGTATTTTTAGCCCTCGAGCGACAAGTGGCCTAATAAACATTTCGGTATTTAAATTTAATGCTTGACCTCTCTTTCCCTCTGTACAAGAACTCATAAGAAATTTGTAAGAGGCGAGCGGCGTAATTCCTGCATTTTTCAGGAGATCCGCTCGGCTTTAGGCGCGCTGTCTTTATTTACTTCACTCTCGTATTACGCTTCAGCAATCACCGCTTAGAATTTTTTTGCGTAAATACAGTCTCAGAGTATTTACTAACGGTTTTGAAAATAGAATTGGAGCTAAATAGTTTTTATACATATCGATTATAGTACAAAAGCTTAACATTAATGTGAACATAAAGATCGTTTCCATGTTTGGACAACATACGTTTTACACCATTACATTCATAATTTTGCAATTGCTAATGATTTGGATCCACTGTATAGTTATATATAAAATAGCACATTACGTGGTCATGTTGCAAATAAAACGACGAGCTCTGTTTCATTATTATGGTGGTTTTATAATTTTTCAAAAGTCACTTCAATTGTTTCCTTCGCATTAATTACAGTTATCTGCAAACTGTTTTTGGTCACACAATTTCTACAAGGATAATTAATATAGCTATAGTGAATCATAATTTTGAGGAAAGTAACAATGCTGAAATTCATGATGTTAAGGATCAAAGTTCTTCTTAAGATGCTATTAATGAAACCCCGTCTAAATAAAACCTATGACACCAGTTTTTAAAGCAAATGATAAATATTAGTATTTATCATACAGAAGGAATAAGCAGAACATTAGTGTGTGTGCTGTCATGTACAAACGCGTGTTATCTTACTTCCGGCACTGTGCCGGAGTCAAAGTAGGAGCATTACTAGATTCTGCTTCCATTCTCAAGCTCATACAGGGATTTGCGAGCTTGGGACGCTTTAACTTTGAAGTTGCTGTCTAAAGTACTAGTTTGAATGCAGTATGTCATCTATATATGTATGATGGAATATAGACAGATTTATGGAATAAAATTACAGTGACGACCACCAATAGCTTACGGGGCACTTACGATGCCGCTTAAGTAATGTTAGTGCTAATATTGAATGGGTTCTAAGTAGGAAAATAGTAAGAAACCGGCTAATGTAAAGATATTTTATTTGCAAAAATGCATATTTAGTTACCATAACTTTACTGATCCAATATTTTGTAATGTAACTTAACATTTTGGATTGATATATACATATCTGCTTATTGAGTTGATTTCACAAATATTTGTCGTAGGTGTATTTGTATTTAGTATTTGTGTATAGTAGTGTCACAAGAGCTAACTGTACTGTCGACGCGAGTGCTATGTCATTTGTTGTTCTGTTTGTAAGACTGATGTTCGTAAAATTAATAACAACTGGTAATATATTTCTGCATTTGTTAATGAGCTGTAAGGCAAGTCACTAGTTCATGCAGTTATTTCTATTATAATTGGAGTTTAGTAAGTGCTATTAAGTATGATGAATGTTGCGTTGGTATTTATTACTTCCGTATAATGAATATGAGGTTGCAATTATAATTTTGTGTTAAATTACAATTACGTTTGAACATCTATGATTTCAGATGAATATAGGGGACATTATTTAAACAGAAATACCTGAAACTAGGTACCTTGATTTTTATTATATTATTAAGCCATTACATTGTTGAAATACAGAGTTAAACAATGTAATAACAAGACATTTTAGAAAATATATCTAGTTTCAAACATATCCAATGTTATGGAATTTGTAATTTAATTTTTATTAAAACTAAGCATCGTTATGAATTTTAGTTTTAAATTTGGCCTGTTTAAAACTTAGCTTTGTAAGAATATCACTTGAAAATTTATAATTATGTCTATGCTAAGATAAATTTTAACGAACGTAAAAATGTTTTTGAATATTTTCTCCTGAGAATACAATTTAATTTAATTTTAACAAACTCTTTTAGTCTTTTAAACTATAGTATAGTATAAAGTTTTCCAAACTGAAATGTTATAAATTAATATTTTCCTAACAACTTCTCAAACATCGATCACTGCAATTGCATTTAAAATCCCAGCCTCATCCAATCCCATCACATCGATTTTTCCAACGAGTTCGATTCTAAACAATTTATCGAATGAAGTGCGAATCAGCGCTGACGTCTTGCCTCGACACTCAATTATTCCCGGACAAGAAATGCAATAAAATGCAAATGCAGGCAAAGCCGCCGCTTCGTGAAATCGACTTCTTTATGAGGCGCCGCTCGACGCTGACGCCGAATGACTTTGTTGGCTGTTGCGAAAAATAATTGTTTATTCAACCGTGGAAGTATTGCATGGGAAAATAGGTTACAATAAATTTTAATTGCTCAAATACTATATAAATAGTCATGCAGTATTTAGTTAAATAATAATATAATAATTCCAGCCCTTTTTAATGTCCCACTGCAGGGCACGGGCCTCCCCTCAATGCGTAGGGGGATTAGGCCAAAGTCCACCACGCTGGCCCAGTGCGGGTTGTCGGACTTCACACATCTTTCGAGGGATTCTCTTAGACATGCAGGTTTCCTCACGACGTTTTCCTTCACCGTTTTGCAAGTGATAATCATGGTTGAAAATGAGATTCGCACATGAAATGACGGAGGTCCTGCAATCCTCGTTACCGAGGCAAGCGTTCTACCAACTTGGCTATCACTGCTATTTATTCAGTTATAAGTTTTGCTATTTATTTATGCTTACAGTTATATGAAACTGTTTCAACAAATATAATGGATTTTAAATAAGTTGCTCAGACAGAAAACATTAAGCATTATTGAGTATCGAATAGTCAATGAAATGAACTCGTGAAATTTCTCACAAACGCTACTTAAATTTAACTAATGAATTGAAAGAGTAAACGGAATTCTATTTACTAAAGCTTAATGAAAAAAATAAAAAAAACTACCCCGAATGCATCGTTGGATCGCCATTGTAGGCATGTCCCGCGCGCCGGTTGAAAATCAAAGTTTTCTCAGTTATTTAAATTAGTTTTCACTTCAGCTGGAACGCGCTATTGATAGTGTTACGGGATCTGCGAACTATCTTCATCTGCTTTTAAATTTATTTCACCAATGATATTTTTTGTATTCGAAGCTTTGAACAATCGCGACAGAACCTTTAAAGAACTTTTACTAATGCAATTTGAAAGTTTGCACAGTACAAGTTTAATACTGAGATCTGGGATGTTCAATACTTTTATGCGGAAATTAAATAACATTATTTTATATTCATGTATAATTTTAATATATGGTACGCCTAAAACGACGTAGTCGAGACAATATGCAATGGATGCGAAACTTGCGGTTACTCTTTTTAAAAGTATATACATGTTTGTGACATTATTATGGATGTGGGATATAAGCAGCTTTGAAATTATCACGATCGATGCCTAAATATAAGGAGTAACAATAATAGTGTAACACCCTGTGCTGAGCGCATAGCCAAATGCTACTTACTGGTTCACCTTGTTTAAAAACAAACAACATTGTCTTTGTCTGGAAGAGATCGCAGCTAGCGATAAGACCGCCCACTGTACACTGTACCTATGTATCAATACCCTATAAAATGTTAATGAAATCGGTGTGCAATAAAGAGTTATCTATCTATCTATCTATCTAGCATTTTCAAAATTATTTCACACATCAACACGATCCATATAACATAATAATATTTTAACTGTTAAAATATTTTACAAATTTTTATATCTAGTTCATGTCATGAATTTGGGTAGCATATTATAATTCCAGCCCTTTTTTTTAATGCCCCACTTCTGGGCACGGTCCTCCCCTCAATGCGAGGGGGATTAGGCCATAGTCCAACACGTTGGCCCAGTGCGGGTTGGCGGACTACTATAGTAGCGGGTGGGTAGCATATAAATTTAGATTAATTTTCACAACAAACCGAACAATTTAAATCCGTTCATACGTACGGACAATTTAAATTAGTTCGTATTGTCAGGCGGCATTGATACTATATTGATAGCAATACGAGTATATCGCGCGCAAATATTGGAACGGAATGAAGCCAGTTCGGATTTGCATACGAGTCGGATTCCGGAGACAGGTCTGATGACGCTCGACGTTTTTAATAATTCAATGGTATCCCAACACGGGACACGGCCGTGTGTGCTAGGAATTCTGGCAGGAATACCGAAATGACACACACCCACACACACACACACACACACACCCACACACACACAGCTTACACACACACACAGTATAAGAAAGATTAATTAATAAATACGACGGCGCAAGTATTCGGTTATCGGCTCCGAATACATATTCCTTCCGTTTGGAGTCGAGACCCTAGGTCCATGGGGCCCAAGCACCATTAATTTTGTCGAAAATCTTTCTAGAAGATTGGTCGACGCAACCGGCGACCCAGAGGCTGGGTATTTCCTCGAGTAGCTTTGGCTATTCAGCGAGGAAATGCGGCCAGCATCTTGGGCACGCTACCGCATGGGCCAAATTTTTTACACATTTTGTAGCTTTTCTATACTCTTTTTAAGTTATATTAGTTTGAAATAAAACTATTTTTTAAGGATTTTATCGCGTTTATTTTTCGTTTATACGTTTTAATTTAATTAATTAAATTAAATTAAAAAACATCCTAATTTCAATAGGGAAGATGGCTGGGTGCTACCACCGACTTGGGATCCAGTGATTAATATTATTAAATCGAAAACCAAGCGTACCATTGCAAGACCTCAAGATACTGTGAGCACTTTCTGCGTAGATCGGACCACAATCAACAATTAAATATGAGGGTAGCCCGTTTCTAACTATGACACCAGGACGTCAACCACCTCAGTCCTCCCGTGACCATGGTTGCTGTAAAGCAGCCGAAACGTCGGGAACGTATAAACGAAAAATAAACGCGATAAAATCCTTAAAAAATAGTTTTATTTCAATGTGTAGTATTCGCGTAAATATAAGAAATCATTATATTAGTTTGTAAATATTTCAGTTATTTTCGTTCTAATTGTTATCTAAATAATTTTTTAATTATAATTATTATATTAATAAATGTATATTTATTTCTTAAATTTAGGCGAATACTACACATTGAAATAAAACTAATGTTAAGGATTTCATCACGTTAAATTATGTTTTTTACGTTCCCTCCCGTGACCATGGTTGCTGTAAGGCAGCTGAAACGCCAGGAACGTAAAAAACATAACTTAAACGCGATACCATTCTTAAAATTAGTTTTATTTCAATAATAAATGTATATTCAAAACAACGCAATATAGCCCTCGAATTTACAGACGTTATATAACTTTATCAAACGTCATATAGTACGGCGTACAAGAGTTTTGCTTAGCGCCGTATTATATGGCGTTTGATAAAGTTATAGAACATCAATAAATTCGGGGGTTATATTGCGTTGTTTTGAATATACATGTTTTCTCTTAGGTACTAGGTATCTTAAGTTATATTATTATTTTATATTTTACAGCAAGTAGTGTATGAAAGATAATAGATAAAGAAAATAGTGGTCAAAGCTTCGGGGTTACCAAGAACTGAAACTTTTTCAATTTTTCCAACTCAACTTTTTTAATGATAGGATTTGCGGCCAGCTATTATAATGATTAATTTTTCTTGTAGTTTGAATTTTATATCACAACTTTTTGGGGTTGCTTTCATACATAAATAAACTTCAAAAATAACCATTAAAGTATTATCTATGTATACACTATACCCATTTATAATACCAGCCCTTTTAATGTCTACTGTTGGGCACGGGCCTCAACTCAATGCGAGGGGGATTAGGCCATAGTCCACCACGCTGGCCCACTGCGGGTTGGAGGACTTCACACGTCTTACGAGGGATTCTCTCAAACCTGCAGGTTTCGTCGTGATGTTTTCCTTCACCGCTTAGCATGTGATAATCGTGGTTGAAAATGAGATTCGCATATGAAATCCAGAAATCCCAGAAGTGCGAGCCGGGGTTTGAACCTGCGGTCCCCGTTACCGAGGCAAGCGTTCTACTAACTTGGCTGTCACTGCTATACCCATTTAGCAATACTTGATTGGTTGATCTAAATTAAATACATACGGTGATCGAAGCTACATACAATACCTAAAATAAATAGTAGCACAAAGCTTTAAACAACACTGAATTGATTGTAATGGTTCTTTTAAGAAATTGTACAAACTTATAAATTATTGCACCATTACCGCTGCCTGTAAATACTGAACAAGTAAAAAAATATTGTTTTATTATCGTTCAGGAACACCTGGGTACACACGTAGAGAAAAGACAAGCCTCTAAACAAGATTAATGGGACCTATTTTTCAGAAAACATATTATGAAGGATATCTTCGAAGCGCACTATGAGTTTAGTGCGTATTATTTTAAATCACCCAAAAATATATCTTAACCCAAAACCAATTAGGCGTATATACCTTTATCTTGCAATATTATTCGACGTTTGTTCGCACCTGTAACCAATTTGTACTGAAACATACCAATCATTGGATCCCGACCTCGTGACCCATTGGCGAATCAGATCCCGAATTTTACGACTACCCACAGCATGTAACAATTAGCCCTGCCGGATATTAAACTGCGGATTGACCGCAGGGTGGTTCAAGTGTTTATCAAATAAGAACATAAGGGCCCCTACACACATGACTGATACTGAAAGAAGTTGATTAATGAATTGTTGAAAAAAACTTTTTTTTTTAAGTTAAATAGCGCCCACAGTTTCCTTCTCTTTTTTCTAACGCCAGACGAACGCACCGTCTTTACGATTCCACAATGATTGTATTTTGGGTACCGTACAATAGACTGGGGGCGAACCCAATATATAATACTTATATACCCATTGAACATTAACGACTCAGGTGCAAACATTCGAGCTCACCATACAATGTTCGCCCTATCAGGATTCGAGCCTGCTTCTGTGCCAAGAAAGCGCTATCACTGCAAACTGCGCTAATCAGGTCAAAAATAGGTCCTATGTGTTAGACATAGGAACTTATCATCAATACGAATCCAAGATTGCTTTAACTCTACAATAACGATATTTACCCAAATTCCCAAACAGTGACGTCACGGTACAGTAAACAATAAACACGATAATACTCGCTTTGTACGCAACTAATCCAGCAAAATTAACGCCTACATAATTAATATCTGAGCTTGGGCTACCTTTGAGATGGTTAAATTAAATTGTTTACAATCGTAATTAAGTTATCACGGCGAGAAATCTCGAGATCTAACGTTGAGAGGAAAATGTATCACGTGTGTTGAGGATTTCTAGCTTTGTTCTGTAATATAAAGGAATATAAGTAAATCGAAGTAAATCAATGGCGACTTCACGATGCGACTTCACCCTCGGTACCTGGAGTAAAAATAGCATATAGCACTCCAGGATAATTTTGCTTCATATTAGTAAAACAATTTTCAGAATCATTTCACTAGATTCGAAGATAATCTCTTACATCCAAACTCACAAACAAACAAACTTAACCTCTTTAATATTATTATAGATATATAAATCTCCCAAGTATAGAGTAGAGCAGTATGCGTACAACAAAATCCAAACAGGAAGAAGATCCCATCTGGTCCTAAGCAAACAGTACAGCATCCAAATCACTGGGTAAAACGATTGACAAGTTGAAATTATTCAAATAGGGGCCGCCACCCGCCTCTATTAGCGGGATATTCAAATATCGGCAAATTGGTGGCAAAGGTCAGCGGATACGGATGTCAACAAGGCGACGTTATGTAGGCACGTGTCATTGTGACGTATACATAAAACTCATCCCCTGAACCATTGGTAGAAGGGTATATTTTTTTAATTTGGTAGGTTGCAGTGGCAAGCAGTTCATAAATTTAATTTTATGGATTAAGCACATTTTATGTATACGGTTAAGGTTTAATAACATTGTTCAACCAGTAAGTTATGGATATAGGGACTGAAAGATTCTCGCAGACTTTTTGGGAGAAACTGAAAAGCCAAGTTTCGTCATTCCGTTTTGTTTACTTACTCTAATTTACCGAACTGGGAAAGTCCACCCACACATTGTAATTCTGAGAAACAAAAGCTTTAGAAATTGAACTAAAAGTGAAGACACGCCTCTTCGATTTACCGCCAAGAAATCTTTGGTACCATGGTTGGTTCATCTTGTGATAATTTTAATTCGTAATCTCAAACATTGATATGATTGTTTTAATTTCTTATGTTTGATCTATTACGTTGATGAAAATTGAATTTGACCCAAATTACATGTTATACCTTCAAAAGTATAAAAAAAGACTGATTTACAAAAGTATTACAGAACACTTTTTAGAAAGGCATTGTCATATCACAGTGAATTGAACAAAGCTTGTATAAATTTAGTGGCAACAATCCGAAATAATTCGAATAAATCCCTATCAATATTTAGAAAAAAATAGCCGCAGTAAGCAGCCTAAAAAAAACCTTTTTATAAAAAAAATCGGCCACAGTTATCAACCGAAAATAGTCTTTCTTATAGAAAAATCGGCCAGTTAGCAACCGAAAAATATCCTTTTTATATTTCCCATTCTAGCATGTTTACAATACCACCGTGGGCATTGAGTGGGCGCGTTCGTAAAGTAAGCTTGGAAAAGGGTTATTCTAAGCAAACAAGGTGGTAAATCACTTTCCTGGGTGTCGGAGGGTAGGCGGGAGTTGTTTAACGCTCTTTTGAAAATCAATGGATTGGGAAAATATGGGCTTGGGTGCTGAATGTTAGTCCCTACGCCAATCATACATAGTGTATTTTATTTTGAATTTGGAGGTATCGATGGCCCTTGAAGATTTAGATTTACCTAATTTTTTTTTTTATGAAACGACGCAGCAGCTAGGTTTTTTGTAATTTGTTTGTGGATGTGTTTATAAATCTACCGCTGGTTATGTAGACTATAAGAACATAATATATGTTGATTGCTATCGCTCAACAACATCAATTTAGTTAATGTTAAGGTTTATGGGTTTCTGACCCTTAAAAGGTCTAAATTAAATAAGTTATAAGGTCTCTACTCGTTTCCTACGGCGATATTTGACTAGGTAAGTACGTACTTAATCAGTTCATTTTACAAAACTTTTCTTAAAGAAAACCTTTAAAGCTTTACAGTCCTCCCGTAACCATGGTTGCTCTAAAGCAGCCGATGAAAAAACTCTACCCTCCTTCTTGCACAGTCAGGTAAAAATTAAGAAATCCACAATTAGTACCAATTCGTAGCCAATCCAGCGGAGTGCGACATATTGCGTGTTAATAATGCGAATTACAATTAATTATATCTAATCAGATATTGTAATTAATCAATTGTATCAACGACCGGCAGTTATACCTCATACCAATATTATTTTATATTGTTTTTTGCCAATCAGTACGATCGTAAACCAGTTCCAGCTACACTGGTTATTGTCAAATATTTACACACAATCGCACAGTGTAAGCTATAAACATATAGCCATATCTGGAAAAAATAATACTTCCAAAAGCACGAACACAGTCACACCTCTTTTTTACAGAGTATCAGACAACAGATATAAAATCTTAGGCCATTAATTCGCATATAGATCATAACTTGGATCAGAATAGAGGAGTTCATTGAGCGCGGTGAGGATTCAAGGATTCGGGGAGTTATCGTTTGCGACTGCGAGCAAATAAATATTTCCTAGATTTTACCCGACTACGCCAAAGCCAAAAGGAAGGGTTATGGTTGAAGCAGTCTATATTTGTATTTTATAGCAGTTTCTAAACTAGCTTTTTCCCAGGGTCCACTTGGGGTCAACCCGTTGTCTTAAATTATCTTTAGGTTATAAGCTGTAGTACAAATAGCGCTACGTTCGAAAGCCAGTAATCTATAAATCATCGTCCAGATCTCTCGCAGAGTAAACAGTCTTCAAAGATATAATACCTGACAAGGTGATACAGTTTCCCTAGACGCGGTCACCTTATTCATCTCGAGAAAGGAATCGATTTTCACTTAATTAATTCGATTAATAATTCACAGGGTGCTGTCTAATAAATCACTCGCAGATGTAGGCTAACGCAGCTCTCGGATTTTAATTAAGCCACCTTTAGAAGGAACGGTTGTCGGCGCGAAAGGAGCTAACCGAATCTTATAAATATAAATCTTGTCTAACCGAAAATTGTTATGTGTGTAACATTAAGTTACTTAAAAGCTACAGACTACCTTTTATCATCGTTTTGTACTTAATTTATTTTTATACCTAAATAAACACGTACAGTATCTAGGGTAAGTGTACCAGTGAATGAAACCTTAAGGAAATTTTTGACTTTGAAAATTAATATAAATATGTTACCACGGGAAATTAAAGTACATGGCTATGTTTTTGTAAGTGGCAATCATTTAAGATTAAGAATGTATTTAGTTATTATATAAATGAAAATAGGTTTAATAATTATTTGACGATAAAGCGAAAAATCCGCAAAATCACCAGTGAATGAACGGTATTTTCCAGTAAATAAACGAAATGAACCCAGTAAATGAACAAAAATATTATTTAATTTATTTAACTATAAAAGGCATATTTTAACGAAAATAGGTAAAAAAATTATTGTTAAAGTAATACTCCTACAATGAATAAAATTAAAAAAGTGTTTCCTCTTTTTCATTCATCTTTTTATTCTTAATCTCTTCTTTGTTTTTCGTTGAAGATATATTTTTTTAACAACAATAACTTTACGCTTGCCCAAAAGCTTTTCTACTGCTTCTTCTTTTTTTTCTTCTCCTATTGTTTTTTATAGAATATGTTCTATGTACCGTTAGTGTAGATCCTGTCCTACAGAAAACTTAGTTCTATGACTAGTCTCAGTGTCATCATAGGAGGCCGCTGTAGATCCTGTCCTACAGAAAACTTAGTTGTGGGACTAGTCTCAGTGTCATCATGGGAGACCACTGTAGATCCTGTCCTACAGAAAACTTTGTTGTGGGTCTAGTCTCAGTGTCATTATAGGGGGCCACTGTAGATCCTGAACTAGAGGAAACTTAGTTGTGGGACTAGTGTCAGTGTCATCCTAGGAGGCCACTGTAGATCCTGTCCTACAGGAAACTTAGTTATGGGACTAGACTCAGTGTATTCATAGGAGGCCACTGTAGATCCTGTCCTACAGAAAACTTAGTTGTGGGACTAGTCTCAGTGTCATCATAGGAGGCCACTGCAGATCCTGTCCTACAGAAAACTTAGTTGTGGGACTAGTCTCAGTGTCATCATAGGAGGCCACTGTAGATCCTGTCCTACAGAAAACTTAGTTGTGGGACTAGTCAGTGTCATTATAGGGGGCCACTGTAGATCCTGAACTAGAGGAAACTTAGTTGTGAGACTAGTCTCAGTGTCATCATAGGAGGCCACTGTAGATCCTGTCCTACAGGAAACTTAGTTATGGGACTAGACTCAGTGTCCTCATAGGAGGCCACTGTAGATCCTGTCCTACAGGTAACTTAGTTTTGGGACTAGTCTGAGTGTCATCCTAGGAGCCCACTGTAGATCCCGTCCTACAGGAAACTTAGTTGTGGGACTAGTCTCAGTGTCCTCGTAGGAGGCCACTGTAGATCCTGTCCTACAGAAAACTTAGTTGAGGGACTAGTCTCAGTGTCATCATAGGAGGCCACTGTAGATCCTGTCCTACAGGTAACTTAGTTGTGGGACTAGTCTTAGTGTCATCCTAGGAGGCCACTGTAGATCCCGTCCTACAGGAAACTTAGTTGTGGGACTAGTCTCAATGTCATCATAGGAGGCCACTGTAGATCCTGAACTACAGGAAACTTAGTTGTGGGACTAGTCTCAGTGTCCTCATAGGAGGCCGCTGTAGATCCTGTCCTACAGGATAATTAGTTGTGGGACTAGTCTCAGTGTCATCATAGAAGGCCACTGTAGATCCTGTCCTATAGAAAACTTAGTTGTGAGACTAATCTCAGTGTCAGCATAGGAGGCCACTGTAGATCCTGTCCTACAGGAAACTTAGTTGTGGGACTAGACTCAGTGTCATCATAGGAGGTCACTGTAGATCCTGAACTACAGGAAACTTAGTTGTGGGACTAGTCTCAGTGTCATCATAGGAGGCCACTGTAGATCCTTTCCTACAGGAAACTTAGTTATGGGACTAGTCTCAGTGTCATCATAGGAGGCCACTGTAGATCCTGTCCTACAGAAAACTTAGTTGTGGGACTAGTCTCAGTGTCATCATAGGAGGCCACTGTAGATCCTGTCCTACAGGAAACTTAGTTGTTGGACTAGTCTCAGTGTTATCATAGGAGGCCACTGTAGATCCTGTCCTACAGGAAACTTAGTTGTGGGACTAGTCTCAGTGTCACCATAGGAGGCCACTGTAGATTCTGTCCTACAAGAAACTTAGTAGTGGGACTAGTCTCAGTGTCATCATAGGGGGCCACTGTAGATCCTGAACTAGAGGAAACTTAGTTGTGGGACTAGTATCAGTGGACATAAAAAGTTACACTGTAATCTGTGACTTAGGGCTTAGGAATGAAATTGGAGTTTTATATGTGTAAATATATACAATTATTACGTTAACTCTAGTAAAAAAAACGTCTTGATCAGTCACTGGTTCCACATTCATAAAGTAAACCAATGATGGAACATTACTTAAATGCCTAGTTCATTAACTAGGTTTTTAAAACCAATAAATGAACACACCTGTTCCAATATTGGCCAAAAGATCGGAAATCTATTTTAAAACAATATATCAGTGGAAAAACTGTATTAACGTAATAATAAGTTACATTATTTAACAAAAACATGAAATCTGTCATGTTCCAGTAAATAAACACTCTTTCATTCACTGGATTTTTTCCGATTTCTTGTACCAATACTGGGACCCCTAATATTTTACTAAATTCACGATAAAATTGGCATAGAAACGGGTTAAAAGTAACAATTTAACCTATCTTCAGTCAAATAACTATAGTACTAATCACAATGACTACCTAAATTGATACAAAATAACATCAAAAATATTTTGACTTACCTGTGTCCTTAATTCCGGCCCATACAAATCTGGACTACAACGAAACGGAAAACTTCAAATGCTCGTCATTTTGAAATGAATCATCGATACAAGAAACAACTGCTACCACAATATTGAATAAATTATTGTCAATACAAAAAAAAAAAATGTGTATTATAGATATGTTCAGATTTCTTAGTATTTGGAAAAAAGTGGGTTTTGTCCATTCACTGGGGGGTGTTCATTCACTGGTACACTTACCCTAGTCATCGAGAGCGACGTGTCGCGAATTCGCTGAAATCCGCCTGCAAATTTGAACTGAGTCACAGCAAATAAATTATACATAATATTTAGTCAAATTGCACCAATTAAGTGGTAGTTTTGAAGAGTTCGACGCGGATTAGATATCTATATACTACATATAAACAAAATTGGAGTGTCTTTTTGTAATATTAAAATAACCGCTTTTTACTAAGTGCATTTGGATGTATACACCGTACCTATACCAAAACAATTTTTTTTAAAATTTTTGTCTGTCTGTCTGTCTGTCTGTCTGTTTGTTCCGCGTAATCTCTGAAATGGCTGGACCGATTTTGACGGGAATTTCACTGGCAGATTGCTGATGTAACAAGGAGTAACTTAGGCTACTTTTATTTTAGAAAAAATAAGGATCTCTCGAAAAAAAATTAAAACCAATGTTGCAGTGCTGCGCCTGATTAAGTTTGATACCAACAATCTGCAATGCGTCCCGCGGGATCAGAACGTGCGAGCAGGCTGTTGCCAACGGTTGAGTCTTTGTTAAATACCACGCGGACGAAGTCGCGGGCAACAGATAGTTATATTATAAATCTTTGTATGCATCTCTGTACCAAATTAAAAAAAAAGTTTGACAGATTTTGCATGATTTCCAGCCATTTCAGAGATTACCCGGAACAAACAGACAGACAGTCAGACAGACAAAAATTGTAAAAAATGTTGTTTTGGTATAGGTACCGTGTATACATCCAAATGCACTTAGTAAAAAGCGGATATTTTAATATTACAAACAGACACTCCAATTTTATTTATATGTATAGATATGGAAGCACCTATTCATCAATTATGTCATAAATTGTTTCCCAATTAGTTACCTATCAATATTTTGTGACAGTATCATATTAGAGATCGTGACATCTGTCTTGAATACCGACTCCAATCCCGAATCTCTGATCTCCGGGCTAGCGACCAGGCCAGTTGGCACTGTTTCAGGGTGTAGCACCGAATTAGCTAATCGACTGAGGAGTTCGGATAACACGTTATTTATGGCTAGACCACTTTGTAGACCGGTCCAGTGGTGGCTTGTGTAGATAAAGACTGTTTAACTATAAATTCGGGGAGTTTAATTAAGTAATTTATCGGATAAATATAAATTAATATATTTTTTTTATATCGCCAGACGAACACACCAACTATACGGTCCCACACTAAGCAACGCTTTATTATGTGTACCGTGCAATGGACTGGGGGCGAACCCAGTATATATTACTTATATAGATATTGAATAGTCATGGAGACTTGGGTACAAACATTTGTGCTCACCACACAAAGTTTGTCCCTACCAGGATTCGAACCCGGGACCCTCAGCACGAAATGCAGGGTCTCTATCAACTGCGGTAATCAGACCGTCATTATCGTCAATATACGTTTTATAGAGAATACAGTGAAATTAACTTTATTTAAAGTATCACAGTTTATCTCTTAACATCCAAGCCGCTACCAGGCTAACACACTAAAATACAAGCGTACTAACTGCATATAATTAAACTTTAAAAACGACTCGTGTTTAACTTAAAACATATTTTGTAACGATGACATACCGGACCCGCATCCCTGGGGGCGGTTAGTAGTAAACGCCGGGATTAGTCCCGGGCTCCCCTATTTGTCTAACCCCGAAACATAGTAAAGTTGACTATTTGATTTCTCCTCGGGTAGGATTTCGTTAAGAGGCCGACTCAGTAGAATACTTTTAAGTTGCTTGCTCGGATCAAAACAGAGGCAGCCTTGCGAGGCGGCAAGTTCAGACAATACATACATCTTGTCGTAAATCTTGCTCTCAAAAGTATATTTTTGGTCGTAATACAATTGTTTTTCTCGACGGAGGCAATAGGAATGCCGTAATAATCGTTTGTTTTTCTGTGCCCCGCTGCTTCGTTAACGGCGGAATTCTGAATGATCATTTGGTAGACGAAACCGTACTACGTCAAACGCTATCGCTACTTATAAAATAACAAAACAATTTTAAATTGATTTATAATCTACCCTAATATTATAATCTATACTAATATTATAAATGTGAAAGTTTGGATGGATGGATAGATGGATGGATAGATGGATGGATGGATGGATGTTTGTTACTATTTCACGCCAGAACGGCTGGACGGATCTGGATGAAATTTGGCACAGAGATAGATTATAGTCTGGAATAGCACATAGGCTACTTTTTATCCCGGCAAAATGTATGGTTCCCGTGGGATAGATTTGTTGAAATTTTTCATAGACTATACCAATAAATTTATTTTCTCATACATTAGCTAGTAATAGATATTATAATAATACCAGCCCTTTTAATCTGAATCAGAACCAGAATATTTTTTAATCATATAAAACATATACAGTACTTATGAATCGTCATTAATTACAAAATGATAAGCGTAGGTTTAAAAGTTTGAATTATGTGCAAGTTCGATAGAATAAATCTATCGTCCGTTTTGTGTGGTTCATATCAAATTCCTGAATGCGGGAATTAAAATCGCTGACCACCCGACAACATCAGAAACAATGAGATAGTTTTACTAACAATTAAGTACACACAAAGCTATAATAAATTACAACATTGACTCTGTTCGGACAGACCGAACTTTGCCGAACCGACAACTTCGACACGAAACAACTTTCCACAATGGCGATAAAGTCTATTTCACGTTTTAGTTTCGTTGGAGCGCGATGTGCACAAACGCTTTTATTACATTTGAAATACAAAGCTGTGTGTATACTACGAATTATTCTGTAGTTGAAGACAGACAACAAATTACTGATGTTCATAATCATTGCTATAAATGTTATTTTATCTAACCAATGTTAGATTATCACCAATTTGTTGTCCGTCTTCAAATATACAATAATTACCTAGTAGTATATTACAAGTATTCTGTACTGAGAGACACTTGTTTTAGAATAAGTGTACACTCTGTAAGCACTTTCTGCGTACATCGGACCGCAAACAACAACTAAATATGAGAATACCCCAGTTCTAACTATGACACTAGGACGTCAAACACCTCGGTCCTCCCGTGACGATGGTTGCTGCCGAAAGCAGCCGAAACGTCGGCAACGTAAAAACAGAAAATAAACGCGAAAAAATCCTTAAAATCAATTTCATTCAAGACGGAAAAGTAATTCATTCTCCAAAGTCATTTAAATAAATAGCGACTACTGATGAACTAAAGTCCAATACAGTTTGCACTTCGATGTGTGCCTAAAGATATAAATCGCATATAGACCATCTAAAGTAGTACTTCGTTTAGTTGCTTATAACGTCGAACTATTGTTATCCAGCAGGGAGGAGGGGGGGTTGTAATGGGTCACCTACAAATAAACAGCAATTAAAAGTTTACAACCAACAAAATGTTTGCCCTTCGAATTAACGGAAAATAAAATGAGGCAATAATTTGTATGGTATTGGAAATTGGACTGTTTTATTCGATACCGTGTTTTGGTGCCTAAATTTACGTTAAGCTGATAAGATCGCGCTGATCTTAATTGACGTTATAGATAGCTTAAAGTTTACGTGACTTTGGTACTTTATTAAATCATGCAGACCATTGATCGCTTAAGTTATTATAGTTGCTCAAATTTTTTTTATTTTTTTATTACATTATAGGCAAGTATTTGATCACGGTCTCACTTAATGGTAAGTGACGATGAGATCTACGATGGAGCATACTTACCTTTTGAAAAAAACTTTTGCAAAACACAATTTGATTTCCATTAATTAATCTTGTTACCAACAAAGCGTTATAATTTGTCACCATAGCTCTGTTAAATTGAATTCTAAATTTGCAGGCGCTATATGTCCTGAATATTTTCGTTCAGAATTTGGCTACAATACAACGCTGTACAATGTGAAATTCTTTTGGCAATTTTTTTCACTCCTTCCCTGTCTGATTTATGTGGCTGTGGTCCGAAATTCGTAAATTGTTCGCTGGTATTCCCGCTGTAGCGCCTACATCTTTTAGTGGCGCTTTACGTGTGACGCCTTTGAAACACAGTTTTTCTTAACCACGCCGGCTGAGCATTCTGCTTGATAAATTGGTCCACATAAGACAGAGTCGCTGTCGAGGCAAATTGGAGGGACCACAGTCCATAGAGTAGAAATGCCGGCCGAAGCTAATGTTTAATGTAGTAATAACAACTATTCAACAATAGTTGTATTTTTTTTTATATAAAGATTAAATTGCGAGCAGTTTTTTTTAAACTGACTTATTGAAACTGTCACTTTATATAATGACTAGCTGTTGCCCGCGACTTCGTCCGCGTATTCGTCGTGGTATTTAACAAAGACAACCGTTGACAACAGCCTGCTCGCCCATTCTGATCCCGCGGGACGCATTGCAGGTTGTTGCTATCAAACTTAATCAGGCGCTGCGCTGCAATATTGGTTTTTTTTTTCGTGAGATCCTATTGTTATTCTAAAATAAAAGTAGCCTAAGTTTCTCCTTGTTGCATCAGCTATCTGTCAGTGAAAGTCCCGTCAAAAGCAGTCCAGCCATTTCAGAGATTAGCCGGAACAAACAGACAGACAGACAGACATACAGACAAAAATTTTAAAAAATGTTGTTTCGGTATAGGTAACGTGTATACATCCAAATGCACTTAGTAAAAAGCGGTTATTTTAATATTACAAACAGACACTCCAATTTTATTTATATGTATAGATATAGATGTGTAGATTACAAACGCGCTAAGGAATCGCAGGGCCAAGGCTTAGTATACCCTTTCTGAGTCACCCCTTTATATACTTCTAAAAGTACAAATATTACCTATTCATAACCGGTACTTGCTGGATAGTCAACCGTAGTCCCTGATGCATAAAAAGTAGGTACAGTTGAATACAAATGGTTGGTACCAAGTTTGCAAACAGCAAGTTCCAAACTCTATGAATTTTAAACAGTTTTTATTGCACGTTGAGTTAAGCGCCTCTAGTTTATACTTCCGACGGAATTAGCGAAATAAACTCGAAAAAAAACAATTTGCTGCCTATTGTCGCCAAATTGTTTGTCGGGAACGTAAAAACATAAAATTAACGCGATAAAATCCGTTAAATGAGTTTTATTTCAATGTTTTTTTTTAAGTTTACTCAATTGGAAAACGGTTGTCTTGGACATTCTTCTGATGTAAAATGAGGAAGGATTTTCTTCTTTGTGAATCGTTGAAGCCGGAAGCGTTTTATAATAGCCATTTAAATTTTTAAATTCCTTTTTTGTCGATAACAAGAGTTGAACAATTGTCTGTGCCATTTTCTTCGTAATTGAGTGTCTTAAGACATTGTCATTTTTAATCGAACCTCGAGCCATTAAGCTGTTAAAAGAGTGATAAAAAGCCAACAATTTTATGACTGCTTCACTTTTTTTTGGATTCGGCACGTATTACGTGATCTTTGGATTTGTTTAACCCTTTCCATTCGCTTTCGCGATGACGTATCCAACGGCAGAGCCACTCTAATGATTTCATTGTCAACCTTACAATTCGAGTATTTCTCTACTAGATTACCTATGCTCTCCTTATGAATATTATAATGCAAGATGTGTTTGGCAAAGTCGGTTATTAATTAAGTGTCCTTAGTGATACACAAACACAAAGTCGATTTAATTGGAGCGGCGTTAGGGTCGATTCTTAAATGAAATTGTCGTAAACAAACTTTCAAACTTCGACAACGATATTTAATGACGTATAGGTACCTACTTATTGGAATAATGATTCATAGAATATTTTTTAAAGAAAAATATGTAGTCAAACTTATGGAAAGTGACAACAGCCTTGTGATCAGAGGAACCGCCTTCGTAACTGAGACGTTCGGGGTTCGATCCTCGCTCTAGCCATTAATCTACTGATGTGAGCCCGCTCCTAGCATGAGTTTCAGCTTAGTTGCAGCTGCTAATGAGACTACTAAGAATGTGCTTAGTAATCAAATCTTTGAATTAAAAATATGGTATAAAAAAAATTTCATATAAAAAGAGCTTACTACGTCTTTTATTTACGTTTCTAAGTTTAAATATTAGGGGAAGTTTATAAGCAAGTCGGAGTGAAGCAAGAAAAACCAATTTGCAATATTGTCCCGATTAAATCTAACTAAAGACATGCTAATTTTGAAATTAGGACTGGTAGAGGTCACGGTCTGTCAAAGGGATTGTTACACGGATTCCTTTTGTTAGGGAAACGCTTTTAATGGCGCATAGATTTGGAGATTGTTGTTTTAATTTGCTTTTATTTGAGCTCATTCGTAGCCCAGCGTCCTGATGCCTCGTTTAGAGGCCAAACACGTGTCGAATACTTTTTAGATTCGCGTCGTTTCGCGGAGAATGCATTTTAAGTGGGGTACCGACACTCGTGACAGACAGTTTCTCGACTAACATTTTAGAGAAGTTCAGTGTTGCTGGATTCTTAAATTATCGATCAACTTGTTTGGTTTATAATTAGAAAAGTTGACAAGCCTAGTATCAGCAGTGGGTTCCTTTTCCCCCATTTGTTTAAAAAGTATTGTGTTATTTGCATTTGAATCTTTTATTATTTTTCACCTGCAGATCCAGCGATAGCAGTAAGCATGTTGGTATTAAGTATTCACATTTCAGATTTAATTAAAACAGAAATGGACAGATTAAAAACATAAGGTCCCCTTTACACGAGAAAAGGGTTGGGAGTGTTATAATTAACTTGATTATGCATACAATGAGGATGCACGGGATCGGATGAAATGGTTATGGCTTTACAGAATTTTCAGGCGGAGACAGGCTGATACAAATATAAGAAAATTTATAGTATCTATAACTACGTACTGTCTTGTTCTGTCTTTATGACTCTACATATGTTAGCCAAGTTGTTAGACCGCTTGCCTCGGTAATGAGGATCGCAGGGTCAAACCCCGGCTCGCACCTCTGGAATTTCTGGATTTCATGTGTGAATGTCATTTTCAACCACGATTATCACTTTATAAACGGTGAAGGAAAACATCGTGAGGAAACCTGCATGTCTGAGAAAACTCCTCGAAAGATGTGTGAAGTCCGCCAACCCGCACTGGGCCAGCGTGGTGGACTATGGCCTAATCCCCCTCGCATTGAGGGGAGGCCCGTGCCCAGCAGTGGGACATTAAAAAGGGCTGATATTATTATATTATGACTCTACAAGCTCTGGAGGACTAACATCTATGAGTATCGTTTTTATATTATATTTTTGAACTATAAACTAATTTGAATATAAACTGTATTATATTAAATTAAAATTACGAAACTTTTTTATGCCAGATGACGTCGTCTTTCGGGAACAATTTATATGCCGTCCATTGCTTCAAGGGTTGAGGAAGAAAAGTTGTTTTGTTTTTCTTCGCGTAAACATTTTAAAGAGTACCTACCTATTTACTGCGAATGACCGTCATCATTCAAGGGTCAAATTTAATTAAAAAAATGTGGCCTTCGATTTTTTCTCATCATTAATGGACTCCATGACAATAGTTTAATGACTTGAACCAAACTGACGCTATATCTCGATTTATTTTTTAATTAAACCGATCCAAAAACATAACTATGCCAATATCATTTACCACCTAGAAACACTCGTACTCGTATGCTAGCGGGTATAATAAACTCTTCAAAAACTCATCCTCTATTAAAGAGTAAACTACTCCAAGCATCCACCATGTCATCCTCTTATAGCCTCAGTACATTCCAGAAAAGCATTAGGCCATAACGCGATACCGCAGCTTTGCGTACGATTACCATATCAAAAGCTACATTGCCCAGTCTGAGCGGGACAAAGCAAGAGTGCGCTGTGGAAAAAAAGCGGTGACGTTACCGCGAGAATTGAGAACGCCTTTGAGATAGCGAATTCAAGATATTGCGCACACCGGCGACTTTGTGACGACTAAATACCAACAAGTTTGATGACATCACAACGTAGTTGCAGTCATATTTTTATAATATCAAC
The DNA here is from genome assembly GCA_905333125.1 of Pheosia tremula. Classification (NCBI taxonomy): domain Eukaryota; kingdom Metazoa; phylum Arthropoda; class Insecta; order Lepidoptera; family Notodontidae; genus Pheosia; species Pheosia tremula. The sequence goes on from HG995415.1 coordinate 6,451,002, forward strand.
CTTATGTAAAATGGGAGTACTTATTGCAATTATTGAAATAAAACCATGTCCTCCCGTGTCCACGGTTGCTGTAAAGCAGCCGAAACGTCGAGAACGTAAAAACCGAATAATAAACGCGACAATATCCGTAAGATTCGTTTTATTTCAATGTGTAGTATTCGCGTAAATATGAGAAGTCAATATCTGATGAGTTAAATACTATATGTGTATTAGTATCTAGTAACGTGACAATGGTCTTGTCTTGCATATGATAAGGCGTTAATGTTTCTGAATATGTTTATATACTTTTTTTTTTTAGTAACCATTGAATTTATTATCTGTTCTTCTCAGTAGAGTACAATGTAATATGGTACTTTGGGATCATAAGTTTTTCTTAACTTGATGAATTAAATATCCATAATGGTAATTCTAAACAGTCAGGCCAGCAACTTATTTTGCAGATTATGATTTAATCACGTCGGACATTAAGCGATTTAAAGTCGCTAGTGTGCTTGCTTTATCCCTTTGTAGTTCGGGAAAGACTTAGCGTAGTCGTTTGTGGCTAGTGTCGGTACAGGAAGCTGCGGGGTAATTTAAATCATTTAAGACAATTATACTCTATATGTATGTATGTAGTATGTATGTAGTATGTACCTAATTCGAATATTGACGGAGGGATGGAACTAGGTGACAACTCTACTGGTGGTAGGCTTCGGCCGTGGTTAGTCACCACCCACTGAACAAAGCCATGTCGCCAAGCGGCCTAGCCGTGTTCCGGCATGATGTTCGGTGTTGCCATTCATGGATGGCGGGTCAGATCAGCTGCGCTGCATGTGCCTAGTGAATGTAGCGTCTCGATCTACTGCCGCCTTCCTACCTAGGCAAGTATGCTCCATCGTAGATCTCATCATCACTTACCATCAGGGGAGATAGAGATCAAATACCTTCCTATAATGTAATAATAAAAAAAAGGATTATTATTGTGTGTCGGGTTCCGTACCGAAAGAGGTTAGCGAAGGTCTATATTTGTTATTACGAAGTGGTTTGTTATTTTACGCACAAGGGTTCAACTGAGCAATACACAAATAAATCAACGTATTAAACCAAACCTAATTTAGAGTTTATTTTACGTGTTCACATTCCTTCTCCGAATTTCCCTACCGATTAAATACAGGTAATTAAAACCCAAACATTAAAATAAAATGATCATCCAAAGCTTTCACAAACAACACCCCGTAAAATCTACGCGGGCGGCGAACATTTATTATTCTAACATTATTAACCTCTTAAGGAGTTGTTAAAATTAACCCCGTTTAATTTTATTATCAAGGCACCGGTATTAGCTCTGAAAATTCACATACGTATACATGTACCTACCTAAACAAACGCGTCCTGAATTATGTTTAACCTGTCAGCGGTATGAGAATAAAATGTCATTTATTTTTAATGTTGTGCTTTAAAAGTGGCATAAACCTTTTAATACAGGCATTTTACAGCTTTCAAAAGTAATACTTAGGGGACTTTTTTTTCATTTGAAGGCTGGTTTCATCGGGTTGTTTCTTAAGAATAGTTTCTAAATTCGCCCATATTACAGCACAGCTGGGACAGGAATATCGGCCGTTGTCTTCATCCTAACTACGAGTACTATGCATTTCACACGTATACAAAAAGCATATTTTTTTTTTAATAACAAAACAATCCAATGACAGCCTTATTAGCGCAGTTGTTAGCGACCCTACTTTCTGTGCCGAGGGTCCCGGGTTCGAATCCTGGTAGGGACAAACTTTGTATGATAAGCACAAATGTTTGTACCCAAGTCATGGATGTTTAATATCTAAATAAGTAATATATACTGGGTTCGCCGCCAGTCCATTGTACGGTACACATAATACAAGCGCTGCTTAGTGTTTGTACCGTATGGTTGCTATGTTCGTATGGCGATATAATCCATTCAATGACAAGCTTTGAATGTTGTGAAACCCCATTAAAATCCGGACCGCCGTTTTGCGTAATGAACCCTCTGATTACTGATTTATAATAATACCACTACTTTTCAAAATTAAACATTTCTCGCAAAATAGACCAGCGTAAGTAGCTCGTTTATTTATAACACTCTAAGGTCAAGGGAACGTAATTTTGATTCGTTTTCCCTAAAGCACTTTTCGTGTTAGCCTTTATATCAACTAAGAAAATGTTTTGTTTATAAAAGGGTATTTAGGTCGATGAACGCGTTTTAAGCTGTAAGGGCGAGGGTATGAGATTAATGGAATTAAATAGGTTTTTATTCAAGACTAGCTGTTGCCCGCGACTTCGTCCGCGTGGTATTTAACAAAGACTCAGCCGTTGGTAACAGCCTGCTCGCGTTCTGATCCCGCGGGACGCATTGCAGATTGTTGCTATCAAACTTTAATCAGGCGCAGCGCTGCAACATTGGTTTTAATTTTTTTTCGAGAGATCCTATTTTTTTTTTCTAAATTAAAAGTAGCCTAAGTTACTCCTTGTTACATCAGCTATCTGCAAGTGAAATTCCCGTCAAAATCGGTCCAGCCATTTCAGAGATTAGCCGGAACAAACAGACAGACAGACAGACGGACAGACAGACAGACGGACAGATAGACAGACAGACAGACAGACAGACAAAAATTGTAAAAAATGTTGTTTCGGTATAGGTACCGTGTATACATCCAAATGCATTTAGTAAAAAGCGGTTATCTTAATATTACAAATAGACACTCCAATTTTATTTATATGTATAGACTGAGGTTGAAGGAGATTGAAACTTATTTGCTCGCGTACACTTTCGGGTAATGGATGATATTAATAGTCATTAACGACTGTTTTTAAATATTTGTAGTGTCTAGATGATATTTAGTTTTAGCTCCTTAACTATAGCTAGGAGGGGGCTCCCGTCAAATAAGAATCAAAAATATTTTTCACTCTGAATGCTTGTAAAGTTCTTGTTTATGCTGGGTGTAGGCGGACTAAAATTTCATTTTTTTTTAGGTTGGCGATAGCCTACAAAATAAATTAGTTTTGCCAGTGTCAAGTATTTCTTCTGAATTGTTTTGAAATTATAAGTACCCCTGATGTTAATGATGATGTCAACTGGCTTGTCTGTTTTTATGTATACTTTTTTCATAGCGCTATATAAATCCTATAGGGGTTTTATTTGGTCCACTTACATAGATATGGTTCTCTTTAGCCGATCGGACCGGAATAATTCGCGGCCATAAATAGCTGTTTAGCTTCACTCCCTTCGTGAGCTTTATAATCCACTGAAGTGCACAAAGGCTGAAACTTCTGATTGCACAACAAACTTTCACTGCACAACGCAACGGACAGTGTTATTTTCTTACAAGTGCGAAACTCCAGCGTTTGAGAGGCAAAGCCTTGCTGCACCCTCAAGGGGAGGCGTAAACGAAAACTTGGTACTTGTCCGTTTAATTGCAGGCGAGCGGTGTGCTCACTGTGCTGGTAAATACTGGGTTCTGTCTGCTGGCTGCTTAGAGATGTCTCTAGTATTTTATATGGCCATAAATAAGAATTACGAGAGAGTCTAATACATAGGTCTTGTTGTAAACAAAACAGCTCTTATCGCTCGGGATGCATGTTTGTGGTATCACCTCCGAATATCAATTTTATATTACTACTAGCTTTTTCCCGCGGCTCCAGCCGCGGTACGGTAACCTATACAGCCTATAAAAAGTAGCCTATGTGCTATTCCAGACTATAATCTATCTATGTGCCAAATTTCAGCCAAATCACTTCAGCCGTTCTGGCGTGATTGAGTAACAAACATCCATCCATCCTAACTTTCACATTTATAATATAAATAATGGGATTTCACTGTTGCATCTATTTTGAGGGTTTGGTTTTCCCCACATCAAATCCATAATACTACGTTATACTTCGTTCATCAAACATTGGTTAGCCGGTATACTGGGCCGTGGTCAGAGTTCAAAACTTTGTTGAAAGTTTGCTTACCTATTGATCAACTGATCTGGGGTTAGCTCTCGAGAGATTAATGGATTTTGGTTACGAAGCTGTGTGTACAGGTGATTCAGAAAGCGTATATACTATCCTTTGAACCTGCACTTCTTGAGCAAAATTTTAATCATTATGTGTAGTCAGAACAAAGACAGATTCAAATTAAGGATGTCAATTTAAAAATATAAGGTCCCAAAAATTCACAGCTGTCATTTTGTTTGGAACAATATTTATTTTTATAATCGACATATCGAAATTCTGTCGACATTATAATTATGACCTGCGGTCAAATAGAGCAGGTTCTGAATCATTCTGTATGGAACCATTTGAGGATCCCGCATGATTCTATTGCTGGCTTTATGGTATTTCGAGGAAGCTGTATTAACTGCTTTAAAAGAAATAAAGACTTTAAGTTCTTTATTCTAATATCTACACTTTTTTCATAAACACCATCTACCACATAAATTGCTAAAATTAATGAACCCACCCTGTTTTGTTGTCGACGGTTTCCCAAGACCGGCAAAAACACGCTAAAGCCATAATTAATTAGTTAGTAAAATATTAATTAAAACGTCCGAAGGAGATGTTTCGAGAACTGTTACTGGCTTCACTTCCAATCTTCGAGATTGACGTACCATTTCGAAATAGGTCAAATAAACAATAATTGTTTGCTGATAACATTGAAATACTTTGATTATTTTAGTTGAAATAGGCACTACACTAGGAGCTAATAGGTAGTATACCTATGTCTTTCCCTATCCAGAATAATTCAGAATGGGGATCACGTTTCAACACGCATTTGTAATCATTGTTTGGACGTCACAATGTCGACAAGTCGATTTAAAAAAGCAAGTCAATTACCATTGGAGCTTGCGGTAGGCTTTTTTTATTGACATATCGAAATCCTGACTTCACGTCATGGTGACAAATTCGCTAAAGCATCTCAGGTGCAAAGGTCTCCTTTCTGGTCCACGCTGCATATAATGTTAAACAAAGATCAATCCAACTATATATTTCCTCATTTCGTTCTCCTATGAAATATTGAAAACTGCACTCGAGGGTAATAAGGCATCGCTCCCTGGAGTGAGTACACATAATAACATATCCTCATGCCATGTTCCTGCGAACTCTCCGGAAAGAAATGGAGTCTTTGCTAGCGGCACGTTCAAGAGCTTTATTTTATCAGAGAAATATTTGAAACCAAAATGAATCAATTTAAAAACTGTGAAGATTCGTTTATTCGAATAATGGAGACTATTTATTCTGGTACTTATGGAATAAACTATCTGAAACTAAATCGGTGATATAGTTTAAATATCTACTACGAGTTAATTCTTACTATTATAAATATCCATAATATATATATGTTATATGTTCGGTGTTGCGATTCATGGATGGCGGGTCAGATCAGATGCGCTGCATGTGCCTAGTGAATGTAGCGTCGCGATCTACTGCCGCCTTCCAACCTAGGCAAGTATGCTCCATCGTAGATCTCATCATCACTTACCATCAGGTGAGATCGAGATCAAATACTTGCCTATAAAGTAATAAAAATAAATCCACATACATAAACTACGACCTGATTAGCGCAGTTGGTAGCGACCCTGCTTTCTGTACCGAGGGTCCCAGATTCGAATTTTGGACCATCCTTGTGTGATGAGCACGAATGCTAGTATCCGAATCATGGATGTTTAATATCTATATATAACTCGTATAAGGTGTAACAATAATAGTGTAAAATATTTGAGCACGGCTCATAGTATGTTATAAAGATAACATTCCAAAGAAATAAATAAAATTATTAGAATTTTTTTTTTTTTATTACTTTATAGGCAAGTATTTGATCTCGATCTCACCTGATGGTAAGTGACGATGAGATCTACGATGGAGCATACTTGCTTAGGTAGGAAGGCGGCAGTAGATCGAGACGCTACATTCACTAGGCACATGCAGCGCGGCTGATCTGACCCGCCATCCATGAAAGGCAACACCGAACATCATGCCGGAACACGGCTAGGCCGCTTGGCGACATGGCTTTGTTCAGTGGGTGGTGACTAGCCACGGCCGAAGCCTACCACCAGTAAAGTTGTCACCTGGTTGGCACCACCCAGGGTCACGTGTAGGGTATCTCGAGGGTATTTAATTCTCCTACGGACGAAGGTGACTCGACCCCAATTTAAAAAAAAAACATAATTTACACATATTGATTTCTTATATTTACGCGAATACTGCACATTGAAATAAAACTATTTTATAGGATTTTATCGCGTTTATATTGCCAGACCATGGTTGCTGTAAAGTAATCGAAACGTCGGGAACGTCAAATCAAAATATAAACGCGATAAAATCCTAAAAAATAGTTTTATTTCAATAATTTACACAATTATTTTATATATCAACGTAATTCATATAACTTACTGAATCTTCGGTTAAAATATTTTACAGTATTTTATTATACATTATATAATTATTATATTTTTCAGAGAAAAAGTGCGTCAAAATAGCTTTATAATCCATTACAACTTTCTATAAATTTGAGGGTTAGATTATAAACTAGGTTAGATTACGAATAATCTCACACTTGACGTCCAGTCAAACATTCATTGTAACTATTTTGTAACTGTTACCTCTATGATCTATACAATAATTATAAAATGTTTTTTAGTTTGTTTCAGGTACGTATATCCACTACCTCTGCAAGGCTTTCATATTGTTAGGAAGACCACCCCTCTATCAAAGTTATGTCCATAACCAAAGCCAAACACCCAATAATAACTTCCCGGTTAAAAGACACTGCACATAATTGAGTGTGGACTCTTTACTGACGATAATAAAACCGAGATGTCAGCTACTCGCGATTGCTGAGAGGCTGGCCAAAGAATAGCATCTGCAAAGAATGACGCCAAGATCGCTCAGCGCTCACTCGATGAGGGCCTTACAATAGACAATGGTCGGTGCAGTCAACAGCGAACGAGCGAGCGAGAGAGCTACACTTGACCAGTAATGCATCTTTGTCTTGTGGAAAGAGTTCAAATGACTCGATTCCTTTTGTTGAAGAACAACTTAAATCTGACGTGTAATCAAAATATTTTTTGTAACTTTAATCTTTCATTTCGAAATAAGATTAATTACAGTTTAATTACAAAAAAAGTTTTTTTTAATACAAACGATCCAATAGGATATATTCCAGAAACTTGAGCATCGCAGCGAAGGAACGGAGAGATAATTTGAAGTTTGATTAAATAAAATACAACTTAAGTCTCGCCAGCATTTGAATGTATTTTTTATTTATTGAACAACCAAATTCTCAGAAGTTGATTGCTTATATTTACGCGAATACGAATTGAAATAAAACTAATTTTACGGATTTGTCGGAAACGTAATAAAAAACATAAAATAAACGCGATAAAATCCGTAAAATTAGTTTTATTTCAATTCTCAGAAGTATCACTCGTGGATGCCACAACATTTTTCTCTTGTAATGTGTTTTTTATGAACACCTCGTAACAATATGAACACCGCACGCAACACATTTCTGTTACAAAAGTGAATATTTTCAAGTGGATATATTGCCCTTGCCCTGCTTTCAAGATAAAAAAAACAATTGCTTGGGATATACTTTTTTAAGTTAAACAGATTGTGTGTATTTGCCTGCCAGTATAGTTAAACAAATTGCTTTTCAGCCAAATATCCGCCCCAGCTTTGACCAGGATCTATCTTCCAGCTCAATCGATAAATCTTCTTTCGGTCTTCGATTCCCGTAATTTTTTTAATTTATTAACAGTATTTCTGCCGATGTTTACTATTTTTTATAGATTTTTTTTATTTACTTAAAACAATTATCAAAAGTTGAAAACGTTCATACCAATAATAAACTTTCGACTTCAAATCAATCAATTTACTTTGCGGTGAGCTTAAGAGCCATAATAGTAGACAACTTGTACATTACAAGGGCAAGTGGAAAATGCTCTGAAAGATTCATGAATCCTTTGTCTACTTAACTGTTTGGAGTAGGGTAGGTACCATGAAAGAGAATTTTTATGAGTCTATCCTTTGAGCTTTTTTTGGCTAATCTTTGTTAGAATCTAATCTTTCAAATGGATAGACAGTGTTCAGTGGCCTGTAAAATGATATTCTAGTATCTAAGTGTAATATGTTCTTGTATAAACATCTTTTGAAGTGTTGAAATAAAACTAATTTAACGGATTTCATCGCGTTTATTTTTACATTCCCGACGTTACGGCTGCTTTACAGCAACCATAGTCATGGGACGACTGAGGTGGTTGACGTCATAGTGTCATAGTTTAAACTGGGGTACCCTCATTTTTAGTTGTTGTTTGCGGCCCGATCTACGCAGAGAGTGCTCACAATATCATGAGGTATTGCAATGGCACGCTTGGTTTTGGATTTTTAAAATAAGAAAATCTCAATAATGTCTGTGAAGATTTTCTTTAAATTATATATTTCGCAGAAGTTACAAAACATAAATCAGAAGAGTTATATACGTACAAACTTGAAACTAAACGTGAATGCTGATAGGGGAAATCAGATTTCAATTTTATACTGATTTACTTTTGTTTTGTTGATATTCTTTGTTATATATCAGTAACAGAACTCGTTAGTATTTCATTAACCACCTATTATATCCCGTATACTGTACGGTGTTGTAACTGAGGAAAAAGGTTCTCAATTCGACATGAAAAAAATGTATTTTAATGCTAACCTATAATATAACATTAATTTTAAAAGCGCAATAAACAAAACGTGATTTACTAAGGACCATGTCCGCTTCCGTATTCCGACTGCAACCATACAAGCTCTGTGGTAACGTTATCCGGGCAATAAAACTTCATTAATGGATCTCGATAACGTTTGCAGAATGCAGTTAAAGGCCGCTACAATAGTGTAATAGCCTTTTTACGATTGTACTAATATTTATTTAAAGTAGGTAAGTATCAAACAAACATCTCTAAAGTAACATCAATAAAATTAGTTTTATTTCAATGTGTAGTATTCGCATAATTATAAGAAATCAATAACACCAAAAATTTCGCAACCAAATGATTGGCTATTGTTGGCCTGCTCATGTTCAGGATTAGTAATTAGCTCGTACGTCCCAAGACGCGTCTATTGAGTTCACGTTTGTGCTATGGATAAAAACAAAAAAGCCTTCAGCAACAAATGTCCATCGCAAGACACAGAAAAACATTGCGCGATTTGGAGGTAAAATATAAAATAAAAATTCTCTGTTTTTACTCTTTCTGCTACACTTTTCTTAAATGTTAACTTATGTAATTGTAAACCTTATTTTCACCTATTGTATTTAGTTATAAGATTTTTCCGCGCTTAGTTAAGTAAATGTTTTTGTGAAATACTGTTTAACACTGTGTAATACCAAGGGCATCGGCCTTTTGCCGATGGTTTTTTGAAGTACTCCGAAAAAAAAACAAAAAAAATATGAGAACTGTCGAAACTGAAGAAATATTGTAAGGTTACGCATTTCCCAGTAGTTCTAATTCGTGTAGGTGATCCTTGTCGATTTCATAAAACGAATATGTCCAATCTCCTTATTTCTTGGAATTAAAATAAATCACCGGTTTTATTAGCTTTATGGATTATCATATTATTATCAGTGTATCTAATATTAGGTACATCTGTGAAAAAATTATTAATTATGTTTTAAATACAGGTAAAACTGTCGTTAAAATAGGCTGCTCACTTTAGAAAAATTATTGACTTTGCGTCTGACGAACATTAATATTTCGAAATATATAATGTGTAACAAAAATATTGTCAAATATTATAAACGGGGTTTAAGAAATAAGTAATAACAACGATCACGTTTATGTATAAAATATGTGTGTATACAGTGTTTGATTTTTCTGTGAGATGAGAGAATAACCGCACACTTAGTAATAAATTTATTTTCATGTTTTCAAAGAGTATTTTTTTCGAAAATATGACCTTCATAGCCTACCAACAGACTCCTTAAAATATGTTACAATTACTTGCGAAGCCTTACTTAAGAATGATAAAACAAAAGCAGCTGTCTCTACGCTGTATATAGTTGTACTTATCTTAATTCACTATCAGTCAGTTTAACAAATGACTACGCTCGGGCGAAGCAGCAAAAGCGTTCGCCTCGAGCGAAGCACATGCTGACAGCGCGAGCCGCAGTAGCTTCTGTCATTACACTGCTATAATGTTGGAGAAACACAAGTATGTCTACAAATCAATACCACAGAACCCCAAGTCTGCTAGCACAATCGATCCACAATCGAACAGCAACCGCATAGTAACTATCAATTTTAACAGATATCCTATGCAATATCTGTCAAAAGTGACAGTTACAATGCGGTTGCTCTTCGATTAGGAATCGATTGTGCTATCTGACTTGGGGCCCAAGAACATGAGCTGTCGATACGTTAATGACATAATCAGTATTCGCCTTAAATTTTAGCGCATCAGTTTGTAGAAGCGCTTGTAGGATGTGCTCTCTAGAGAGGCAGAACTGCTATTTCTATAGCGCCAGTTAAGCCTGGCTGCAGATAATCTTAACCTCGTACACAACTAGCGTGTTGTAAAGGTCGGTCGTCGGGCGCGGTCTCGTAACCCTGCGGGACGTGTTCCTGGCTCAAGTCGCGTGGTACCGCGGCTTTAGAGACAAAGTAGCTGCCATAAAAATGGATACGTTATCGGTTTATTTATTGGAGAATAGCTTAATGGTTCCTGAAGTGGACAGGATTTCTGTATCTTTATATGGAAAGTAAGGTATTGATTATGTACAGAACTTGTAAGGTATGCATCATTATATCTGGAGTAAGTATTATTTACCAAGGTTATGGCTACCATCCTCGTATGAGTGACAGTAGCAGAATGAGCCTAAAGAGAATACAAATACTACGTAATATCCCTTAATATAGTATTAATGGGTCATTAGTTACTACATACTTTAATAAAATATAAATTATACTCCAAGAGAAATATATCTCAATATATTCTTCTTCTTCTTTTATTTCGATGGCAATAGCTACAAAATAGAGCCACTTTTGCCAGTGTCCTCAATATATAAAATTGGGATTTTGTATCAAAAATCATAGCTTCCAAAAAGTTTTTTAATGATAAATTCTACACTATCGCAGAGCAAATTTATTCAAAATTTTCCGCACAGAAATATTTGTATTCATAATACGTCTTAAAAGGCATTTTCAAATAATGTCGAGCGAAATCCTGTATTAGCGAGATTCTTTCCAGCGTCTCGACGTTAGTTGAAACTAGTTTCTCGTGTCCTAGAAATTGTTTGCCATACTCGAGCATGTTTGCCCCATTCTCAAGTAAATTGTGTGGTTCTTGGAAGTTATTATAGCATAATTTATTTTATAACTCCTCTGTTTTATGGAAGGGGGGCTTAAACCGTAAACTGAATCATATGAGTTTAGGAGAGTGTGCAAGTCTAAAGCAGACGCATCCAATCCAAGGCTAATGAAGGAATATTAATCACTTAATCATTGATTACTGCACTCATTATGAGGCATTCAAGACGTCTAAATCACTACGCTGGGTGGTACGGGTTGAAGAACTTCAAACTCTTCAAACACTGGTTAGGTTTCCTTTGATATGCACAAAGGCTTAAATTATGTTTAGTCTAATTCTGTGTAGCAGTTATTAGCCTTAACACCCTAAAATCACAAATCAGACTCATGTACCTAGCCTAATCTTTTATTATGACGTCATACATATAACTAAAAAAAACCCAAAAGCAATTTCCTTCCACGACTTCGCCGCTAAGCTGCTATAAATTCGTCTAGCGCAACATTTCGCTAAAACAAAACTGCGGGGACGGATCGCTGAAGTCATAAAATAAAGTGCATAAATCTTGTGAGCATAATACCGTTAAATTTACTAACCGCGTTGTAGTAGGAACTTGTGTTACCCAAACGAATAAGGTGCCCCGTATAAAGTCTGATACATGGGCTGTTCGCTTCAGTCCCAAATGGATGGCAACTGATTGTGGTATCAAACGATACGTTCAACAAAACTTTATCGGTAAAAATAATAATACCCGCTTTTTTTAATGTCCCACTGCTTGGCACAGGCCTACCCTCAATTCGAGGGGGATTGGGACATAGTCCACCACGCTGGCCCAGTGCAAGTTGGCCGACTTCACACATCTTTCGAGGGGTTCTCTCAGACATGCAGGTTTCGTCACGATGTTTTTCTTCACCGTTTGGGGTGTGATAATCGTGGTTGAATCCAGAAATCCCAGAGGTGCGAGCTGGCGTTTGAACCTGCGATCCTCGTTACCGAGGCAAGCGTTCTACCAACTTGGCTATCACTGCTATATCGGTAAGTATTATGGGTAATCAAGACGTAGACGTTTGTACTCTACGTAGAGAATTTGAACGATAGCTTGGTCTAGTGGTTTGTGCGTAGGCCGCTAGCTCACTGCATCGGGTAGTTGCGGATTCAATTGACGCCTGAGCAAATTTCGGAAACGATATTTTCGTAATTTGCCCTGGTCTGGGTGTTACTGGGATCGCCCTCAGTACATTGTACGGTACCCATAACACAGGCGCTGCTTAGTTTGCGGCTATACATTTGATGTGTTTGTCTGGCTATATTTTTTTATTATTATTTCTCTCACCACACGGCCTATACCCGGATCTTTGGAAGGCTTGCGCGGGGACATGGGTCCAACACGTAGAGGTCCTTTTTGAGGATTTTAATTTTATGTTACCCATCTGCTGGGGTCAACTGCTGTAAATGTTAACATAAACAGCGAATTGACCTCAGCAGGCGGAAGAAAGATAATTGGTACTATGGATTGAGTTTGGATGGATATGGGATATTGGAAGGGTTGCGGACACCTGCCATAATCAGCTTTTATGTAATTACTATTGGCAGGTGGTGAATCGCCGCTCTTAGGTGGGCCCTATTATTAATTGTTTATATTGTGTATCATTGTGGCGTATCAATATATTAATGTCGGTTGGTATTCGTTTCATCTGTTCGGACAATTGATGAATAATGGAGTCGATTGTGTCGGACCGGTCATGCTAGTGCTGGGCACGTTTCGGCCATACTATTTTGGTCAAGCTTTGTTTTATTGTGTAAAAAGACCTTTGATAGGTACCAGCGTGAAATTAAAAAAACGTAAGGGTGAATATGAATGCATTTTGCAAACGTTCTGTAAATGTTGTACTATATTATTTTTACCTGTATGAAAATATATCATTTTATTACTAAAATCTTTTATTATATACAATAATTACAAAGAAAATAACTTAAATATTTACAAATTAAAAAGAGTATAGAAAAAAGCTACTTAATCATTACAAAAAGTGTAAAATATTTGGCCCATGCGGTAGCGTGCCTATGATGCTGGCCGTATTTCCTCGCTGAATAGCCAAAGCTATTCGCTGAGCGAGGAAATGCCCAGCCCTTGGATCGCCGGTTGCGTCTACCAATCTTCTTGAAAGATTAATTTATTACTTATAAATTTAAAATAAATCATTTTGAAACCTTATTCAGCACATTATATTAACGTCCTATAAAAGCTCTAACTGGTACGCCATGCTCCGATACGACAGGTGCTCAACGCAACAAATTACCTAATAAAATTTTGCTCGATACAATGACATATTCAGTATAAGCTTGGATGGCCATCTTCCAAAGTTTCGTCCAATATTCTTTCTTTTGATTATTTTAATTTTGGCAATCGGTAACGAAATAGAGTAATTTTTCTCAGCGCCAAGTAAAATATGGCTTCCTTATTTCAAATATAAATTGATAGTAATGATGTTGATGATAAAATGAATCACTTACCCGTAGAAGTAAAGCTATGGATACTTTACTAAAAAAATTACCAGACTTCTTGGGAGAGCTCGAAAATCCAAGCTGCATATTTAAAAACACATAGCCCCACTTATTAAAACACACACACATATTATATATCAAAGAAAAATAATTTTCAGAAAAAAAAAAAAATGACAACTTCTTCAACTTGGCACCAAAAAGTCCCAATATTCCTTGTTGATTGAATTTTCACACACACATTATTGATATTGATAAAATGCACCAATCATTTTTCTTTTCGTTTAGACTTGCCCTTAATTAAAGTCAGGAAGACAACAATTCTCTTGCAAAAGATGGTGCAAAGTTGGTTCCAACGTTGGGCACCACTATACAAGATGTTGGTGTATTGGCATGTTGGTTGGCCAGCATCAGTTAAGCCTATAATTCCAACACTGTAACCGAGTCACGGCGCAGCTATACGACACATCTGTCGACGTCAGACACTTATTTAATCTTCCAGTGATTTATGGACCAATTATTCATTCATAACTACAGCAATTTCAACTCTATTCGAATAGCAATACGGTTGCGTGTGGTACGGGTAATCCGTTTAATCATTATCACATTTAATTGGTATGCCCTGAAATGTAGATAGAAAATTACTTGTAAGATCGCAACTTTCCACCTAGAAACCATCCATAGGACTAAAAAAAGTCATATCTATATAGGTACTTTATAATAATAATATAATATCGTTAGACGAACACACCAATTATACAGTCCCACACTAAGCAACACTTGTATAATGGGTACCGTACAATAGACTGAGGGTGAACTCAGAACTCAGTATACATCTTCTTAATATATATAAATCTCGTGTCACAATGTTTGTCCTCAATGGACTCCTAAACCACTTAACCGATTATAATAAAATTAGCACACCATGTGCAGTTCGATCCAACTTGAGAGATAGGATAGTTTAAATCTCAAATTATAGTCGCAATTTTAATTTATTGCTAATTATTTGTCTGTTATTATTTGACAGTCACAATTATCTGTTAACTCCAAATGATTCTAACAGATGTCGATACCTTTCGACTGGGTTGAGTAAGTAATCAATAGATGGCGCTGCTATGGTAAATCTACGAACGTGTCATATAAGCTACATTTTAACAGCATAATTACCACGAGTTGTTGACGCTATAAAATTAATTAAATTTATTTTGTAGTGAACGAAATACCGTATAATTCAATTATTTCCACTTTTTAAATTTTTGGTGTTAGCATAGCCGGCCACGTGTTACTTAGACTGAAGTGTAAATTGAATTCATATTAGACGTCTGGTGATGATGATGACACCTGAGGAGGACGGCGCGGCGAGGGCGCAGGGGGAGCGAACGTCTGCTCCCCCATAAGGGGGCGAGGCACAAGAGGGGGGGATACCGGTGCGTTCCGTTTGGAGATCCCGGAGTCCCTTCAACATGTGTCGAAGGCGGCCACCGGGAGGGTTTTAGTGCGTAAGAATCCCACATAACCCGGCCCTCTCCCACACAGAGGCCGAGTATCTTTCGAAGATTTTGAGGCGGTACGAAGTTCGCCGGGACAGCTAGTACTTATATAGATATTTAACATCCATGACGGGACCCACGGCACAGATAGCAGTGTCACAACCAACTGTGCTAATCAGGCCGTCAAATACTGAAAGATAAATTACATTACAAACTAAAACCCGATATCAAAAAGTAAAAGCTAACTTTGATTGTATTGTTAGAAATCCGTTCACATAGGATTCAGACGTCTTTTGTGTATGCGAGCTTTGTAGTGTCTCGATACGCCATCTTGGAAGTACCTACCTTATTATTACAAAATGTGAAGTAACGACGAATATTGTGCAAAGATTTATGTGCTATCTCAAACATGTAAAATGTTTGGCTAATTAAGTACTCTTTTAGGTAAACTTTCCTTTTCCCGAGGTTCCGCCCGCGCAACGATCAATTTTGCTGCAGCTTGACGCCCAATGATCACATAGTGATGATACTATCGAAGTCCAACGAGATGATAAATCAGCGGCAAAGAAGGCTAAATAATGCTATATATTCCATTTATTTTAGGTCCTTATTTATAATGGTTATTTGAAATGACTACTTACTTATTTAATTTTCATAACCTAAAGAATTATCGCTTGTATTGATTATTAAATATTTGTGTTTTCAGCACAAATACAAGACATACATTTTCAGAGCTGACGAAATCCGTAATACCAATTTACTTTACTGTTAATTGTAATGTCTTGACAGAGTATATTTTTCATAACATTGTCAATTTACCAATAATCAGCTGACTGTTAGATTATCCTCCATCATGCGCCCACTCAGCGTTCCCATTGCCAAATCACGTTATACATCGCTACGTTCTTCACGAGACGTTGTAACGAACGGCCTTAATACCACGTAATGTGTGCGCCGCACTCCGAGTTATCTTTATAGGTCTGATTACCAGCCCGGCTCAGGCGCCGGCAATTTGATTAGCCGAACCGTTGCGTGAAACACTGACCGACCGGTGGGCGCACGACGCAGCCAACTAATTGAGGAAAATGTATGCCCGATGAGGAAAAATAACGCCCAATTAATTATGAGCGACGGCTTGTTTGATATCAGCAGAGTTTTATTGGATTTGTTGTTGTGTTGATAGAATATTGTTTTACGGGAAAGTGTTGATGAGTGTTGGCTTTATTTAATGTACACTATTCATAAAGGTCTTCTGTTTGTGTGGACTAATACATACATTTTTCTATTCTCTCTAATTTCTTGAAAAAAAATTGTCAAGGTAGACCTCTAGATTTAGATTTCCTCTAGAAGAGAAAATCCATGCAAATATTGTTAGGACATCCAATCTAAGTACATACACACAACAAGCATCACAGCGGAACCATCTCATAGCCCCCAAGCACATTAATTTATCCATAATTATTAGATTATTTTATCAATACTCCAAGAATGGGCCCTTGTGCTTTTGACGGCAAGAAGCGCTTTCAAAATTCCTCATCCATTAATATAGCGAATGAGAGATGAAAACCGATCAAAACAAGTACCAAACGCATTTGATCCGTATGTCACGAAGACAAGAAATATACTGAAACCCGCACAGTGTCGCAAGCAACGTGAATAATTAAAATAACCATTTCTGTTACTGCGCGAAGCTGGACTAGTGCTTAGCAGAACCCTCCGCCTGGGTTAATTCCATTTGGTCCCGGTGCCTAAGCAACGGTGAATTTGGTAATATTGCCGAACCCTAATTTGTGTGCTATGACGCTGAGGTACAGGTAGTTAGATTCTGAAGGATATATTTTTTCTTGAGGCAAATATTTAATTTTCACCTCTCGTTAAAGTCCATGTTTATACTGGGTGTAACCGGACTAAAACTAAATTTCAAGCTCTAGCGCATAAAAGTATTTACTTCTTCTAAGATTAAGACAGTTAGTCCATGAAGCCAATCATAATAAATCTCCATACTTATACATACCCGGATCCTTGGCAGGCTTGCGCGGGGACATGGGTCCAACACGTAGAAGCCCTTCTTGAGATTTTTAATGTTATGTTAGCCACCTGCTGGGGTCAGCTGCTGAAAATGATAGCATAAACAGCGAATTGACCTCAGCAGGCGGAGGAACTATTGCAGGAATATGGAAAGATAATTGGGTCTATGGATTAAGGTTTGGATGGATATGGGATGGGAATATTCAATACTATACCATACTATCAGCGGAAAGACGTCCACCGTGGGTCATAGGCATCTCCCAATAATTTCCACACATCACGGAGGACCGCCACTCATATCCACCGGTTTCCTGCTACACGTGTGATACTATTATTATTAATTGAATTGTGGTATTAATTGAAGTGCAAAACTTGGCAATACACGAGATCTCAACACTTTAATTGTGACATATGGCAATACAGCTTTCGTTCAATACGATCGCTTCGTATAAACAGTGCGCGCATCCATGTCATCCCTCCATTAAATATTTAATGAGCCGAGTAATGACATGCGTTCATGTTATCTCAGCTGCTTTATATCACGGCTCTCTCGTCATAAAAATAGGTTATGGTTCATAATATGTTAATAAGTAGAAAATGAGGTTCTTCCACGAGAGGTTTGAAAGAAAATGTCTTCATGTTTTTCTATAAACTAGTAAACTCAATGGCCGTTTTCCATACTTTTTCTAAAAGGTAATCTATCTTTTTATATATATTTAAATGCAATTTGTCTTTTAAATAGTTGTAATACACTCGTGTTAATAGTTTTACATATTGAAATAAAACTTATTTTATCGCATTTATTGTATGTTTTTACGTTCCTGACGTTTTGGCTGCTTTACAGCAACCATGGTCACGGCAGGACAGAGGTGTTTAACGTCCTAGTATCATAGGTTCAACTGGGGTACTATCATATTTATTTGTTACTTGCGGTCTGATCTACGCAGAAAGAGCTCACTGTGTCTTGAGGTCTTGCAATGGTACGCTTGGTTTTGGATTTCATGATATTTACTACTGGATCACAAGTAATGTAAAAACATAAAATAAACGTGATAAAATCCTTAAAAATAGTTTTATTTTAATGCCTAGTTATTCTAATTTAAAAACACGTTTTTATAAATATTACATTAAAGAGACTCACCATTATTTATTACGTTTTTGGAACAAGCAAGAAAACACAGACTGTAGCTTCCACATACAATAAATATAATCACGTTAATTCAGTAGTGATACACTGGATTATTTCATACTCACAATCAATTTATATCTAAACGTCACTGGCATTGCCCCCAGTACTTACATTGGACAGTACCTATTAGTTGCTTAGTTCGTGACCATGCAGTTGGTGTGTTTGTAACGATTTTATTCAATGCAATGTGCATACAATCTCCATATTATTATGGTAATATTGTTGGCTCACTCTAGCATAGGTAAATATATCATATGCGTGAGAAGTAAGTCAACATTTGTGTAACAAGTATGCGCACTTCCGCACATCGGCGCCAGGTATGGGGTGCGAGAGAGATGGCTCTATAAATTTTGTTTGTCAAGCAATATGTAAAGCGTGTTATGTAATTGTGCGAAAATGACGGCGATATATCTAACCCTTAGCATGTGTCTATTATAGAGGTGGTGTATGTCTTTTTACCCGACTGCGCAAAAAGGAGGGTAATATTTCTCGAGTGCATGTACTATGTACGTATATTTCTTTTGAAACTACAGCCTAAACTGCTTGATAGATTTTAAAATATGAGGTGTTAGATTCTTCTTAACTGTGAGAGTAATAAAGTATAAAAAGAGGGAAGATTTTTTTATTATAACATTATGAGTAGTTATCAAATGAAAGCTAGTAAATAGCCAATTCCAAATATATACATATTATAATACTTTTATGCTACCATTTTGACACAAACAATATATTAAAATAAAAAAACAAAAATCCCGACTGCAAACACATCACTGAAAAGAGGATTTTTTGTATTCCCAATTTAATTTCTATCAATAAAATCATAATTTCTTGTTACACATAAATAACCGTTCTTTAGGTGCCAGTCGTCTCTATCAGAATATTTATGACTCAAATGTATCCAATAACTCTAATTTATAAGTAATACATTGAGTTTATTTAATAAAAAAAAGGAACTAAGACACCCTACCCCTTTTACGGATGAAAGGATAATGGCCATAATAATAAACCATGCTGATATGATTATGTTACAAGAGACCAGGAAATATTAAACCAAAGAAGTAATAGCTGTGATATAATTCAGTTGGCAAATCTTACTCGAGTCGAAGACAAAGGAACAATACCTCATCTCAGCCTTTTCATTTTACAACTATAATAACGTCAACAATAGCCAAGGTCCCGGTATACTCGTGTTAACATTGTGTAAGTAGTATTTACAAAGCGTTGAGAACACTATTATTTTATTATTAACTAGCTGTTGCCCGCGACTTCGTCCGCGTGGTATTTGACAAAGGCACCCGTTGACAACAGCCTGCTCGCCCATTCTGAGCCCGCGGGACGCATTGCAGGTTGTTGCTATCAAACTTAATCAGGCGCTGCGCTGCAACATTGGTTTTAATTTTTTTTCGTGAGATCCTATTTTTTTTTCTAAAATAAAAGTAGCCTAAGTTACTCCTTGTTACATCAGCTATCTGTCAGTGAAAGTCCCGTCGAAATCGGTCCAGCCATTTCAGAGATTACCCGGAACAAACAGACAGACAAAAATTGTAAAAAATGTTGTTTCGGTATAGGTAACGTGTATACATCCAAATGCACTTAGTAAAAAGCGGTTATTTTAATATTACAAACAGACACTCCAATTTTATTTAGATGTATAGATTACATGTTATTTGTTTTATCGCTATATTGAACATATTATCAACAAATGACAAACTTACGCATTTTTATAAGTTAAACATTTTTTTTATGAGCACTAAACATTTTGAATCAAGTAGTCTTCTAACCTTGCTTGATATATGATACC
The DNA here is from genome assembly GCA_905333125.1 of Pheosia tremula. Taxonomy (NCBI): domain Eukaryota; kingdom Metazoa; phylum Arthropoda; class Insecta; order Lepidoptera; family Notodontidae; genus Pheosia; species Pheosia tremula. The sequence continues at coordinate 6,471,289 of HG995415.1, forward strand.
ATTTTGTTATCAAAAAATTATAAAATTTTAAGATTTCCTCAGTACGTTCGACAGATATGATCTGTGGTACGTTCATACCACATTCGTACTCGTATAAAGTCATACCTTATCGAGTAATATTTGATTGATGTTGCTTTGTATTATAAACAATAGTACTTATTTGGTTTAAAATTTCTAATAATTTGATTTATATTTTAGAGAATTTGAGCTGTATTTCCCACCGATAGACTTCTTAGAATACCTTTTAGAATAAATTGTTTCATCTGAGGAATATAAGGAACTGGGAAACGCACTGTCACACACACACGATCAACAAAATCTCCCAAACTATGGGATCCACAGACTTGAAATTTACCGTACGTTTTCTTTTCAGCCGCTAGGTTCTCCCTAAGAATGGATATTACTCTGTGCGTACGCAGTTGCGGGGAACAGCTGTTGTTAAATCCCAAACACTTAAGAAATTTAAGAAAACCCTTTCATACTATCTCGTCCTTGTCATCATATACCTATGTATGTAATTTATGTATGCCATTTTATACGAGGAGGCGGATGACGAGGCAGTTGCCAGGATGTGCTACAATGAGCTTCCGCACGAAGGGTTGCCAGCTTTGTGTATTTTTTATACGTCTGCGAAAACTTTTTTCTCCTGAATGATGATTTTTAAAAGAACCGTCATGAAAATATATGCCTGCAACTTTATATGACTTTGCAATGAATACATATCGCATCCTCCACAGAATAAAGTCGTAACTGATGAATGACTCCAAAACTTCAAAGTCCTTCTAAATGGTTTAAATGTCAATAGAAAGCTATTTCATCATTATCATTAAAACGACTTATACACACACTTTTCTTTGCTCCCAGATGTCATTTCAGTTTTAACTAAAAACAGATGACATTACAGTTTTTTTTCTGGAGCATTTCGCTAACGAGATGTCGCGTCCGGCGCCATTCACTGAGATAATGACGCGAAATAATTTCGGTGCAATTAAGGCTCTACGGTGACACGCTGCCATTTCAGTAACAAGGAAACGTGTGTTTATGGCGCAATATGTTTCGTTTCAGTGGCGAAACTCGACTCTGGACGCACTCGTTTTAGATTTTGCATCATTTAAATTACATGTTATATATTTACCAAATATATTCCGGGGCAACTACAAGACTTCCAAACTGCGTACTAAGGCTTTCTGAGAAAATAATCCGAAATCAATTTCCCTGAAACGGAACAGGACCTCCAAAAGATTAGTAGCTTGTCTGTCGTGCCTTTGATCTATATCAGCGATTATGGTCTTAAAGAATGTTCTGAAAGGTACCGAGTCCACCTCAATCTCATTTTAATACCCCAGTAGTTCGAGTATGATCTACGAACTTGGTTCGTAAAGGAAGACTTTTCTCTAAAAACTTCCCATTCCACACAAATCTTGTTTTAAACCTCACTATTAAAGTTCCTGTAATCTTAATAAGACAGTCGTTAACCAGTGTCTAGTGTTGTAATCCCGCTTGATAATGGAATAATTTACGTACTACTCAGGGCTTAAGGAATGCCGCTCTTAGTAAGTACCGATATTGAGAAAGGAACAAAGTTAATGTGGCTTTCTCTTTAGTGTAACTACCCTATCGGTCTGTGAGATTACTTATTATGAGAGGCTCGTCTGACTGCTTCTTAATATTCTCTGGTATTTAATAATAATAATATCGCCAGACGAACACATAAACTATCCAGTCCCGCTCTAAGCAACGCTTGTATTACGGGCACCGTACAATGGACTGAGAGCGAACTCAGTATATAATACTTATATAGATGTTAAACATCCATGACTCGGGTACAAACATTCGTGCTCATCAAAGATTATTCTCTACCAGGATTTCATCCCGAGACCCTCAGCACAGAAAGCAGGGTCACTACCTGCTCCAATCAGGTCGTCAAATAATTCGAATAATTTGAAAAACTACACGTATGAATCGATGAAAGAGATTAAAAAACATACACTGATCCCAGTAGTAGGTAACAGATAGGTACATCACACAATAAGTGATCAGTACCTAGGTCAGGCGCCGCGGTCACACCAGCGGCAGGCTGATTAGCGGTCAGTGGTCACCGCGGTTTACCGTCGCACGGTAACTTGAAATGAATTGAAATTAGTTGAATAAATGGAACGGTTCGTGGTTCTAAAACAAAAATTACACAAAAACAAACCCTAACAACACAACTGCTTGCAACATGTTTTCTATAAATACGAAAAAAAATAACAATCAGGAAAAACCGGTACCTACTTCGAATACCAAGTGCTCGTACTACCCATAATGGGATTCCGATAGGATCGGCATGTCCAGGTGTACGGGCTCAAAGGGCACCTTTGTGAACGGGTTAAATCAACCGAACGGGCTCTCTCCGCCAGTTTATTGAAACTCCCCGCAGATTTTAGGTGAAGACAATAGAAGTGCAGGATAGGTGGAACATAAGATGTTCTTTTGTTAATCTTGGCATTGATTTGACATTTAGATGGTTTGAATGTAGGAACATATACGTTAAAAAAAAAGTGAAAATGAAAATTTGTAGGTATAGGCCCGTATACGAAATAAATTATTTGGATTTGGACTAAGATGTATTTTTATTTTATTGATGCATATTTACATTAAATCTCAATATCCGCTGTAAAAGTTAGACAGGTATGCTCATAATTACAACTGTGCATCTTGCTTACTCATGCTTTTACAAATAAATATTATATCTTTATCTTTATTATAAAATCAATTAGTAGTACTGACTGGCAATAAATTATGAAGCAAATAAAAAAATGTCTGTCGACTTTAAAAAAAAAAATCTAAATGAAGAATTAAAACAAGCTTAACTAAATTGTAAAAAAAATACAACCGAATTGAGAACCTCCTCCTTTTTGAAGTCGGTTAAAAAAATAGTATGACAACGAACTATGTATCAAAAATACCTCGTCCGCGTGGAATGGTGGAAATAATGCTAGCTGCATTTCCTCGCTGTATTATCAATAGTAATAAAATGAATAGCAAATAGATAGGAGTATTCTAAAACCTTTTGAAAATTGATTCCAACTTCATGTGAATGACAAACTTCTGCCAAATTGTTACTTTGGCATGCACTTTGCCGACCGCATGACACAGATCTTTCGACTATCTTTTCGTTCACAGTTCGCGACTATCCATATTTTGATATATTCTTAGTTGATACGTTGGTTCCGACTCGCCGCCGTCTGGGATTACTACAGACAGACCTACATTCTTGTTTCCCGAGTCTTGTAAACGAGATTCATCTGATTTATATCCTGAACGTACTTCGAATAAAAAAGTGTGTTTCTTGCTTTTCTGTGGCGTACAAAAAATGTAGGTTTCGCGTGATGTGGGTCGCCATTTTTTTGTATTGTTAGAATAGAACAAGTTGACATGAAAATCTGGGGTGTTAGTGTATATTTTTTACTAGCTGTGTCCGCGATTTTGTGCGCGTTTTTTTTTCTATACCGATAGAATGAGAGATCCCTCGAGTACCCGCATCGACCGGCTTCCTGCGACACAGGGATATATAATCGGTCCGCTTTGTGGTTGGTCGCCCTATTCACGACTAGTGTAGAACGACCAACTTTTCTTATGGTCGCCATTTTAGAACCAATTTGCCCCAAAAACCATCGATTCTGTGAGCCAAGCCTCCTCACTTAACCCTTTAAATACTATTAAATACATCCAAGTCATTAAATCTAAAGGGTATCTTGCAAGCGTAGAACGGTAAAGTAAAAATTTCATTCCAGACTAGAACCTCCAGGGAACGTCCTCTGTTGGCAGTAGAATGGATCACTTTACACCCCACGGGACGAGTCCGTGACGTGAACACTGCGAAAAGGTGATCTATGAGTAGTTATCTTTATTCTGTAATGTATGTACCGAACAGAATGAGTTCACTTGAAATACGTGTATTTTGTAAGAAACTTGATTGAATCGTGATCCTAGGTGTATTAAAATATGATACATTCCTACATAGTTAAGTGTTTATTGTCATGATCATAAATTATCGAAACTCGGAAACAAATACTATAAAAAAATAGCTACATTTTTTTATATATAATTCTCCTTTGAGTGGCATAAAGGCTGCTGTAAACATTTTTTCTGCGTAACCCCTTGCATCCCCCGTGACTACATTCAAATATTTTGTAAATATTTTATCCGTCAAAGTGTGACCACCACCACGAAATATTATCTCAGGAATGATATTTCTTAAATTATTCCGTGCCCGTTTCGGAATTTAAATAGCACAATAGCGCAACCTACAAAATAAATCTCATTGAGAGTGGCTCTCGAATTGAAACAGCACGGTATTGTATCTGAGAAAGTTCCGACAGTACAAACGAACTTCGATCTCATTGCGACAGGGAAACGAAAAGAGCCTCTATTATCAAAAACTTTAATGCTTCGAATGGGTATTTTCAGTAGATTAGGCCTCTTCATCTCGGGTAAATAAAAATATTGAGCATTTGCTTGGGGAGATAGAAAAAAAAGTTTTAAAATAAATGCAGCCACATTAGTTATCAAAATAATGCTTGATCAAAATAATTAAATTAACATTATGTGGTTATTACAAAACGAAGCCATCTTACAACCATTATTATTCCAAACCTAAGCAAGCTTCTTCGAAAGCAAAGCTTGGGTGCCGGATTGTAACATTATAAGGTTTTCCTATTTAGTAATTTGTAGGTTTTATTATACTGCGTCCGGTATAGGCTACATAAATCCTTTTTTGTGTCATTCTCCTTCAATGAGACGTAAAAACTGTTCCCTATTGTATTAAGTCGGCCTGTGAATGAAAGGGACTATAAATCAAGTCTTCCTACGCGCTGTCACATGAGCTTTGAGGGTGTAGGGTTAAGGGCCTGTGGGCAGCCCGTCACTCGGGAGTCACGTGCAATAAGTCGACCAATATTTGGAAAAATGACATATGGAATCAGATTTAAAGTATAAACTAATGTTTATTTATGGGTTTATACTAATGTTTACATATTGTTTTACAAATCGCACGCTTACTAATAGACTGACCTAACTCAAAAAAGCTGTTTGTTGGGAAATCGCAAAAATGTTTTGTCATTTACAACTTGTCTGACATTATTACTTATATCTCAATGAAAATAGCGTAATAATAATAAATGATGTATTGTAAGAATACTTGATTAAGTAATTATTGATACTAAAATGTAATTTTGAAGAAATTTTATTATTATTTATAATTATTTATAGCTTTTAAAATGTTGTCCCTGAGATACGTCTGTTTATTAATAAAATCAATGATATATTTCTGTACTAGTGATGACACTTTTTGTTATATGTCTGTATTTTATTAAACATTTCACTAAAACCCTTTCTCTTTTATGTTATAAGTCTATACTTGATAAAATAATAACATATTATTTTTATGTAGTATTGATTTTTAAGTTCAGAAACATGAATGGGTCACTATAATATAAAAGCACCGCGAGTTGACTGTCGCAATCTCAGACGCATTATGATTTATGTCACTTTCATGTTAAAAGTTTTGTCAAAATTTGTATAAGTAAAAAAGACAACATATTCGTAACTCAGTCTAGGAATAAGATATTGTAAAAATTCTGAGATTGGTAGATAGATAACGTTGGAATAAACCTATCTGTGTGCTTATCTCACTTTGGGCTTAAACCCTAATTGGTCAGTCTATTATTAAGCGTGCGAAATAATAAGTTACTTATGTGTTATTACATAAATACGTGATAAGGAATAAAGAAAAATATACTCAAGTCATCGTTCAGTAGACATCAAAATCCTATTTGTAAAGTGAAGGTTATCTAACATTATGATCAAAAATTAATATGAATGACTCAAGGCTCAAGGCTACTCGCAGCACCATAATGTTGACACCATGCTGGGTGCACCAGACTTGGGGAGCTTTTTGATAAATAACCGGACTTCATGGAAGAAATTGAAAAGTCATTTTTTTTTTAAATTTATTAAAAACAACAAGGAACAAAATTTATTTATATTATTGGCTCTACAAAAATAAAATACGTGCTCATTTAATTTTTCCCCCTTCAAACTTGGTGGAGGCATTGTTCAAAATACAATAATACAAACTCGACTCGGGCTGTTCAAATGAATTACTATTGTAATACAGCAAAATTATACCAATTGTGAGTGAGATACAGAAGTTAAGAGAACCAATTAAACACAAGGATCTACAGGAAATAGGAAAACATTTGTCAATGAGATTTCTTATTTTAAAGCTTATGATATCAACATGACGTATTGATTTCTTATATTTACGCGAATACTACACATAAAATCGAGACACGATAAAATCCGAAAAAAAAAAATCCTGCCAGTTGAGCCATAGCCCTGGGCGGCAGGCTGCCAGGGGCGGCGCAAGACCGCTCCTCGCGCTCAGCTTTTGGCACTGTTCATATTAATTACCTATCTTACAGCACTCGTGACCGACAGTTTATCGACTAACATCTTAGAGGAGTTCGGTGTTGTTGGCTTCTTTAATTATCGATCAACTTGTTTGGTTTATACTTGGCAAAGTTGACAAGCCGAAGGTAAGTGTTCCTGTTCCCCCATTTGTGTACCTATCTTTTGTTAATTTATGGGGTGGCAAAGCTCATAGGCCCAGGGCCCTTAGCCCCGGGGTGCCAAATCATATAATACTCCATTGTGTACTTTTCAAATAATACTTATTTTTTTCGGAAACTACCAACACTGCTACAAAGACCTCAGAGAAGTGTGTACAATATCACATAAAGAGCGATAGTTCACGTCGAGTGCAAACGACAACTTTGCCTAATTACGGATGCATCGCGCGGAAGTAATATTTGCAACAGAGAAATTGCGGAGCGAATTCAACACGTTTTTGTTGGAAAATTATGGTGATACTTGCAAAAATTCTACAGTAAAAAACGTGTCTTTTATTCTTATGGGTAGCGTGGTTGGTATTTTGATAACTGTTAGATAGAAATCAAACTTATTTTACCGATTGGCAGGCTGCAACCATGGTCACGGGAGTCCTATCGCGACCATGGTTGCAGCTGAAACGTCGGGAACGTAAAAACATAAAATAAACGCGATAAAATCTGTAAAATAAGTTTTATTTCAATTTGTAGTATTCGCGTAAATATAAGAAATCAATATGTGAAATACTAGGTACATAAGATAATTATCTGAAGTTGTTCAGATGCTGCTAGCCTAATAAACACGACCTACTGCCGATGTCTGAATATGGAAGGTATGTATTAAAAGCGAGTCGCTTAGATTGGCTCGATGTCGGCATTGCGAGTATATCTACGTCTGGGGTAATCCAGATACCGACCCAGGTCCAATATGGTACTCGCACCTTTTTGAGCCTAGGATGCATAAGCTAAGGGACAAGGCAGGAAGGTAGTTTGGACACAAGCCGTCCTCTTTTAGTTAGTTAATCGCTTCCTAGTTCACAAAAGCAGCTAACACAAAATCCAGCCAACTTTCACATTATGTTTGGAATATTCAAATTGTTCATTGTTTTTATTTGTAACGATGCAGTCGCACGGCACACAAAATCACGTAGAGGGTCGTTTGCGACGAACACAAACTACATGTTTTTCATAATTAGGGCGGCAGCTTCAAAAAATACTCAGTAAAGGAACTCTTAATTTAATAGTAACGTGCTGTCACTGTCATACTTATTTATAAAATCTGTGGTATGAGAGGGATCGGTGACGTTATGATACCGAAACGGTACGTAAAAAGAATTGTCCCCGAAGTACCGATCTATAATTATAAATTATCAGATTTATTTTTATTATTTATATACGAAATTTTATGTCAGGCGAAACTGATTCTTATTTGTATAATTTATGGTCACGACACTCAATAATTCTTGGGAGTACTGAAACTCTAAAACCTAGATAGATATTTGAAATAAATGACGATAAACAGAATGACGTCGCTCGCTTAGCGACGTCACCTACCCTCCCGAGATGCGTATCGTGTGACATTTACATATCCACCATACCACTCTTAACCGTTATGATATTGTCGTAGATGTTGAGATATTATAAAATAAGATACTGGAAGTGCCAAAGATGAAATTTATAAAAAAATATAAGATTTCATGTCAATAAACTCACGTATTTATAAATAAAATATTTTCTGCCTACCTCAGGGCTTTTCCATAGGCTTCATTATTTGGCTATATTTGTAAGTAGTCCTTGAACTGTAAAAATAAAATAAAATTATAATTATGAAGAAGAACTTATAATTATGAAATTATAAATAATCTTAAAAATCTACTCAAATACAATGCATTGTATGTGTTAAAATAATACCGTAATATAATAATTACTTACTTCTGAAAAGTCAAAATTACTAACATAGATGCTCTAAGTGTATTAGTATCCACAGTAACCTGGATCAGGTTTTTGCTAAATGACAATGTATTCTATCTTTTATTAGACAAACGAGAAAAAATAGAGAAATACAGCTGTTTGCCCATCTATACATATAAATAAAATTGGAGTGTCTGTTTGTAATATTAAAATAACCGCTTTTAACTAAGTGCATTTGGATGTATACACGTTACCTATACCGAAACAACATTTTTTACAATTTTTGTCTGTCTGTCTGTCTGTCTGTCTGTCTGTCTGTCTGTCTGTCCGTCTGTCTGTCTGTCCGTCTGTCTGTCTGTCTGTCTGTCTGTCTGTTTGTTCCGGGTAATCTCTGAAATGGCTGGACCGATTTTGACGGGAATTTCACTGGCAGATAGCTGATGTAACAAGGAGTAACTTAGGCTACTTTTATTTTAGAAAAAAAAAATTGGATCTCTCGAAAAAAAATTAAAACCAATGTTGCAGCGCTGCGCCTGCTTAAAGTTTGATAGCAACAATTTGCAATACGTCCCGCGGGATCAGAACGCGAGCAGGCTGTTGCCAACGGTTGAGACGTTGTTAAATACCACGCGGACGAAGTCGCGGGCAACAGCTAGTTTTTTCATATAACTCTTCTTAGTCGGGCACTCTTGTCAGAGTGGTCGTGGTAATGGGTTGCACTGTTCGGACATGGACGCTGCTCTTGCTATTTTTCTCCACGTATCTCGATGTAGGGCATTTCGGGAACATTCTACTATGGGACAATTTGTAGCAGATTTTATTGACTCAGTCAATCTTGTTGGAGACCGACCACTTGCCTTCCATTCGGCCTTGGATCACCAGACGTTCCATGGAGTTATTTTTTCGGGTGATGTGTCCAAAAAATGTGAGGATTCGTAATTGCACAATCGACGAAAGCCTTTGCTTAACTCTAAGCTCTTTCAATATGGAGACGTTGGTGCGATGTGCAGTCCAGCTTATTCTCAGGAGACGTCGCCAGCACCACATTTCCAAGGCGTCAATTTTTCTTCGATCTTGAAGTCTTAATGTCCACGTTTCAGCTCCGTATAGGAAAATTGGAAAGATCAAGCAGTACATCAGACGTACTTTTGTATTTTTCGTGATCCTGCGATCCTTCCAAATTTTCGTGAGCTTCTCAACGGCTGATCTGGTCATAGCGCAGCGTCTTTTGATTTCCTCCTCGCAACCTCCATTGTTAGTGATAGAGGATCCCAGATAAACGTATCTATCCACAACTTGACAGTTAGCAATATTAGTTATCTCCGCCTGGTTGTTATTAGTACGGTCCACTATTACTATTTTGGTCTTGTCGCGCGTCTTTTCATATAACTAACTTTTACCAAATAATAACAAATCAAACAGTCCGAATAAAATATATCTTTGTCAAATTTCCGTAGCTAATTTAAAACACTACCAATTTTGCGATTCCGATGCGTGGTAGTACCATAATATTAACTTTGGCTTCGTTAATATTATCAAGTTATGTCAAGTTGTCAAATTCGCGTTCTATTTTCGAATCCATTGTTGAAATAATTTTGTAAAAATGAATAATGAGATTGAGGCTAGACGTGAGCTAACGGAAAAAAAATACAACTGTCAATTTTCAAATATAGAATTCGTAAGATTTGGAAGTCGAACGGAAAGCTCCTACAAAACTGACTAAATAAAATTGAACGCTTCCATGTTTACTATAGCATCGCGTTTCCGACACCCATGTTTATATTTATTTACGACAGCACTCGTGACGTGGTAAGATGAGACTTCACGAAGTCTTTAACGGTACAGTTTGCTCTTTGTGGCACCTTAACATTTTCCACGCTTTTCTCCACATTTTCCCACGCATATGCAATCCAATCTTATAACAAGCTGTAGGTAAACTGCATCTTCGTAGTTCGTACATATGGGTTTTTGATGGATGAGAGTACTTTAATTTACCGGGACGAAAACAAACTATGATTCCGGCGATAGAAATCACTGAAAAAGTTCACCAACCCATATAAAGCTTGACGCAAGAGGTATGTTTGGTCAAAGAGATAGTAATGATTTCTCTGTATCCACTCGCAGTGAGGCTAAAATTAAAGCCACGCACAAAAAAGTCATCAGCGATCATATTCCTACAATGAGATCATTATCTAAATATAAAAAAAAACACATTTCAAAACCGAACGTTCCAAAAAAAAAAAAGTTTGTATCGTTAGTCTCTAGGCTACATAACTTTACTTATTTTAGGTAACATTTTAATTATGGACAAGATTTCTTTATGTACAACATATTATCTGTGTTGTTCGTATTTTTTTTGGCCGTATAATTCTACTTACGGAGAAATCCACGTCATTATAAGAGCTAAATAATTCACTAGCAATAAGTGCTCGTCTTATAATAACCGTGACTCCATAAGAAGATGACCTGCCACTACCTCCCTCGGGAGTGGAAAGGGTTTATCTGGGTTGTGCAGCACACTCATGAGTGATTTATAACTGTACCGTTCGTCAAGACTCTAAGTTGTTCCTTTAAAATGAGAAAGGTGGCTACACGAACATTTTACGTCGGAAGATCACACAAGATCACACTAGTGGGCAAATAATGGGCTAATATTATTTGCCCACTAGTGTTGTACTTGCCCATTACTTCTGGCGGGCAATATGTAGAGCTTTAGCAACGATCTAATGATTACTAGCTACAACTTAAACATAAACATAAAGGTCAATCTCATAAGTAAAAGAAAGTTTTGTGTAAGAAGTTCAGTATATTAATACTAACTTAAGAGGATCCAGTTAAGTTTGTGCCATTATAAAATAGTTAAATCAGCTTTATCGTCATTCCTTGTATTTGCATACTTTAGTTTTAAACTGGGAATAACTCAATCAAAAGTTTAATTATACCTTTAGGATTTCTTAAATAAACTTGAAACAATAGAAGAATTTGCCTGGATTTAAAATTATGTTTATTTTGTTTTAATTGTCTAGTTTGGTCCTACTTCATTGAACTAACTTCATAGTCTGTCTCGACTCCTAATTCCTTCTCCTATTACTTTTTTGCGTTGGAGTCAACTTCTCGGTTACCCGTACTTGGCTGTGTATCTATATTGACACGGATAGCCAGCTGTAGCCCAATCAAATTAAGTGATCTTCCCAATTCAGCGCGGAAATGCGGCCAGTCTGCTGAGCACTTTTGGTATCGACGACGATATAGAGGCATTTTTTGTATATAATTCTATACCCATTTTTTAGTGTTTTTTTTTTTATTCAAATTGTTTATTTTTTCATATCCAAACATCAATCCATAGTCCCAATCATCTTTCCATATTCCTGCAATAGTTTCTCCGCCTGCTGAGGTCAATTCGCTGTTTTTGCTATCATTTTAAGCAGTTGACCCCAGCAGGTGGCTAACATAACACAAAAAATCTCAAAAAGGTCCTCTACGTGTTGAACCCATGTCCCCGCGCAAGCCGTCCAATGGTCCGTGTATAGCCCGTATGGACACAGACATAATGATAAAAAATGACAATATATATAGTTAATTTTCCGCCTACAACTACTAGCAGGAAGGCAATAAATACTTCTTAATTGGGCCGAACCTCTATCACAGAAAATATTGAAATTGGAACATATCCCTAAAATGTTCTTTTAAAAATAAAATAACTTAACAACAGCCCTACTCCTGTGGCCTATTTCTCTAAAGAACAGTTCAGATAATTTGAACGGGACCGCATCTCCGGGACTTCAGAGCGCGGGCTGCTTTGGTACATGCACCTGATTTATTGTTGCGTCGCGACGACTTTATATGCGGTTGATATGAAATATTTATATAAGGTGTAACAAAAAGAGTGTAAAATATGTTAGCCTTTAAAATTGTAATATATAACATTTAAAATAAATTATGGCTATAGCCGTAAAATAAAATAATAAATTTTGAATGTAGATCACATGATGGAGTATGAGGATTTTTGTTAAGATATTTGTGCATTAAGGTGTGGTTTATTTTCCAGCTTATCATGTGTGAATATTCAGCCTTTGCCACCACTACATACATGCAATCCTATTTAAGGAAAATTTACTAATTAAAAGAACCAACCACCAACCAAAGGGAACCATGATTAAAAATTTCAATAAAACCACATCTAATCTCCACAAAAACAAGTAAAAAACGTCATTTTAAACTTCAAAACAAGTCCCTTCGTGAAACGTAACAAAACGGAATTTGTCAACGGAAAAATATTCTTGGAGCAAAACCTTAACACAATATTGTCCGAGGTATAATAAAGTTATGAAGGTAAAGAAAAACTGGGTGGAGTTTGGCCCGGTAACATTTTTAGCCGATCTTATATCGGGGAGGGCTGGTGAACTCGTCACGCTTCCAAATTAATTTGATACAAAAATTCCCTTTGTGTTTTTCGCTTTGTGTGATTTTTTAATATAACGGTTAAAGAGTACTTGTCTTGAAAGTAAAGAACTAGAGTTTTGTATATATTTAGTTCTTATACTTACGCCAATACTACACGTTGAAATAAACTATTTTTTTCCGGATTTTATCGCGTTTATTTTATGTTTTTACGTTCGCGACCTTTTCGCTGCAATATTTTATAGCTAAACGCTATAAAATCCGAGGAAAAATCAAGGTATATGTTTATTGCCTCGATTGCAGGAGTCTTCAAATCTAGTATTTTATCGTTGATCTTTGTTGAATTTAATTTCAGAATAATTTCTTAAATAACTATTATTTCTGAGACGCAAAACAGTAATTGATTCACCCATTGATATGCTCTTATTTGAGAAAACGTTTATTAAATTCAGGGTCTTATACAATATTGTAGTTTTCAAATGAAATACCTGCTTCAAGAATTTCAAATTAATGTTTTATTACATTGATTTACCTATTCACCCATTATTTACCTAATTGAGTTTCAGTCTTAAAAGCTGTAGCTATCAAACTTTATATTAAATTTATATTTTTAATTAAAAACAAAATGATGGTGAATTCAAAAATTATTTGAATTATAGTGTATTTTTTTTTCATTTAGTGGTTACATTATTTTTCGTTTCTATTCAAATTGGAGGACGACAAAGTTCTAACAGATATTGGTGGTCCAACGAAATATGGTACAACTGTCAAATACGTCACGAAAGGAAAACGTGACGTCATAGGTGGAGTTTCCTCTTAACATCCCACAGGTGGAGACACGTTACATTTACATAATATTCCGTTTATTACAATAATCATTTTGCTGATACGGCGCTTTGTGTACCAAATAACATTACAAATGGTGTCATAATTCAAATGGGGCCACGTAAATTGAATCTCTTTGTTGGCTAACTGAAACAATTGAGAGGCTTTGGTGGTATAATAATGTTCGGAAACAATTTTGTATTCAACAAACAAAGTGGATCGACTTATAGGTAGGATTGTTTTCAAGGTTGCATTTTCAATGTGAAAGAAACACTTTAAGGAGAGATGTTTGATAACTCTTTTGTTACCTTTAAGATTTTATAACCATTCCCCCATATTGAAATAAAACTAATTTTATAGATTTTATCGGGTTCGCTCTATTAAAAAACAAACCTAATGAACAGATTTTATCGCGTTTATTATCGAACGTAAAAACATAAAATAAACGCGACAAAATCTGTCAAATAAGTGTTCTTTCAATGTGTAGTATTCGCGTGAATATAAGAAATCAATACAATCCCCTTTTTTAAGGGAAGATTATTATGAACGAGGAATTTGAATGTGAGTCATCAATTTGTAATAGTTTTTTTTTTTTTAAACATTATAGCAAGGCAAGTATTTGATCTCGATCTCACCTGATGGTAAGTGACGATGAGATCTACGATGGAGCATACTTGCCTAGATAGGAAGGCGGCAGTAGATCGAGACGTTACATTCACTAGGCACATGCAGCGCAACTGATCTGACCCGCCATCCATGAATGGCAACACCGAACATCATGCCGGAACACGGCTAGGCCGCTTGGCGACATGGCTTTGTTCAGTGGGTGGTGACTAACCACGGCCGAAGCCTACCACCAGTAGAGTTGTCACCTGGTTGGCACCACCCAGGGTCACGTGTAGGGTATCTCGAGGGTACTTAATTCTCCTACGGACGAAGGTGACTCGACCCCAATAGTAGCTTTTATATGTGGAAGTCATTGGAGATAAGGTTTATCTCGAGCTGTGTACGCGTTCTGCTGCTGATAGATGAATAGATGAATTAGCTCTCACACAGTATTGTGATGTTGTATTACTACATCAACATTTATTTAATGTAATTATATTGTTACTAATGAACAGACATTAAAAACATCAATCAATCAATGTAAGAGCCGGGAGACGTCAACTGCTGGATATAGACCTCCCCCAAGGATTAACACTCGTTACGACTTGTTTTTTACCACTCACTACACCGCGGATGAGGTCATCGGCCCACCTAGTGGGGGTCATCATACATTACTATAATAATACAAGCCCTTTTTTAATGTCCCACTGTTGGGCACAGGCCTCCCCTCAATGCGAGAGGCATTAGGTCATAGTCCACCACGCTGGCACAGTGCGGGTTGGCGGACTACACACGTCTTTCGAGAGGTTCTCTCAGATATGCAGGTTTCCTCGCGATGTTTTCCTTCACCGTTTAGCAAGTTATAATCGTGGTTGAAAAATGAGATTCGCACATGAAATCCAGAAATTCCAGAGGTGCGAGCCGGGGATTGAACCTGCAATCCTCGTTACCGAGGCAAGCGTTTTGCCCACTAGTCAAGTGGGCAGAACGCTTCTTAACATTACTGTGTGGCCGCTATTTCAGATCCTTTCATAACATCAATTAACCTTCACAATATCAAAGTGTTAATAAGTCAATCGATAGCCCAGACGGGTTTTTGTAGACACACAAAAGAAACAAATGGTGAAACGTTAATCACAAGATGGAATAAAGTAAAGGACGGGGACATCTAATAAATGACTCCATTTTGTCGGCCGTCCCAATAAGTTGTTAGTAGAAAATATTGATAGCTTTTTTATTGGACACTTATACTTCTATTCCCAACACACATTTCTCATAGCTCCCAATAGTGATACTCTCATCAGTACTTTATCTGTATTTATAACGGCGACGGTTGTAACCAAATTGTTTTACGATATGTTTCCAAATTGCTCATATTCCAATAATTGTTGATATGGGAATTCGATAGCGTTGATGACAAATAAAAGGTTATTGCATAAATCTTTGAGACACGAAATGGCTTAAAGAGAAGATTCTGAATAACTGTATGAAAGCCCACTTGTAACACATCACTAATAGATGAATCTAATGAGTAGATGTGTGCGGACTTCTTCGATATTTTATCATTTGACATTAAACATTTTAATAGTTTCGGTATTTGATAATAAATGTCAGTACGTTAAGTACGAGTTAAGCGTATACTTTATAGTGTACCGTATTTAGAATTTTTTATGGAGAATTGAAAGTTTTAAATATCGCCCTCTGGAGGCGCTGTTCAATTTTCCACACAAAATTTCTAAATACGGTTGACTATAAAGTATACAGTTATCTTCCACTTGACGTACTGATTTTGATTTGCGTATAACTAAACAGCTTTCGTCAAAATGTATTAAGGCCAGCATGTCAGTCTTGTTTACCTACAATAAGTTTACATACATAACATATACATTTTAGATCCTGCTATAGCTACATCAGCGGTGTTTGTGTTTATTCAAAATTATTATAATGCGCAGTAGCTTCGTCGGAAGCGAAACCGAACCGCCATATAAGCAAACACAACTTTTCTTCTGTGAATGGGTACATTCGTGAACAGAATTTTTTTTTTTTTTTTTTTTTTTTTTATTACATTATAGGCAAGTATTTGATCTCGATCTCACCTGATGGTAAGTGACGATGAGATCTACGATGGAGCATACTTGCCTAGGTAGGAAGGCGGCAGTAGATAAGAGACGCTACATTCACTAGGCACATGCAGCGCAACTGATCTGACCCGCCATCCATGAATGGCAACACCAAACATCATGCCGGAACACGGCTAGGCCGCTTGGCGACATGGCTTTGTTCAGTGGGTGGTGACTAGCCACGGCCGAAGCCTACCACCAGTCTCAAGACTTCTCAGTCAGAATTTGTAATATAAAATAATTTTATATTTTATTTCACAGTGTAACCCTCAAATTTAGAGACGTTCTTTTACTTTATTAAACGTCGTATATTATTGCGCACAAAAAAATGTTTTTCGTTGCGCAGACGTGACGATGTGACGTTCGATAAAGTTATAAAACGTCTACAAATTTGGGGGTAAAACTAGATATAACCTAAAGTTGCAAGTTGTAAAAATGTTGAAAACTTTTTTCGTTTCCTTGTTCCAGGTTAAAAATGCAGAGTCTACTCAGCATCACACTCATCACTATCGTGGCGGACCACGTGTACTCCCAAGAGGGCGACAGAGAACATCAAGGGCCGCAAACCTGTGGGGGTCACCTCCGGGGTCCCGTCGGCACAATAACGACCCCCAATTTCCCAAACCCGTTCCCCGTCCCCATAAAGTGTAAATGGATAATCGAGCACGACATAGTGAATGGGACAATATCGATATATTTCACCCAACAGTACACCACTAGTGGGTTGACGTTCACTGAGTACATGTACTACGATGAATCGTACAAGTTGGGTGAGCGGAAAGCGCTGACTGTCACCGAGGAGAACATCACTAGGATTAAATGGCTTCAGGTAAGATTTTACGACTATATTTTATTTTGAATCCATCATATATGGCTTACTAAACATATAATGGACCAACATTTTTAAGTATTTAAAGAAAAAAAAAATTATTAATTAAATATTAGTAAATTTTCCAACTTTCGGAAGCCAGGTTGAGATCGTTATTATTGACAAGGACGCCCATTGTGACACTGTGTAAATTGTGTGTAATTATATTTTCTATCTTTAGGATGCCTGGTAGAGATCGCTATAATTGACAAGGTCGCCTATTGTGACATTGTGACACTGTGTAAATTGTGTGCAATGATCTTTTAATTTGCTTTTAATATGCGATGAACATCAAAGTCTCGCTTATTAATCTATCTATTATTATGGTACGCGAAGAGAATATTTAATTAATATGAGAATAGGAGCCAAATTGATTTGCAAGCTATCAAGATATAAATCATTCATAGAATAATGAAAAACATCTCATAAAGTCTAGTTATAATGTTCTGAGCTCATATAAGAATCTCTATTGCATTCACGTGTAATAAGTCCATCTCTTGGAC
This sequence comes from Pheosia tremula, assembly GCA_905333125.1. NCBI lineage: Eukaryota > Metazoa > Arthropoda > Insecta > Lepidoptera > Notodontidae > Pheosia > Pheosia tremula. The sequence goes on from HG995415.1 coordinate 6,488,954, forward strand.
TCACAAATCATATTCTTAAGACCTCATTTCACGGAAAGAGTCATCTTAATAAATATAATGTCCCATTTTTCAAGGTACAAATTGATATAAATAATGTAAGAATTCTATTATGACAAGGAAAAATACCCGTTTTCCCGCATTAAGAGACTACATAAAGTAAATTGATGAAGTGGCATATTCCAGTAATTATTAACGTAAGTATGCTGTTGTTGACTGTACCGCCCGCGGTTGCAATGAGAAAAATATATTGTTGCAATTTTTGTGCGGGTAGGGTATATGACGTAGACTTTTCACAACTTTGAATAATTTGTGTTTTCAGAGCCATGTCATGCGTTTGAATAAAAAATATATATTAAAGTACTTTGAAATATATCTTTCTTGGAATCACTAACCTATACCAAAATAAACTAGATTTATTTCCTAGAAATATAATGTCAACAATATGTACCTTATAATAACCAGTAACAATTTCACGGGAAATTATCTATACATACATATAATAAAATTGGAGTGTCTGTTTGTAATATTAAAATAACCGCTTTTTACTAAGTGCATTTGGATGTATACACGTTACCTATACCGAAACAACATTTTTTACAATTTGTGTCTGTCTGTCCGTCTGTCTGTCTGCCTGTCTGTTTGTTCCGGCTAATCTCTGAAATGGCTGGACCGATTTTGACGGGACTTTCACTGGCAGATAGCTGAGGTAACAAGGAGTAACTTAGGCTACTTTTGTTTTAGAAAAAAAAATAGGATCTCACGAAAAAAAATGAAAACCAATGTTGCAGCGCAGCGCCTGATTAAGTTTGATAGAAACAACCTGCAATGCGTCCCGCGGGCTCCGAATGGGCGAGCAGGCTGTTGTTAACGGTTGTCTTTATTAAATACCACGCGGACGAAGTCGCGGGCAACAGCTAGTTAATAATAAAATCCCGTATACATAAAATCTACGGCAAGCAAATAGACTAAACAAGTATTATGATGTACGGAAAAAGCTCGCATTCTAGCATTGCAGAAAGTAGGTTAATAAATGTGGCGCATTATTGTAATTATTCAATGTAAGTAGGTTGTCGCCGACTGTACCGCGCGATGAGAAAATATTATGTTGACTTTTTTATGCGGTTCATACATGGCGATGAAGAGTCGCTTTTATTTTTACTCATTGAGAACATTTTTAATACACATAATTCATGAATACGTATGTTAATTAACATCTACTCATTGCAATAAAACTAATTTAACGGTGAAATAAAATTAATCTTACGGATTTTATTGCGTTTATTATACTTTTTATGAAATGTTTTTTTTTTATTACATTATAGGCAAGTATTTGATCTCGATCTCACCCGATGGTAAGTGACGATGAGATCTACGATGGAGCATACTTGCCTAGGTAGGAAGGCGGCAGTAGATAGAGACGCTACATTCACTAGGCACATGCCGCGCAACTGATCTGACCCGCCATCCATGAATGGCAACACCGAAAATCATGCCAGAACACGGCTAGGCCGCTTGGCGACATGTAAAGAATCCGAAAGATTCGTTTTTTTTCGCGTAAATATAAGTAATCAATATCAAATTTGACGGATTTTATCGCGTTTATTTTATGTTTTTACGCTCCCGACATTTCAACTGCTTTACAGCAACTATACTCACGGGAGGACTTAGGTGTTTGACGTCCTAGTGTCATAATTTGAACTGGGGTACTCTCATATTTAGTTGTTATTTGCGGTCCAATCTAAGCAGAAAGTGCTCACAGTGCCTTGAGGTCTAGCAATGGTGCGCTTGGTAGTGGGTTTAATGATGTTAATTACTGGATCCCAAGTCGGTGGTAGCACCTAGCCATCTGCCCTATTGAAATTACGATGTTTTTTTTCAATTTCAATGGCCCACATCATCCTTGGTCGAAACCGGCATTCTTTTGTGAGGAGACTTCGTAGACTTCGTAGACACATATTCGCGTAAATATTAGACATCAATAACATATCTACATTTAACTTTTAATAATTAATAAAAAAAACTTAAGATTCAAATTGACCTGTCTGTAGAGTAAGCAGGAACTTGTAATATAATTGTAACGTCATTGAGAAATCATGCTGTCACCGTCATATATTTAGGAAATCTGTGGTGTGAGAGGGATGGAAAACGCGTACGTTCCGTTAGGGTACATAAATAGGATTGTACTTGAGGTACAGCTTTGCTCATCGAGACGTACTTTAAAGATAGAAGAAGAAGACTAAACAAAGAGTTTAACTGTACCATGTAAACACCCAAGTTGAGGTAGTTAGTCTGACTTCCGGTGGCGCAAACGACTGACTTTTGCTTTCCGGTGCAAGTTTTTTCCCTCCTCGGCGTTACATCCTTTTCAACGGAAATCCGCTTTCTGCAACTGACCTCGTTTTGTTTTATGGAAGTTTATGTTGTAACGAAATTGCTAACGATTTGATCATTTTAAAACAAAAATAATTCTCATTAATAGTTACACTCGGCACTTTTTGGCGGGAAGTTGAATCGTGAAGTTGTCAATTTTGTTTTAGTTTTTCATTAAATGTGTTTGTTCGATATATAATGTATAACATTCGTAGGATTTAGTAATTTGTATATATTTTGATAACAATCAGAAAGAAAATAACTGAAATATTTACAAAATAATATAACTTAAAAAGAATATAGAAAAGCTAGAAAATGTGTAAAAAATTTGGCCCATGCGGTAGCGTGCCCAACCGTAGGATTTTAACCATTGTGTGTTCATAAGAGTGCGCAAGTGAATTAAATTGCAATAAAACTGTATAATTGGCCTTTGAAGTCCGGTCAATTTTCAATAAAGCTTTACTGGTAGAGGCAGGGGGTTCAGTTCATCATCTGTATTGTCCAACAACAATTATCATTATCATCGGGCGTACTTATAATTTGGCACTGGCATAATGGCACTATTTTGTACTTGTTTGCCAGCTTAAAAAGACAAGAAGAATGCTCCAATAAAACTTCAAAATCAGGTATCAATATTATTAAACCTAACAAATAATCATCCTGAAAATAAAGGAGAAAAAAATATTTTATTGAATCATACTCAATATTTATAGCTCCGTCGATCTTAAATATATAAAACAAAGTCGTGTTATTTCGACCAATTAACAATCAAGAACGGGTGGGCCGATTTTTATGATCTTTGATTATTTTCATATGTCTCCGCCTCGAATAGAAGAATTAGTATTAAAACCGAGAATATAGCACAAAATAAATAATAATAACGATAATTAATTTACTCATACATTAGCAATAATGGCAAAAATACAGTAGCCTCCCTGGAGGCTACTTGTTCGAGCCTTTTGGGGTCGAGACTTTGGGTTCGTGGGGCCCCAACGCTCGCCTCCTTTACAAGGAGATTGCCGCACGACTTTTCGCCGCTACCCGTGACCGGCGGGCTGGCCTCTATTTCGCGCAGAGAGTGAGCCTCGCTATTCAGCGCGGAAACGCGGCCAGCCTGCTGGCCACTTTTGGCATCGACGACGATGTGGAGGCATTTTTGTGTATATAATTTTATTTTTATTTTATTTTTCAATGTACATAACTATTGTATATAATTTATTAAATAAACTCATACATTTGATTCTGTGGCGGTACAAAGTTTCCAATAAAACAGAATTTCCTCTTCTGCCATAGGAAAACAAAGCGATTGCAGAAACGGTAATTGAGGAATGCACAGAGCCATGGCAATTTCCTGGATAGAGGGGTTTTCTTGAAAGAGGAAAACGGATGTCAAATCACAGCTACGCTGAAAGACGATAACACTTTAATTCAATTTTCTCACCACATACAATATTTTACGGAAATGGGAAGAAAATAATAAAACATTTATTAAAAAAATGTGTTTCGTTCTTTGCCAGCCATACTACATTGTCTACAGTTAAAGTTTAATACTATTTGTTGCATAAAATGTTGATTGAGAACATCGTTATAGTTGAGGTAAAACACGATATTATGAACAGCTTGAAAACTAACCCAATATTACGAAAATAACTTAAATATTTACAAACTAAAGATATAGAGAAAATAACATTATTATACAAAACTAATATAAATTAAAAACAGTATAGAAAAGCTACTTAATTTTTACAGCAAATAATAAATTAATTATTATTCATGCAAGGCTTATAAGTTTATCGACAAAAGCTCACAACTGTATCTTTTTTCTTTGCTATCAAAATGCTTGATAAGAAAGGATTTTTCCATAATAATTACAGGTTAATTGAGTCCCAATTACGTGTTATTTTTTTCGGATTCATCTTCAGACTTATGCCTATAAATGTTAATTAACGTTGATACTGGTATTTACAATATTAAATTACTAGTCTAAAATTTGATTTTCACTTGATAAAGTTATAATTATATAATAATAATATTGCCAGACGAACACACCAACTATGCAGTCCACACGAAGCAACGCTTGTATGATGGGTACCGTACAATGGACTGAGGGCGAACTCAGTATAAAATACATACTCGTATATAGATATTAAACATTCGGGTACAAACATTCATGCTCATCACATAGAGTTTGTGCTTACCAGGATTTGAACCTGCGACTCTAAGCGCAGAAAGCAGGGTCACTACCGACTACACTAATGAGGTCGTTATATAGGTAAGGCACCCAGCGAAAATTTAGCATGGTAAATCAATTCTTGTTCACTTTAATTTAAGACAGATTTTTGATGAACAAGTAGAATTATGTCTCGTGTAGCTGGCGTTATTTTCTTATTATTTGTGACGCAAGAACCACATAGTATATCTAACCTCTTCATTCTCATCTGTTGTGTCATCATGCATCTCTTTCACTGGTCAGCGGACAAGTGACAACACATTACTCAACCCAAATCGTTCATCAATTACTGCAAAAGCCTTTGGCTTTTCAACTGCCATACATCAGGCTTTTAGACCGTACGTAGTTGGAATCAGAAATAGGATTGACGTGCAACGAGCCGCAATGCAAGCTATTGAAAAACACGGACGCGTAAAACGGGCGGTTCGAGTCTAGATCAAATATTTACCGTCGAAATGCATGCGGCGGTGACCGCATGAAATGTGGATCGAGACGAATAGCATATCGTCATGTGTGCGACAAATAACATATCGTCATGTGTGCGACGAATAGCATATCGTCATGTGAGCGACGAATCGACGAACCTTAATCTAACATGAGAATTAAATGACGAGATTCTAAACTTTGTAAACAGTAGCTAGTAATGACGATCGCAGGTTAAAACCCCGGCTCGCACCTCTGGGGTTTCTGGATTTTATGTGCGAATCTCATTTTCCACCCTGATTATGACTTTCTAAACGGTGAAGGAAAACATCGTGAGGAAATCTGCATGTCTGGGAGACCCCTGCGAAAGATGTCTGAAGTCCGCCAACCCGCATTGGGCAAGCGTGGTAGACTATGGCCTAATCCCCCTCGCATTGAGGGGAGGCCCATGCCCAGCAGTGAGACATTACAAAGGGCTGGTATTATTAGTCTTTGTGTATTTCTGTCGGATGTCAGCTAATTTCTTGCTGATCTGTCTATAAAAACAGCCTGGTATCTCCGGAAATATAAAGACAATATAAATGCTAACTCAGAAAAAAATATTTTAACTTAAAAAGTAATGGAAAATCCATATAGACAAGGAAACAACACAAAATTCTACTAGCTCTTCCTCGCGTCACGTTGTAACAATAAATACGAGAATAAAACTTATATTCGGTTGGTTCGAGTATTTTGGGGTGGAAAAACGCTCTGTGGAAGGGTACAAAAATTAAATGTAGTTCAGATAAATGTTACAATGGCTTTTTGTATTTTGAAATAACCGACTGAACGTAACTGACAAATGGAACGTTTTGTTTTATGATACTAACAACAATAATATCGCCAGACGAACACACCCTATACGGTCCCATAGTAAGCAACGCTTGTATTATTGGTACCGTACAATGGAATGAGTGTGATAATACTTATATTCATATTAAACATCCATGACTCGGATACAAATATTCATGTACACAAATTACGTTGTCCCTACCAGGACTCGAGTCCGGGATCCTCGGCACAGAAATCAGGGTCCCTACCAACTGTATTAAGATCGTCGATACTTTGGAATTGAGGCAATAGCTTGAATAAGTTAATTAATTCTGTGCCGGCAAATTCCTCTGAGTAGGGTAGGTGTTTGTCATTTTATTTCATCATCTCCCCATCCATGAGATAGCAAACATCTACTATTGGGCATTGGCTTCCCCTACCCCAGCACGATCCTCTGCTATTCGCATCCCCCAGCTTCCTGCAATGCGTGTGACCTTCTTGGTTTAACTTGTAGGATGCCATTATACTATCCGACTTCCGGCTCGTGGCCGCCATTCTAGAACCTTTGTGCCCCAACCGCCATTGGTTCTACGAGCTATAACATTATATTTCCCTTCCGTAAATACAATACGAAGGGCTCAATATAAGAATATTCGTATATCAATGAATTACGGAGTCGTCTGTAAGAGGCGATCAGCATTCAAGACACGTCCAAGGACCAAGGCTGTAGGTAAAAGAATATCACGAATATGCTAATGGAATGCATTATACTTACAGTTTGCCGGAATTTTTATAGTAATATCAGCTAGCACATGTTTTTTTATGGGGCGCATTAAATAGAATAAATATAGAACTATTGATTTCTTATATTTATTTTACAGATTTTATCGCGTTTATCTTATGATTTCACGTTCCCGACGTTTTGGCTGTTTTTCAGCAGCCATGGTCACGGGTGGACTGAGGTGTTTGTCGTCCTAGTGTCATAGTTTGAACTGGGGTTTCCTCATATTTAGTTGTTGTTTGCGTTCCGATCTACGCAGAAAGTGCTCACAGTGTCTTGAGCTCTTTCAATAGTGCGCTTGGTTTTGGTTTTAATTATATTAATTACTGGATCCCAAGTCAGCGGTAGCACATAGCCATCTTCCCTATTGAATTTAGAATTAGATTATTAATCTAGAATTAGAAATTAAAACTAAAAACTACAAGGAGCGTTAGTCACAGCTAATTTGTAATATTAATAGCTACTTACTTTGCGAAATTTTCGAGAAATAGTTAGCAGTTGCTTTAAATTTCTTAGAGAAAATTTCTTCAATTCTATGAAATTAATTAATGTGTGTTAGAAATATTGATCTTCAAAGCAAAATTAAAAATGTAAAGATAAATAATGTATTCATGTTCTACTTAACACGTTGAGTGCGGTGCCATTTTCAGAGGACTTTCAGCCAGTGCGGTAGAGACCTATTCGACCTCATAACCGAGCTTCACTGTAGTGCGTATGAGACCTAATCCATCTCCTAAAATAAGGTATTTTAAAAAAACTCATATCTTTATCAAAAAATAAGATACAATCTATGTTCTTTCTGTAAATAATAGAGAATTAACTGTTCTATCTCAAGTTTGCTACGCATGGGGATATGAAAAGTGGGTTATAAGATATAACGAAAAAAAAATTAGGTATCCATTGAATCTCGCATCGCAACTAAAGATAGATCCGTTTGGGTTGTGACTAGTAATGGGATTAAAATAAAACCCCAGTTATCGATAGCTAAACTTTTTATGAAGTAATCATTTAAACATAGTAATATTGATTTCTTATATTTACGCGAATACTACACATTGAAATAAAACTAATCTTATGGATTTTATCGTGTTTATTATTTGTTTTTTACGTTCCCGTCGTTTCGGCTGTTTTACAGCAACCATGGTCACGGGAGGACTGACCATGGTGACTGTCCTTCCGTGAATGATGAATTATGATAATCCATAAAATTAGTTTTATTTCAATAAACATAGTGACCTAAAATATATTTAAGAAAAATGTTCCTCATTGAAGCATGGTAAACACATTTTTTGATCGCATTGCACACATAGTTGTACATACACACACACACACATACACATATTTATTCGTTTGGCTGTTTTGGATGCATCTGTGCTACTAAATGTAAGCCGCAATTTACTGTGACAGCCTGTGCAACGACTTTTTTTGCTACCACGCTGACAAAATATAAGAGCGTATTTTTTTTACATGGAGTGCGCAGGTACACATTATCGACATTTGAACAACACTGAGCGCGAGCTAACGGCGCCCGCGCCGCCCGCGCTCCGCTCCTTGCGTCTATGACGCCTGTGTTTTAGGAGGTCCGAAAGATCTCTTCACGCAACAGATGTATATTATTACAACTCAGTGCGTTAGAGACCTCATCCATCTCCTATTTTTTTTATTACATTATTGAATCAAACTCGCAGCGGGAAGTAGGTATGTATATTTGTCTCTGTCAAACACATAGAAATAAAGAAGTTACGACCTCCCGCACAGAGGTGGAGAACACGATTTTCGGCGCCGCACCAGCTGAAAGTCACGTTAGAGTTCTTTTAGACCTCCTAACGCAGTCAACGTGTTAATGTTTCAGTTGAAACGCGTGCCCATAATATGTTTAATAAGAACTATAGGTTTATCTGTATTATCGTTTCGTATTGTACTGGACGTTGCTTAGTTTGTTACCATACAGTTGGTATGATTGTCTGGCGATATTATTATGGATAGTGCTTTAACCTTTGAGTTTAGTAGACTATTCCTAAATCATGAAATAGCTTCCAATGAACATGATGAAAAAAAAGAAACACCATATTATATCGGATTGTTTTGAATCCTTTTAAGTAGATACTTAAACCATTAAGACCAGCACTTCAATGCAGTCTTGTAAAGTCGTCGTTATCGTTGTGTAGTAGAGTACCGTACGACTCTATAACCCGACAATATAAACTGAAAGCTGCTGACAAAAATATGTTCTTAAATAAATGATGTAGAGCTAGATCACACGAGTAAAAAAAACATATTATAGAAACCAAGCTACGAGTACTTACAAATAGGCCGCTCTAAATCACATATAGCGCGGCGATGTGCGCATGAGCTTTTACCGACAAGCCGTCAACGCGGTGACGTAGAAACTGGTTTGCGCCGGCTTAATTGCAGTATTTTCAACAGGGCTGTAGATCGTGTCCGTAAGCGAATGTATCTACACATCAGTCGAAAAACGTCCACTGTTAGACATAGGCCTCCCCCAATGATTTCCACATATTACAATCCTCTACAAATCGCATACACCAGCTTTCTGCTACGCGTGTGATATCGTCGGTCCACATTGTGGGGGGCCGTCCTACACTACGTCTTCCGGTTCGTAAGTGAATAAGAAACACGAGAGCGAGAGCGAGAGTTCCACAGACCGAAACTCTAAGTTAACTTCGATTGTAAATAATCACCTATTTGTTAAGTTACGTCAGAAATATTCCAGTAATCATAGTGGTAACCCTCTAATTACAAAATGTATGATTTTTTTCATAAAAGAACACCAGCAAGCTCGCTTCAAAAGTTAGCTTTATGTATTTTATAGGTATAGTTCATCTCTATCCAGTAAGGGTGAGTGCGGGCGATCTAAAGCGGGGTGAACTCCACAAAACAAGAAAACTTTCCAAGCGTTATTAGTAGCTACGTCCGTGGCCAACCAAACCGCCCGGTGAGCCGAAAATTTTATCTTTCAGCTCAATAGTTTAAACTGGAATGTTAATGAGGGAACCCGCAATGCATAAAAGACTTTACTACAGGTACTTACCTATCAATTTAGAATTGTATGGTGCATTACTTGAGTCTTTGAACACCGAGATTACATAATAAATAGTAGATGACACGTAATGTATTTCTTTGGTTTCTATTTGTTGATGGTAATTTAAATACAGATAGAACCATTAAATATCTACTAGACATCTTAAAGAATGATGGCCCTATATCTATAGCATAGTAATTATATTTAAATTATGTATACAATATGATACAAAAAGGGCATATTAAACTTTGAGCATGCGATTCTGTAGCGAATTTGTTATCATTATGTGAAGAAATCATTTGAATGTATTGTTAGCGGTTCCTATCGAATTGTATTAAAAAATATATGCACGAGGAACCGAGGGTAGATTTAATTAATTAATAAGAATAAAATCACATGAAAACATGTAATTACACAACGAACAAACTCAATTCTTCAATATTTGAATCCAACATAAATAACTCAAATTAAACAATTCCAACGAGCTATAACACGTCTTATCGCTACAAAATTCGGAGAGCAAAATGAGAGCGGCGTCGGGGCTCGCGCGCCTTATATAGGCGCGAAGGCTCGAACTGTCAAACAGTGTTGCCACATCGCTAATAGTATATTAAAAAAAATATATGTTCCTATCGAAATTCAGACAACACCTGATGACTAAAAATGCGCTGGAGAAGTGCTGGTTCAAAGATTAGCCTCCCTTTCTGAATCACGTGGTATATTCTACCACGTAGCTGTACAGTAAAATTCAACACACGTAGATTTCGGAAATCCGCAACATAGGTATCACCAACGTACACATTACCCATATTTCAAGGTAAAACCGCCCAATGTTTTGCATGCCCAAACAAAACTAGCTATGTCACCTGCACCCGAGTGTAAACACATGCGCGAGTACAATCGAACGGAATTAAACGGGCCGTGGTCACAATCGGCCAGCATTACCTGCTCTATGTTCCCGCTAGTCCTGCCCTGGCTTTGTTCACCGTTTTTCGGCGCCCGTACAGCCCTGCGCTTGATCTTCGCATTGTTTATGCAACTGAATGTTTTATTTTGCCTCCCGCTTTCAAGGGATTTCAACGATTTTAATTAAAGTGAAATTTTCAGTGGAGCTATTTTTCAATACCAGGTTATTTTAAATGTTTGTGTTAATTTTAGAGTAAAACAGAGAGGCAGTGACAGGTTGTTTTTCGACGAGCATATTAGAGGAGTTCGGTGTTGCTGGCTTCTTTAATTGTCGATCAACTTGTTTAGTTTATAATTGGAAAAGTCGATAACCCGTTTAAAAATGGATTTCCGCCAAGTATCACCTAGTTCTGTTAATTATATTAATTTCTTAATTAGACTTTCAAATTGCTTTTCTGCAATTGTGTTTGTATTTGAGTTTGAAACTAGGCTACTCTAAGAGTAAAATAAGAAAATGTTAATAAAATAAGTAATTTTATATATATATATTTTTAGAAAACTTAAACAAGAAAATAAGATACACTATTGATATTTAAATGTACTTCAGTAAACCCACAAATAAATACTAAAGCACCAACTAGCGTATGAAAATAACATTTTGACCTTTCCCTTTTTTTTCTCAGAGGTGATTTCTATTACTTATCCGTTACAATTTTTTCTGACCTCGCATGGCGGCGACAGGGGACGGTCGGCGGGACCTTCTTCAGTTGGCCGCTGCGGTGCAAGCCAAAGGCGATATCCGATAATGATGTCTAAATAGACATTCATAAGGGCGCCCATACACTATCGGAGCCGCATTGGTTCGGGCTGATGAGAAACAGTGTTTTCTTAGCATACTGTCAATTTTGAACCGCTATTTCTATCTAGTATCTGTATACATACAGAATATGTCTTGTGTTTCGTAGATAGCGTTCATCCAGTTATGTGACTACCGTAGGCCTACGCTGGGTTGTACCTCGGGGCCCCCAAGCTCATTAGTCTCTCGGATAAACAATGTTTGAAAAAATCATATAATAGTCTTAGTTGAATAATTCAATTTCGATTTTTAACTATTTGTCTCCTGGCCAACAATCTAACGGCTCAAACTGAAATCACAAAAAAATATTTTACGTCAAGAACATAAATATAACAGGATGTAATACAGCTTTAAGCATAGCAACTCAATTGTTAACACATAAAACATATTAATAACTAGCTTTGCTTTGGTTGTTTATTTGCTTGGTTACATAGCTACGTCACTGCGTGCACTGTTTATAGTTCAATTCTCTTTTCCCTTGTATGTGTGTGTGTGTGAATGTGTCTTTGTATGAGGGGCATGGTGCGTGTATATACTTTTGTATCAGAATGCACAAAGCTTACCGCTATGTCTTGTGACCTGCATCAATAAAATGTAGCAACATTTAACATTTGGGACTATTTCTTATACTCGAAGCTGACACATATTGCCCTTTTTCAATTAAAGTTACCGCGAAATATCGCTCTGTTTAATCGGGAACTAACCGCTATAGTCTTACAATGGGAAAACTATCGATGGCAATTTATATTTATGAATCCGATTTAAGTAAATAGGATGTACATACCTATACGTACATGAATAATAATACTATAGGTAATATATACATTGTTTGTGAGAATGAAACTGTAGGTAATGCATACATTGTTTGTGAGAAGCGTTGATTTCCTCCATCGTACTGTAACAAGGGATAATTTGGTAAATGTGTCCATTGATTGCCATGCACTATGTTTTTTTTTTTTTATTATTACATGATTTTATTACATGTTTCTCGATATGAAGCTGTTAGAACCTCAAAGATAAAAATAATTTCAGCGGTCTTCATATGTAATACATGAAATAGATATTGTATTTATTAAAGTTCTTAGGTACTCACGTGAAAGTTTCAAGTGATCTGAAAAAAAGGCAGATATTTGTGACATTTATTTATAAACCAGCTGCGCCCCGCGGTGTTACCCGCGATTAAAAAGTATGTCTATCCCGACGGGAATCATACATTTTACCGGGATATAAAGTAGCCTATGTGCTATTCCAGACTATAATATCTCTGTGCCAAATTTCATCCAGATCCGTTCAGCCGTTTTGGCGTGATTGAGTAACAAACATCCATCCATCCAAACTTTTACATTTATAATATTAGTGGGATATATCTTGATCGAAAATCTATTTGGGATCAAAATAAAAGCCCCCATCGGTCGCGCCTACCGTAGAATGTTCTAGTAAAATTGTCGACGAGTCTGACTATAAAATTTTATACTAGCACAAATTGACCATTTTGGTCTCTAACGTCCAACGCGGCCAAATGGAACGATTGAATAAAATACACGGCGCCGATTTATATTCTATGCGCCTGAATATATGGATTAATTTTAAAATAAAACTGTTTTTTGACTTTCAACTCTCACTTGGGTGCTGGGGAAAAACAACGATGTGGTATAATAGCCTCTATTAACGTCATAGCACTTCTTATTCTTCTTTCTTTACGAAATGAGATACTATGAAGTAAAATGGATATGAATGTAGCCTCACCCACAACTTAGCGGCTATTTTGGCAATGCCAAGTAATTAATAGCAATAACACAATCAACAAATACACTTTTTTTTTTCTTTACTTTTGGCCTTTTTCTATTGAGACTAGGCCCAATACGATTGATTACAAATAAAATAATGGATGTGACATGATGATATGAAAATGGCGTGTCAGGGTTGCGCGAAACAAAAAGTTATATGATGCGTTCATATGAAAGCGAAACTCGGAGGGATAACAATTGAATGTTATGAAAACGTCAGCTGGTTGTTTAGAGCTGACACCAGATGTCAGTTGGCAAAATAACGCGTTTACAATATTCGTATTCCATAACGACGTGGAGGCCCGTCCGCCTTCATGGGTTTGCGAAATTTATACGGTATGAAAGGGAAAGCCGTTCAATTGTATGAAAAGTTAATAATAAATGTCCAATGTCGACCTGATTAGCTCAGAGGGTGACCTTGCTTTCTGTGCCTAGGGTCCCGGGTTCGAATCCTTGTATCCTGGCCCAGTTTAAGTTGGCGAACTTTATACGTCTTTCGAGGGCTTATCTCAAACATGCAGGTTTTCCTACAATGTTTTCCTTCACCGTTTAGCAAGTGATAATCGCTTTTATTCTGATTATATTATATTATGTTCGTTGGTAAGCGCATCACATGAGAACTGAGAGACTCGACCGATTTGGCTATATTTTTTGTGTTTCTAATAGTGCCAAAATTAAACAAAGCTGTCCGGAAAATCGGAAATTTGAACAACTATTCATTGAGTACCTAAATCTTATGATTCACCAAAGAGTCTTGCTAAATGCTAAAAAAAGTCAACAGTATCGGGATTGTTGGTCGACCTGCATAGTAAAATCGATGTCGGCGCGAGCGGAGTCGCGTGCAAAGTGTATATAGTTACCTAAATGGATTTCAGTAGCGCCTACAAGTTAGTAACTGTAATCCATCACAGCTAACGCCATATTACAATATTTATATCCATCGCGTTATTGTTTTATTCAAGCTCGAGTGGGGTCGAGTCACCTTCGTCCGTAGGAGAATTAAGTACGCTCGAGATACCCTACACGTGACCCTGGGTGGTGCCAACCAGGTGACAACTCTACTGTTGGTAGGCTTCGGCCGTGGTTAGTCACCACCCACTGAACAAAGCCATCTCGCCAAGCGGCCTAGCCGTGTTCCGACATGATGTTCGGTGTTGCCATTCTTGGATGGCGGGACAGATTAGTTGCGCTGCATGTGCCTAGTGAATGTAGCGTCTCGATCTACTGCCGCCTTCCTACCTAGGCAAGTATGCTCCATCCTAGATCTCATCGTCACTTACTATCAGGTGAGATCGAGATCAAATACATTATGGCCATTTAAAAATACAGGTGCAGGGCCGTAGCAAGTCGTGGCACTAGAGCTAATAAGCTGTTTGATTTTATTGACCCTGAACCCTGCTTTCTGTGCCGAGTATGCCAGGTTCCAATCTTGGCAGGGGTACACTATGTGTGATAAGCAATACCATTTATACCCGATAAATGAATGTTTAATATATTCATATTCATTATAACTAGCATTACCTCCAGTCCATTGTTGCTTAGTTTGGGAACGTGTAATTCGTGTGGGCGTCGGGCGATATTATTATTTCAGAGAACTATTCTAACACAATTGTGCATGTATACTATATTTTAGAACATCATGTAAAACTATGTAAACATAAAACCCTTTGAACGTGTTTGAAACTCCCAAAAATGGTACCAACCAAAAATAGTTCGCTTTTTTACCCTAATTTATTACAGAACTCATACTCACATCTGGACACCCGGATATAAAATGCCATATTTCAAAATGAGTCCATCTGATTAACTTATCACCAACAACGAAAACAATGTTAATGACGTCATCACTTAAAAAAGGGTGTAACAAAAAGGGCCGGGTAATGAAACAGCTGGCCCTGAGATAAGCCAGCGTAATCCGCCCAGCTTCCTTGTTTTAGTTATCTTTATGAAATAGCTCTCTGGTGGGTGACAAGTAATATTATTAAAAGAAATCGAGTCACCTTGGACAGTTTTGCTTGTTATTTTATAATTAGGTAGTATATTTTATATGTGTTATAAGGATTTATTTCATCATTAATCTTCTAAATATTTACAACAGGAAAATTAAAAAAAAAACTTAAAAATGATATGAAAACAAACTAGGTATCAAAAAGGCCTTGTCCGCGTGGAATGGTGGCAAGAATGCTGGCTGCATTTCCTCGCTGTATAATCAAACTAATTTTCTGAGCGAGGAAAGAGCCAGCCCTCCTGTCACCTGTGGAGGCTATTAATTTTGGAGATATTTTATTTACAAATTGTTTTGCGCTATGGATCCATGGGCCTAAACTTTGTTATATACTAGCTGTCCCGGCGAACATCTTACCAACTTAGAATCAAATGTATGAGAAAATTATTCATTTGTTTTATTATTTCCCCCCCCCTCACCCGTGCCCAACAGTGCGGGACATTAAACGGGCTGGTATTATTATATTTTTCATCTAGTGTATAGTTAGTTATTCTACTATCCGGGGCGGAGACAAATTTAAAAAAAAACATTGTTCATATAAATCGTTATAAATGGAGTAACTAACAGGACTAACATGACTACGATGTATAGATTATGTATACTAATATTATAAGTGTGAAAGTTTGGATGGATGGATGGATGGATGGATAGATGGATGGATGTTTGTTACTCTTTCACGCTCGAACGGCTGAACGGATCTGGATGAAATTTGGCACAGAGATAGATTATAGTCTGGAATAGCACATAGGCTACTTTGTATCCCGGTAAAATGTATGGTTCCCGTGGGATAGATGTTTTAATTTTTCATACTTTTTATCGCGGGTAACACCGCCGGGCGCAGCTAGTTATATATATTTTATAATTGAATTTATTTGTAGGCAGCAAATTATTGCCGATAAAAAACCTACCATCAAGCTGGGACCCAAATTAATCGTTGCTACTGGCACCTGATCCAAAACTATCCAAATAGTTAGTTTTTATGAAATTTTCAACTGAAATAAACCTGAAATCTCGATAAATAACGTAAACTGCTTCAAGCGAGTCGTAAAGTTGTAAGCAACTTGATTGCATTTTACAATTATAATTAATAGCTTGTTTGATAATGTTTTTCTCCATTATTTCTACAAGAATGTACATTATAAATTTATGTTTGTATGTTAAGCTGATGTGTAAGCAACAGTACTTATGTACAACAATGACATAATAATCAATCATCACAAGCTAGTAGGTCAGAGTAATTAGTGTAAGCCTCTGAGCCAATATTCTAGAGTACAGAGCGTAGAGGAATACTCAGTAATGCCTTTCTAAAATATACTTTGTAACCAGACAATTCATCATAATCTCAAAAGATCTATTCTTCAAACTTCAAACACATTTCTTACTTTTAAAAAGACGTAGAGTCACTCAATTCTTTTGATCAAAATATATTATGAAAAAAACATTATAAAACTTCAAATAATTTTGGTTTCAAATATAAACTTTTAAAATTAATATCAGCGACCAGCTGGCGTTTTTGTCTGAAAATTTAATCGAAAAATTCGATCAATTTCATTTTGTTTATTTGACATTAAATAATATCCTGAACGCGAACGAAGTGTCAAGGGACATTATTCTGATTTCTACACAAAATATTTTAAAATGAATGTGGGGTATAGTCATGTCGAAAATAAATAAGATTTCTTTGTAATTCGCTCGCTATCCAGAAAAACTTACAACTTACTTTTAAGCATTAAGTTGAAGTCTGCACACTGCGTATGGCAAGTGTAGATATTTATTTATGTTGATCATACCTTTAGCTATATTCCCTTTCTTCTTCTTCTTTTTTAAGGGCTGGTATTCAGCTACAAATTAGAACCATTTTGCCAGTGTCGAGTAATTCTTGAAAATTGATTTTTAATTATATGTATCCCTGATAATAATGATAATGTAGATGATGATGATGAAATTAATCTCCTAACTCTATCGGTAAATATGTTGTCGATGCGTCATCATCAATCTCATTTATCTTTGTTTAATCGTATCAAACTCACTTCTTACATGGCTTGGCCAAAAACATTACCGCTCGCGCCTAACTACACTGTACTACTAAGCTAGCGCCTAACTTATTTTATGGCGTATTTAGTCCAGGCATTTAAGATAACCAAGTTATACGCTAAAGTTACGAACACCCACACTGCCCTGTAGCTTCACAGAGGAAATTCGGAAAGTTGGCATCTCCTCTGAAATTTCTTCTAATTAAATTTTATATGAGCACACACGCCGGGTGCCTTTGTTCGGCCCCCGAATTCTTATTGCTTCGCGTATTGCAGCAAACGCTTTGTGATGTTATTAACTTGGGGGTCTATAATACTATTTGGGTTTTGGCAACATAATTTCGTCTCTGGCAAATGTCGTATCGCTTTTATCCAGATACGGTCTAGCGAAATGAAAGATTACATATTTCAGAACATTAACCGACCTTCAGAATTTTTAGGATAAGTAGGATATAATTTAAAAAAATAAAAATCTAATAAAAAAAAATTAAAAAAATTTAGTATTAATTACTCCTTTTTGTATTTTTCGTATTAATAATATTGTATTATGTATCTCACCACACGGGCTATACCCGGACATGGGTCCAACACGTAGAGGCCTTTTTAGAGAATGCTAATGTACTGTTAGCCACCCGCCGGAGTTGACACCGGCGGGTGGCTGAAAATGATAGCATGAACAGCGAATTGACCTCAACAGACGGACGAACTTTTATTATATTTTTTTTATTACAATATAGGCAAGTATTTGATCTCCATCTCATCTAATGGTAAGTGATGATGAGATCCACGATGGAGCATACTTGCCTACAAGGTACCTGTTCACTCTCGACCTGAAAACACCCAGATTATAGTGAACGGGGAACAAAGACGCCGGTAGCTTGTTCCATTCCTTGGCAGCTCGTACGATGAAAGTAGAAGCAAAACGATTAGTACGAAGCGAAGGAATGTCAACAGTGTATGGATGACATTTTTCCGTGCATCTTGTTGACCGACGATAGAATGGAGATGGGGGAATTAATTCATGTAATTCCATTGCACACTCTTCGAAATGTATTCTGTAGAAAACTAAATAATACTATAGGTACATATTGTAACGAAGTTCGAATCTGTATACTGCTTCACAAGAACGTTTTATTGTAAGGATCCAACTGGACCACGCTGCCTCGCGAGGCAGTGCGAGCGGTTACCTCCGGTGACCACTGACATTTGTTTCGCTGATACTCGCGCGCAGAATATGCCCGTCCTTGTCTCGCGCGTATGTTCAGTCGGTCTCAATCCGATCTATCCAGAAAATTGGTACAAAAGTCACTGACAGCACAGTCAGGATGGCGTTATGTGGGTTAATGTGCCGTCAAGTGAAGACAAACGGCTGCCGTTTCGCTTAAACCCGAAATCCCTTTTTTATTTCGTCAGTTAACATAACGCCTTGCACGCCGCCCCGGACGGATTTACTGCAACTAACACTGAAACGAATTGTGCTTTTTTCGTGGTCAATTTTTTTTTTTTAAATCTAAATTCTTCTATCAAAGTGTTATTTATGCTATATCTAGAGCGATTAATGTTTTACTGTGTAAGTGAATAGATATTGTGAATGTTTAAGGATGCAAGCCTCAATAGCCTAATGGATGATGGCCGTCGCAACTTAGAGGTTATAAAACTATTGACGTAAGACCACTTGCACAGCTGTTGCCTTAGTTGGAGAGACCTATATGGGTACTAGTAATATGTTTAACTTACTTCCTTCACCTCATGTCGTTCGCTTACTGCTGAGCATCGCGATGTACCCGACCAAGGTTTTCTTCGACGCTTTGCCGCCATTTCTGACGGTCAGTGGCACAGTGAAGCGCGTCAATAATCTTGGTATTCAGTTGTTCGGACATCTGGTCAGTCCATCTCTTCGGGTTCAGATACCTAGGGCGTCCCTTAGTGGTCCCTAGGACTTTTCCAAGTATTATTATTTTATCTAGGTTGTTAGCGGGCTTCCTAGTTATGCGTCTAAAGTACTGCACACTCTGAAGGTATAGGTGGCACTGGTAGAATAAATAAATAAATAATTATCGCCAGACGAACACACCATCTATACAGTCCCACACTAAGCAACGCTTGTATTATGGCTACCGTACAATGGACTGGGGGCAAACTCAGTATATAATATAGACATTAAACATCCATGACTTGGCTCCAAACATTCGTGCTCATCATACAAAGTTTGTCCCTACCAGGATTCGGACCCGGAGACTCTGAGCACAGAAAGCAGGTTCACTACCAACTAGGTTAATCAGGCCGTCGAATAGAATAGAATAGGTACCTCATTTAAAAAATAAACCTCATCCACCAATCGCATGGAGACAAAGTAAGAGCGGATTGCATTATGTATCATACAATATGGATCCCAGTAATATTTCGAACAATACAATTCGTGGAAATATCATTTCGGAAAATTCGTCGATGCGCGCCCGATCCACTGAGCCGAATGCCCTACTTAATAGGGTTCGAAGAATTTTCAATAACAATCCCAACAATACAACAATCAGTTTTGCATTTGTCCTCAGAGCCTATACTTATACAAAATAGTGAATAGTAACATTAGCGTCTTATTCCCTTGCCTCACGCGCTACATTTGTCAGCTCGCCTCCAGGGGCGCACATGACGAGGGTCCTTGCCAAATAAATATGTTTCTTATTGTTTGTCACTTTTGGACTAAAGTTATAGTTGTTACACTTACGAGCACGTGTAAGAAGAATGTTTTCCTTAAAACAATTCATAGGAACTTAGTAAGCTTGTTCTGTATTCAAAATCATTGGGTCGTTTTGAAATCCAATGCCGAAGGAGGTGTGTCCTACATGCAATTTGTTTACCCATTCAAGCACCTGCCTATATATATTTTTTTTTAAAACGAACTGTAAGGTATTTATCGCGTTTATTTTATGTTTTTCTATTCCCGACGTTTCGGATGCTTTACAGCAACCCTGGTCATGGCGGCAGGGGCCGTTGGGAGTGTAAAAAAATAAACGCGACAAAATTCTTAACATTAGTTGTGTTGTATTATCGTAAATATAACAAAAAACAACAAACAAATGGTTTTTTGAACACCCTTTTTGTCTGTAAACTATATTAAATATTATATATCGCTATAAGAACATACCCATTGTCGGGTTCCAAACGGCATTTATATTTCATGATGCCTGCCATTAGTTGTCATTTTATATTCATATACCCGAAGCTGTAAGACAGACAAGATAGTTCTTGTCATTCTTATTATTGCTTATCAGAGAAAATCTTGCTTAAATATTTTAGTACCTATTAAAAGGTAACAGTATCAGCTTACTTGGAACTCTCAAGAAAACATTTTCATTTGGAAACTAAGTCAGTCGAATTATATTAACATTATCGGGCCCAATTCAGACCCTTGCGCGACTCCACCAAAGTACATTTAACACATTACATGTACGAGTGTGTACGACGACCGAAACCTATTCAAGTTTGCTTCACAAATGCCGTTCGATCTCACATTAAGACCCTCATTACGTGAAACCCTAAACTATAAAGTCAAAAGTTACCAAACTCATTCGAAGCTAAATGGTAACTAAGGGAAACTTTTAGGATTATTGCTAACTACGAACTCTAGAAACATGGTCAAACATCATCAGCAAATGGTCTATGCAACTGGAAAACCTCTATATATCATATATATTAGAAATTACAGGTGACTCTTTTCGTTTTTCTTTCTTTCTTTTATTTGACATATATATTTTTTTAATCTGTAATAACCGTAACTTATTCATATTCAATTCATAGAAAAACGTACCCAAACAATACAGCTCCATCCAATTCAATCGCATTGTAGTTGGAATTGCGGCAACATCCGATCTCATATCAGTCTCAGGAGATGTTGCCTCGCTGAAAAATAGAGCTCTTTGTCATTTCGCTTATTGAAATGTGAGGGACACGCGGTGGATGCCATATTATTTTAATGTTATCAAGATGTTTGCGAGATCGTAATGCAATATCTCCGGATAAAGATGACCCTATCTTGATATGAGATCTTTAGCCAATAGGATAATGGCATGGAAAAAATTGGAATAGTGCAAAAAAATACATAAAATATATTCTGACAATTGAGAATTAAAAAAAAGATAGCTGAAGGTCGCTCACCGCGCTGTGGAGAGCGCGCTATGCTCGAGGTTTCGCTATGTATACTAGTATAGAGTCAGAGATGGGGAGATCCATAGACGAACTAGAGTAACCGATATAGAGCAAAGTATTCCAAAGTTGAAGTGGCA
Source organism: Pheosia tremula (assembly GCA_905333125.1). Taxonomy (NCBI): domain Eukaryota; kingdom Metazoa; phylum Arthropoda; class Insecta; order Lepidoptera; family Notodontidae; genus Pheosia; species Pheosia tremula. The sequence goes on from HG995415.1 coordinate 6,510,481, forward strand.
GTGGGCGGGGTACATAGCTGAAGAACCGTTGAATGTTGGAGCAGAAAGGTTCCCAAGGAAAGGAAAAGGAATCTAAAAAATCTCAAGGAAGGAAAGAAAGGAATAGCAACCACGAACTGGAAGACGTACGGCCCCACATAAGGAGGACCGATGACATCACACGCGTCGCAGGTAACCGATGGATGTGCGTTGCGGAGAACCGTGATGTGTGAAAGTCAGTGGGAGAGGCCTAGGGTGTCCACTGCTGGGCATAGTTCCGCTATGGACATATTTCGGCTAATAAATGGATCGATAAATTGAAAATGTTTCATATTCAGCCGTTGTATGAATAATTTTCATACACACAAAAGCTGTTATATATTTCATCCAAATTGCTTTGTTTTAAATCTATTCTATTTCGGTGATTGAGTTACAATTCAAATTTCAATTAATTGGATAAAATGCAAAGAGATGGGTGCAGTAGAGCATTTATACACGCACTATGGAGTTCATTAATTGTGAAGTAATCGAAAATAAATCGATATAATTTATATGCAATATAGGTCCATTAGTGATCGTTTTGAACGCATTTACCTACCAATCCAGTGATCGAACATTCCGATAGTTTTCAGTTAGGTACAGCAAAGAGGCTCGAGTGTTCTTCTTTCTTTAAAAAAATATGGCGTCAACATCTTAAGTATCATGCCTATGTCTAGTATAATGTAAAGCTATTTCAAAGTTTCATACACACACACAATGCTTTAAGTATCTGTAAGCCTTGGCTACCTTGGCTACGCTTCCCCCCCCCCATCCCTATGGTTTAAGACATGAATACTTTACTGACTAATAATGATATTGGTTAGCAAATTAAAAGTCGAATCATACATTTATTATAGGACTTAGGGGGCCACTTAAAATTTGACATTTTATTTTTGTGTTAACTTTTACCACCGGTTCGTAACGCGACCTTAAGTTAGAAGATTCAAGTACGCCATCACGGACTTACTTTCCAATTTTAAGTAGTTCAAGTTAAATTAACAAACAATTTTATCCGACATCTCGGAGCTACCATGATGATGATATACGATCCTTATATTATTTCCAAAGAAAATATAATTTCCATTATGACGTGAGGCAATTACGTCATAATGGAAATTATATTTTGTCTCAAATCATCGTCATTTAGGCAGTCGACATCATTCCATATACCTACCGATGACCCGACAACCAACTACGACGAAAAACTACGAAATGACCAAATATTTCGTAGCACGTAGCAACTTGCTACGAAATTTCAGCCGCATATAAATCTTTACTTTTATTCTAATATTATAAATAGGATAGTTTGGATGGTTTGTAACTCTTTCACGCCAGAACGGCTGAACGGATCTGGATGAAATTTGGCACAGAGATAGATTATAGTCTGGAATAGCACATAGGCTACGTTTTATTCCGGTAAAACGAATGTTCCCGTAGGATATATTTGTTAAAAAATTTCATAGAATACCAATAAATTCATTTTCTCATACATTCGATTCTGAGGCGGTACGAAGTTCGCCGGGACAGCTATATCACATAATGTTGGTACTACTCTAATACGTAACCAGTAACTACAGATGCTTGAAACTACACCACACTGTAACATCGTCCATAAATTATCGGGTGTGTTCCGTGACGTCAGCATGGCCGTTATGATCAGGTTATTGTCTATAATCCAGTCATTTGTCAATTGGATTTGGCGGAAGACAGACGTGCGTGTGACAAGGGTCCGGCGTGGATTTGCGAGGCGCTGGGAAACTGAACCATAGTGATTAGTCACATTTATGAGCGCGTTGTAAGCTTGGGCTAAGTAATGTTGTAAATCTTAACCGGTTCTTGAAATTATTGTATTATCTACACATTAATAGACATCTCGCCTCTTATTATTATACATTGGGAATTTATTATACCATTGTCGTAAGGTGATCAACAATAGTGCACTTGAATTGAGATGTGCATTTTGTAATTACATTTTAAGATTGGTCATTTAAAAAAAATACAAAATTCTCACATTTAAGGTCGCATTTTGATCCAGTTGTAGAGTCGAGTAAAAAATAATATAATGGCACTTATTTATTTTAATGTAGATTTAAAGATCCGATCCGATTGTTATTCATCTTATACCGTAACTGTATTTGTTTTAGATTTCACTATAGGTTTGGGGCGTTCAACGCTTTATATTACTTACTAGTCTTTCGCGCTCGCCTTAAGTCAAATCGAGGTCAAATAACTTGACCTCAAGGTAACCGGAGCTCTATGTCAGTTATACATTGTATGTGCCGGAATCATTGGCTGTATCGATTCATCTGGAACTATCTAGGTGGTTCTTGCGTCGTTAAGAAGTATCCCTTACCACCTACATCCCTCTATTTTTTTCCGATGTTATTGTTATAGTATATCTAATCTATCTAACTATATTTATAAGCCTAAGTCGTGTTAGTTACACCATCTGTAACTCATGAATGGGTGTGCCGATTTTTATCTTTGATTTTTATTGTCTCCGCCACGAATATTAAAGCTATTAAAACATAGGAAAAAATCACAACAAAAACAAAAATATAAATATAATTCATTTTCTCGTAAATTTGAGTCTCGTGCCTTTGAATCCGTTGCGACGCTCAGGATTCTGTCTTAGAATGCTTCGCTTGCTCAGTATTCAATATAAATACTCGCTCCAAATAACAACTTTGCAACCTTGCAAAACGAATAACTACTGTTATTTTGAAAAATTTCGCTAAAGCATCCTGCAGTGTTAATGTGTAGCATCCGGCTACGAAATGCTACGAAGTGCTAAGATGCTACGTCATAGTTGATTTGGTCTGTCGTTTGTCGGTACTGTATACCTTTGCTGACATATACACAATGGTCATAAAAATTTAAGGACTTATTCATATCTAGTCGTTTCCAACTCTATTCTTAAAGTTTTAAATAGGTATTCGATTGATAGCATGTTTTTCATACCACTGCTGATGTAAGTACGTGTTGTAGATAGGTTACAATATATATGACCTCAATGAATAAAATGTTTATTTTGACAAAACGATAAGTTTCGAACGGCCGCGGCATTTGTTTAAATAATACAAGCGAATTTTATGAGATTTTTATTCACGCATACAATTCCAAACCAATTTTATATATTTTTCTTTTATGGTCTTGAAAAATTAACATCAGAATTTTCATTATAATTTATTATCTGCTAGTTAAACTTAAATAATTTTATACACGTCCAAAAACAATAAAACTTACAAAATAATGAGCCTAGGTAAGATACCAACAAGGTGACCTTTTCTAGACTAGTTTTATTTTTAAGAGTGGGGCGTTTCAAGTTGGCTTATATGTGGTTTTATTTGAGCCAACAACCTTTTTAAAAAATGAAAATTAATTATAAGATACTTTCTTGTAGCTTATTACTTGTCCTATTGCTAGGTTAAAACCCAACCTTTATTAATTCATACGTTACGTCTCATAAACCATTTGTGGGTAGGTTATGTGCGCAAAGGTATCTCAATCCTACACAAAAGCGGGAAGAGGAACCCACAACTGACCCTCGGCTAGTCAACTTTTCCAATTATAAACCAAAATTATCGATCGAAAATTTGATTGATAATTAAAGAAGCCAAAAACACCGAACTCCTCTAAGATGTTAGTCGAGAAACTATCTATCACGAGTGAATCAATAATATCTCAATCCAAATCTCAAAGATTTATAATGTTAAAGTGTAGCGTGTGTGCGCCTTGCATGGCTACACGCTGGAGCTCACTTTTTTATTTATTATTTAAAAATAATATCTATTAAAAAAAAGACAATCCCGCTGAGTTTCTCGCCGGATCTTCTCAGTTGAGGTCTCGTTACGATCCGGTTGTAGAGTTAAGAAAAAAAATTTAATGACAATTTGTAAGTAGGCCTATATCAAATAAACGATTTGACTTTGAATTCTGTCACCATCTTCGCCTCTGTATGCTTTCACGTCTGTGGTCGTCTTCTGGACGTCCAGGTTGGTCATAATTTGCCTACCTACCTACTTATGTTAAATACCCTTATATATTCTAGAAGGTATATATTCCAGATTGTTACACAATTAATTCCAACTTCCTGCCCTCAAGCCTGAAAACCCTGTAACATCTCGAGGCCGGAACCGCAACATAATGGATGTTTATTTACCGTGTGTGTGGGTAGTTAAATTACTCGGAACATGTATTAATAGTTGATATACTGCGGCCGCTAGGAAGAGATCTAACCGAATGTATAAGCTCATAGAGATAACACAAGGCTTTAAATGCGTAGACAAGAGGATTCAAATCTTTAAGACCTTTATGATGTGTAAAAGTAATATTTGTGTGAATATGCTTAATAAACATGTACTAGTGTAAAAAATTCTAACAGGTCCAGGTAGGTTATACAGGTCACATTCCTGAAAAAAAAAAAAAAAATTATGAAAATAATACTACGCACTTAGCGCGCGGTGTAACGGTACTGGCTCGCTTGCTCAGAACAAAATAAAACACTTTTTAAACAATTTCTTATACATAAACGTGATCGTTATGACCTACTAGTTAGCACGTTGAAATATTTTACACTATTTTTGTTACACCTTATACCTATATGTGAGATATCACTAGTGATGTCCAAAGTCTTTTATTTGCATTTTTGCAAGATCAAGGGTAATATAGAAATGTCTCGCGGCTATAACGACCTGACTGGCTAAGTAGGTAGTGACCCAGCTCTCTGTTCGCGAGTCCCGGGTTCGAATACTGGTAGATCATGGTATGATGATCACTGGTACATCATACAAACTTTGTATGATGAGCACGAATAATTGCACCCGAATCATGGTTGTTTAGTATCTATATTAGTATTACGAGTATATATTCGGTTCGCCTTCAGTCAAACAGTAACCATAATACAAGAGTTATTTAGTGTGGTACTGGTATAATTAGTGTGTTCGTCTGGCGATTATTATTATTTGGGTATGTTTTTTTTTTTCGTTTTTAAGAGTAGTCATGGTTTACCGATTACCGATTCGGTTATTCATTGAAATTTTCATTATAAAATGAACTATGTGAACTCAGCGAGTGGTCGAATCGAACCATTATGTTCCGCAGTCGTATTATCGATTCGTTAATGAACAGTGGCTCTAAAAGTGCATCGTCGAGATGAGAAAACCGAATCGAATCGATCCGGATACGTGTCGAAAAATTGTGTGATTTACACCATCCAATTACTAGTAAATGAACCTCTATCGAATTATAATATAATTTCTAAATTTGTCACGGGGTATATCTTAGGATTACTATACTAGTACTACTACTAGTAGTACACTTTGGTCACTTTGGTCAATAATAATCCACGTTATATTATTAGACAAAACTAAATAAATTGGAATCCAACTGAATATATTCATTTTCAATTACGTATATATTTCTTAATACGCTCTCGATATCCCACACTGCACATACGGAAATATCTTCGTTATTATTTTTCAAGTTCCGTCCCTTTAGTGAGTGGACACGTTTGACTTTCCTAGGATAAATATCCACAAGTGTCCAGGAGCAAAGTCTTCTTCTTCTTATATTATCCTCTCACAATTGAATGACAATGTTATTATTATTCTCTTAGTCAGTTTTAGTTTGGAAAATCTGTCATTAGTAATTGAAAGTTAGGTAGGAGAATTGAATGCTGGACGCGATTTTCGATTCTCCATACAACATTTTCGAAATACGGTAGACTTTAAAGTATACGGTTAGCTCGCACTGGACGTGCTGGAAGTGGGTTGCGATATAACTACGTATTGAATATGAAACTTAGTAGTTTTTTTTATTAACTAGGAGTTTTTGTCAAAACTTATAACCACTTACGTTGTAAGACCGACTTTACAACCGATATGTCTAAAAGATACTTGACTTTTGATAATTTCTACCGATCACATATCCGAGGACACATATCAACAATGCACACCACTATTGCCCATACAGTTTTATTCCCACTGTGCTCAGTATTTTTCTCCCCTTTATCAATTGAGTTAACTCCAACGGCGGAGTGTTATTTCATTAGCCCCCGGTCCGTTTTGAACAACTTTCGCATTATTGTTCCTTCAGTAAGCCGTCCCTTTCATATACCTAATGAAATGCTCATTCAATGTTACTTCGGATTTCTAAAGGGCATCAGTACCCATCATTTATTTATTGGATACGATACGTTCCTTCGAAATAAACGTTTTAATCACTGTACACGGAAATTACAAATAATTTTCTAAATAAATTAGCTTTGCAATATTAAAAATAGCTAATGCTATCTATAAATTTGTAGTGTAAGTAAATGTATATATTTTATAGACGGGGTCTAATAAAAAATAAGTCAAGCTGAAATTCTCTTAATATAGTAAAATCGCATTCATTTCTTATATTTACGCGATTACTACACATTGAAATAAAACTAATTTAACGGATTTTATCGCGTTGATTACTAAATATGAGGGTACCGCAGTTCAAACCATGACACTGAGCGTCAAACACCTCATTCCTCCCGTGACCATGGTAGCTGTAAAGCAGCCAAAACGTCGGGAACTTGAAAACATAAAATAAACGTGATAAAATCCGTTAAATTAATCTTATTTCAATTGTCAAATTATGTTCGACATCATAATAAGCAACGATGTAAACAAATGAATCGCTATTTAAAAATGGTGGATAACAAAATTCGACTTGTTGTTTCCATAACTAACTTCTGTATGAACTAAATCACCTAAAATATATTACCTTAATTGGTAGTCAAATCCCCGAGACCATGTGCACCGCTCAACGGTCCTAAATCCACATACCACAAACTAAACTTCAAAGTAATAATGTCTATGCCCAATTCAACCTGCTTGCTATAGCCCAACTAAACAGTTCTTAGCTCGAGTGCCTGTGGACAGGCAGATTAAGAGCACCACCATTAATTTGAATGTCAAAACAGTATCACTGAGTGCTCTACAGTGAATCTGAATTTTGCTCGAGACGAGTCTCTTGCGATTATCCGCCAATGGAAGCGCAACGATGGCTTTTTAAATAAGTAGCCAAAGAAAGAGCCCTAATTGGACATTTTAATTTTGCTGAAAAATGCTGCTTTTAAATTAAGCGCGCTCATTAAATTAGGATTGCTTTTAGGCAAAATAATCCTTTCTTGTTGAAGTATAATCGGCTTGGTGAGCTTGAAGAAGTTAATTATGTAAATAACTATGATCCCGCCTCTATATAATATTCAAATCATATTATTTATTAATATTAATATTTTAATAATCTTAATATTTAGTCTCATATTTAGTTAATAGAAACGACAAAATAGAAGAATAGAAAGATAGTAGAGAAGAGAGAAGAAGAGAAGAGTGGAGAAGAAGAGAATCAATAGCATCGACGACAAAACTTTAGTTTTGGTTTGATGTAGCTAAAGCTAAATAAAATAGGTTTGGCGAAAAGAAAGAAAAACAAAATTATGTCTCATAATAGCAATTTTATGGAATGAAAAATAATACAACCGAATTGAGAACCTCCTCCTTTTTGAAGTCGGTTAAAAATAAAGAAATAGCGGGGTGCGCCTATCTAGGTTGAAGGACAAGTTAGACCACTGAGAGTGTGAACAATAAATTTAACATCTAATATACACGAAAATAAATGGTAGCGATCATAAATAACAAAATTTACATTTTGATGTGTCAACTGTAACAGAGCGGCAGATAAGGAAATTCCCACGAACCACATAACTTTGCAATCTGTACGAAACAAAATTAAATCTGTCAACACGTTGTGATTCTGTGAATGCGAAGTACGCGGCGGCGCAGCGGGCATCCAATCTGTTTCTAAGCTCGCTTCATTACTTTGAAATAAGATTTTTATTCAATATACAGCCTCGATAGATTCGTGGACTATTTCATTTTTATGAATGATTGGTACAGGATGTACAATTTTGTACAACTAAGTACTTTATGCAAAACTGATGTTTATTTGAAAGCACATATCTTTTTCTCAGATATCACAGACATTTTTAACTTTAATACCTAGGAGCTTAGTAAAATAATAATACCAGCCCTTTTAATATCCCACTGTTGGGCACTACGCTGGCCCAGTATATAATACTCATATAGATATTAAACATCTATGACTCGGATACAAACATTCATACTCATCACACAAAGCTTGTTCCTACCAGGATTCGCACCCGGGACCCTCGGGACCCAAAGGATGGTCACAACGAACTGCGCTAATCAGGTCGTCAAAACCATTAAGAGTACAATTATTGATAACATCTTAAAATCGCGTTATCGCGCCAAACTTTTTCGCCAACAGTCATTCTGTTAACATCACGATATTACTGGGAATGGTTATTCTGAAGTTCTCCTATATTTTCCAATTACGCCTAATGGCCCCCCCAACTTATTTAGGATTAAACTCGTTTCGGCTGATGGGTTTGCTCGGGAATTCTTAAGATTGTTTACTTAACTTCACCGAGAATGGTTATTATACTGGGAAACAAAAAATCCAAATTAATTTTAGGTGTCGTTTAAAAGTTAAAGCGGGCTGTTGCGAGGGAAGTTTGTCCATTTCATTCTTAAGCGGATTTTGCGTGTGATGATATTTTTTAACAATCTACAATCATTTGAGTCTAGATTAAACCGTAGTGCGTAATTAAAATAAAACATTACAGATTTTATCGCGTTTATTTTATGTTTCTACATTCCCGATGTATCCCGAGGACTCCCGTGACCATGGTTGCCGTAAAGCCGCCGAAGTGCGTAAGCTAATCTATACTAATATTATAAGTGTGAAAGTTTGGATGGATGGATGGATGGATGGATAGATGGATGGATGTTTGTTACTCTTTCACGCCCGAACGGCTGAACGGATCTGGATGAAATTTGGCACAGAGATAGATTATAGTCTGGAATAGCACATAGGCTACTTTTTAACCCGGTAAAATGTATGGTTCCCGTGGGATAGATGTTTTAATTTTTCATACTTTTTATCGCGGGTAACACCGCCGGGCGCAGCTAGTATCTAATATATTTATCATGCTTATTTCATATCCATTGCATTAATTTTCCCGTTAGCTAGTTTCTGCGTTTAAGATTTATAGAAAAAATATTACTTTCGACATACAACTATCATTGGATACCTAAGTAAAAATATTGCTTAGTGCGGGCCCGTATAGTTTTGTTTGTCTGGCGATATTATTATTATACAAAAAACACCACAAATACCGGCCGAAAAGTTGTTCCATCGCGTGTTGTGTTCTATCAGTAACTTCCGACATTTATCTTCGGAATCTGCTGCAAGACGCCAACCTATACCTGCCAACTTTAAAGTGGCTTTGCCAAAATTATATGTGACTTCGGTCGGACTCGGCAATGAGATGCATCCAAAACATGTGCGGTTTGTAAACTAATGGGTCAAGAGATCCGACTAACTTTGAACTTTAAAGTGAAGATGGTACTGTGGAAAATTGGTTTGAATTTTTGAGGGTCGACTGCTGTCTGCTCGCTGCCAAAAGGGGTTTTAGTTAAGCACTGAGTGTAGTGCTTTAATATCCTTTGAATATTTATAAAAGTTCTCGAAATGGCAGTGAAAAATAATTTACCAACTATTTTATAGTTTACAGCGTTCTAAATGTGATGTTAATAGCAAAACCACATCTCAAGCGGTTTGTTTTGATGGAATGAGTATTGCTTATAGGTATTCACTAAATAACAAATACTTAAAAAAATCTTAAATCACTTAAATCAGGGTCCTGATGACTTGCCAACGTATTAGTAATTTTTAACCTTTCTAACGTATCATATACGTATTATATACTGATTAACCTGTATTCTGAAATACAATAAGGCTCAGTTTGTTTGGTTTAAGACATTTATTTCTAAGTTGATTTTATTCAACAGCTCAACGCCTACCCTCAAATTTATAGAAAGTTATAATGGATTATAAAGCTATCATAACGCACTTTTTTCTCTGAAAAGTTCGTCATAATGCCTCTATAATCCATTATAACTTTCTATAAATTTAGGGGCTAATGTTCATAGAACAATGATTACTTCCTTACTTTTGAGTCTATCGAGAATCATAAAAATCGGCCCACGCGTCCTTGAGTTACAAATGACGAAACTAATAGGACTTAGTTTTGTATATATTATCTACACTAATATTATGAAGAGGTGAAGTTTGTTAGTTTGTGAGTTCGTATGTAGCGAATAATCTCCGGGTCTGCTGATCCGATTATGCAAATTCTTCCACTAATTGAAAGCTACATTATTACTGAATGCTATAGGATATGTGAATAACTGCCTGCCATCACGTCGGGGTTACCACTGAACCTAGGAACGGGGTCACCTGCCCGTCGGTCGCTTCCTGCGTTGTATTTAATTGCTCAGTGTATCTTCAGGGTTCCGCGATGGGATATCTTTTTTGTATTAATAGTGAAACTACCGTTTTGGTGATGAGTGTTATTTAGATCTCTATTCTGTATCGTATAAACTTTTTAATATCATAGACAAATACTATTTGTCTATGGTCTAACAAAAACTATATGTCTATGGTTTGACACTGCTTATGCATAGACGCTAGGATTACTATTCATTATCGCTAGCGCCATCTAGTGTTCGTTTAAATAAGTATACAGAGAACACTAGATGGGGCTAACAATATGTGCCTTCGAGGTACCGTGGGCGAAATATTTAAACTAATATTTACCAAACGCAAGCTTCCTACCTTACCAGGCCCATCCATCAGGGCCCCATACGATATAAACAGAACACATGTGACTAGAATGCGGTTACGTAACTCGTTCTGACAGCCACAAATGCGAAACTTTAGCAAAGGTAAACTACTTTGAAGTAGTCATCGCGTATGTCAAGATGGGGGTAAGTTAGTGTAATGGGAAAGAGGGAGAGAATACTATAACAATGAATTGCTATTATTTTTCGGCAAATACCTTTAATACGCGCGTATTCACTAAGTTACAAAGATTATGTCCAATCAAATTAACGTGTAAGAGGTAACTACTTTTATACTATTTACAATGACATTTCAAAGCTCTTTTCTACTGGAAAATACCTTGTGGAATAAATTCAAATTTTCTATTAATTTGGAGCTTAATGGTCATGTTTTATTTACTTGTTACGAGTATATGAGAAAGGGTAAGGGCACGCATATTACCAATATCAATAATTACCGAGTTATTATAACGTCGTAATTCGTAAGCAATCAAATATAGGTTATAATAATAAACTATCAAGGCTGAAATCGCAATGACAGTCGCGAGATAGTTGTCAGAATGCACGGCTAGTTTCAAAAATTCACGTCTATCTTGTAAACAGTCTTACGTTTTTTTTTTTCTGTAACCCGAAGTCATCAAAGTCAGCCATTACCCATCCTCGCCCCATAACTCACCGTACATCGCTAATTGAAAACCTGTGAGTGGCGTGCGAGAGCATGAATAATGATAATCCTTTAGGGAGATACGTTCGTTGAGAAATGGGGGGGACCAGGGTTTTAAATGGAACGCTTAAAAACGGACTTGGAATGAAGGACTCATCGAAAAAAACCTTTTCCTTCGATGAGCGTTTTATTGTTTTTATTTCTAAGGGGTCGCTTTGAATTGGAATTGGAATTGAATTGGAATATCAACAGGCCCTGCTGTCAGTATCTAACTAGTCGGTTATTATTAAAAGTTCGATCAGCTTCCCAAAGCCGCGCACAAATTGCGAAACTTATCGAGACCACTTTTACATTATTTGGTCTTATACATAAGATATTGTAGGTGAGGCTGCGGGAATACTAATGGCACATATTCTAGTTCCCGAGCAACGACACTTCATACAGTCTCCATAATTTCTAGAATAACTAAGATTCGTCCCGTTTCGAAAGAGTTTTAAATTGGACACGGTAGCGATTTGTATTGATTTTAAACCAGCGAAATATGTTAGTGACACTACGATGTTACGATGTTGTGTGTGTGTGCAAATGTGATTGCACCAACAAACAACAAACACAACCAAAACACGAAACACACACACATAAACAGTAAAAAAAATATATTAAATGGCCATAAATGCGGCTTACACTATTTACCTAAATCATCCAAAATAAAAAAACTGATTTTTTTTTATAAATGAGTTAGTTTGAAATTTGAAGTTCACAGCACACAGTCACGCGCTGACCGACCAGGCTGCTTCGTGAGGCTATTTTGCCTCCTGGAGTCAGAAAGAATGGTTCTAACATTTGTCATATGATTTGTTTAGTCCAATAACAGCTTATACAAAAGTGAATGTAAATTTTGCTATAACTGATTGAACGCAGCTGAACTAACACATCGTCAAGAATACAAGTATGTTGTGTCCTGAATTTGAAAAGAGAACTATATCTATTGCAGTAATCCAGAAACGAAGTACGCAGGGCTCGGTTCGTTCTGAATATGAATTGCCGAGTTACACGGCTGCTACCGCGGATTGGATACAAATGTTACTCACTACTCAAGCATGGTGTGGCTTGCTCGATCGATGTCTATTTTAAATCAATCTTGTTCTTAATTTGAAAATTTACTAACTTCGAGGATCGAGGATAGCCATTCGAGCCCTCCTTACTAAATGTCTCGATATACTATACAGCAAGCTGGACTGACAGCGAGACAAAAGACAAACGGTAACGCTTGAACAAGGAAATATTGTGCTCGGACAAGGCAGCGCGAGTGTTTACCTTGGGTGAGTCATCAGAGACACTGCGCCTGGCGAGGCTGCTTGGTCATTCAATACAAGGTTCATATTGATGATGGACTAGTACCTACGTAACTGAAAGAATATCGAACTAAATTTTTAACAAACCCATAGACTTGTGTGCTTGAAATATTGGAAAGTTTCATGTAAAGTACTCATCCATCGCGGATAGTTACTATAAAATGCATTTAGTTTTGGATGGCGTGATGGACTGCACACTCGAGAGCTCAACAAACTGCTGCGCGTAATTTGAAAATAGATTTTTTTTTAACCTTAACTTGTTGAGCTACATTGAATGTTTCATATTAGTAAGACTGTACGTTTTCCATGTAAGAGCTGCAGTGAAATGTGTGCAAAGATTTGATCAGTCGCTCCTCTTTCTCTATGAACCCTGTTGATCGAGACAAGGTTTATACTGTTGGTGTAATCTATACCCTTTGCATATTCTTATACCAAACATTGACCGAAACAAATAATTTGTACAGCAAATGATGTCAGAAAATAGTACAAGTTAAATTAATTAGTTAGCACATTAATTCGCAAGTTTACCGTTATGCGGTAAACTAATCATTGCGGTCCGTCTGTGAATTATTCACAGACAAACAAACTTCAATACCGAATTACATTGCGTGCCAAACTGTAGACTGTAGACATGCTGAAATTATTTTAGTTTCAGAAAATAATTAAAACTTGCCTCCCAAGGTTAGGTCCCTTATAAAGGAATATATTTTCAAGTATTCAATAGTCTTGTAGATTCAACAATCAAATTCCTAGGAAAATAAAGTATTCTATTCTACTAAACTATTCATAGGCCTGAAAGGAACAATGTTAACTCAACCCCGAAAGGATTTTAATAAATCCAGTTACGCCCTTCGCCCTAGTTCTGACCTTGACCTTTGTTCTTTTAATTAACAAATACCCACTGTTTGAAGCTAGTGTCCGTACAATTTACTCTACTGTTTATACCCGACTTTGAATCCAAGATATGGTGGGTATAATAATATAATACCAGCCCTTTTTAATGTCCCACTGCTGGGCACGGGCCTTCACTCAATGTGAGAGGGATTAGGCCATAGTCCACCACGCTGGCCCAGTGTGGTTTGGCGGACTTCACACATCTTTCGAGGGGTTCTCTCGGACAAGTAGGCTTCCTCACGAATGTTTTCACCGTTTAGCATGTGATAATCATGGTTAAAAATGAGATTCGCACATGAAATCCAGAAATACCTGAGGTGCGAGCTGGGGCTGGAACCTGTGATCTTCGTTACCGAGGCAAGCGTTCTACCATCTTGGCTATCACTGCTCCCTATAGTTCGTTACCTCCAGGTATTGTTCTGCAAGTATGTATGTAATTATATTCACACACCTCCCAAAGATGCAAAGTTGCACAAACACACGCGGTACGAATGTTATTAATAAACTAGCTGTTGCCCGCGACTTCGTCCGCGTGGCATTTAACAAAGACAACCGTTGACAACAGCCTGCTCGCCCATTCTGAGCCCGCGGGACGCATTGCAGGTTGGTTTTAATTTTATTTCGTGAGATCCTATTATTTTTTCTAAAATAAAAGTAGCCTAAGTTTCTCCTTGTTACATCAGCTATCTGCCAGTGAAAGTCCCGTCAAAATCGGTCCAGCCATTTCAGAGATTAGCCGGAACAAACAGACAGACAGACAGACAGACAAAAATTGTAAAAAATGTTGTTTCGGTATAGGTAACGTGTATACATCCAAATGCACTTAGTAAAAAGCGGTTATTTTAATATTATAAACAGACACTCCAATGTTATTTATATGTATAGATATGATTTATGTGCTACGGGACTTAGGGCGGAGTCTCAACAAATAACGGTTGCGGTTCATTTCGTTAATTAAATAACTACGTTCAACTTAAGATCAACTTTACTATGAGTATGAGTTTTGGTGAAACAATTAGTCGGAATTGATGTTGGAAAGCAATTAATTTATATAAATAGAAGTTATTTGACAAATATTAATTTTCCTAACATTATTTAATTAAATAAACTACTAGCTTTTGTCAACAGCTCTTGGGTGGAAAGATGACAAGCATTGATTTATCTTTATCTTAAGTATTTCGAAATCTTTTATTAAAATAAATATATGGACGAACTTGGTTTTATATTAACTATCCGTCACGCACTGTTAGTTTTAGTTTTAGTCGATTAGTCAGCTTTTTCATTACAATAATATATCAAGACACGAATGCGTATTTAAACTCAGAAACAACAACCCTGCACTTCATTACACAAATTACTGACGTAGGCGAGAGAACGGTCAAGCTGAAGAAGGATTGGGCCGGCCACGTTGCACGTATAGACCCGCAAAGGTGGACAAATCGCGTCTATACCAGGGGCCCAAGTCTGCTAACACAATCGATTCATAATCGAACAGCAACCGCATAGTAACTGTCACTTTTGACAGATATTGTAAGGGATATCTGTCAAAAGTGACAGTTACTATGCGGTTGCTGTTCGATTATGAATCGATTGTGTTAGGAGACTTGGGCCCTGGACGCCCGAAAACGGTCACCAAAGTCGTGCAGACCGAGGTGAAGAGGGTGCGAGGATTTGGACACCTTTGTAGGTAAAACATGGTCACTACGACCCTGAGACGAATCCAATGGAGAAAAGAAGGGGAAGCCTCTGCCCTGCAGTAGGACACAAACGCAACTAAACAAAATTCATTTACAGTGGCAATCCAAATGAATGTTTGAATAAATGAATTAAAAACTAATTATGTAAAGCTTTTATCATAAAACTAGCTGAGCCACGCGGTGTTACCCGCGATAAAAAAGTATGTCCTTTTCACCGGGATAAAAAGTAGCCTGTGCTATTTCAGACTATAATCTATCTCTGTGCCCAAATTTCATCCAGACCCGTTAAGCTGTTCTGGCGTGATTGAGTAACAAACATCCATCCATCCAAACTTTCACATTTATAATATTAGTGTGAAGTGTGATTGCCTACGCTATTTTATATTCCATAATTAGGTGTTATTAAAAATACTGTCTATATAAGCTATATTATACAGACCCAGTGTTGCTAATTACTAGCGCCTTTAATTATGAAGCGGCACGTCAATGTAAATTATAATTAGTTTTAATTAGATAATGGACAAAGTTACATAAAGTTTTTAATTATGAAGGCAAATAAATATAATTTGGAGATGGTGAGAAACTCATTTCCGACCAGTATTATCTTTTATAAACGATAAAAGAATATCGTTTTACGGCAAGTTCTGTCTCATCATATTTGGTGATGGAAAACATCGTGAAGAAACTTGCATGTCTGAGAGTGCAACTCAAAATATATATGAAGTCCGCCAACACGCACTGGGCCAGCGTGGTTGACTATGGCCTAATCACCCTCGCATTGATTTGAGGCCCGTACCCAACAGTGGGAAAAGGGCTGAACAGTGGGACGTTAGAAGGGCTGGTATTTTTTTTTTGACGACCATTTTTTCCATTAATAAATAATTTGCAAATACAGGTCTTTTAAGGTGATATAATAACAATATGTGTACTTATATCGTATTTTAAAATATGGCATGCAAATTTGAATAAGATTAAAAGTAAATTAAAATGTTACAAGTAAGAGTATTCATCTAACTCTAACTAACCTCATAAAAATGAAGCCATCATAGTTTATTATTTACTATTAGTTATCTAAATAAGCATCAAGCAATAGTAAGAAGTAAGAATAATATTATATGTATATGAATGTTCCGTCGATCTTTTCATGAATTATTACACGATATTTTGTTCAGTATTTTATAATTAACTTTAGCATGAAATCATAATATTAATCTATTTCATCGTTTTTTAAATAAGAAAAAATATTATGAAAAAATTATAAAAACATAATTATGAATTTGGGTCTAAAGCTGCAATGTAAGCTAAAATTCGATACGCTTGAGCGTGCTCATCGCTCGCACGCGTCGGGTATCGGGCGAAGCGCCGTGTTGTGATCGCGTTGTTTACAATACATTGCACGCTCAAAAATTACAATATTTTTTACCCATCAATTTCGACATAAATGATTTCAATAATTTTACTATAGGCATTAAATGTAAACCTTACTCAACGTTTTCGTTACCATACCCCTAACACCCTGTATAGATAAAAATACTGATGGCATGATATGATACGAGTATACTACAACCCTCACTACCACGCGAGCTAAAACAGTTTTTAGTTACCGTTATGGCCTACGGAATTTGTATTTGATCCCCCTTACACTCTCGTAAGCAAAACAATCGAATATTTTCCTCCCGTTTCCTCCTGCAAAACAAATATTGGGTGGTAAAATCCCAAGTTTACCTAAGGTTTTGAGTGTATTACATTCGTATCAAAAGTTTTATCCGAGGGAACTTGATATTGGGGTTTACGACGGAGTATGTTATTCTAATGGGATGTTTTTCGCGAATTCGCTCCAATCATTATGAAGCCACGAGTACATTCTATCCCTGAACTCAGAGAAAACAAATGTTTGGGTCATGACTCGCGAGTTCATCGTTCAGTCAATCATTGAGTTAAGATCATATCATTTATGTGAATTAAAAATAGACTTTCCTACTTATAGATAAGATATAATGAATAAATAAAGTAACATGTTCTCAATCATAACGAACATTGTCTTTAGTGTGTAAGTCAAAGAATATCAATGAATACGAAGTGAATAACAACTTACATGACTGTGGGTGATGTGTATTTAAGGTGTATGAGTGTGATGTGTGATGTGTGTGTGTGTGTGTGTGTGTGTGTGTGTGTTTGTGTGTGTGTGTGTGTGGAGGGAGAGAAGTGTGCTGGAGTCAAGTTTGTAGCATACTTGTATTATTATTAATTTACTATAGTGACGAGACACGCTGTCTGTTGTCTATGGTTTAACTAAGTAATCAATATTTTAAAAACTATATATATAGTTACTGCATATATTACTAGATTTCTAGTGAAAATCAGACTCAGTCTGCCGACCTTTCATACTTCATTAAATAATCCAGATATTTTAGTTGAATTAATTACGACTCTAGGTAGAGAACTAAATTAGTTCGCGCCATTTGATAAACAAGCTTTCATTAAAACATTGTAAAGTGCGTTAATGGTAAATCAGAACTAACTTTGAAGATGTTAATGTATAAGTTTTAAAGTTAAAAGTTGAATGTTTGAGATAAATTTGTTAAATGACTAGATTAGCTGTTCTCGTTAAATAACAGTCCGAGTAGGTAGGTATCGGAAAATAAAGAAATAATATCCGTTACTTGTGTTTTTTATATATTGGAAATATTTATAAATGTGTCAAATTATAACACAATACCTACTTTTAAAAGTCAGTGATATGACTAAAGACTGCCGGAAGAACAGACATGACAAAATTATGAGGGTTCCTAGTTTGACTACGGAACCCTAGTGGACAATAAAATAACGTAAATTTTGTTTGTAGATTAATTTACTTTATTCTTAATTTATTCCAGCGTCGCCGCGAATACCCAGTTGTTTTATGGCCGACAGACAAATATTAGGTTACTTTAAAAAAATGTGGACTTATTTACTAGCCAATTCGTCTGAAAACAATATGGCTACCATAATATTGAAATACTGGTTTTGTTTTCTGAAAATGTATTATTTTAATTCATGTTAAAAACACTGTAATAAGATACAAGGTTATGGGGCTATAAAATGAAATCATATAGATAATATTTACACAGCGTGTTTCAGAAAGGGTATATTACCCTTTGTACCTGCGCATTAGTGCTCAATTCATTTCAGTGTCAATAAAAAAACAATTGTCGTAATAAATCGCAATTGTCCTCTGTTGGAAACAAAATTTATTTTTTTAGGTGACAAATCGAAATTCTTGCTTCACATAATGATTATAATACGAGTATATGCGCTAAGTAGCGCATATTCAAATGTTAGTTTACCCTTTCTGAATCACACTCAATAGTAGTCCCGCATTGAATCTTGAATGCGGGCGGCGCTGCCGTTCCATGTAAATGTCGGTAAATAGGAAAATCGAGCTTAGTCCGGAAGGCGGATTCTAATACCGACATTGGTAGAAATGCTTTTTCTACTGTCGCTACACTTTTGACAGAGTGGTCGTCGGGATTGGTTGCATACTTAACAATTTAAGCTTGACCCTCTCCCACTCCCGCGTCGCCTTTCTGGCGCATTGATGTAAAGGATGGACTAAAGAGAGACTAAGACTAACTATAGCGGACTTAATTTGGTCAGTTCATCTCACAGTTCATGTAACACACACACACCCGCACATATTTTGGTCAGTTTGATGATCTTCCGCGCGCTCTTGTGCATTCGACTATTCCCTGCACAACACGGCACTCTATATCTAAAACTCTATGATATATCAATGACAATATTAATATATAACCGTGTGTTTAAAAATGTAATGAGTAGGAACTTCAGATTCTGAGTCGCTTAAACAAATCTGAGTGTTTAATACTTCATACAAATATAATTTTATACCATCTAAAAGCTTGTTGACATGCGCTATTAAAATTATTCAAATATCAAAACTGAAAATTACACCGGCACTTAAAACAAGCTTAACTTTTAGTTAACTAAAGAATTACGGCGTAAATAATATATCGCTATGTTTTAACTAATAAATACAGCATGGTTCAGAAAAGGATTGTGAACATGCTATTCTTTGAACCTGCGTTTTTAGTGCGTTTTATGTTTATTGTGTGAAGTCAGAATTTTGATATGTCAATAAAAAATACGCCCTATAAATCACAATTATCGTTTTGTTAGGAACAAAATCGTTCTCTAAAAGTCGACATAATAAATTTTAATTAATTCGGACTGCACATATCCGCTAAAGAAGCGCTAGTTCAAAAGAACAGTACACCATATTCTAATACCGCTGCATAAAAGCTATTCTAAGAGGGACACTTACCTAGAATTTTCAAGATGTACTTACGGGAGCTACAGCGGAGATTTTTCACAAATTAATTTAGGTCAAGCTCTTATTTTATTATTATGATCTCCCATCGTATAGCGGTAGCCTCATTAACTGTGCGGCGGTCGGTGGTAATGATACAGTACATGTTTACAGAGTAGGGGCTTAAACTAATATGCTTTAGAACCCTACCAAGAGTACATGGTGCACTTTGGGTTGTGTAAACCTTTTGTGAAGAAGACGGGACTTATAATTATTACGATAATAACGCCAGGAAAGAGGCATATTGTCGTATAGTCGCATAGTCGAGTCATATTGAAATAAAACGATTTTTAAGGATTCTATCGCGTTTATTTTTTGTTTTTACGTTCCTGACCTGATTATTTAGATCGATAATTCTGTCAAAAGCATTGCTCACTACTGAATTTCAGATTATTTTGAAGATATTTCGGCTTGATTCTTAACAGCCCATACATCAAGTAATAAAGATGTCAAAGTGTACGTGTCTTGACTAACGTTCATACTTTATTTCTTTTACGTTTCGAACAGCAACGCAATGAATCCAAGAAAAGTCTAAAATACTCTCTACTCCAAACTCAGGCTTGTGATTGATGGGATATTAACTATTGTGTGTTCATAAACGTGCACGAGTGAAGGATATTGAAATAAAATAGTATAACTTGACTTTTCAAGTTCTCCAAAGATATCCGGTAAATTTTAAGTAAAGTATCCAAAGATTTACTGATTGATATATTATGATTTACTGCGTAGGGCGTTCATCAAAATTATCACCAGGGTTAAACATAATTCAATACCAATTATCTAGAGTTACTCGACACTGACAAAAATTGCACTATTTTGTAGCTGACTGGCAACTTACAAAAAAAAGAAGAAGAATGATAAAACAGTAAGGTCGAGTAATTCAGAAGAAAAATAAAAACGGAAAATATGTTAAGTGCTTCCATAGGTCTGTAATTTGTGTGCACTTATTTCAACGATCACCAAACAATGGAGAAAGAGTAATTATCACTTTGTAAAGTCAAATATAAACTTTAATGAATACACATCCCACATTACCCCATGTGGGCGGTCCGGCAATGAATCAAAATTTCCGGAGTTTCACTTTCATTACAGCGGAGCGTCGGAATTGAGGACGCGTTCGGAATAAATGCGAAATTTATTCAAGGGGCGAGCAAGTTGTGCAACAAAGTTTCGCAATTCATCGCCAGGGTGCGCGCATGAGAGGTGAATGTCGTATAACAGTAGTGAGCGATGAGAAATTATATTTTGACAAGTACCTATTCATTAAGTTCCTATATGTATAAACGAGCTAGCTCGCAGAACCGATGGCCGTTGGGGCAGAAAGGTTCTTGAATGGCGACCACGAATCGGAAGACGATGTGTATAGGACGGCCCCCCACAAGGTGGACTGATGACATCACACGCGTCGCAGGAAGCCGGTGGATGCGAGTGGCGGAGGACCGTGATGTGTGGAAGTCGTTGGGGGAGGCCTATGTCCAGCAGTGGACGTCTATCGGCTAATGGATAGATAGATAGATGTATAAGCAATGAATGACAATCGTCTTCCATTTTCTTTTTTTTATGTTGGCAATCTGCAAATGCAAATGGCGACAAAATAGAGGCATTTTTGCATGTGTCGAGTGTATAGCTCGATAAAAAAATATCAGTACCTCTGATGATTATGAAATCAGTCCCGTACCCCTATCAGTATTGCTGTGGATACTTTACTGAAAAGTTATCGGACATTTTGGGTGATATTGAAAAGTCAAGTAATATATACTATTTCATTTAATTTCCTTCGCTCGTACACGTTTATGAACGCATAATGATTAATATCCCATTAATGTCATTTTAAAACTTTACATAGAAAATGTGTAGTAGACTACAATGCAGTCGGCGTGTTCGTCTGGCTATTTTTTTTTAATAGTTACCACACTTTTACAAATATTGGAACCTATATTTTTTTAAATGTATGTTTACAATATTAATATAAAATGTTCCATAAATAGGCGCATAGTTTTTTATAAATGGTCGTAAGGCGTTTACTGTTACGGTTTTTTTTATGTGCAACCGACAAATGTCTAGCGGCCGGTGAGCTTTCCCTCCGGCCATTAACCAAGTTTATGTCCCGACAGTCCAAGTGAATACCGACAAATTTATATTTACCGCTAAAGCAATGAGAGCTGCGCACGTTTTGTAATCAACTCTGTTCCTTTTGCTGATCACATCAAGAATCAAAATAGATTTTTATGTGAAATAGTTTTAACCGTGTTTCATTGTATCGTTTGTCGGTGTAGCGTCACGTATATGGTCGTTTTGTGTTTGTTTATTGTTACGTCGACAAATAGTTGTAACAGCTTTTTTGTTTATTAGTCATAATTTAGCTAATCTTTTTAATAATAAAACTTTCTTATTGCTTGCCGGTTGATTAGCAACCTTCATCCTTCATTTTCTACCAGCATTTTAATTACTTGATTAGTTTATTCATTCGTTTAATGTGCTCATCTGATTGTCTCTATACAACACATTTAGTCACTCACTAAATTAATATGTTATGATCAGTTGCAGACCGAAAAATATTAACAGTTAGTCTAGTAAATAAAAATAAAATTAAAGATTTACCAAGCAGTTTCATGAAGATGAATGTTTTAAAAGTTTATTTCAAACACAAGTCGTCGTAGACAGTGAAACAATTCAAAGCCAACAAATTTAAGAACAATATCTACCTACCTACGCTCAGAAAAGAGATGTTATTTCACGAAGGAAATTATGATGGTACAATGGCAACTCCCACGATATAAGCTGCTTGTTTTCTACACTCCGCCATATTAGCACGGAATTACAGCAATTAATTACATTAACACTGTACGCGGCGTTCTTAATAAACGCGTGTAAACGAATTTTCGTAATTAAAATAGCCCTAATTGAGTTTAATTATTTTTCGCCGTAATCTATGGTTTCCTTTATGGAGATATTAAATTGTGAAATAATTAAGTAATTAAGTAAATATAATTTGCCAGAATGCTGGGCACCGACATTGTAATTATTTTTTTTCATTATGTGTTCGCTGGTATAACACCATTGAAGAATGTATTTAAATAAGGACATTTTATTTTTTAAAGACCATAATTTATATTGATTTCTAATAATCACGCGAATAGTACACATTGCAACTACTGCACATTAATATATGCGTACCATTGCAAGACCTCAAGATACCGTGAACACTTTCTGCATAGATCGGACCGCAAACAACTATTAAATATATAAAGTATCCCAGTTCAAACTACGACACTAGGACGTCTAACACCGCAGTCCTCCCGTAACCATGTTTGCTGTTAAGCAGCCGAAACGTCGGGAACGTAAAAACATAAAGTAAAATCCGTTAAAAGTAGTTTTATTTCTAACCATAATTTATATTCGACAGCGATCAAAAATAACATCTATACATATAAATAAAATTGGAGTGTCTGTTTGTAATATTAAAATAACCGCTTTTTACTAAGTGCATTTGGATGTATACACGTTACCTATACCGAAACAACATTTTTTACAATTTTTGTCTGTCTGTCTGTCCGTCTGTCTGTCTGTCTGTCTGTCTGTCTGTTTGTTCCGGGTAATCTCTGAAATGGCTGGACCGATTTTGACGGGAATTTCACTGGCAGATAGCTGATGTAACAAGGAGTAACATAGGCTACTTTTATTTTAGAAAAAAAAAATGGATCTCTCGAAAAAAAATTAAAACCAATGTTGCAGCGCTGCGCCTGATTAAAGTTTGATAGCAACAATCTGCAATGCGTCCCGCGGGATCAGAACGCGAGCAGGCTGTTGCCAAAGGCTGTCTTTGTTAAATACCACGCGGACGAAGTCGCGGGCAACAGCTAGTACTTAATAAAATGTTCCTACTCTATAAAATAAATCAAGCATCGAGTAGATCCTAGCGACCATTAATAAATCAAACTTTAAGATAACATCGTACGAACAAAGCATTTTATCAACAGCGTTTAATGAACAGTGAATTCCACAACAAAATTGTCGGCGCAGTGTTGTTGAGTAAGTTATGACGTCATAAATTAGTCGGTTGTCAGCATCGCTGGGCCGTGACGACAGCGTTATCCGACCGAGTCGGCACGATGCGCCAATTGTGGTGACTGCAACTGGGCCCTGGAGGTGGAAGGTGACAAGAGATAGAAGCTCGGCTTACTTGATATATTATTATTGTTGCGACGTAATGATGTGTAGCTCGACTATGACAATATTAGGAGTAATGCTTAGTCTAATGATACATATCCAATATCCATTGGCTGATTTTAGGTCTAGATGAGGGCAATAAATGTATATTTTTTTATTTCCATCAAGAATTAAGTCAACAATTGTGGTCATGATACGCCTTGTATAGATTTAAGAAAAAAAAATAGTTTTCTAATTGAGCACTCCGAACTATATATAATATTTAAATGCAAACAAGGTCAGAAAAACAAACTATCTATCTATGCTAGTTGAAAAGGATAAATGTTCATTATTATAATGAAATTAATTAATTGCTAAGTAATTTGATGGCCACGAATGATGGAAATAAACGTGTATCCCGTAATTTCTGTCTACAAAGCCCATTATCCTGTGAACCAACGTAGCACTTACCTGGAGTTTATGATAAATTCCTGGACCCTCTCCTCAACGAATACTCTCCGTTACATCGCAATCACCGGCCCAGTGATCTGTAATAAACCCTTGCGAGTCACTACCTCCGGGGATCCTTGCCTTTGTGGACATGGCTCTAGTAAAAGCTGGACCTGTCATGATATATAAAAACACACAACAAATGATAAAATCCGCAAAATGAATTTTATTTCAACGTATAAAACTAATTTTGCCGATTTTATCGCGTCCATTTTGGGATCCAGTAATTAATATTATTAAATCAAGCGTACCATTGCAAGACCTCAAGATAAAGCACATTCTGGGTGGATCAGGCCGCAAGCAACAACTAAATATGAGGGTACCCCAGTTCAAACTATAACACTAGGACGTCAACCACCTTAGTCCTCCCGTGACCATGGTTGCAGTAACGCCGCCGAAACGTCGCGTCGGGAGCGTAAAAACATAAAATAAACGCGATAAAATCCGCAAAATTAGTTTTATTTCAATGTATAATATTCGCGTAAATATAGGAAAGCAATAAAGAAACACACGCTAATGACGTCACGTTAGAAATGAAAGAGAATATTCTATGATAAGGGAATCCAATAAAAAAAACACTCGCTCGCTCGCTTTTCTTACTCATAGTACTTAGATCAGAGGTTAATTACGCACGGTACTATCAATACTCTTCACATAATAACTATTTATTGTGCCGTATAATCGCCTTTGAGTATCATAATAATAAACGCTAAATTCCCATAAAGCTTTATGTTTTAGCGCTATCGTTAACGCGTCCAGGGTTTACGGCTCGTTGGCGAGCACCCATTTCCACGTGATTGCATACTGCAACCCCGTTCAGTCTAAGTGCATTCCTAAGACAGGTGCATTAGACTTAGTCGGTTGTAATTGTTGTGTTTGTTGAGTTTATTTGACAGTTAATTCACCGATACATATTTACCTCCGAATTTATAGACGTTATATCACTTTATCAAACGTCATATAGTATGCGCAAAGCAAAACTCTCATGCGCAGTGCTATATGATGTTTAACAAAGCTATAAAACCTCTATCAATTTGGAAGTTAAAGTCGAATCGGTCCGTTGCGTATCAAAGAGTTACTCCAAAAATAGAGTTTTTTTATTATTATTTAGCTTTGCTTTGTAGTAGGTATTACCTATATGGAGCAATAATACTATATGTGGAGATAGTAAATAAATGGATATGAACTAGTCAAGACGTGTTTGTATTTGACGCCCTGATAGGGGCAACATTACATAATAATAGTTGCCCTGCCCGAATTTTAGTCAGGGCGGCTAATCTCAACGGAGACTGGCCTTCTGCGCGGGTGATATTATAGTGCTCATGTGTGTGCGCAAGCACGCGAGCACTATCTCTCCAGTCACTCTCACAGTAAGATGGGACGGCAATCTGACACGACCAGAGAGAGATCAGGCGCAGGACCGACGGAACAAGTGTGTGCGCAAACGCAGGTGCACTATCTCCCTCCCCTCACTCTCACAGTCCGAATGGGCGGCAATCCGACACGACCAAAGAGAGTTCAGGCGCAGGACCGACGGCATTACGTGCTCTCCAAGGCACGAAATCCAGAAATCTCGGAGGTGAGATGGCTATGATTATTTTTTACCACTTTAAATACAATGCCATTCCAAATGGAAAAAAACTTATTATCAAATTTGGGTACAGTTTTGATTTATTTCGTCATTGTATAGATTGTGAAGGGCTGTAATCAGTATGTATGTTATATATTCAATACGAAAAATGTACATAAAATTATTATTGCAAATACGATATTTACCCAAATAATTATTTAATTTATTAAATGGATAGCGACCGACAAGAGATCGATTCTACTTATTACTAATCTACTACAATATACTATTTTGTAAACTTGGAGTCCAATTATGACTACAATAAAAGTATTTTTCTTCCTATTGCCAACGCAAAAAATATTAAAAAAGAAATACTCTGCCCATTTCCACGAGTACACAAAGATGTCTCGTACAGAGTGCGACTATAAATTCCTAGATATGGCCGGAAACTTTTCGCATGGCGAAAATTGTGAACGGTACGTCGAACAATATGCGTTGTATTTTAGTGCGAGCCCACAATGGCGGCCGGTTGCGAGTATCAGAAGCGACGGCTAGGCACATGTACGGACACACGGGTCGCGAGAGTGGCCAGCGAAGCGTAGCTGGGACACACAGACGAAAATAATCGACAATACGAAAACTGACGTGACGAGAACGGATAAGTCGAACAGACAACGTTATTAAATTCGAATAACATTTTTTTTTAAAAGATAAGTACATATACTGTAGGTAGGCTGGATAAGTACTTATTGATTTCTTATATTGACGCAAATGCTACACATTGAAACAAAACTTTTTTTTTTTTCAGATTTTATGGCATTTATTTTATGTTTTTACGTTCCCGACGTTGCGGCTGCTTTACAGCAACCATGGTCACGGGACGACCAGGTATTTACCCAGTTTTAAATAACTTATGTTATATGATATTAAATATATTGGATGAACCTTCGTGCAAATTCTCAAGACCAAGACAAAATGGTTAGGTACACTTTACTCTCAGGCTAAGAAAACAAATCAAACGTCGCTAACAAAAAACGTTTGCCTTCAAAATTTTGTAAGCATCGTTTTGATAATTTAATTTAGTTATAATAGCACGAAATATAATTCAACTTGGAAGAATACCTAACAAATCCTTCGAACTAATTGCAAATTAAGTGGAGTTTCTTCTTCTTTTTTTAAGATGACAATCGGCTACAAAATAGTGGCATTTGTGCCAGTGTCAAGTAAAATATTTCCTCGTTATTTCAAACAATATAAGTACCCCTGATGATAATAATGATGTTGATGACGATGATGATGATGATGAAATAAATATCTATCAATGAAGCTGTGGATACTTTACAACTAGGTAACAACAAATTAAAAAAATATTATGCCAGTGCCTAACTGAACATATTTTATGTCAAGCTTAAATTTATTGTGCGTGTGTATAACACACTTTATCCAATTTGCAACTGCAATAATTATCATTATACATAGTCCAATTAATCACGCTAGCTAAACATGATGGTCACCTAATTCTCTTCTATCATATTGAGCTCTATAACTATGGAAATAAACATTATATTAACCATTACGAAATATTATAGCTTTCACTGTAATACTCTGGGAATAAGAATCTTGGACACGGGAATCACTACACCCATCCAAAAAGCCTGAGTTAAAAAATAATAATCATATATTTATATTGAAGAGACCTAAGTGCTTCCAAATTGTACCTAGGTACTATTTTTTTAACATTATTATATATACAAATAGGCAGTCTCCTATATTATTCATATTAAATTAAAACTAAAACAGTGAGATATATCCTTTCGACCTAGTTTTATAGGATTGTCTCACCGCACTTACCCAAACAATCGTAAAAAGTGGAATAACGGAACAAAATTTAAAAACGTCAAGTAAGTTGATAAGCCCTTGTTAACACTTGAAGCCCAGCTTGGTGCTGATTTAACTTAATTAGCTTACCTCACGAATTTATGTGAATCTTCTATACATATACATATAAATAAAATTGGAATGTCTATTTGTAATATTAAAATAACCGCTTTTTACTAAGTGCATTTGGATGTATACACGTTACCTATACCGAAACAACATTTTTTACAATTTTTGTCTGTCTGTCTGTCCGTCTGTCTGTCTGTCTGTCTGTTTGTTCCGGCTAATCTCTGAAATGGCCGGACCGATTTTGACGGGACTTTCACTGGTAGATAGCTGATGTAACAAGGTGTAACTTAGACTACATTTATTTTAGAAAAATAATAGGATCTCACGAAAAAAAATTAAAACCAATGTTGCAGCGGAGCGCCTGATTAAGTTTGATAGCAACAACCTGCACTGCGTCCCGTGGGCTAAGAATGGGCGAGCAGGCTGTTGTCAACGGTTGTCTTTGTTAAAATGGAGACTTAGTTCGGTAACATTTAGCTTCATCACATTGTTATATAAAATAAATTAAATTTGAAAAAAATATAATCAATTACCGAAGTGGAAATGTGAAAATTTATTACTAATAATCGAACTGGCACATCACTATTTGACTGATACTACGTGAATTGCGGCCGTGATAGTATGAATATTCAATCCTTCAATCCTTAGATCTAAGAGCTTTTCTCTAAGTTACCAAAAATGTTGTAAGAAAACATTGGTTTCATTAAAATTACGCGGTAGATATGTACTCCCAATTAAAAATGCAACGTACACTAATTAAGTTTTTCCCATATATTCATAGAAACTTCTTGAATTCATTTCTCATTTATTCTCTCCGCGTCTGAACAGCGTACATTTCTAACATTTTATATTAAAAAAAAACATAAATACGTAGAGTTGCTATTGTATAAATAAAATTAGACCGGTGTTCGGTAGAATTGTACAACGAATTAGTATTCAGGCGGTTTTTAGTTAGGAATGGAATTGATTGGAGTGTTGCGAAGTGTGGAATTAGATTAGTAAGCTTACAATAATAACGCTTAAGTAAATTTATACGAAAATTGAATTAGTGGTGATTATATTTCGTAACTTTATTTAATACTAGCTGCGCCCTGCGGTATTTGCTTCGATCCTTTGCGCTATGAAAAATTGAAACAAATCCTTCCCACGGGAACCATATATTTTACTGGGATAAAAAGCCTATGTGCTATGTAATCTATCTCTGTGCCAAATTTCATCCAGATCCGTCCAGCCGTTCTGGCGTGATTGAGTAACAAACATCCATCCATCCATCCAAACTTTCACATTTATAATATTAATATAGAAGTATAGATTTCTTAGATATTTAATTCATAATTTTAGTTCACACCTAAACATACGTAAGCTTTATGAGTGAAATTCTAAAATAATTAAGTACACACTTATGCTCCGTTTCTAGACAGGAAAATGTTTGTTTGGAACTGGTACTGGATCTTAGTAGCCGTGGCATTAGAGATAAATATTGCCACGCTAATATGACCTTAAGGAATCCGGGCAATAATGTTTCTAATAGCAGCAATACATTCTTTAGAACAGTACCTTATTTTGTAAATAGAAAGTACGAATTTTCCACAACAATTAAGTACACACACAATTCAACAGCATTAGAGTTCGGTGTTCATCTCTATGTTTATGTTAATCCGGCTGGCAGCCGGTCTATTTGCATAATCGCCAGCTAATCACCCGGGTATATCCGGAGAATTCACCTTTGCCCCGGTACAGACCGGTATAAACCGGCTGCTGTAAACAGAGCAATGACCCTCCATGTATTTGGGTTTAATATTTGTGTACATTACATTAACTAATTGCTATTAGAGTATGTAGTAATTGTTCTTATTATTGTTTCAGGTACGTACCGACATAATAGAAGCCTCGTAGCAGTACTAATGGTAGATAATTTTACAATTATGTTATGGCATAAACGCGAGGTGTTAAAACACTAAAACTGAACGTTTTGTAAATCATGAAGACATTTTTTGTAATACCGTAGAAATTAAGCTAGCTTACAGCTTAGTGTAGTTCTCACAGTTCTTGTCCTAACTCCCAAATTAATATAAAACATGCGCCAAATTGACTGAAACATGAATATCATTATCACAGGAGACCGTGCGTGGACTATAGGCATGATGATATATTATTATTTCTCTAACCACACATGAAATCATATCTGTGTCGGTGTATTTTTTTTTCCTAATCGCGCTTCGTTTATTTCCGCTCATTCACCTTTTATTATGATCTACTGCAAATAGTGTTTTTACGACGCAATCCATTTTAAATGGATTTGTTTTATGCGCCATAAAATTGTAACTGCTTTGCATTATATTTGCTATCATTATGAGTGCATTTTACGCACAATTAGATATTACCAGATAAATCACACGCGTTGCAGGAGGCCGGTGGATGCGAGTGGCGGAGGACCGGGATGTGTGGAAGTCATTGGGGGAGGCCTATGTCCAGCAGTGGACGTCTTTCGGCTGATAGATAGATAGAAATTATGTCTTAACAATTATAGCTGTAGGGTAAGCAGGAACTCCTAATGTAATTGTTACGTCATAGAGATAACATGCTGTCCCTGTCAAACTTATTTATGACGTCTGTAGTGTGATGTGATGGAAGACGTAACGTTACCAAAACGGTACGTAAAGTAAAGTGTGGAACCGCGAATTGTTTAGTACGATGTTTGAAATCGTCGGTTTATACCGTCGATTATACGACTTATACCTAGCTACGACATATGGTGCCGAGACGTGGTCGCTGACTATGGGCCGCATAAGAAGGCTCAAGGTCGCTCAACGCGCAATGGAGAGAGCTATGCTCGGGGTTTCGCTACGCGATAGAATCAGAAATGAAGAGATCCGTAGACGAACTGGAGTAACCGACATAGCTCAAAGAATTGCCAAGTTGAAGTGGCAGTGGGCAGGGCACATAGCTCGCAGAACCGATGGCCGTTGGGGCAGAAAGGTTCTAGAATGGCGACCACGAATCGGAAGACGGAGTGTAGGACGGCCCCCCACAAGGTGGACTGATGACATCACACGCGTCGCAGGAAGCCGGTGGATGCGAGTGGCGGAGGACCGTAATGTGTGGAAGTCGTTGGGGGAGGCCTATGTCCAGCAGTTGACGTCTATCGGCTGATTGATTGATTGACCTAGCTACAAGAAAACATGTTCCCCTAGCTGAATATAGATGGCGCTAAATACAACACATTGTCTGAAACACACTATCAAAGTTTATCGGTAACTTGACATTTACTCGAAAGATTTATTATACTATTCCGCCAATCACTAATCTTGCAGCGATACCACAGAATTATGAAAGAACCACTTCCTTGAGTGACATATGACTTGACTGCGTAGAGTAGGTACCACCCTAGTAGAGTTTAGTACTTATCACACCCAGGCCAAATAATTAATATAAGCTTAATTCAAATCAAGTAGCGTATTGTAATCACATTACTTTTGATGTAAAATCCCAAAACTCCGCTGTAACAGCAGCCATCTTGAATAATCTTAATTTGTAATAGGTAAGTATGCTTATTAAAGTTGCCTGCGCTACGTTTGCGAAATCACAATTAATTGGTCAATTAAAAACTTAAACAGCCTTAAATTAAAGTTTATTTTTGATGATACGTGTAAAAGTTTATTATTACTTTATAATGAAATCGCTTTCTCCGCTTCGTACTAAATTGACACACACTCCACAAACAAATTCTTAACACCGCTTAATTTTCAAATGACATTGAAAAAAAAATATGAACTGAACAATTATATTCGAGTTTTTGTTAACTTTTTTTTGGTGAAAACAGCCGAATACTTCTTGTTTAACCAATAATTATTATACCTAACATCGTGTAAAGTTATAATCTATACTATTATTATAAATGTGAAAGTTTGGATGGATGGATAGATGGATGGATAGATGGATGGATGGATGGATGTTTGTTACTCTTTCACGCCAGAACGGCTGTACGGATCTGGATGAAATTTGGCACAGAGATAGATTATAGTCTGGAATAGCACATAGGCTACTTTTTATCCCGGTAAAATGTATGGTTCCCGTGGGATAGATTTGTTGAAATTTTTCATAGACTACCAATAAATATATTTTCTCATACATTCGATTCTGAGGCGGTACGAAGTTCGCCGGGACAGCTACTATAGTATAAATCATTGATGTCAATATGTAATCAATAGACAATAAAACTCGAGCAGAGATTGAAGCATGTGCCGGTGAAGCGTTAATTAACCGCTCGTAACGAGATCTTTCCGAACAATGGACCCTATGGTTGTGTGCTATAGGGTGACCAGTATACACCAGCTTCCATGGATTCTCCTGAATTTAATATCGTTACGTATCGTTACGTTACGTATCGTACGTTAAAAACTGATGCGTAGGACCCTGGGCAAAGCACGAGTGGAACAAACGGATTAAAATGTCGGTACATATAAAAAAAATATACAAATGTTATTAAAGTAATTTGTAAATAAGGAACCATGTAGCCATTAATTTTTAATGATATACTTAGAGTTAGTGCTTTTTTGTGACCAGCCGCTAAAGTCTGCCTAGCCCTTCCTACATTGTTCTCACACACCCATAACAATGTACTTCTCAAAAATGGAACGGATTCTTTTAAAAAGAGCAACCAAGAACTTCTTGCCCGTTCTTCTCCATAGCATAGCATTCCGAACGGGTGGTAAAGTTGTAGCTTAGCATTTTGTAACATAACTATTTTGACGATTCATAAGTACTGTACTTAATGGTTTACATGAGTAAAAAATGTTTATTTCAATCAATTATATACAATAGTTATTTACATGGAGAAACAAAAAACTAAAAAATACTTATTAATAGGACATTGAAAAATAAAATTATATACACAAAAATGCCTCCACACCGTCGTCGATGCCAAAAGTGCCCAGCAGGCTGGCCGCGTTTCCGCGCTGAATAGCGAGACTCACTCTCTGCGCGAAATAGAGGCCAGCGAGCCGGTCACGGGTAACGGTGAAAAAAAAAATTCTGATTCCTACATGAATATTTCACACAAACATATGTCCCAAGTATTCTCGCACGAATCCTGGCAACATCAGTCGGCGATTCCGCCATTAATTATCACTGTTTGTGTGCCAAACAAACACAAAAGGTGCGTTTGTTTAGGCTCCGACTCAACGATATTTCAATTATGAATTTTATATCGCTGACCATTCAATAATAAGCTTCGTATTTGTCAGTAATCAATCATTTGTTCCATTGGGCTTCCATTGGGGTTAAATAAGCATTTGCAATTGATATTGACGGTTTGATTAGCTCAGTTGGTAGTGACCCTGCCTTCTGCGCCGAGGGTCTCAGATTCGAATCCTGGTACGGACAAACTTTTTGTGATGAGCACGAAAATTGTACCCGAGTCATGGATGTTTAGTATCTATGTAAGTATTATATGCTGAGTTCGCCCGCAGTCCATTGTACGGTACCCATAATACAAACGTTGCTGGGTCTGCATAGTTGGTATGTCTTTCAGACTGTATTATTATTATTAAATAAACCTTTAGTACAATCGCAGTCATCAAGAATAGGCTGAATTTTCTTCTTTTTTTTTTTATTCATACGTAATATAAACAAGCTCTATAAAGCGATAGAGCGTAGCTAATAGGTAATAAATTC
Organism: Pheosia tremula; assembly: GCA_905333125.1. Lineage (NCBI taxonomy): Eukaryota > Metazoa > Arthropoda > Insecta > Lepidoptera > Notodontidae > Pheosia > Pheosia tremula. The sequence continues at coordinate 6,544,066 of HG995415.1, forward strand.
CAATCATTATCTAGTGCTGAACGCATCGTCGATTCTTCCACTCGACTATCCATAGACATTTACTGCGCAATAGATAATACTCGTATATATAAAAAATAAACGATCTAAAGTTCAGGCTAATTCAATGTAGAGCGTAAGCTGATATGTTACACTGAAAAAAACTAATATGCCGAACTGCTTTGGTTATTCCAAAATAGCTTACATTTTGTTGAAGTTTAATTAAATTTAAAGTTGTATGTGTTACTAGTAACACACAGTTCGCACATCACACAAAGTTTGTCCCTACCAGTATTCGAACCCGGGACCCACAGCGCTGAAGGCAAGGCCACTATCCGCTGAGCTAATCAGATCGTCCAAAGAAAATAAAATAAATTGCCTTTATGTAGTCTACATTCTAAACCTTGAAGGAAAACATCGTGAGGAAACCTGCATGTCTGAGAGAAACTCTCGAAAGATGTGTGAAGACCGCCAACCTGCACTGGGCCAGCGTGGTGAACTACAGCCTAATCCCCCTCGCATTGAGGGAGTCCCGTGCCCAGCAGGATATTAAAAATGGCTGGTATTATTATTATTTATTCCTCATTCTCCGTCAATACAGGTACCGCAATAGAAAAAAACACACATCCCTATATATCAACAGCAACAATCATGAATCTTTTGACAGCTATACGGCTTTAATCATTCCCCCGTCGTAGTGAATGACGCTCGCATGCAATTGAAAAATTGACACCGAGGGACGCGTGTTTGAACCATGAATAGCGAGCACTAGCTGATGACATTTATTAGGCTGAAACGATTTCACTGTGGCGTTTCACTTTGAAATATCACAGTTTTATATGATCAGAATTTTTTTTTTTTAAAAATGGTACCAATCTGTAAGAATCTCCTTTCATTTTCCTTTAAATGACGGAGATCTGAGGTAACAAACATGAAAAAAAATACAACCGAATTGAGAACCTCCTCCTTTTTGAAAACTTATTTTCCTAAAAAAAACAGACACAATAAAAAAATATTTTTTGTATAAAGAGAAAGTATTATTTGTTACAATAGATAAAGTAAGAAAACCCTTGTTATCGGGCAGAGGCGTAAACCGTACAGTTTTACTCTCGTGCCTAAATCCTTTTCATATTTATATCTTAATAACAACGTTCATGCAATAGGGAATCCACAGTAGCAAATGAATGGGAATAATAGTTCAATCTATGATATAAAAATAATTTATAAAACTTTTGAAATAAATGTCTCATTTCAAACACTACTTTTCAAAGTTTATTCCATCAAGTAGGTAGCTAAGCGGTAGCTAAGGCACGGCGAAGTTGATAAAGAATTTATTGCAAGTGCATTCGTATAAAAATGAGCATAAAGATTAAGATCGCATTAACTGAGTTTTACACACAACTAGCTGTCCCGGCGAACTTCGTACTGCCTCAGAATCAAATGTATGAGAAAAAATAATAAACATATTTTTTTTCGTATGATTAAAAAAATACATCATCATAAAAATCGGCCGATCCGTTCTTTATTTATAAATGGTGTAACTAGCACGACTTCGTTTTATATGTATAGATCAATTACGTTTGAGGTTATCTAACACGTGATAGATTAGCGATAAAATCTTCAAAACCATGCAAGCCATCTTATTAAATCAAAAAATACTAATTCAATCTTATATTTGTTCCTCCAAAAATATCTTCATTGGATCAAATAGACCGTGTCAACTCGAAAATATTCTGTCTTTCAACAAAAAGACAAACAAATTGTACATACATCGAGATTAACATATCAAAGGCAACAGTTATCTCGGCTTCAAAGAACGTTGGACGCACTGAAAGGTTTTTTTTACTTTTATTTTCAAATTTAAGGTAAACGAAGCGAGAGAATTGTTGATCGTTCGTGTAGGTCGATTGGGGTGACCGTATTTTCAATCTTTTAAAGGTGAGTAGCGGTGAAGAAACTATTTTTAACCACCAATGACAAAGGGTGTTATAAGTTTGCAGCTTAATTTTTTTTTGTGGCATCGCTCCCGAACGGATGAACCGGCTTCTATGAGGTTGGTTTTTTTAAACGTTTATACGAGTATATATTTGTTAAATATTATAATAAGTAACCTACACCTGCTTATTGTCCTACTGCTACTGCTTGTTACCTACATATTGTCCGACAATTATAGATAATTACTGATTAAGTCCCAAACAATTAAAAGCGGTTTTCGGAATGAACCTTTGAATATTGCAAGAACCACAGTGCAAGCCATCGATTGATGAAACAAATACTCTATTTAATGTATACTTAAGGCACTTTATTGTTTAATCTAATCAATTAAACTGCTCTCCTCCAGTAAGATAACCTACCGGTTGGACCACAAAGTAATCAAACTACTGCCAGCCAAACGCTAACTTAAATGATCAAAACTAATGCAACACAACATGATCTAATATGATCTCTGGGTTATACGTACTCATCACCGTAATTATATACTTGAAACTATATAAAGCAGTGATAGCCAATGGTAGAACGCTTGCCTCGGTAACGAGGATCGCAAGTTCAAACCCGGCTCGCACCTCTGGGATTTCTGGATTTCACGTGCGAATCTCATTTTCAACCACGATTATCACTTGCTAAACGGTGAAGGAAAACATAATGAGGAAATCTGCATGTCTGAGAGAATCTCTCGAACGATGTGTGAAGTCCGCCAACCCAAACTGGGCCAGCGTGGTGGACTATGGCCTAATCCCCCTCGCATTGAGGGGAGGCCCGTCCTCAGCAGTGGGACATTAAAAAAATAGGGCTGGGATTATTATTATTATTTTATATATGATATTAGTTTAATATGACGATCTGATAATGTAATACCGATACACTCGTAGAGACATAAGACATGCCTGTACCCCAAGGGTGTATGCAGAGATCTTTGATTGACACATGCTTTGATCCTTACGTAGAGCTTTAGCTTCATCTATACTCATACATTTTTTTACACATAAACTTGCAGGTACTCCTAGGGGCTTCGTGGGGTCGAGTCACCTTCGTCCGAAGGAGAATTAAATACCCTCGAGATACCCTACACGTGACCCTGGGTGGTGCCAACTAGGTGACAACTCTACTGGTGGTAGGCTTCGTGGTTAGTCGTGGTTAGTCACCACCCACTGAACAAAGCCATGTCGCCAAGCGGCCTAGCCGTGTTCCGGCATGATGTTCGGTGTTGCCATTTATGGATGGCGGGTCAGATCAGCTGCGCTGCATGTGCCTAGTGAATGTAGCGTCTCCTTCTATTGCCGCCTTCCTACCTAGGCAAGTATGCTCCATCGTAGATCTCATCATCACTTACCATCAGGTGAGATCGAGATCAAATACTTGCCTATAATGTAATAAAAAAAAAAAAGGTATACATACATAAAGTTTTATGACTTAAGATCGACGTCTTTAAAGGGGTCTTGAACAAGCCAAGGAAGTGTATCACACAATAGACTAATATCAAATTACTCAAAACTAGGTTACCCCAACACTGGCGAGTTAGACAAACTCAAGTTAACAAACTTGTTTGCGTAACTAATAAAACACGAGCTACCATGTAAGGTGTAAACCGTTAATTAAAGTTAATATTAGACGCCTTTGAGGCGCCCGGAACTGACGCCTGGGGGTGTAGGAAGATAACTTGGTCAGTTTAATATCAGACTCACACAACTTCACGTCCTCTTAATGGCCTCCATACTGCAGACCTGGACACAAAGTCTCCTAACAAAATAGAATTATAATAGATTCATAATCGAACAGCATAGTAACTGTCACTTTTGACAGATATCCCATACAATAACTGTCAAAAGTGACAGTTACTATGCGGTTGCTGTTCGATTATGAATCGATTGTGTTAGCAGACTTGGGGCCCTGAAGTTAGTTTACTAAGCTGGCCTAGTGTGAATTAGTAGACTTCACATGCCAATTTGACATTTCGTAAATTGAATAATAAAAGATCTCATGTTCTTTACCATTCAATCTCTTGCGTGTATTAGCTTACGACGTTGACATTGGCAGAATCGTATTGGGCCTAGACTCAATAGAAAAAGGCCAAAAGATTAAAAAAATATATATCTTATGACGTAGATATTCATCAGAGCTGTTTTAATCACCGAATTGATGATACGATACGACTACGCAACCGAAAGGTTTGTTTGGCTCGACCCCTTGCTTCGTTTACAGAGTACACACGTTGCAATTAATAACCGAATCGGTCGAATAGGACTTGTGCTAGGGTTGTGCATCAGCGCTGGTCTATCATACATGTAGTTTTAGTAACTTCGTCTACGGCCTTGATCATCCACATCCACATCACCACATTAAGTTTATCACCACACCATCACCTTCAAACGCTATAACGTATTGCTAAATATTTCATAACAACTTAATACTCTAGCAATATTTTTGAGAGTATGTGCTGTTATGAAGTTACCGCACTTTTATTACGACTTACGGCTCTATCAGTATATTTTTACCCGACTACGACAAAGCTAAAAGGAAGGGTTATAATTTTTACGTAGCGTTACGGTAATGTTAGCGTCATCCGTCCCGCTCACACTACAGATTGCATTAATAAGAATGACAGTGACAGCATGCTTTCCCATTACGATTACATAAGGAGTTCCTGCTTACTCTAATGTTTAACGACAAATACGAAAATAATACGAAAAAAAATATTTATATAGCCATTTTCATATCATCATGTCACATCTATTATTTTATTTTCAATGTGTATTTAATGACTGTTTATTTCTATTAATTACTTGACATCGACCAAATACCCGCTTAGTTATGGGTGAGGCCATTTTCATATCCATTTTATTTCATCGCATATCATTTCGTAGTGAAAGAAGAAGAAGAAAGGCATATACGGTTTTCAGGTTTACAAATTTATTGAGCAAGTTATATTACTGCTGAGAATGTATGCTGTCTAATTACCTTAAAAACATGGCATACAAAGGCAATTGCAATCTGATAACCCCATTGGCATTGGTGACGTCACAGCTTGTTCATTAAGGCTGCAATGGTCCCCGAGAATAGCGGAGATAGTGCTGTCAACGCTCACCAAGCCCCTATTGTGTGGTCTAGCAATCTAGGTGAGCAGTTTAGAACCATTTCTATTATCGTTTTACATTTATAGCTAGAAACACCAACGTGATTTTCCCGCCATTAGCTGTGTACTGACCGACTGGGCAGCTTTACGAAGCTGCCCTTGATCGGTCAATCAGTACCATGCCTTGCGATGTCATTTGTAATATGCCTTGCTATTAGGCTGTCAGCTTATAAGCCCACGAATATGGATGGACTCCCGGGGGATGGTCAAAGTCTAATTTTCATAATTACAAATTCGCGTCACAGCTAGTAGACAATAAAATGTCTTATATGTATGTACCTAAGTTCGGTATTAAATTATCGATCCCACCAATTCATCGTAAACTTTACGTCACAACGTACCTACGGTACTCATTTTGAGTTCGATGCGAATACGACATCACAATAGAACGTCGTGTTATAAAAGTGATGTATGCCCCTAGCATGAACTTTTTTTTTTTACACATTATAGGCAAGTATTTGATCACGATCTCACCTGATGGTAAGTGACGATGAGTTCTACGATGGAGCATACTTGCCTAGGTAGTAAGGCGGCAGTAGATCGAGACGCTACATTCACAAGGCACATACAGCGCAACTGATCTGACCCGCCATCCATGAATGGCAACCCCGAACATCATGCGGGAATGCTGGGCAAATTAGTATCACAAAACATCACAAATAAAACAGTAAATAGCACAAGACAACACTGAGCGTTGCCATGCCCTATTAAACAACATAACAAAAACAGAAAATTAATCATAGATACAATAAACAATAAAAAGTGCACCAAATAAATAAAACAAAAATTTCAACAACAAATCTGTTATAACAAAAACCAATCTGCTAAATTTTAACAACACTAACAACCTAAAACAAATTAAAACACTAAGTAAAATTAACAAATTTACAAAATAACGTACACAGACACACTTCAATGTCCTAAAAATCATAAAACCATTTAAGTAACTAAATTAAAACAAAACAACAAACACATATAAAAAACGGAATATTCTAAGAATATTACGAGACCTAGACAATAAAATAACATCAAATACATACTAATAAACTTAACAAAACACAATAGACAAACACAAACTGTCGGTCCAACGCGCAATAAAAAGAGGGAAAACAAAACAAATAGTACGAGAGAAAAACTTATAATGATAAACGTAACATACAAAACTAAGAATAAACAAACAAACACAAAACCAAGCCATTCATACAACGTGTTAAATCTAAAACACGAAACAAATAGTGAAAAATTACCTAAATCTAAATTAATAAAAGATCTGTACACAAAAGATACAGAAAAGTGATTATATATAAAAATAAAAATGAAGCCACGAAAACAACTAACATAATAGAAAACAAAGATAGAAATAAGTACAAAAACTTCTAAATAAAAATTAAATAAACTGTTCAAATAAAAAAATTATTCCGCAAACAAAGAAACCATAAGAACTCGACTAACTTACATACAGCAATGAAAAATCAAACCAAGGGCTCTGACCTCTGTCAGAGGAGAAGTGGCAGACCATGTCCCAGGACATGGTCAAATTTAAAAAAAAAAAAAAAAAAAAACATCATGCGGGAACACGGCTAAGCCGCTTGGCGACATGGCTTTGTTCAGTGGGTGGTGACTAGCCACGGCCGAAGCCTACCACCAGTAAAAACTTCTAACGTAGGTAATCGTATCGTCATCGAAAAAGCACGCTGTCATTGTCATACTTCTAAATAACATTTGTGGTACCTACGTAATAGTTTGTGCTTGGCCCCTATACAATATTAAACCGCTTGTAGACAGTACCACTTGTATAAAGTATACTATAGGATGGCATTCCTTAATGTTTTTAAGATTCTTATAACATTCCTGAAAAGACTGCAACAATGATCACGTAATGTAACATTGCTACTGTTGAAACCAAGTAGAAATCGCTGTGCAGATTTCGAACCAAATCGGGACTCGAACAGCCTCTTTTACGACATTTCTTGCGCAAGAAATGAGATAAAAATTACGTCACCATATCGACACGTTCGAAATACAAAAGTGTGGAGGTAATGACGTCATATACTTTTGTGGTAAGTACGCTTCAATACCTACGTAGCGTTTCAGAGTATTCCTTACAAACCTATAGGCATATAAGAGTACGTGTCACATCCCCGAATATAGAGCCGCTTGGCACAAATCTCGCCTTTGTTGCGCTAACAATATTTTTGCAAAACATTGTTTACCTGTTTACTTTTTTATTTTTGCACAATAGCGCCCTAAACACACGGAAAATTATATATAAGACCCCTACGGTTTGGTTTGATTTTAGGTCCTATATTCCAATTAAAACGACATATTTCCCGTAAGAATAATCAGCACGTCAAGTACGAGCTAACCGTATACTTGATGGTCTACCGTATTTTGACATGTTGTATGGAGAATTGAAAAGCGCCTCTAGCGGATGGTATTTAAAACTTTATATTCTTTATAAAAAATGTCTAAATACGGTAGACTATATAGTATACCGGTTAACTTATGAATAATCTCGCACTTGAATTAGATAGCTGATGTAACAAGGAGTTACTCCTTGTTACATCAGCTATCTGCCAGTTTTAGACTAATATTATTTTAGAAAAACTTTTTTGTTAAATACCACGCGGATGAAGTCGCGGGTAATAGAATCAGAATCTGAATCTGAATATTTTTTATTCATGTAAACCATTATTGTACAGTACTTATGAATCGTCAAGTTACATAAACATTATGCTACTGCTTTACCATCCGTTCGGAATGCCGTTCCTATGGAGAAGAACGGGCAAGAAACTCCATGGTTGCTCTGTTTTTTTTTAATTAAAAAATAGCTAGTATATATATAGTCATTATATATAGTAGTATAGTAATTAAAGTAAGTACATTTTATTATCCGTGTCCGAATTCAGGAAAATCGCAAACTAGAAATGAGCTACAATGTTTGAACAAAAATACAGAACACCCCCGCCGGTGCCAACAATTTAACGATTGTGTTTGCTTAAACTTTGAGTCCGAAAACGAATCTAGATTTTCCCTGAACGCAATCTACAAAGCACTTACGACTGGAGGAAATATTACGGCTTGTCAACTCCATTCATAGGACAATCTGAAACTAATAATCTAACTAAAATCCATCAGTATACCAACATAAAACATCATTCAAATGAAGGTGTATAAACATTGATAAAGTAAGTAAAATAATGAATAGGTAAACAAAATGTTCTAAAGGCTGCGCCCACGTTGCTCCCGTACATCTACTAATAAGCTACTTACCATACTTTGATGACGTAATTAGCACAGTTGGTAGTGACCCTGCTTTCTGTGCCGAGGGTCCCGAGTTCGAATCCTGGTAGGTACAATCTTTGTATGATGAGCACGAATGTTTGTACCCGAGTCCATTGTACAGTAGCCATAATACATTGCTTAGTGTCTGACAATATAGTCGGTTTTTGCGTCGAGCAAGATTTATTTTCCTACCATTAACATTTAGAAGAGACTTTTTGGGGGTAGTCGAAGAGAAAGGTTATCAATTTAGTTTTATTTTGTGAAAAAATTGTGTGAAATATAATGTGTAATTTGGGTGGAAGATTAACAATTATGTGTTCATAACAGTGCACGAGAATAGGTAAATAAAACTAAATAGTAAAACACGACTTTTCCAGTTCTCCCAAAGAGTTCGGTAATTTGTCAGTAAAGTATCCACAACCTTAATGATAGGGTTAGGGTAGTTTATTAGGCCTAGTCTACAGATTAGGCCTCCATAGAATCTCCCATATTTGATATGAAAAATAAACATTACACTTGACGTTGGCAAAATACCTACCCAAGAGAGGCAATTTTCTAAAAAAAAACATTTAGAAGTAACAAAAAATCTTTCGAGAAAGTACGAAAATAAATTTTTGAGCCCATAAGCCGACACGACCATAAAGCGAAATCGAACGAGTGATGCAATGACCCAAATAAAACCCATTATACAAAATAAAATCCCGAATGAAAGGCGTCAAGCATCTCAAAGCGTTTGTATCCATCCCATACAATTTGAAGAAACCTTTGAAGGAATTGTCCGGTTTCAAAAAATCCAAATCCTCTTACATTCTAGTGCGATCTTATTCGGACACAGAGAACGAAGGCTTCGGCTAGCCGTTCCCCAACAAATTCCACACGGAAATTGTGTTCTAAATAAAATTTTACAACGAAATTTTATTCCGAATGGAAACTGATCCGCTCGAATGGAACCGGATAAATGCGATGCACGATGAATTTGAAATAAACTGTGAAAAACAAAGAATCCATCCGACTCGCGCACGACAGCATATAAAATACGTTGGGATATTGACGTATATGTGTGCGTATGTCAATACGCACGTCAATTGTTCAAAATTTACAACCCGTATGTCAACACAGGTTGTCAATTTTGTACAATGTAGTTTATGCTCTAGTGCAAAGATGGCGAGCCAATGAAATAGCTCGTATGGTCGTTGATGGCACATAGAAAATGAATTAAGTGTAGATATCTGAGCGAAATATTTATACGTCATACACATTTGAGGTCATAGCAGGCATCCGTCACTCATCCTCATAAATACCTACAGCGCCCTGTACCCCGGCCGTCGGAGCAAATGAAAATAAAGCAGAATTTATTTTGTAATTTGTCGTATGTGGTTACTTTACAGATCTTGATCCTTATTAGCGACGTTATCGGATGGTGCAATAATATAGTACATTGTTTTTTAATCATCAGCTTAAAGCATAGTTGAACCTGGCAAAAAATATTTCGTTCCCATAATAATAATAATACAATTTCTCCTCATTTCCATACACTCATAACACCAAATCACACCATACCATCCACTGAGCGTATGGACCCTCCAAATGAGGCCATTGACAAACGATAGTACCCACTATCCCTGTGACAATATCTTTTTAACATTATAGCCATGCTAAACATCCCGGAGAACCGGGGACTGGCCCGGGATCCGGGAATTAACATAAAATTCCCGTAATGTAACTAATGAAAGGCTTGTCCTTTAGTTATAGTTTAGTTAAAAGTGCGACAAGTATAGGAATGTCATGAAAAGTTCGGAGTAATAATAGTCCTTCTGACCGAATTTCGGTCACAGCGGCTAATCTCAACGGAGAATAGCCATCTGCGCAGGAGAGATTATAGTGTACAAGTATGTGCTCAAGCTCAAGTCACTCTCTCTTCCCTTACTCTTATAGTCCGATGAGCCGGCAATACGACACGACCGGAGAGAGATCAGGCGCAGGACCAACGGACGACGGGCTTTCCGACACACGAGCGAATGATAATCATGATTGAAAATGAGATTCGCACATGAAATCCAGAAATCTCATAGGTGCGAGCCGGGGTTTGAACCTGTGATCCTTTTTACCGAGGCGAGCGTTCTACCAATTTGGCTATCACTACTTACGGAATAATACAAAGTAAGTAAACATTACGACGCGATAAGTACAGTAGCAGTCACTTGCTGTGCTGAGGGTGCCGGATCGAATTCTGATTGATGTAAACTTTATATATACCTAATATATCCATATTAGGTATTATATACCAAGATCACCACAGAACGTAGGCTTGCTGTTCTCTTAAGAAACTATTCAAATAACTTTAAAAGCAATAAGTAAACCTGTAACTGACAATAAATGCCAGAAATCCAAAATATTTCTTGTCCGAGCACTCAAAGTTTCGACGTCATGGCAGATATTAAAATAGTCGTCTACATCTATAAATTTGGGGTTTAGCATCGACGTTTCTGTGCCAACTGCCAGCTTACAGTGTAAGACGTCCAAGTTTTAGTCGCAAAATTTATCGGGTTCTTCACTCGGTGTAACCGATTCCAATGCAATGTTAAATTTATGGCAAACCGCTTGGATTTCGGCTACACTTAACCGCTAACTACACAGATCCCTAATATTAACACGACCACTTTACTTGAGCTCTGATTTCGAACGTTTTCCTTTTGGTCCGGGATTAAAGGGTCGGTTTAGTGCGGTAATTTATTTGAACTGCCTATTGAAATCGCAGGCCATTTAGGTGCTATCAAAATTGAATCATTGTAAATTGAGCTAAACTATTTTGAAACTCAAATTCTCATTTTGAACTCCTTGATTTAATTGCCTAAAAGGTTTTACTTTCTAAAACATTTTTTTTTTTATTACATTATAGGCAATTATTTGATCTCGATGTCACCTGATGGTAAGTGATGATGAGATCTACGATGGAGCATACTTGCCTAGATAGGAAGGCGGCAGTAGATCGAGACGCTACATTCACTAGGCACATGCAGCGCAACTGATCTGACCCGCAATCCATGAATGGCAACACCAAACATCATGCCGGAACACGGCTAGGCCGCTTGGCGACATGGCTTTTTTTTCATTTGCCATCATATAAAGTAAAAAAGGGATGATATTAATCGGAATGCACACATCAATCTCGAAAGTTAGTCTATAACGTTCTAACAAAGTCGTGTAAGCCTACCGATTTTATGGATGTCATCGAGCCATTCTTATTCAACTACCCTGAAGCTCTAACGCCTTTGTAAAATGTATTGTATTTACTGGGTTTATGGTTGAGAATACATTACTAGTTGAAATCTTCAACAGCTGTCATTCTTAAGGGATTTAAAATACTGAATAAATGAAAAGGAGATTGTGATCCAATAGAAAGGCTGATATTAAAAAAAACTCAAAAAGCACACTCATAAATGCCATTTTATAAGGAATAATTTTAGAACGAATTATATGTGCGGAACAAAGTTCGCTTTAAATTTGAGATCTACTTATAAATACCGAAATCTATATATCAGAGATATCACATAATCATATACCTTTAACATAGATCTAGGATCATATCCTAAGCATGTTCTTAGAGACAAAATGCATGAAACTATGATCAAAGACAGAACATGCATAAATTACATTATCATGGGCAGGTAAGATCTATCAAAACATCGTCCTTAATTCCTGATGCAAGAGAGTATTATCATAGCGAAATGTGCAAGTCTTGAACCAACATTACAACTCGAACGTGTCTAACTTACCACTTTAAATACATTTACTTAAATTATCTCGCTCATTCATCGCTGAGTTGGTTCTTAAGCTAACGGCCAGTCGCTGACAGCGGTAATGAATTACAAAACTTGTGAAGTTTACTTACTTATCTATATCTATACTAATAAATAAAATTGGAGTGTCTGTTTGTAATATAAAAATAACCGCTTTTTACTACGTGCATTTGGATGTATACACGGTACATATACCAAAACAACATTTTGTACATGTTTTGTCTGTCTGTCTGTCCGTTTGTTTCGACTAATCTTTGTAATGGCTAGGCTAATTTTTACGGGACTTTCACTGGCAGATAGCTGATACAAGGAGTAACATAGGATACTTTTATTTAAGAAAAACTTTTTTGTTAAATACCACGCGGACGAAATCGCGGGTAACAGCAGCGGGCAGCAGCAGGGTGAATACGTCACCTTGGAAATAAGAGAATCGAGTCGATCACGAGAACACGTATCGTATAAACTACAATTTAATTGACATGGGTGACAAAACGGCAAAGCTGGCGCAGGATTTTACACGAATCGACTCGCAGAGGAAATCGCGTAAACATCTGGACGTCCGACAATACTTGGCCGCTGACATCGTGCTAGACAAAGACGAAGATGGTCCGACGATTCGGACACCCTTGCGAGTAAAACGTTGCCACAACAAGCCCTAGGCAGACAGAACGAAGAGGAAGCCTTTGGCCAGCAGTGGAACACACAAAAGGCTATTAAAACGATGTTGTGATAGTTACACCATTTATAACTCTAGAACGGGTGGGCCGCATTTTATGAACTTTAATTTTTGAATTTATCTCCACCCCGAACAACAGAATAACTATTAAAACATGGGAACATTCACAAAAATAAATGAATAACGATAATTCATTGTTACATTTGATTCTGAGGCGGTATGAAAGTCGGCGTGACAACTGGTATTAGAATAAAATTACAAAATACTCATATTTTTGTCTCAAAACTTGAGAAAATCCGAATTGCTTCACTGACTCCAATCATATACAAGGACCGCTCGATGAAAGCGACATTGGGATCGTCCACGTGTCAATAAAAAACCAATTCCAATCTTACTTCGTAACTCCGACGGGTTATATTAAAATTCAATCCGTGTGTGTTTAGTGGCCATACATTTTTTATGTTTCGTTTAGACCGTTTTAATATAACTGTTAAGACGTCAAAATTATAATTTATGTTTTAGTTTGTACGTCCGCGATAGATGTCGCTGTCAGGTTTTTAAAGTAGGTATCGTTGTGTTCATGGTTTTCATATTGTACATTATTCCCACAGATCACGAGAGATATGCCGTGCGGTTCAAAATGTATGGGAACTCGCTGCCTCCGCTTTGTTCCCCACCACTCTCTAAAACCAACCAATACGAAGTCTCCTCGGTGCGTGCTGCGTCGACGCCGTATACAGCGGCCGTACCACGCGACGCACCAGTTTATTCAAAGTATCGTTAGACGATCTATACATTGCCTCGTACATTCACTCAGTAGCGAACATAGGTGGTACTTAAAGAGCCATGTATTTTGTACAAAAATAAAAAAGTCGTTGTGCTACATGAAAACTAAAATAACATAATAAAGGCATTAAATATTTTTTGATTTGTTGTTTTTAATGATTTTAAAGACGAATAAATAAAATACTTAATTCTGGCTGGTGAAATGAGATTCCATCTTTCGCGTAGTTCACTTTGCTGCTAGTATTTTTGCATACAAACACGGAACAACCCGGCATTTTGAAAAAAACTAGAGCACCGGCACCGACGTGCAGTTGCAGTGGACTGACGGCGAAAATTGTAGGTTAGCCAAATGTACGCTAACTTTGTGCGCAAGCCCACCGCTTTCATAACATATCTCCTCTAATATATCTGTGATTATTCCTTTATTATTATATATCCTCGTCCTGTACCGGGTGTTTTATTTGGCTCTGGCCAGTAATACCTGGTTTGACTGCGGGACCTTTTTGGAGCTTGTTCAAAGACATTAAATTACTCGTATACATACTGTACATAATAAGGAAATTTTGCTCTTCTTTCAAGGAAATCGTCCTACATTTTTGCTCGATTTCTTTTGAAGGCTTTATTATGTGTCCCTTTTTAATGTTTACATAGGTAAATTATCCGAGAGCACGATATAAGATGTACGTAGAAAATTAATCTCGGAAATGTATAGGAAAATATGCTGTATGAATGATGTAGGATGCAATCTTTGAAGCACAAAGAAAACAAATAAATATTGCGTAACGAAACAACGTTGAAGACAACGGACCACGAAATTATTTATCTCATTTACATAAGTATGGAGCCAGCCTCCCATACACCGCAGATGAGTATTCATCGTCCCTTTTCCGTATAACAATAATAACGTAAGTCGGACAAGGACGAAAACTTTGAATTTCATAAGATTTAGAGATGAGTTGCAGTTGTGGCAAATTTGAACTGTGATGAGAAATTATGTAAATGCTGTTATCTTTTGAAGAGACCCGCCGGCATCCGTCAAATTGGGAATCAATATCTCCGAATCTCATGGAAATTCTCTCGTTGACCTAGTAACCTTTGGGAATGAACAAGGAACATGTTAAATTACAGATACATTCTTTATAAAAATACAAATTAATCTGGCCACTATTTCGACATAGAACATAACTTTATTCTTGCTATCCGAGAAGCTCAAACCTCCGGTGAAGCTGACACGAGAGCCAATTCATTATTGGGAACACAGAAGTACAATGCTGAGAGCGTTAACCAAAGACGACTTGAGCTGTGTGTACGTCATCATAGTCTATCAACTAGACTTCGACCTCTTATCCAACATTTACCATCATGCTATAAATTTTATTCTCAAATTTATAGAGAATTTAAATCTATATATTTTTAGTGGTAATGTGGTGATGACTTTGGTGCTTGAGTCCTCCCAGATGGATGTTGTTCGTTGTCAGGGGTCACGAATTTAGCGGTAAAGGGAAGATCTTCTAGCCAGGCGGGTGGAATGCCTGGCGGGGCGGCCGCTATGCACCAACGGTTATTGTCGGGATCTTCTATATATGTTACTTGCTCCGAAAACTCTTATAGCGCGATTCAGGATTGTGTTGATAATTGCCTATCGTTCTGAATGCGTCTGCAGCGCCACCTGTGTAGCTAAATATTGGTATTGGCGTTATACAGCGTGATTCAGCGGGTATACTTCTCTTCAAGCCTGAGCTTCATAAACACATTTGTAATAATTGTGAGAAGTCAATGAGGAGTCAAAAAGAAAATGTTTTATAATAAAAACAAATGAATAAATACAGTGACTATTATAATTAATTAAGTCTGATATTATACAGCCCTCACCAATTAATCCAATCGCCAGCTCGCGGATGGAATTCGTCTAAATTAAAACGTCGTTTGAAGAAAACTTTGCAATTATAACTAGCTGGGAAGCGAAAACTTACTTTATTCCAGTTACAGTAGGTAATTATTTAGAGATATAATTTGAGTTTGATGGAAACGGAGCTGCTGGCTACGTCAGATACTTTGTGATATTCTAGATACAATTATGGCGCATTAGTATTTCTTAATAGGAGCAAAAAATGCTATGCTTGTATAATGAATCTTAATAACTAGCTAACAAAAACTATTTTCTTAACGAGTGTACGAAAGCCAGTTTTTTTATTAATTATACGAAATTAGCAAAGAGTTAATATGTTTACGACATGCCCTAGCTAATATGTACAGTCGTGTTCAATGTATATAGACAATACCATATAGACTGTCCGTAATACATTTTTGTAATTTACCCGACATTTTGGGAGAACTTGAAAAGTCAAGTTATACTATTTTATTTCAATTACTTTCACTCGTGCACGTATTTGAACACACAGTGTTTTATATCCCACTAATATTACACATTATTTATCAAAAAAACAAATTTCAGAAAAAAAAACAAAATTGACAACTTCACGGTTTAAGTTGCCGCCAAAAAGCCATAATTATGTCAAACATGTAAGCAGAATTTTAGGTGAAAACTATTTACTCACCAGACGTATTTTGTGTGCTAAAATACAAAAGGGAAGTTACTTGCTACCTTATATGCGTTAAAATAAAAAGAAAATAAATTTTGACATAACCTGTCCTAGTGTTCTTTGGTCTTAATAATGTTTTTATTATTTGCCACCTCGCTACGTCTGTCTTCGTTACAATGTCTTAAACGTTTTTATTTCACATTTCATGCGACGCGCCGTTATTTTCTTATTGCTCGAGAGAAATGTCAGATTTTCAAGTTTATTTTTTTCGTGTAATTTGACATTGAATGTAGAAGACGCTGCAAATTATTTTATGTTTATTAAGATTTTCATTTGACATTTTGAACGGCATTGGAGGACTGACATTTTAGCAAATAAGAGATATACATTCTGGATGATGTTAATTTAGGAATTTTAATTTAGACCCGTACCGTAATTGAAATTATGAATTGTTTTGCAAGATTTCGTAGTGCTCATCTTGGATTGTAGAAACTGCAATAAGCAATGCTAATTATAAATGACACTGGCAATATACATTGTAGCCCAAAAAAGAAAAAAAAATGCTAATTATTTTGATCATAAAATATTATTTCAAAATGTTGCAAAGTTATGCCGTACCAGGCAAAACTTGACAATCATATGGAACCCATTATGAGCCCACATTTCAGCGCATCCAACCCTACTTGTGCCCCATTCCTGTTTTATGTCTAAATAAAAAGAGAAGCAGTAACAACAGAAGGGGTTCTAAAGCACGAACCATAGCTGTTCTCATATTTTTATGGTGCATTGTCCCTGATATATCCTGTCATCTCTATGTTAATACAGTCGGTCTGCAGAAGTATAGGTTGTGGAATAAACGTGAAATGGCGAATTTAATGTTTACGGGTTTTTTTTATAAGAGCTTTTGTTTGTACGGCCTGTTACAACATAAGAAATTACCCCCATGAACTGGGGAATAAATGGGGATATTATTTGTATTATATAGCTTCTGCACGCGGCTCCGCCAACGGTAACTCGATAAAATATAGGCTATAGCTCTTAGGGATAACATAGCTTCTTATAAGTGTTTTTTTTCATAATCGGACTGGTAGTTCTGAAGATTACCTCTCACATCCAAACTCACAAACTAACAGGCCTAGTGTTTAAGCCACTTGCCACTTTCGTTAATGTTATGTAGAGTTTTTATTGTTACGTAGAGTCAAGTTTTTAGAATTCACCTAACCGATGTAACTTACTTTTTTTTTGGATAACAAATTAAATAATTAAAAAAGGTTACTTTTTTATAATACTAACATAGATTATAACAAACTCACAGGGTAAACTATGGATGGATATTTTTATAAGAGTTTTTTTACACACCTCTATGGCTTATTATATTCGAAACCCTCGCAAACAGCGGCTTACCATGTAAGTAGGGTCGCTGGGTAGAGTGCCCCTTTTTCCGGGGATCAAGGAACATAATTAAGTATAAAACCGCTCGTGAAAATTGTCCAAATTTAAATTGTCTGACCCTCCACTCACATGTTTTTTTTTTCTAAATCACAATACATAATGGTGCCTCTACATACAACACGATGGAACACGTCGTCCTCGGATTTGAACTACTCTTGATTTAAAAAAAAATTGCCAATTTTGACACAAAATCTTTCGTCAAAGTACTATACAAAACGAGGGTTGAATACGAAATTTAGTCGATTCGACTCGATGGACGTCCACTCAATATTTATGATTACGAAATCGTAATATGACACGTATTTACATTCTCGTGTGATCATGTTTCCAGACGAATTCAATACTAGCTGTCCTGGCGAATATCGTACCGCCTCAGCATCAAATGTATGAGAAAATCAATTATCTTTATTATTATTTTAGTACATTTTTGCCATTTTATAATAGTTATTCTGCGATTCGGGGCTGAGACAAATTGAAAAAATCAACGTTCATAAATATCGGCCCACCCGTTCTGGAGTTATAAATGGTGTCACTAACACGAATTTGTTTTATATTTTTAGATAGAAGATCGAACTTTACATCCAACAAAAATAACGTGAAATGGAAAAAGACATTAGTATTACAAAAAATCATGATCGGAAAATATCTACGTGCAATAAATTAAAATTGTTATGTAATTAATTACCTACCTTTTTTTAATTTAAATCCAAACCCAGTACTCCGCTGGTCGGGTCCGCAACGCGCTCGCAAGAGATAAAGTTACGCGATAAAAAGAGAAGGGGATAGTAAAGTAATAACATTTTAAACGCATAAAATGCAACGGTGTTCGTGCTGAAGTGCACTTAATTGCTTTGTAGCAAGAGTTGCGTTTGATTTAAATATCTTCGCGGGGTGAAATATCTGTTCGTAAAAACTTTTAGATAATCTGTGCTGTAACTATAAGAATTAAATAACTATATCAATTCTCATATCGGTCACCGGCTCTTAGACTTCACCAGTCCCTAGCTCCCGAGTGTCGGTATAACTTTTTCATATCCTCGTATTGCCTCTTGCGTCTCCGGGGACCAGTCGCTGAATTTTAAAAGGAAAACTTAAATACGGTATATGGAACTTTATAAACAATAAGTAATGGATGCTGTTTTACTTTCGTCCGTGCGCTCGGCTTGCTCTCAATATGCGTGTGTGTGAAGCTTTTCGTTTTATTTAGCGGAAAAGAAAACATGCTTGGACGACATTTACGAGACCATATCTTTTCTTAATATCTCAGTTGTGAATGCTTTTATGGGTGTACTTGAGATATGTCGAGGATTAGTTTTTTTTTGTACACCTTATAAGATACACAAAGGTACACAAAACACAACCTAAGGTACTTTTGTACCTGAGGTTAAGGAACTTAGACACGCTGCACTACTTTCACTTGCAGCACAATACCTAAAAAACAACAAAATTAGTTGGAAGACGTCCACTGCTGGACATATGCTTTACCCAATGACCTCCGCGAATTACGGTCTTCCCCCAGTCGCAAGGACCATGCTTCCTGCAATGCGTGTTTGTCTTCGGTCCACCTCGTGGGAACCATTTACTTAATTTTTTTTCTTTACTTTTTCTGTCTAAACACAGTTAAACAAAATATTTTATTTCTCGAGATTTTTAATTTCTAAAACTATATTCTATTTCTCGTAACGCGCGCCTTTACCACACTAGTTCGCTCAGCGAAAAGCGACCAATGAGATCGCGCTTCGCGCTCAGCCGTTGGCCATGAAAGCGCCCTGATTGGTTGTTTGGGAAAACCGCCAATCAAGTGGCGCATACCTTTTGTTTTGTCTGTGATTGTTTTCCGATCGTTCATTCTTGTAACAAGCTGATTTTGTGTAAGAATATTTTCTCCGTGCGTATTGTAAGATGTAAACTCGCTTACCTATATCATAAAATATTATACAACCCTGAGAGAGATTTAAAATATTATTTTGTTTAAAATCGTGTGCACGTTCGCGATCTCTACTTTAAGGGGGATGCTCAGGGTCATGACGCGGAATTCAAAATGTCAATGGTTTTTATTTTTTTACGAAAAATTTGGACATCTTTACGATGTAATTTAGTGTTTTGCGACATTAACATTCTGCATTTTAAGTTTGCTTTAAAAAGTACCTAATCCGATACAATACCATAAGGTTTGTAAAAACCGCTACTTTTACTAACTTTATGGTGTTGTATCGCTTTAGGTATTTTTTTAAGGAAACTTAATACATCGAGTCATCCAATGCAGAATGTTAATATCGCAAAACACTAAATTCCATCGTAAAGATGTCCAAAGTTTTCGTAAAAAAATGAAAACCATTGACATTTTGAATTTCGCGCCCTGACCCTGAGCTTCCACCTTAATGTACACAGCTTTCCAGGACATTTGCCGCATAACATACAAAAGTCTGTACATACGCAACACTTCCATATCATACATAAATCATAGGATCCCCGAGACGCGATAAGCAATCAATCAATAGGTGTGCGTCTCATGCATACAGATCACTATGAAACTCGGGTGGGTGTATCATAAAGCCTAGCCTTCCAATACTCCGACGTTGGATTCTCTTTGACATATCCGACGGTGTAAAATGAGAACGTATTTTTGCCTTTGTCTGGCGAATATTTGATTCGATAACGATCTCGTTAACTCTTATACACCCATTGAGCTATAGTTGAATCATATTGATTTCTTATATTCACGCGAATACTACACATCGAAATAAAACTAATTTTGCGAATTTTATCGTGATATTTTTTTTATGATCCCGACGTTTCGGCTGCTTTACAGCAACCATGGTCACGGCAAGACTGAGGTTTTCGACATCCTAGTGTCATAGTTAGAACTGGGGTACCCTCATATTTAGTTATTGTTTGCCATCGAAACGTCGAGGACGTAAAAAACATAAAATAAACGCGATACAATTCGTAAAATTAGTTTTATTTCAATGTATAATTGAATTGTTATAGTTAAACGACCATTGGCACAGTTGGTAGTGACCGTGCTTTCTGTTCCAAGGGTCTTGAGTTCGATTCCCTGTGGGGATGAACTTGTGTGACGAGCACAAATGTTTGTATACCCGAGTCATCGGCTCACCGATCACTATATAATGGAAAACATATAATATCTGTTTTTATTATGTTCCCAACAAGCAGGTGGGGGTCAGGCTATTCGTAATTACCGAATCCTATCCCTAATGAGTTTTCAAATTAGTTTTCCATTAGTGGTTATGCCGTAAATACTAATATTAAATATAAAACATTGTGTCCGAGTCACTGACTACAATATTATCTATTAGTTGGAAACAATGTGGTAATTAGCATGATAATAAATGTTGTTAAATAAACACATATCGCCAGACTAACACACCAACTATACGGTCCCACACTAAGCAACGCTTGTGTTATGGGTACCGTACAATGGACTGAGAGCGAACTCAGTATATATTACTTATATAGACATTAAAAAACAGACTTGGGTACAAAGATTCGTGCTCATCACACAATGTTTGTCCCTACCAGGATTCGAACCCGGGACCCTCGGCTCAGAAAGCAGGTCACTACCAACTACGCTAATCGGGCCGTCAAAATATGTATTAATCAAATTCATAATAGTATTGAGGTAGGGTCGGGCTACGGCTACGGTTTCAGGAACTTGTGTAGTCTATTATGTGTCTACATGTAAACTTCTTTTGTGCGATTCAGATTTGTAAGAAGAATAACCATCTTTATACTAGCGGCTTTGATAGAGTAATAAGCGCCATCTACTATATGTATGTACCAAATTATAGCAGTTACCACTCCCCAATTTGAATTCGAATTTATTTAAGCTTCATTTTCTATGCACTAAAATGTCTCTACAATCTTGTCAAAGTCAAAGTCAAATCTTCTATTTCGTATAGTGCGGGGGCACTTACAAACTGTAATTTACATTTTTTTTTCTTAACTGTACAACCGGTTCGGACGCGGACGCGACCTCAACTGACTCGGGAAGTCAACTTGAAGTCTTTCTAAAATGTGACGTAATCGGGACAGCGGAGATAGCAGCTGGAAAGAACAAGGACAGATGTTGCGACGCAAAGCCATTCAAATGTCTAGATCGTGATCTTCGCGTCTTATCCAAACAAGTCGAAACTCGGAACTCAATTCCATTTGGAATTGGTAACACGTTCGCACCTGCCGCCTTCTTATCGACTTGTTCGTGTAGATGCACTTGAAAAACTTCGATACTAAAGTAACCATTTAAGTCAGTATATTGACGGCTTCATTTCATTCGTCCCCGGTAAGGACCGGGTAGGGACAAACTTTGTGTACAGCACGAGTGTTAGTACCAGAGTCAAGGATGTTTGATATGTATATTAGAATTACATTATATCGGGTTCGCCCTCAGTCCAATGTACGGTACACATAATACAAGCGTTGCTTAGTGTTGGACCGTTGGTGTGTTCGTCTGGCGATATTATAATTATTATATGAAATCATCCAGGGCCATAATTCAAATGAAATGGGCTCACCTAAGTAGTACAATTGCGAATACGAGATCTCTACAAAATAATACATCCCCATTCCCAAGCACATAAAGTACACTTAGCGACGCGTAAATTACTTCCCGACAGTCTAGTTTCCTTCGCCTGTAACATTCACTTTTCGGCGACATAACTTTGTTTCACGGTTTATTATATTTTAGCGGTTTCGTTGTAATAAAACAAACACTGGAACTAAACTTGGTGTAAATACAATACCTGTTTAATTAATATTTAACGCTCGTACAAAGTCAGCGTTGAGAACCTTTAGAAACAAATTATTAAAGTTTAAAATGGTTGAGATGGAAGTGCCTTTAACCGGCGGCCCCCTGATTACGTAACTTGAAATAGCCCAGCGATACCAATAATAGCGGAATATTTGCTTTTAAATTGCTAATTCGTATTACGAAGCCCTGCGACGTCATACAAATCTGCGATTTGAAAGCAAATATTGCGAAATTATTGCTGTCGCTTTGCTATCGCTAAAGTAGGCAAGATATGAAATCAGGGAGCGGTTCTTGCGTCTCATTTACTCAACCCTTTAATCATAATGATTAAATATGAAACTTCAAAAATAAAAAGTTCGGAAAGTATTGTTAGACGGTTTTGCGGTTGCCGAAATGAAAGCAATTTTTTTACATTTATTTTTACGTGTTACTCGAGGAAAATACGTGGGCTGAATATATAAAGTGGTGCTCCTGGTTTATGTGTCGTAATTTGTGTGAGTTTTTTCAATGTATAATATACAGGGTGTTTCAGAAAGGGTATACTAAGCTTCGAACCTGAGCTTGTTCAGCGCATTTGTAAACACTATGTGAAGTTAGAATGTGGATTTCCACTTTAAAAAAAATACTATTGTTCTTAATAAAACAGAATTATCATTTTGTTGGGTACAAAACTATTTATTAAAAATAAATATATTACGATTCTGACTGCATAAAGTGTTTACAAATGCACTAAAGAAGCTGAGGTCCAAGGCTTAGTATACCCTTTCTGAAACACCTTGTATAAAACTGTGATACGCTAACAAAAAGTATTTGTAGAAGTATTTAATGTATTATGCGCGTGGTTTCTGTTTAAAAAATAGACACAATACTGGCCTATGAGGAGAAACAGAACAGAAGTAAGCACGAGCTTAAAATTAACTTAAACGTCCTTAAAAAAACTTTACATACTTATATTAGTTATTGTCAACTTTTTTATTTTCGTCGTAAACGTATAAAGTGAAAAAAAAAAATTTAAAACCGTTAGTGGTAGAATTTCCAAAAATCCCCCCGTTTATGCACCTCTATGGTACTCAAGGAATATATAGTACAAATTTCAAATCTCTAGGACTCTAGGTGCGTTTTCTGTCTTTCAGTGTTAAGAATTTTATTAAACTACAGGCACTTTCGAATTGCCATTTTACTCTACAATCTGGCAAAAACTCAGCAGACTTGTCTTACTACAATATATGGTGGTATAAAAAAGTTAAATATTTGTTAACTTCTCAAGCGACGGAAAACAAGTATAAATAAATACTTGTTTTCCGTCACTACATTAACTTGACTTGTAAATTCTTAACATTATAATATACTTACCTACGAACGCGATAAAAACCGACAAATTCGTTTTAATTCAATACCTACCTACTGTTGTAGTACCAAATAAAATCAACAAACCCTTTATCTGTATTGACCTTTTTTCTCAATAACTTATTAAAACAAAGAGCTTTATTATCCTTGTAGAAAATCGCTTACAAATTGAATTAGTTCCGCCCGATCGCCTGCCTGTATTGAAATTCAAAGATGGCGCTTAAAGGGACGCTTAGGGAAACCTACACGTTATAAATTAAAAAGGAAACGTTGTGAAAATCCGTGCGCTTTACTTATTAGCATACCATTTATTTTATAACGACGGCCTGATTAGCGCAGTTGGTAGTGACCCTGCTTTCTGTGCCGAGGGTCCCGAGTTCGAATCCTGGTCGGGACAAACTTAGTGTGATGAGCACGAATGTTTGTACCCAAGTCATGGACTTTTAATATCTATATAAGTAATAAAATCCATAAAATTTGTTTTATTTCAATATTTACCAACAATAATGATATTAATATATAATCAATTTATTTTTATCTCCCGAACGGTATTAAAGACCATTTGCATTTGAAAGCCGGTAGGTACTTACTTACCAATTTTCCTAATGAAAACTTTACGTACTTTTCGGTTAATTTAACAGAGTTGAGGACAAAGTTAAGGAAGGGTCCGGTAACGGCCCAGATGTGGGTTTTAAAGAAAACTTTACCGTCCCCAAAACACTTGTAGTGAAAACTTCTACAAATTAGCAGTGATCGCGAAATTTTTGTTTTTTTGCTGAATCAAAATGGATTTTAGAAGTTCTGCAATAGACAGGATTTTTGTTTGCAAATAAATAACCTTTGGTGTCACTGTCATTCTGCTACGTCACAATGACCAGAGTATTAATTTTAGATTGTTAAAATTAACCGAGAACATCAAAATCATAATATTTCCGGTTCCTCTTAACCGGAACATAAGCGTGCTGTCTCAAAATATGGTAGGTCAGATATTACTAGAAATCGATAATCAATATTTTACCGGACATCTGTCCATATACTTTACATAAACTAAACATAAGTTACTGGTTACTAAGTTAACTTTAAACCGTCTGCTAAGGCGTGATAAACTGATCTGAATTGCCTTCTCCTGGCCATTTGTTTTATGAAGTCCGTTTGTTGGGAAACATCGCAGTAACTTTTGGGAGCACTAAATAAACTTTAGTGTCTCATTAAGGTATATCTAGGCCGTAAATCTGTAGGAATAAAAGTGTTGCCTTATTCCTATCTTCAATCTATTTGGTTTAATTGCTTGTTACTTTCGTAGAATAGTTGTTACTTTACAAGGATTACCTCCGAGAATTCGTTTGTTTAAGTGTACACACTTAAACTAAGTAATGGTTAGAAATTATCGTTAGCAGGTGGAAGGCAAGCTTTTATTTAACACAATTACTCAGGGTTGACTACACTTAAGGACTTCCAATAAAGCTATTTTTTTACTTGGGCTCATTTGGTTTACATGATAAGTGCTTTGATCTTAGTTGGTATTCATCACCTAATATTGTAGTACAGAGACTCAACAATGACATTATCAAACAAAATTTTGAAAGTTTCTTTAATATTTTAAATATTACACTGTGGTGGGATACAATTGTTGTTGAATAATTTGCCACATGATACCTACTGATATTCCAGACCTGCTCTATTTTTATATAAAATGATAGTCGTTAAATAAAATGATTGCTTTAATACAATAGCGTTGAGAAAAATTACCAGAAATCACCGTCCAGTGTACCAAAACTCATTACAAAAGATCCATTAAGATAGTATTTGAACAAACTCTTACTCCGCGTTGCGCAAGGATAGCATTACTGAGTGGCCGTTAATACGAAACAGCTTTGAAGACGGAGCTTTGCTTGAAGGTATTAACGGATAGAGTTTGTTTTTCTAAAACAAAGTCCATTGCATAATGCATGCTGTAGACTCCTCGACTTTTATAAGGATTTTTAAACCGTCGCCGCCAAGGGGAATAAAGCTGGCGACACGTTATAGGATGCGTCTGCAGGCCTTGGCCGAATGCTGCTTTATTGACGACGCGTTTACTTATTGCTATTTAGCGCTATATACAACGTACGCACTAAGCGTTTTGCTTCTACTTTCATCGTGCGAACTGCCAAGGAATGGAACACGCTACCGGCGTCTTTGACTTCAATCTGGGTGTTTTCAAGTCGAGAGTAAAGGGTTACTAACGTTTTACAGGAAATTCCTATTAGAACCTCTCCTCTTTGTAATAGCTTTTTGATCGCATCCAATGGGTATGTCTTTCGAACTCTGACCAGTCAAATTTTTGTAAAGCGACCAATAGTTTGCACAGTTTAGTATGTATTTAAATGAGCTGCGTCTTTTAAGCCGTAAGACGCGATCTGGAATGCGTCGCTACATAAAGCAATCGATTGGACGCTTGCGTCGGGCCCACGGTGAGAACGTTCGTATCCTCGATATTTTATTTCACTAGGTTCGAGACAAGCGTAGCGAGAATTCCGTGTTGGAAATTTCCATTCACGGTGGCAAGTGAAATTATACCGTAAGCGCTGATTTGGGGCAGACAAATCAACATTAAAATTTAAATAAACATCTATGCGCGACATTACAATGGAATTGCCGAAGCATTTTGTCCCTAGCTTAAAACGTTATAATTATACTAACTTCACCCAAGTCTGTCTGCTATTGTAATTTATATAATTAACAAACATAGTTCATTATGTGCGCTATAAGACGGTTATACAATACATCAGTAGGGTAATCAACTTCTAACATAATCGTAACAAAATCGTGAAAATCGTGAAAGCGTGCTGTTACTTTCATACTTATTTTTTGAGTCATTGGTGTGAAAGAGATTGAAGACGTTATAGTACCAGGACGGTACGCAAAAACGATGCGCTTGAGGTCATGGTCAAAACTGTTTGCTGGTGCCTTAAAGAGTTTATAAATTTTAATTCAAATAGTCATTCGAACCTAGATACCTACAAAGATCTCAGCCCTTATCAGATCCTGTTCAATATTTCAAATGTTACCCTGTTAATAATTTATGTAGTGCCGTTGGTTGTCTCAAGGGGCCCTCGCGTATTAGTTGTTGGAGAGGCCTGCTATTATGTTGTTATGTACTGAATTATGTACAGGATTAAGGCGTTGATATTTACTGGCCATTTTCGCTTGTACGTCAAATGTGCTAATCAGGTCGTATATATAATCCTCACTTGGGAAAAAAAAAATATGGTGAGTCAAGTTGATGGTGAAAGTGTTTCACCTTAAAGGACAGCAAAGAATTGGTGGGGATATATGAATTCTGCATCCCCCATTCACAATCTTACACTCTTGAATCGACCGATTCGTTTATTATATTTGCGATATGATTTACAAAGTGTACTCTATTAACATGGATGGCGGGTCAGATCAGTTGCGCTGCATGTGCCTAGTGAATGTAGCGTCTCGATCTACTGCCGCCTTCCTACCTAGGCAAGTATGCTCCATCGTAGATCTCATCGTCACTTACCATCAGGTGAGATCGAGATCAAATACTTGCCTATAATGTAATAAAAAAAAACACGCCTGTCAAGTCCATTCAAAGACATCAATAGACAATCTATTCAATCTTCGATTCAGTTGTTAAGAATGGCTCTGAAAGAACATCTGTGCACAAGAAAATTTATAATGACGATGAACGAACGAAATGATGCATTTATTATACAGGCGTGGACACCGGATTTCATCTAGAGGGAGAGGGGGGGCAATTATACTCATTACGGGTTGTTACAGCGCCTGAAATAATCCTTGAAATGCTCTACTGATTCTCTATAACAAAAAGCACATTACACGTAGCAAATAATAATAATACCATATTCCAAATTACGTCTTCCTTAAATAGAAGAAAAAATAAATAGAGCGAGTTATAGAAGCACATCGTAAATCATTATCGGCTTATATAATACTAGCTGTTTCCCGCGACTTCGTCTGTGTGGTATTTAAGAAAAGTTTTTCTAAAATATATGTAACCTAAGCTGCTCCTTGTTACATCAGCTATCTGCCAGTGTAAATCCCGTCACAATCGGTCCAGCCATTTCAGAGATTAGCCGAAACAAACAGAAAGACAATAATTGTAAAAATGCTGTTTTGGTATATGTTGCATTTGGATGTATACATCCAAATGCACTTAGTAAAAAGCGGTTATTATAATATATTACAAACAGACACTCCAATTTTATTTATTTGTATAGATATATGGAAAAAAATATTATATATTTTCTTGCCCACGTTGCGTGCTAGAAGTATTCCGCACTGCGGTACTGTTAGTACGTAATTATCCTGTCAGATGAAAATTTATCGTTCTCAAAGTTTAACAATACCACGACAAAATTTGTCGGTATACATAATAAAACGGTTTATTGGTCGTGTCTGTATATTCAATCATTTTATAAAATTTGTATGGTAACATTTGGTATTCTTTTTATCAAAAGGGTTCCCCGGGAAACCTGTAACTAAAAAATAAACACTACCTGGACGCTTAAACATATATATACCGGGTCAAAGAGTACAATTATTTTTATTGCGAGAAATGGGAGGGTTGTTCCGAAATAGTCAAAATACTTAAAGTATAGTGTACGAAGTCGCGGGTACAGCACTAGTACTTAATAGACTACATTCTGTGTGTTAAATGATTGTTATGCACATCAAATTGTATGTTTGTTTAATAGGAATGTTACATAATATAGTTGAGTCATAAGATATTATTTATCACCAAATAAATATTGCCAGTGATTAAACTTCGAATAAATTTGTAATGTCTAGGGATTTTCAAGTTCATTGCTTGTATTGTAATCCATTTTAACCTGATATGTACAAAGAAGGTTTGTCAATCTAGCTTGGCCATTAATAGATGAGATTTTCTTCTTTCGTTTACATTAAAAAAAAATTATATTGGCCAGTCGCTACATTAAACACACATAAACCTAATCTAAACATGCGTTGTCAGGCGCATATAAATACAACGGACATATTACAAAATTGTCGGAGGAAATGTGTCATAAAAATGTTTATTGACAGTTCTCTGATCCTCTCCGAATATACGATGGGTGCCCGGATGACCTCGCCGCTCTGTCAAGTTGTAATAACTGAGTAAAGTTGCTCTTTGATGTTTTATTTTAGAGATAGTTATTTGACGGTGTCAATAACGTATCCGATCCAAGTCTATATGACACATTCATACTCACAGTACATGCACACTATTAATATTAATGCCGCAGTTTCGGCTATTGAGTATATTAATGAACTGTGTATTTATTGAATTAATATTTACAATTACAGTTAAACTTAATAGGAAAATAAAAAAAACTTAAAAATAGTATGACAACAAACTATGTATCAAAAAGACCTGGGCAAGAATGCCGGCTACAAAATATGTACTTTTGTGAAAATTGTCACAACACACGAGAAAGCTAAGCATGGAAAACTTCAAACGTATAAAATTCAAAGACAACAATAAATTCCTAATAACTTCTACAACAAAATCCAACTTTACGTTCATGCACCCTGAAGTTTAAAGTGAAGTATATATCCATACCAGCACGAGGATTGGGAATCCATTATTCACCTAGACCTCGGGCTCTTAGCACGGCCGGTGCCTTGTACGCATCTCTATATACTTAAGACCTCACAAAGAGGGAAAGCAATGCATTTCTTATTCCGACGCTTGCACGACATTGGCTGGAGTTTTAGTAACATTCTACTGTACAAGCCTATTCCGACGCTCGCCATTGGCTTGTTATTTCTTTGAGTATAGCGACATTTTACCTTACAAGGTGCAGGCAAATGTCAGAATCGGTCGAATCCACTTTGACCAATTAAGAGAGACATGTAAAGAGATATAAACTTGTAAGCTATTTATTTACTAGGATGTGGATGTGTACTCGAATTCCTCTAGTTCCCTCTGAGGAGGAGTGTGTATATAGTATTATGGCAATAAGCTTACCCACTATTATAGTTGATTATGCACATTTACCTTCTCTTTGGGGAATACAGGCTTGGTAGTTTTTTTCTTACCTGGCATTATATAGAGTACTTGTTTGAAATTAAATACAAATAAAATCTCTACCTTAAGGTACAAACTACTCAACCTGCTTTTCTTATTCCAAGAACAGTTACGAAAACTCCTGTTTTCTAAAACAGATTACTTAGACTTCTCACATCGTATCATTACCATAAAAGTGTCTTCGTCAAACTAAAAGGAAGTTTCGCTCCGAATTTCCCTGTTTAAGTTGGGACTCCAGGGGCCGTTTGAAAAAATCTAACATAATCTGTTTGTAAGCCTTTGATCGTATGCAGCCTTTCCCAAAGTGGGCGATAACGCCCCCTTGTGGGCGCTTCAGGCCTAAAGGGTAAGAGACCCAGAAAAAAAATGGAGGCGTTGTGTAGAGGCTTACAATAATTAATTTAATTTGAAGATATAGTGGTTTTTAATTTGGTGAAAAAATGGGGGTGCTAAAAATCATTAATTCTCAAAGTGGGCAGTAGACAAAATAAGTTTGGGAACCCCTGTTCTATACAACAAGTTACAAGATACGTTTGGATCTACGCCAAAAGGCGACGGACTCTTAACTTGCTTAACTGGGTTCTGCTTTACACTTTGGCTCTAACTTCTGTGGTTAAAAGCTTTTCAAATTAAATTTCTATTCACAAATCTTAGCAATCTAGTCAATAGTTATTTTAGCAAAAGTAAAATTGTTATACTAACATTTATTTAAATTAATATTTAAATTTTATTTATTTAACAAAATATCTCAGTCGTAGCAATCTCAAAAGATTTGTCCAACAATGGACTTTTTCAATCAATACATATAATATTTGCTCCTTTAATATTTAATGATTCAACGTCTTTCGAGAATTGGATACGTTTTCTAAGACATGAAGGGTTACTCACATATTAGCGAATGCAAATCTTGTTGAATATTTTATTTGCACATGAATAATCCAGAACTTCCATAGTGTGATCCAGGCTTTTAACCTGCGACCTTTGTTTTAATGGCGAGTGTTCAAGCAACTTGTTTACCATAGCTTATATCCCACTAATATTATAAATATGAAAGTTTGGATGGATGGATGGATGTTTGTTACTCAATCACGCCAGAACGGCTTAACGGATCCGGATGAAATTTGGCATTTGACATGATTTTTTGCATAGGTAGTGGTAGTTTGGGGGTCAGAAAATGACATAGGTAAATTTTTATCCCGGCAAAATGCACGGTTTATATGGGATAGCATACAGGAACCGAGCATTTGCAAAAGGACATAGAGGAAATGGACATACTTTTTAATCGCGGGTAACACCGCGGTGCGCAGCTAGTAGTACAATGAGTATCAAATATAAAATAACTAGCTGCGCCCGGCGGTGTTACCCGCGATAAAAAGTATGAAAAATAAAAAAATCTATCCCACGGGAACCATACATTTTACCGGGATAAAAAGTAGCCTATGTGTGATTCCAGACTATAATCTAACTCTGTGCCAAATTTCATCCAGATCCGTTCAGCCGTTCGGGCGTGAAAGAGGAACAAACATCCATCCATCCATCCATCCATCCAAACTTTCACATTTATAATATTAGTATATTAGTATAGATTATTTTAAAAGTTATCTCTGTCAACGTTTTCTTTGAGTTACTGGCAACACAGAAGCGGTAGCGTCCCCTGACCCACAAAAAACAAAACTGTCCCATCCAAGAAAACTTAATGAAAGTTCTGAGCAAGTTTTCCTTCCAATTTCCTGGATTAACATAGCTCTCGAACACAAACAGCTTCGAGAAGTCGTTGGAAAAAATCACTACCTATTTTGAGCTCTATGTAGTTAAATACTTCCATAGTCCGTCTGGACCGGTGCCAAAGGCGACGGACATGCTTGCATAGAAACTAGTTGTTACATAAGGATTATTCTACTCTAACATATTCCGTCCCTTCCCAATAACAAAGAATTTTATAAGTTTGATCTCAACTCGAATCGATATCAACGACGATTAATTAACAGTTGAAATGATCATCAATTAGGGTATTTTGATGTTAACTGTATCGTCGCCTGTAGTCTATATACACCAAACACAAAACATTGGTGCAAATAAATGAACGAACAGCGGTATAGTACATATTTGTAAATACGCATCTTGCCAAGTCATCGATCCAAAAAGTAATACTGAGAAAGCTTGTACACGAAGCTGTCAGCGGTCCATTGAACTGAAAGGCTGCAATCTCTCGGCGGACGGCATGAAAATACTACGGCCTCCTTGTGGCACACTGAGATACTTATCACATGACATCTATGGCATATACTCCAAAATTTATAAACGTTCTATAACTTTATCAAACGTTGTACGATATAACGCATGATAAAGTTATAGAACGTCTATAAATTTTGAGGTTTGTCGACCGATAAAATATGTAGTATCACAGTATATTGTAACTGTGGAATGGTTCACAAAGGGAATACCAACCATTAAATCTGGACTTCTTTAACGCATTTTTGTCATTATGTTAAGTTGGAAATTAGATAAGGTCAAATAAAAATAATGCTCACAAAAAAATCACAATTGATATTTTGTTTGAAGCTATTTTTTGAAATCGAAATTGTGATTACACATGATGATTAGAAATTCGTTAAAGAATCGCAATTTCAAATGGTAGTTAGTGTACCTTTTCTGAGTCACTTTGTATACGCCTATATTTCCCGAAGGGATAGGCCGAACGATATTGTTGTTTACTCTGAATACATTGATGGTATATAGCACTACAATTTCCACTGCCATATAGAATTTCTTACTACAAGATCATAATATGACACTATCTAGAGCCCGGCAATCAAACCCGGACCTTACACTCTTAGTGCCCCTATATAATGGTAATTGATAGTAATCACATTTAAAGCTGCTGCCCCTTTTATAATTAGATACTGGCTTATTTGATACGTGTCCAGGCAAATGAGTCGCTATTGATCCGTTCATCCGGAGACATGATCCGGATCCAGTAATATACATAGAAATCCCCGAGCGGCAACCTTCGAATTCATTACCAGATAAGATTCGTGAATCGCCTTAACTTAATTAAATTGGATTAAAACGTCTGCCTTTTGATTCCGTCCCTAATATGATACAAATTTATACTACTGTGTGTACTGTATAAATTTACTAATTAAGCATGGTACGGAACGGCCATTTTGCCAAAAATATTGGGGAATAAATTATTAAAATAAAACATTTTTTTCGGATTTTATTACAAAACATAAAATAAACGCGATAAAATCCGAAAAAATCGCGTCAATATAAGAAAAAAATAACTTCGCGCCAAAAATATAAATATCAGATATTAGCCAATGCAGATGGCGTGGAAGCCGACACGCCAAAACAAAAGGAGAAAAGGATCTCTACCGAATAAAATAGGAGTTCCCAAAAAACCTGGTTGCAGCGCCGTTGGTTCTAAATTCTTGCTGGTAACGGTATACACGTGCTTAGTTTACGTCGTACCACGTGGGAGCGCTCACGTGGATTTTATCTGAGCGCTGAGCCTGCTTAGATGCTGTAGCGGCGCGCGTCTCGGATTAGCATTCATGAGATGAGCGCTAACAGCCTCAAGTGCTGGGATTTTTACCATTACATTGTTTATCCTAGTTTCCTTCAGAGAATATGAAATGGGTTCGTTGAAAATAAGTGACTTTTTATCACAGAAAAGCCAATCTAAGGATGTATATACATGAGACACTGACACTTGACAGACAGCGACGAAGAAACAAGATCTGCAACTCGATCAGTGTCAAGGTGTCCAGTGTCAGGGTGTCGTTGTGCATTCATGCCAACTATCATATAAGTGTTGCTGTAAATAAAAAAAAACGTACAAACAATAGAAGGATGCTATTGCAGCAAAATTGTTAGATCTATGGTTTCAAATGTGCTATAATCGTTCCCGAAATCCAATAATTTCTTGAGTCAGTACTTAAAGATTTTACGCCCTTGGAAACAAAGTAAGCACCTTTAAGAGGGAGCTTATAAAAGCATCCCATAACCCTTAAGGTTATATAACAGCAACTCTTCGTCGGCCAGTATGACAGAATAATCCTCCTTCATTCTACCTCTGTAATAATTTTATGATAATCTTATTCTATTTGCATGATAACGTCTATATTAGAATACGGACACAGTGTAAAAGTGGTCTTGTGGCATGAATATTACTGAAAAAGGGCGGTCAGAATAAATGGAAAGTAATTCAGCGCTATGAAGACATGTTGCAAAAATGGTAGCGCTTGGGGATATACAAAACGTATGGCTTCAAGGTATCCCAGTCGACTAAAATATTGCCAGACCAACACACCAACCGTCTTAGGCAATGCCTATTATTATAGCTACTATAAGTAACTTGTGGGTTTTCTTTTTTAAATTTTTAATTTTAATTTTTCATGTACTACATCTGTATTACTAAGAAAATAAAAGATGTGGAGGCATTTTTCATTGTACATAACTATTGTATATAATTTATTAAATAAATAATTATACAATTTAAAAAAAAAACGAAAATAAATAAATAAATAAGTACTGGTCTCAAAGTGATCCCCATAGCACCTAGACTAGGGCCCTAAGTTCGCTAAAACAATCGACTTATAATCGAATGACAATGGTATGCTAATTATCAACCCCCTCTGGGCCAGTGTAGTAGACTATGCCCCGGTATAATGGCAATGCTTGATAATGGCTTGCCCCCGATTAGGATCTAATGCGATCACTGTGTGGGTGCACTGCGGTGCACCTCTGCCTATCCATTCATAGATTACAAGCGTGATGGTGTTTTTTCATTCGTTAACGTATCACTCTGCTTTATTGGCACAGTTACATTCCCGGCGGGAACGGTTATAGCCGCACTGAAGCGGGCATAAAATAAAATAGCAGCCAATTGTCAATTGATACCCAACCAAATGGGAGTCGCGTCGATTGCACACACAAACATTGCTCGGAATTTAGTACGAATTGCTTGTAATAAGCCTGTTATGTTAAAGCATTTGCACACGTGACGACTTTTCGCACGCAGGAGACGCATGTCTTACGCATGGCGCGTGTCTAAACGCTCATCAGCTTAACCTCGCGGGAAGGTACTTGCAACTGTCAGACTCACAATTAAAAGTAGCCGCCCAAATTTATAGAACAGAATTTTTGTCTTTGTGTAATAATACCAGCCCTTTTAATGCCCCAATGTTGGGCACGAGCCTCCTCTCAATGCGACGGGGATTAGGCCATAGTCCACCTCGCTGGCCCAG
The DNA here is from genome assembly GCA_905333125.1 of Pheosia tremula. NCBI lineage: Eukaryota > Metazoa > Arthropoda > Insecta > Lepidoptera > Notodontidae > Pheosia > Pheosia tremula. The sequence goes on from HG995415.1 coordinate 6,579,167, forward strand.
AGCGGGTTGGCGGACTACACACGTCTTTCGAGGGGTTCTCTCGGACATGCAGGTTCCTTCACCGTTGAGCAATTGATAATCATGGTTGAAAATAAGATTCGCACATGAAATACAGAAATCCCAGAGGTGCGAGCCGGGGTTTGAACTTGCGATCCTCGTTACCGAGGCAAGCGTTCTACTAACTTGGCTATCACTGCCTTTTACATCGCCGGTATTACGAAGCACCTTCCTTGTGACAATTACTTTGTAATTCAATTGTTAATTATTATAGCTCCTAAATTAGAAAGTAAATAAGGATTGTAGAGTCAACCATATCCGATTTATCAAGTCGCCTTTACAAAACATATAGAGTCATAATTGCTTAAGTTATTAAGTCGTCGCAGGAAATTCTTCAATGCAGGCGGTGCCTTACCAAAACCTTTTACGGTAATTCGAACAATGCTAGAACATCACGAATGAACGAACTATTTAACGTTATAGCTTCAAAAATAGTGGTACTTTGCTATTATTATGGCGTTACACAATTGGTAAGCTATGTGTATACCTACCTAACACATTTTGGGGGCAAATATCCCACTCGTTGAATTTCAGCTTTGTCAGGGTACTTAAAAATGGTAATGTTATATTAACCCCTTTTATCGAATGAGACCTAGTGATTATATAATTGTTTTGTGGATGTATACAACTTGTATATGAATGTGGGTGTGCAAATCTATAATGTCTTAAATAAGCTATTACCATAACAAGCCATGGTGCCTGTATTATTTATATCTGCCTATATATAAAGCTTTACATATCTACTTAGCATGAAGATAGCAAGTAGTTTATTCAACATATTGATTTAAAAAAAACCTCGTAGCAATGAGCTTATGACGGTGTATCTCAAAAACTGCTTAACTGCTTTCAATCAAACCTAGCAAGTATATTTAGACGAGACCAGCTATCATTGGAGTTTAGTGCCCGTTCTTCTCTATAGGAACGGCAATCCGGACGGGTGGTAAAGTTGTAGCTTAGCTTTAGTAACTATTTTGACGATTCATAAGTACTGTACTTAATGGTTTACATTGATAATAAATATTCTGATTCTGATTCATTCAACACTATGAAATCGGTACATCCGGTCTGAAACAACAACAAGACACGTACAAAATATACACAAAGAGTAACATATAAAAGACACACATATAGATACACAAAGAGACACATACAAAAGATACACAAAGAGACACATACAAAAGAAGAAGATACATACAAAAAGACATTCTCAACAGTTCTTTTTTCAATTTGTCGGGAGCTTAACATAGGCCTCAATTAAGCTACAATAAAAGGTACTCTTCAGAATCAATCATCATAAATTGAACCAATAAAATCGTAGAGGTCTGGCAATAAAAGCCAACACTGTGTAACGCCCCCCCACAATAATTAATGAATGATGACTCTACCTATTCTATTAAAACCTAACCTAACCTAACCTGTTAAACTATTCATTCTTTAACCTAACTAAACTTAGTACTAAAGTAACGACCTAACTTATATCTATACCTACTTAAATATAATCAGACTTAATTGTGATCTGGGTTTAATAATGGCCAAGTGTTTCGTCTAGTGATCGTGAAACCCATACGTTGTGAGACCGCTAAAAGTAACCTAAATTCTTTTAGTGAAAGATTGGTATACCTATGAATTTACCCTACTTAGAACTATCCGCACCTACATATTAAATCTAAAATAATTATATTCATTAATATCACCAATTAATAATATTCAATTGATAATAGATGTATTTAGGTAGTTTGATAAATTTATGATAGAAAGTTATCTTAGGTGTATTTTCAATGAAAGAAGTAATAGTAAAAGAATAGCGGTAAGAAATATAAAAAGAATAATCAAAGAATAGTATAAAAAATAGCGGTAAGAAAAACAAAAGGAATAATCAAAGAATAGTATAAAAAATAGCGGTAAGAAAAACAATTAGAATAGTATAAAAAAAATAGCGGTAAAAAAAACAATTAGAATAGTATAAAAAAATAGCGGTAAGAAAAACAATAAGATTAGTATAAAAAAATAGCGGTAAGAAAAACAAGCTCCTCGCCCCGCCTGTTTTAGTAGAAGGCGACATTCCAGACGATCCTTCTCCCTCCGCTAAGTCAATATAGAATTATATTGAATACATATATTGACCATAACTTTATATTATATCATAAGTAAAAACAATTATCTGATTATAACCAAAGCAGATAAACATTGCAACATTCAGGCAGCTTCCCGGCTGTTACATTAATGTTCAAACTCCAGCATCCCGGCTGATTTGGTTTTAATAATTCAAACATTCTAAATCTTTAACAATCCAAACATTTGGACAGTTCGAGACTATCAGGAATCCTCCAGCTTCCAAGTCTAGTACCATTACCAAGTACTTTATTATCCAGATAAAATTAGGTTTCATGTCACATTTTGTATCTCTTACTTCACTTGAGAAGAGAATACTAATAGGGACTCCCGCCCAATTCAACCATATCTTAAAATACCAAAGACTAGTATGCAAAACTGATAAGTCCAGCTAGTGACTGCTAGATAGCAACTCTATCATCTACTGTTTAGTGATTGCTATCAGGGTCTACCGCCCCATAGTGTAGCCAAATCTACCAGATTCACTCACTATGTCAACTCATTTACGATATAATTTATAAGTATAGACTTTCCACCAGATTCAATCCATCCAGAATCCCAATACTGAACCAAACGTCAGATTATTAAGTTATTAAATTATAATCAAATTCAAAACAGATACATTTAAATAAAGTAGGTAAGTATATCAAACTTTAACCTTGATTTACTATTATCACACAAATGAATCTACCACTCGCTCGGAAACCTAGTCCAATGGAGAAGAGCGAGCGAGAAACTCCATGGATTAGCAAAAGGGTCCCTACCTACCTGCCTAATTGTTAATCCTACTATCCTATCACCTATCAATTTACTTAAACATTTGTCCCTATAGCCAACAGACCAACCGCACCTATTACCAATCGACCTACCCGCATCTAAAATAATAAAAGTATATGAAGTTTCCTAAGAAATTCCTAGTTTCCCAACACGTATTAATTTTATCTAAATCTGTATCCCTATTCCTAACATGTCCATATATACCCAACAGACAAACCGCACCTACTCCCAATCGCAAGTATCGACCTACCCGCATCTAAAATAATAAAAGTATATGAAGTTCCTAAGAAATTCCTAGTTTCCCAACACGTATTAATTTATCTAAATCTATATCCCTATTACCTAACAAACAAACCGTACCAACCGTCTAATCAATAAACCGTACCTACCGCCAGTCAACCGTATCAACCTACCCGCCTATAATAATAAATGTAATTATATGAAATATCCTATGGAAATATACCTAGCCAAGAGTCCTACACTACCTACCACTTCTAAATGTGTATTCAGCAAAACTAGAGATAAAACTCACATTTACATTTAAACATGTATGTATTCTAATCATGGTGCTATGATAGAATACCTAACTAAAGCTTTTACGGGAAGGCTGGTTAGACCTGGTTGGAGCTAGAACCCCTAACGTTCCCTACTACCAGACCGTCGCAAAGGGACCCGCAGGTCGGGGAGGGAAGCGACAATCTGGAGGCCCAGGGTTATTGATTGGGTAATATTTACATATATATAAGATAGATCGAACGGAAGCGTTTTAACTGGAGATAAGCGGAAGCAATTGCATGGCGCGCACGTGACGCCCCGCCCTCTATCAGCTAAAAAACCCACGAACGAGGAACTTGATCGACTCCTTGGCAAGGACATAATCGACCGCTGGTGCGTTCCAGGTACCCAGCCCTAACAAATGAGACTGTGAATGCTATCCAGAGGCGTACCCCTACATAACACCCTCTTGGGAACCTTCACCCAAGACTGGAAAGGCGATACACAAGCGATACACTCCCCAAAACTCTTTAAAATTCATTTAAAATTACAACATAAACCCTCTTTATTCACTGCACTAAAGAACAACCCAAATTACAATACAAATACCCTATTCAATTAATAATTAAAGACAATATTTAAAACAGGAAAAGAATATAGACAATTCAAACACTAAGAAAATATAAATGCAAAACCCAATTAAAAATTACTTACAATGAATTATACCAATGATCGCTTGTGTTGCCTGGGACCGAATTCGTAAAAAGTTAGAGCGACCTCCAAATGAATCGTGCAACGCCTTTTATAGTAGTTCTCAAACACCTTATTTCTACCCTCAACCACTAATATTTCTAGGGATGTCCCGATGTCGATACTATTTACGTAAAACTGCCGGACTTTTCGCAATTCATCGAAAATATTAGCGATCCTAATAATGATTTTAAATACATAATAATGAACAAACAATTACTCCTTAATCAATTCATTTACTTTCCAAAATATCAAAACCAGATTTTATAAAGTATTCGAATTATTCTATTGTTATTAGATAAATTCCCGTAAATATAACTGTGTCAAAAATGCTATGAGAATTCTACTCGATAACTTAATGATTTACCTAACATTTGGCTTAGTCACTAACTATCCTATTGAATATGTGAATTCCGTTAATACATTCATCATGCCGACCGATCGACTTAGCCCCAACACTACTTGTATATTGTGATTTCTACTACCCTCAACTCCATAAGATTCAAGCGTTTAAAGTCACGTACGCATCGGTGTCGTTAACGCTATCAATAATATCTATGCTCGATACTTATTGTAGTAGTATGGCATTTCACACCATCAGTATTTTGATGGAAAAATAAGCTAGTTTTGTACGGATTGGGAAAGATTACACTATTTGTAGTATCTACGCTTAGTTAACAATGAGATATTCTAGAATATCAATATTTCTATAGAAAAGTATGAATGTTCCCTACATATCGGAACGTATCAAGATATCAATATAATCTATATTTAGTTCACGACGATGGAATGAAGCGACTCATACTATCAATAATTCCAATGAAAATATTCTAACCTAAACATTGGATGAAAGACGAATTTAATTCCATTTGCTTTAATTTAATCTAACAAACAGATTAATACAACTAAAGACTGGCTTCCGAGCCATTATTGAAGAGGCCTATGCCCTAATCATAATGAGCATCAATAGTTCCAATTTGATGAGGAGTATAACAATCCAATGAAATCTCTAAATAAATAGATATATAAAATTATATTTGTGAACGTGGCAGAGCGCACCCAATGCGTTCTGTTACAACTGTCGCCGCGCGGTGTCAATCCGGCGACTTACGGATACCTAAATGCATTAAATTTTACCGAATTCTGTGCGGAACCATCACAATTTTTATTACGCATTAATGGAAAAGGGACTAGGGTTTGTGCATTGTCACTGTACCCAACTCAAGTGGAGTGGGGTGCATTAAAATATTGTAATTTGTATGGTGAACCAGCAAAGTCTTGATGGTACCAATACCATCACGACTTTGCGACTTTGAGATGTTATGTTAATACATTAAGTGTTATTTTTTCTTGATATTACAAGAACAACAAAAAATACTATAATGAAGTCCAGACATAACAGTCTCGCAGCTAAAATAGTTTTAAAAAACCCATCAGATATTTGCTTCTTAAGTATGAAATTAAAAAAAATCCTAAACATTAAAATAAATATATTTTTACAGATTTAATCGCGTATTTTATGTTTTTACGGTCCCCACGTTTCTCCCGAGTCCTCCCGTGACCAAAAGCAGCCGAAACGTCGTGAACGAAAAATCATAAAATATACGCGATAAAATTATTTTTATTTCAATGTGTAATATTCGAGTAAATATAAGAAATCAATTTGCCTAAAATATTTCAAGTGTTACAATAAATGCTATTGTACGTCGACCATGTAACAATGAATGATATTTAATTTGATGAAGTAATTTATTACCAACCGAAGCTTTCAGATGAAAAAATCTTCTCCTTTTTCCTACCTTAGAAAAGATTTAGTGAAAACGAATTACATTATTTGCAAAGGTTATGGCGGTTTTAGCTGATTAGCTCAGTTGGTAGTGACCCTGCCTACTACGCTGAGGGTTCCGGGTTCGATTCCTGGTAGAAACAAATGTTGTGTGCTGAGCTCGATTTTTCGTACCCGAGTCATGGATGTTTAGTATCTATCTCAATATATTATGGGTTCGCTCCAGTCCCTTGTATGGTACCTCTAAAGCAAGCGTTGATGAGTGTGAGACCGTATAGTCGGTGTTTTCGTCTAGTATTATTTTAAGGATTTGGGACTTTTATTGATTTGACTTGTAACATTGAACTTTTATAAGTTAACAAGTAGCAATTTTTCATGATGATTAGTCAAACTTACATACGAATTGTGGTACTTAGGGTATCCTAAGTAAATACATATGCGTAAAAAGAACCCTTTTTACCGTTTATGTAGTAGTGAATATGTAGCATAGTCAAAAGAGTTACTTTCATAACTGTCCATGACATATATTTTGTGATGGACAATCTCTCGATTGTGACTTGTTTTAAATTATCTTTGCTATCAAACCCCCGCAATTAGCTGAATCCAGCCCGCCTCACAGCTTCGCGAACCTGCGGTATTCTAAGTAAGTAACGGCTCAACCTACATTGTTCTTACATACCCATAATAACGTATTAGTATATAACATATCTTCTGCTCTATAGTATTTCTATAGAGCAGAGAGATGTTATATATCTTTCGAACAGGCCACAAAATGTTATCGTAACATATTTTTTTTACATTTACAAGATTCATACGTACTATATACGTTAAGTTTTACATGATGACAAAGTATTCGGTTCACGGAAACTGTGAAAACTAAAAGGTAACACAATCTATTAATTAATCACATTTCTTCAGGAAGCCGTCGTAAACCAATTAATTCGTCCCACAAATAAGTTTTATACAGAACTTTTCCACGCCAATTGAATTCACTGAACGGAAGGAGGGCAGGCCGGCAAACTTGGGGGTGCTTTAACTAAGTTATATATGCTGCGAGAATCTCACAGTAGTCAATGCATACATTACCTATTTTCCTTGCAAATAATCAGTTTTTTTTTTTATTATTACATTATAGGCAAGTATTTGATCTCGATCTCACCTGATGGTAAGTGACGATGAGATCTACGATGGAAAAATCTGAATCTGATAGTTTTTAAGTCAGTAATGATTTATTTTGTAAGGTAACGATCGTTCGTTACCTTACAAAATAAATCATTACTGATTGTTGACCTATTATTGTTCAGTAAAATCTCTCTTGTCAAAAGAGAGAAAGACTGACCAATAAGAGGTATACCCGTCATCGTAGGTTTTTTTTTTAACAGGACTTTAGATGTTTCTTCTGTCAGTTCGATGTTATGTTAATTTGATAACCAAGCAAACTCGAACCCGTTTGGTATTTATCGAAAATCTTTATTTTTATTCGCAGAACCCTAACCCTATTGTAGGGATCTAGTCGAGAAATGACCTCTTCACAGTGTTGTTTGCCTTGTACACACTCCTCGGGGCGTTTAGAGGGGTTTCGTGTAATGCCTTGTACAGACATAGCGAATGAAGCCCCACAAAAAAGGGCAAAAACTTTTTTTTTATTAGCAGTTGTTAATTTTCAAATTCATACTTTCCCGAAGTAAGCTCGCATTCTCTAAATTAGAAGACGTTTTTGTGTAAACATATTTGTAACTATAAGTACTTGTATACATTATAAATAGGTGTAGTTTGTGTGTTTGTATGTATGGGGGTAATCTCCGGAACTATTAATCTGATTCCAAAAATTCTTTCACTGATACTAAGCTACATTATCGCTTAGCGCTATTGGTTATTCATCGAGGTACTGTGGGTGAAGCCGCGGCATAAAACGACAGAGATAATATACGAAAATATGACTTGAATATGAATGACTTATACCTTGCCGTGGGATATTCTAGGAGAGTTGTATGGAAGACAAGACTTCGATACTTTGCCTCTCTACTCTGTACGAGGTATAATGCGGGAATAATTCGCCGGCCACTAGACGCATTCAATATTCACTAGCGCTGTTTGGTGTGGCCACACACGGTCTTTAATGTATTACAACATAAGTATGTGCGGTCAAGACTTATGGCGCAGACAATGTGCAACTAGCAAAATCGACCAGTTCAAACGTTTTAGATAATGAAAATACTTTATGCGAGGTTTTAGCTATCGGATGGAATTTATATGCAAAATAGAAGGAGAAATTGTATGGTTTTAGGGTAGGTACAACGATACGAACGGTACGACGGGTACGAACGGATAAAACATCGGTAAATAGACAATTTAAGGATTTTGATCACGGTATTTCGCGATTATTAATTATACATTCGTCGCCATATCAAACAGAATAAATTATTCGTTATTGTTCTATATTAAAATACACACCCCAATGAATGAGGAACATTGTGCATAATTATCAGGATTTAGAAATACTTTGTTGAATGTTGTCTCTAGCAAAAACGTGCGACGTGGTGGCGGCCAGAGTTGGCGGGCAGCAGTAGCGGCCAGTGTTGGCAGCCGGCAGTAGCGGCCAACGGCAGTGGTACATCGGCAATAGAAATAGTTTCTGCTTTGTAGAGTGTCGTCTCTTTCACTCTGGCCTTTAACCAAGATCAAGTCGAGTCGTATCTCTTTTTAAATCTCGACGTGCAATATTTACGGCTGGGTGACTATTACTCGTAAAAAAGTGCTAATACAACTGGCCGCTATCATTGGCAGTGTAAGAAGTGATACATATAATGACTGGCAAGGAGTCAACTGTTTACATACCCGGGCGGGTAATATATGTCACGTTTATCTATCTGATGAGATTTTTTAGAGCCACCGTTCAATATCTATACATATAAATAAAATTGGAGTGTCTGTTTGTAATATTAAAATAACCGCTTTTTACTAAGTGCATTTGGATGTATACACGTTACCTATACCGAAACAACATTTTTTACAATTTTTGTCTGTCTGTCTGTCTGTCTGTTTGTTCCGGGTAATCTCTGAAATGGCTGGACCAATTTTGACGGGAATTTCACTGGCAGATAGCTGATGTAACAAATAGTAACATAGGCTACTTTTATTTTAGAAAAAAAAATTGGATCTCTCGAAAAAAAATTAAAACCAATGTTGCAGAGCTGCGCCTGATTAAAGTTTGATAGCAACAATCTGCAATGCGTCCCGCGGGATCAGAACGCGAGCAGGCTGTTGCCAACGGCTGAGTCTTTGTTAAATACCACGCGGACGAAGTCGCGGGCAACAGCTAGTATATAATGTAATGATATATATTGGGCGCTAATACAATGGTTTTCCATCTTATTTTGTGTAACAAAATCTGTACCTTTCCCGTCATGAATAAAAATAATTTTGTTGATATTTAAAAAGATTACGAGATTTAAAAACTACATTGGAATCTGTCCATCCGTTTGGTAACTACTATGCCACTGACAAACAGACAAAAATGTAATATTGATGGAACCCTCAATTAATTCCGGCTATAAACCTATAAGACTATAAGTCGACCGATTAAGACCGAATTGCATTTTACCTGTTTAGATTCTTGTTCTATAATAAAGAAAAATTCTGAGTATCTTTATATCCTACCACAAAAGATAGCACAAATGAAAAAAGATAACAGCAGCGCAGACATACCCGGCAGGTATTCAGACTTAATTTAGGACTTGTTATACATGTAACGGCTTTAAACTTATTACTTGATAACCTTGATAAAATTTGCTACCCTATGTCCTATATGCTATATTCGAGCAATTTACGAGCAGGCTGGAAATGGATAAAAGGTGCTTTACGCTTTTGTTTGAACTTTTAAACAGCGATCAAATAGGCTAAATAAATATAGGCAGCTATAAAACTAATGTTATGAATTTTATCGCGTTTATATTATATTTTTTACGTTTCCGACGTTTCGGCTGCTTTATAGCAACCGTGGTCACGGGAGGACTGAGGTGGTGGTCCCGTGACCCTCACATTTAGTTGTTGCTTGCGGTCCGATCTACGCAGAAAGTGCTTACAGTGTCTTGAGATCGTACAATGGTAATGATGATAATATAAACTCGATAAAATCCGTAAAATTAGTTTTATTTCAATGTGTAGTATTCGCGTAAATATAATAAAGTAATAAATAGGCTTATAACTTATTGTCAAAAGACGTGCGCGAACATCTACGGGAGCACTTCTGTTCGCAAACGAATCGCCATTTCCCTTCGCATCAGTACAGGAGTCCCTTTGGCCCAGCGAATATGGAGCTAAACGAAATATAAAAGCTGTTTTTATTACCACAGACATTTAACAAACACCCTGCCCTCAAATTCAGTGTCCCCTTTGTTCTCTGAATTCGTGTTCGAGCGAAACAAAGGTTCCTGCCGGAAATTCTGTAAGCGCCAGGAATCAAAGAGAAAGCCTTTATTTCCTACTAAATAAGTACTATATTATGCTTCTAAATTTTATTTGGGAAACGAGCGAGAAATGAAAGTGGATTTATTTCGTTATTTTTTTTTGTATTGGCCACTGAGTAGGCAGCAAGGTATCTAGGTTATTGTTCACGCGAGTTCCTAAATTCTTTCTAGTAAGACGAAAAATCGTTTCGCATTTTTTTACGGTAGGCACTTATTTTTTATGTGTATAAGCTACCTACTTTTTAAATTGGTATAAGAAATACATGGTTTGTTTTTTTTAGTTCTTCAACAAGCTTTCTTTACCTACTCCATACACTAATAACTTTACTACCAGTACGTCAAGTGCGTAATTATTCGTAAGCTTAGCGTATACATTATAGTCTACGTATTCTCTCTTCTTCTCTCTCTTCAATTCTCCATACAAAGCGTCTAAATACTAGACTATAAAGTATACGGTTAGCTTACGAATAATCACGTAAGTACTTGACGTACTGAGCTTTATCTCTTTACACTGTTCTTCTTGTTTCTATCAATTAAAAGCAACTTCGTTTAACGTGTGAACCGATCGAGTTTGCTCGCTGCGAATTTTATTAAACCATATACGTATTATAGGTACCTTGAAAATCGTTACGACGCATGCTCATACTATTTTAAAGTAAACGACGCGATTAGATCTGGTTGAAGAATATTCCCTCAATTTATAGACGTTTTATAACTTTATCAAACGTCATATAGTACTTACTGCGCAAACGCTGTTGTGCGCAGTACTATATGACATTCGATAATGTTATAAAACGTTTAGAAATTCGAGGCTTGTACCCTCGAATCTATAAACGTATAGTACGTAACGTATAGAAATTATGGAATGACAATTTTCGTACCCCATAGGCCTTTACAAAACTGATTTATTCAACTTTGACTTAGTATTACTGGTTCTTTACATTGGTAATATAACCGACTCATAATTATTTAGCACGCATAATAATATTCCATTCACATCGCCTGATAATTAAATAATATCTTAATAAATCCTTTTCTTTATTGTTTTCTCTTTCTTCCTCCCTCTGCTTCGCATTCACGGGGAATTGATTACATAATTCAATCTGTCAGTCGCTTTCCCTGACGTCATTGTTTCAATCCTATTCGTTCCGGGACTTTGAAGACAGGGTAGTACTACGATTGTTTGTTTTAAAAGATCGTATAGGCCTAATTCTGTGATTTCTTGCGACCCAATGAGATAACTATTTACCTCTACATAGAGCACATTATAAGTATTATAATAATTTATTTGTGTACTAGTTTAACGGATTCTTTACTTTGAGCCAAGTGATTAAACTCAGAGCAAACCAGATATTTAATGCTAGCTGTATTTCGTATCTACATTTAATAAAAAAAATATGAATATCGCCAGACACACACACCAACTATACGGTCCCACACTAAGCAACGCTTGTATTATGGGTACCGTACAATACTCTGAACGCGAACTGAGTATATAATACTTATAGATATAGATTTTAAAAATCCATGACTCGGGTTCAAATTAAACAAAAAAGTTTTAGTCTAAAATTAAAATACCCCAAGTTACTCCTTTTTACATCAGCTATCTGCCCGTGAAAGTCCCATCGAAATCGGTCTAGCCATTTCAGAGATTAGCCGGAAAAACAAACAGACAACAATTGTAAAAAACGTTGTTTTGGTATATGTACCGTGTGTACATCCAAATGAACTTAGTAAAAAGCGGTTATTTTAATATTACGAACATACACTTGAATTCTATTTATTTGTATAGATGAATAGATATGATGCAATTGAGACTGAACACTGTAAAGAATATCATTTCAGTAAATGCTGGCGGCTGGCGGCGTCCAAACTAAGACTTTATACAATCAGCTATCGAGTTGAGGGTTCTTGTTACAGCGCCGCCAGACTCCACGAGATCTCCGTGGATCTCCGATCTTCAATCATACTTTAAATCTTCACAAATGGACCATTTGTGAAGAGTCAGTTGATTTCTTGACCGAATGCGGTAACTGAAGGTTATTGACCGAATATGTTCGTTTATATTCGATTGATAGACGTATGAAAACGAGATCGGTACGCATATAATAACTCAAATAAAAAAAAGCATAAGATGACCATAAATTTCAAAAAGAATTAAGTGTATTTGATGCGTAACGATGCGGCGGCTGATAATGTTCCCGCGGAGAGGCGTTTTGCATTTATACGGACCAAAATGAAAGATCGCCGCCGAAACGGAAGAATGGAGGCTGGAATGTTTTAATGTATTGCAGAAATCATTGGAGATAGCTTTATTATGGCGGGCGTAACTAAGCGTTTCGAATTGTTTAAAAAGATTATACAATGGGTTTTTGTTATGGTGTAATTCTGTTACCGTACAGCACGTCAAGTGCGAGCTAACCGTATACTTTATAGTCTACCGTATTTAGACATTTTGTATGGTGAATTGAAAAGCGCCTCTAGCTGACGGTATTTATAACTTTCAATTGTCCATACAAAATGTCTAAATACGATAGAATATAAAGTATACGGTCAAAGTCAAAGTCAAATCATTTATTTCGTATAGGCCTACGGGGGCACTTACAAATTGTCATTACATATTTTTTTTCTTAAGTCTACAACCGGATCGGAACGCGACCTCAACTGAGAAGATCCGGCAAGAAACTCAGCGGGCTTGTCTTTTTTTTTTGAAATTCATTATTTTACAAAACAAAAAATATAACCTTAGCTTACGAATACGGTTAGCTTACGAATAATCTCGCACTTGACATACTGAATTGAAAGTTATTTATTTAGGTCACAAAATGTATGCTATGACAGGATACCATTTATGGTGGTTGAACTGTCATCGATTCTAAGATGTTTCCTACTCGTTCGTGTGTGATTTACAATATTCCCTAATATAGGATATTTTGGCGATAAAATGTATATTCACGCGTAGTGGTACCACCATAATGGTGTGGGGATCATATAGTAAGTGTTAGTGGGGCATACAGTTTTTATAATGTTTGGTGGCAGCCTCGAATTCGACCATCGCACACAAGAGTGGAGCATTTTTAAGAGTCGTTTTATTATAAACTTTAACGTGACCTTTGTAAGCCTCACTCGACGCAGACGGTTAAAAGCCTCTTAAGCTCTGTTAACTCACTGCACCCTTAGTTATAAGTGACTAGCGGCTACCCCTGCGGGATTCTGGCCGTGTCTCGGAGCGTACGCTGCTGTCGCTGTGTCCATGCGGCTAATGAGACAAATCTCTTCCTATCTTCAATGTACTACAATAAAACTACACATGTGGTATGACATACATTTATCCTTTAGTTCAAAGTAATTGACGTCATTATTTTTAGGCGAGAATTATCTAAAATTATAATAATAATAGGTGACTAACATAACTTTAAATTCTCAAAAGGGGCCTCTACGTGTTGGAGCCATGTCATGCCATATAATAATAATATCGCCGATGTGGTGAGAGACATATAATAATAATATCGCCAGAAGAACACACCAAATATACGGCCCACACTAAGTAAAGCTTGTATTATATGTACCGTACAATAGACTAGGGGCAAACCCATTATGTATAACCCGGGAATACTTATATCGATACTAATCATCTATGACTCGTACAAACATTCATGCTCGACACACAATGTTTGTTCCTACTATAATTCGAACCTGGGACCCTCAGCACCGAAAGCAAGGTCACTAGCCACTAAGCTAATCAGCTCGAAATAGACAACTCGTTACAATACATCAAACTAGCGACATCTGCCGGGTGGTAGAGGAAGGCGTTCATTTTCCGCATCACCGCCCGCCCCAGTTCGCCGCCCAAAGCTGCCCCGTACGAAATTTATTTTGCCGTTCACAGATTCAAAATTGACGTAGAAATTGCTCGGGCCCGAGGAGTTGTAAAATTGCAAGGCCACTCGTTTATAAAACTCATCCACCGCGATAAATGACATTTATTGCTCGCGAAAATAAAAATGCTATAATATCAACAGGATTTTTACAATTTATATGTAAAAGAGGGGCTCGGAACGTGAAATACGTTTGATTAATGTATTGCTTGTATATAAAGTATAACTAAAAATAGTATGTGTTTCAGGGCTAGGTTAAGTTGATACCTGTCGTTTGAAGCCGAATTCTAAATTTAACTCGCATGTAATAACAATCGACCTGTAACTAACGTAAGCACATTAATAATTGTAGCAAAGTTCTCAAATGACATTGTATAATATCTATCTATGTATATAAGACAAAGTCGTTTTATGTTCACCATTTATATAACTCAAGAACGAGTGGGAAGTTTTTTTATGATCTTTAATTTTTTTAATTTATCTTCATCCCGAATAGCAGAATAATAATTAAAAAAAATACAAACGCATTGAGTACCTCGTCTTTTTTGAAGTCGGTTAAAAAAAGGCAAAAATGACTAAAAAATTATTTATTTTTCTCATACATTTCATACTGAGCCGGTACGAAGTTCGCCGGGACAGCTAGTAAGATACTAAAATAATGTTTTATCAGCTTAAGGTCCAAACATTGTATTATCGTGCCGACCGACCGACCGTCATCGTACCGTATCGCTGTCGAATCGCACACGCTGTGTTGATACTAGATTTATTTATTGCCCCGTCATGAAGGGAGATACGAAGACTGGTAGCGACTGCAACTAGATCCGTGGCTCGATACGACACGGCGATACGATTTATACACTCGTACACGTACCTACAAGTTGTTGAGTACTAACCGCGAATGTTAGTAACCGAGTCATGGACGTTTAATATCTATGCTAGCTGACCCGGCAAACGTTGATTTGCCATATACATTATTTCTAGGAAATATTGTTATAGTTAAATATTTGCGATTATAAATTGAGATATAAACTATCCTATCTTTCAAGTTGGATAAAACTGCACACAGTGTGCAAAATTTTATTTAAATCGGTTAAGTAGTTTAGGAGTCCATAGCGGTCAAATACCGTGACACGTAATTTATATATATTAAGATTCCCAGTTCATTGAACGGTGCGTACCCATAATTGCTTAATTTGGGACTGGTACCATTCGTCTGGTAATATTTATTTACAATTTGCGAACACGTCAACTCGGATTAGAGCCAATATCTAAGTAAGTTAACTTAAAACAATAGCAATTCTGTCTCAACTGAGTGTGAAAAGATAAAAGGCCGCTTGCGCCTGCTCGAAACTTGATCTAGCAATTTGGGTCGGCGGCACTTCTCGCTGGCTGGCTGTGACTCAACGATTATAACGCCATCTGCCACGAAGACAAGCCTTTTTTTTTTTTTTTTTTTTTTTTTGACGGGGGGGAAATCTTCTATAGATACCCGGCCTCTGTGTGGGAGAGGGCCGGGTTATGTGGGATTCTTACCCACTAAAACCCCCCCGGTGGCCGCCTTCGACACATGTTGGAGGGGCTCCGGGATCTCCAAACGGAACGCACCGGTGCCCCTCTTGTGCCTCGCCCCCTTATGGGGGCCCGTCTCGGGGAGCAGATGTTTGCTCCCCCTGCGCCCTCGCTGCGCACGGCGGCGGGGAGCCACGCCCGCCGCCGTCCTCCTCAGGAGTCGTCATCGTCACCGGACGTCCGGGGCCCACACCCCAGTCGTCCTCGACCCCGAGGGTAGCCCGTTATTTAAGGCCCTGGGCATCAGGGCCGGACGAAGACAAGCCTAATAGGACGTGAAATCCTTCAGCAACATTTGTGAAGTCCGTGTATTCTTTTATATGTAAAGTCATTTTTAAAATCCCTACCGCCAACTTTGTAAGAGTATTAATAAATGTACAACGTATCAGAAGAAAAGCGCTTTTGAATACTATAAATAGACTTACAACAACAGACGAATACTGTACTTGTATAAATTTGAGGTTGATAATATTATCACGTGATTTAGATTTCTTAGATCATAATTTATTTTTTGTCCTAGAGAAGTGATATGACTTTGTAACTACAATACTTTTCACCCGTTTGTAATACTTCATTTCCATTTGATTTCCAAATGCAAAAGAAAAATTTAATAATACATAGTTAGTCATAATAATTTATATTACTAGTCATCTTAAAAAACGGTATCATTTGTGTGGGAATGGAAGCATTTGTCATTGTCGACTATATAGGTACTTCATCAATAATTGAACAGTAATTATTACTGTTCATATAAGAAGTATTAAATTACAATTTCATTCATAAAGTACTGTCTCTTTTCCCTATAACTTTTACCGTTATATATTATGCTACGCTATAGATTATAATTCGGGGACTGCCAGTATTAAAAAAGTTATCAAACTCCCCAAAAAATACATTGAATGGTTGTTCCCAAAGCGAATTTATGTGAAATATTTCGTCCCCCGCATAGCGAACATAACTCATGACGGTACGACTTGCGGGTAGGCTTACCAACCGTCTCATATTCCTAGGATATATTTTATAATTTATTAGTAGCATGGAATCTATACATTCCCTAGGAAACATATTTTAAGAAAGCAAGCACAATAGTGAAAGCCATGAAGAGTAAGACCAACAATAAGTTACTATAGGACACGCCATTTTCATATCATCATGTCACATCCATAATTTTATTTATAATGTTTATTTATTTAATGTTTTATTGCTATGAATAACTTGACATTGGCAAAATAACCGCTAAGTTGTGGGTTGAGGCCATTTGCATATCCATTTTATTTCATCGCATTTCATTTCATAAAAAAAGAAGAAGTTACTATAGTCAGATTAAAAAAAGACGTGTGAGAGAAGTGAACGAATCTGCTCTAGATAGAGACAAAAAGAGCTTTCTGAACTAACACCTATACATATGACTTACCCTTACATTTGTAGATGCCCAATAGTATGCCATTAAGTATAATTTGTGTAAATAAAAAAATCAAATAAACATCTATATTGGGATTGGTAACAAATCACTACCATACTTAATTAATAAGTTATTTTTCTATAATAGCCGCGAATTCTTTGACTAAAAATAATAATAATACCGTCAAAAATAAATAAAGACTATCCATAATTCTTCGGCAAAGTTGACGATTTCCTAAGCAAACGTCGCATGTCTCGCGATAACATTGAACATGGTGACCCTGTTCTTAAGAAACTTTTGTAATTAGGTTCACTTTTACGTACTTTCCGCGAACAGAGGATATGTGCGCGCGTGATGACGTCACGTCGCACTCCTCGTAACTTATTCCTGTTTATTTTTGAACATGTTTGTTTAATTTGGCTCAATTAGACTGGGTACTGGATGGTATATTGTGTCTGTATACTTAACCTAACAATATACGTAAGATGTACGCAACTAAAATTCTGAACAATTACGTCATGTGCCTAAGTATCTTTTTTTCGTCGGGAAGGCAGTATACCTCTACAAACCATTTAGGTAAAACAGCTGTGAAGTTATTTTCAAAACAACCCCCAAATTCATAGACAGTTTAATCCATTTACAAAGGCATTACAAAGCAATTTTTATTAAAAATCCTGCTTTGTAAACGAACTAAAATATTCTATAAAGTAATAAGATTTGATACTGTACTCTACCTCTCTACCTCTCACCAGCTGTACAATAAAAACTGACGATCTCTAGTACTGCCCCTTAGCTATCGTGCTAATGATATTAGCCCACATCGTCTAAACGCCAGCTAAACGTAGATAGTCGGTAGAGACCTATCTGCGCGGGCACGCTGCTCTACGGCGCTTATCTTCAGTACAAGTGCTGCACACACCTGACTACTCGTTACTGTAAAGTAGGGTACTCACTTAAAGATGTAACATGTAATGTATCTGATACTGTATCATCCTTGTTCGGATTCGGTATTCTTTTGCCAGGATCGGTGGTTGATCAAATTTGATATAACGGCGGGTGCGATCCCGTACATGTTCACAGACAGACTTCGTGGAGCGCCGGAGTATTTTCAGAATTGGATCATTAGTTTCCGCTACATCAATTCTCACATTTACCTCTTTATAATACGAGTTAAACTTGCTTACCCACTTGGTATTGCGGTCCACGAGTGCATTTCGGTCGCCTTTGTGCTCGCATGTCGCTGCGAGCACGCTGCAATGCAACGACAATCGGCTCGCAAGAGGCTCGCGCCAACTCACCGTACACACTCAGTACAGTTTCAGATACATTACGTGCTACACTTCTAAGTGAGTACTCTGCTTAACACTTTGCTCACTCTCTACACTAGCTATATTGTCTGCTGCTATAGAACGTTTATACCTTAGACGGTCTTTAGGTATTATTGTAATGGAATGCGCGAACTTTGAAAACTTTCATTTAATTTAAAGATTAAATTAAATTAAATGAAAGTTTTGATCGGTCATTTTGCGAATTAAGCCCGATAATAGTAGGCAGAGATGAGTATGAAAATCTATTACTGGTCATTTTTCACTTTATACTTGCTACACTTTATACGAGCTCTTCTTTTTACACGAGGATAATTATTACTTTTTGTCGGTTGCGTAGTATTCGTGTAAGCCGAGCATTATAGTAAGCTGCACGAAGACTTGCAACAGAAACTTCGTTAATCGTTTAATTACGCACTTACCAATCCTACATTGCGAAGGCGGATACAAACGGAATTTGACACCCTCGGAAGTCTAGATTTTTCTGGATGGATATTCCACAGATGGGTAAAGGGAGGTTTATTAAGTACCTTGCTACAGAAAAGTGTTTTGTAATATAATTATAAAGTGATTTAAATATTCAATGAATTATTAATGTTAAATTTTTTTATGTGCAATAGTCAATAATTGCACATGGGCTCTCGTATGTAAATTGTAATTTGTGATGCGCGGGCTATGAATTACAAGGATTAATTGGATGGAAAACTAGCTTTTCCCTGTGGTCTCATTCGCGTCTGCGAGGTTGTGCAATGAACCGTGTGCCGCTTACCGTTTTCAGCGATATGCTTAACAATTATAGCACTTATTGATTTCTTATATTTACGCAAATACTACGCATTGAAATAATTTTACGGATTTTATTGCGTTTATTTTATGTTTCTCTCGTTCCCGATGTTTCGATAAATTCCGTAAAATTAGTTATATTTCTATTATAGCTCTTGTTTCACGATGTTCGGCTTCCATTTTAATTGCTTGTCTTAACCATAAACTTAATAAAATATAAGGTATTTTTCTTGTAAATAATCCCTAATTTAATATCAGTTTTGTACAGATGATAATTTATTATTGATGTTATTGTAAAAACACAAAGACTTTACGTACGTGTGCTTGTATATATATACAAGCACACGTACAAAGAAACGTACGAATTACAAAATGTATTCCTTCAGACATTTTTCCGAGCCCTATATTTAAGCGCTTATTATAAACATCACCAAAGGAACATACGTCAGACAAACTCAAAGAAACATCCTTTGGAATTATTTACAAAGATATTCGCGCCGGGCTCGCTTCTACACAAACGAGAATCACAAACTAGACAGACATGATATTTGGCAAATGCCCAAAAACTGATTTTATTGTTTTTTTTCTTCTACTTCCAAATGTCCCGGGGCTCGTAAGCGAAATAATGTGACGAGCCCGGGCCTCGTAATATTAAGGATTTCGATATTAACCTTATCATCTTGAATAACTGTCACGTTTGCTCTGAAAATATACTTTTGTGGAAAAATTCAAATATTTTCGTCCACTCCAAAGTTTATCCAGATGAAGATGAATGTGAATTGAGATTTTATATAAAGTTATGAAGCAGGAAGTGTTTTGGCGGGCACGATATAAACTGTATGATGATCGTAATGATTGTGCAGTCGAAACCTGAATGTCTAACAATAAGATTCCGGTACTCCCACCCCACTAGTTAAGTTTCAGGACTAACTTGCTCAGTGAAACATGGCTAATAAACTTAATGACGGTGGACTGAAAGTCGACCTCAATACACAGTTGATAAATATACTCAGAATATATTTACTTTTTAAAATATTAATTCGTAAAAAATGGTGCTGATTCGGAATGCCATTTCACGTCAAAAAGAAGATATATTGTTTTTTTTTTATTTTATAGAGTATCGTCCACTCCATCTTGTATAGCCTAACAATTAAAAGAATCTACTTCTTCCGCAAAAGGGCGCAAGTTTAAACCAAATCCCTCTTCGTGTGTTTCCTACACAAGCTTTTATTAGACGGGCTAGCAGGGCCCCAAGTCTGCTAAGACAATCGATAACTAACTGTCACTTTTGACAGATATCCCAGACAATATCTGTCAAAAGTGACAGTAAATGCGGTTGCTGTTCAATTATAAATCGATTGTGTTAGCAGACTTGGGGCCCAGGACTGCTCACCTAGTTATATAACCTCACATCTGGTTCTCTTTTAAATTAATGAAAGCATTCCTATTTATGATTTCAGGTCCAAAGTCCAGTCCTGGTCGTGGAGCTGAACCTCAACAGACTGGAAGGCACCCAGCTCAGGGCCTTAGGCCTGCTGTCCGTGTTCGGATTCAACGTGACGTATGCTGTGAGGGGGCCCGCCGACTCTCCGGGACCGACGTCGTGTAGCGCCATTGAGTGCCGACTGTTGGGGCACTGTTACGCCAGGCAGGATTATCAGTAAGTTATTCCACAATTAAACATTTAATGTTTTTTTTGCTTTGTGTCTTACTGGCCTACTTTATCCGTCAATATTAGAGGCTAGACTCATTTTAATACAGAAAAAGAGGGAGAGACTAGAAATAAGAAGCAGTCTTTTTTTCTTGGTCATCAGCCAAATATATAAGTGTATAATCGGTATACATACAGGCAGATACATCGGTTTTATCGATTCAGGTGGTTGAAGTGCCTATTGTATTATTTTTCTAACCCTGCTTTTAATCTTTAAAAAAACCGTTATTAAAATAAAACTATGACACTAGGACGTCAACCACCTCAGTCCTCCCGTTACCATGGTTGCTGTAAAGCAGCCAAAACGTCGGGAACGTAAAAGCATAAAATAATCGCGATAAAATCCAAAAAAAATGTTTTATTTCAATGTGTAGTATTCGCGTAGATATAAGAAAACAATTACGCTAAACGTGTGTATCAACAAAATCAAGGACATTCTTGTCGTTCACCCTCACTTTACAGCGACAGCCCGAATACTTTGCATAGCGCGAAGTCTCTGTTGGAATCCCATTAACGTGGGCAATAGAGCGTGAAAATATAGAGCTTTGGGAACAAAACGGGTGCTATGGAGCCGATGACATCCCTGATCCGGCGCGCTCAGATATAGAGGCGACGGCGTCACTCAGTGCTTACAAATTCGAACGAGCTCGGAGAAAAAAATAATGTTAGCAACACAGTAGGAGAGTATATTTATAGGGTTGCGTGTGAACTTTGGACTATACCATGTTTTAGGGATAATCATTATGGTTTTAATAGCATAAAAGTAATTTCAGCGTCGTAACAGCTGCTAATAGAATACAGATATTTTTTTGTACTTCGATACAATAAGGTTCAAATTCGAACATAATCTATGCTAAAAGCAGTCTTATTTTAATAACATAGGTACTATATTTTACTCTGACAACAAATAAAGGCCCATAACCTAAATACACACTATTTAATACAAAATGTATCGCAACCCTGCCGCCGCCGCTGTGCGGTTATTTCGCTAAATTTATTCCTTTAGCCGCATTATTTTCCGCATCGCAGGGAATTCTACTGCTCTTGTTTTGAGGGCTACTCCGGTCCGGACTGCGGCGTGGGCCCGCTGTGCCCGAGGACCTCCAACATGTGCAAAAATGGCGGCACCTGCAGGTAAGAGAAATACACGTTTAGGTTCCATTAAGTCAGGTACGGCCCGATTGGCACATAATTGGTAGTGATAACACAGTTGGTAGTCCCGGGTACGAATCCCGGTGGCGGATCATTTTGTGTGATAAGCCCGATTGTTATTTCAAAAAATAACGGTCTACCAACAGTATAATGTTACTGTTTAGCAAGATCATGCAAAATTACAACTATGTAACAATGAAGTACTGAAGTAAATTTGGGGGTAAGTACTTACCCATATTTTATTAAATCGATGGGGTAAGTAAATACATAATTTAAATGAAATTTGCATTTGTAACGGCTGGTATTTATGATATTGGATATCAAAGTGTAAAGAGATCCTTACTAACAGCAATTATATATCACCCCCAGTCTATTGTACGGTACCCATTATAAAAGCTTTGCTTATTTTGGGACGATACATGTTGAGTTTCTACAATAAACCAAGGACCCTTCTTATCAAGAAAATTTATAAAAAAAGCAATCCTCATGACGCCAATCGCATAGTAACTGTCACTTTTGACAGCTATTGTATGGGATGTCTGTCAAAGTGACAGTTACTATGCGGTTGCTGTACGGTTATGAATCAATTGTGTTAGCAGCCTTGGGGCCCAGAGTATGTTGTCGGCGACCGTTTCGCGCACACCACCCTCATTTAGGAATTGGTCCGTTTCCCTCTGCGTGCCACAATTTCCTCAGTATAACGAATTTGCACGGTCCGCAGCGGAATCCGCCTTGACATTTGTCGGAGAGAAAGTTTCATCTCGTTATGAGTTAAATGCACATCGCTCTGAAGTGGTTCCGTCCTATTTAAGTTACGCTTTGTGTGAAGATGCTGCGGAACGACGCAATCTACGTATTCTCCTCTAAGTTTCTATGAATAAGTTCTCGGTATTAGTTTTCAAATAGAAGCATCTGGGTGTTGAACATTTTCTTTGTAATGTGTGTTTTCCAAGGATCGCCGAAGGGTCCGGCCTAAATGTGCCGCTGTTGACCTACCGCTTGGCGACATATATTCTCAATTAGGTCCGCGCTCTGTTTCAGCGCAAAAAGGGTTACCAAAACCACCGTGGAACCCCCAATTGTAGTGATTTATTGCAAACGACACAGACTCTTAACACAAATGGATTCTACATATGTGGTAAAAATAGTTTCTTGCGGCTACGACGAAAGTTCTTTGTATGCTATGTAAATTGAGTTTTGGGCGCCACTCACACCGTTGCGAATCTTGTCATTCATTTTTGAAAGGCTTTTAGTTTATCTTGTAACTATAATCTCCGCAGGCACTCCGCTGAGAAAGGATCTATTTAACTAGATATATCTACTTTTAGCCATGCATAATACACTACTAGTAATGTAGGCGTGTAATATTGGAGATGTTGTTTTAAAAGGTCATAAGCATCTCTGTATGAAAAAAAAAATACGGTAAATCATATGTTACGATAATCACGTGATTGACGTATCAACTACAAATGTATATTCCTACATTTTGGCGTACTTTAGTAAATCATTATTTTTTAAAAAGACCTACCAGCATACATTTGTCTCTTCTAGAGCCTGCATATTATACAGGTAGGTACATGTTAGAATGAAAATCATGGCACTGTTCCTGTACCTTTTTCCGTCAAATACGCAAAAAAAATCCAATGATTTTGACCTAAGCAAAAAGCATATCCAACACTAACTAGAACTAATTAGGTGCAATTTGGCTCGGCATTGACTGAATGTATCGACAGACAGATGGGCCCCGCCGCTGTCAGCTGCGTCTGCGCGCCGGGCTACACTGGGGACCTCTGTGAATCGCAAATCGCTGCACCTGGTAAGTTTTTTTTTTATCTTTAATGGGTTATATCCTCGTAATTATCGAGTCTGCCCTAATTAAGACATGTTATTGTATCTATCATCATAGTTTCCTATAGTTTTCAACTATTTGTCGTTTTGAAGAATTTGTTACTACGCTCTAAGCTTACTATTTATATAATAATAAAAAAAAACCATTTTGGTAGATCTACCTAATCTTTCAAAAGAGTATCAAATAAAATCGTAGGTATAACCGCTTGAGGTCGTAAGCTGAGCCCTTAAGGATAGGGCTACCTTCTTGAGCTACTACTGGCCCGGCACATGCTTAACAGGACACCTATTTCGCGCAATCCTAGACACGTAACCCCTACACTTACCCCCGAATTTATAGACGTTTTATAACTTTATCAAACGTCACATAGTACTGCGCACAGAAGTGTTGCTTTGAGCAGTACTATATGACGTTTGATAAAGTTATAAAACGTCTATAAATTTGGGGTTTAATATATAATCTACGCAATGAACTATATTAAACTGGTGTTGTATTGTTTGCCCAAACAAGTGTTCGTAAATTTATGTTTAATGATGGTGTGAAAACCATCCAAGTTCCTCTTCGCACCATGGCCGAGCCACTGCGGTGCCGCAGCAAACCGTAATCTTTAAAGCGTTTTTGTAACTAATGTTATTGAAATAAAGCACATAATACACTGATACATAACTCTACCTACATCTCTAGCTCTTGCACCATTTATGACGTTGGCTATGCTCTTATAGCCAGCTAACCTATGATGGTGCATTAATGTGCTCTCAACAGAACACTGCTTAGTCAAAGTTACGTAGAGCACTTAGTTCCCAGGGATGTTGCTGGATTATTTCCACTGCTCCGGTTCTTAAGATCCCAACAGGTGTCTACTAGAGTTACGTAGGAATTGCCATAAATTATTTATGTTGTTCACTAACACGCTCTACTATGTACGGGTACTGTGAAGATGAGCTATCTACTAACTCGTAGTTCGTCTTAAAAACAAGAGACGCTGGCTCCTCTAAACCTTCCATGTGCACATATGACATGAAATGAAATGGCCAGCCAATTTATACATTAACAGCCCAGCAAAAACTAAGGGTTCAATGTTTATACCGGAAATCCGGTAATAATATGGCGGCGATCCGTCATCATTACCGCGGTACTGTGCCCCAAATACGAGCCATTTCCGAGGAATTAATAAGGATTTGGGGAGAAATGAGCTGTTGTAAGGAGATCAAAGAATGATTGTGGTTCAATTATGATTGCTTGTTCAATTATATTTCTTATGTTGTAAGAGAGCAGTGATAGCCGAGTTGGTAGAACGCTTGCCTCGGTAACGAGGATCGTAGGTTCAAACTCCGGCGCGCACCTCTGGGATTCAGGATTTCATGTGCGAATCTCATTTTCAACCATAATTATCACTTGCTAAACGGAAACTTGCATGTCTGAGAGAGCCCCTCGAAAGACGTGGCCAGCGTGGTGGACAATGGCATAATCCCCCTAGTATTGATGGGAAGCCCATGCCTAACAGTGGGACATCAAAAACGGATGGATTAAAAAGAAATGGTAAAATGCAATAATGCGAATTTATAGTCACATTGTCTATTCATAATAAACTCCTGATTTGAACTCCCTATACTGACGGAAAAGATGATAGATATATTACCCTTCAGGGAATAAAGTCGCAATGATATAATAGGAATAAACATTGTTTCAGAGTGCGGTATCGAAGAATGCTCGGAGGGCTGTACACAAGGAACTTGCGATTGTAACCCGAAGGATATTGACCTGAGTAAGTGCCTGATTAGCGCAGTTGGTAGTGACCCTGTTTTCTGTGCCGAGGGTCCCGGTTTCTAATCCTGGTAGGGATAAACTTTGTGTGATGAGCACGAATGTTTGTACCCATGTCATAGATGTTTAATATGCATACAATTAATATATACTGGGTTGGTCCCCATTCCATTGTACGGCTCCCATAATACATGCTTTGCTTAGTGTGGCACCGTATATAGTTGGTGTGTTCGTCTGGCGATATTTATGTTTATTTGGCAAGGGTGCGTACTGGAACACTATCGTTTGATTGCCAAAATTATATTTTAATAATATGTTTTATTATCTTATGCCCACACTTCATACGAGTAGACTTAGGTTTTTAACTACTGGAATAAAAAGTATCGTACCTATATGTGGGATATGTTATAAACTATATTGTCCAGAAGTTTTATTTTTCCGTAATGGCCTTCTTCCATTGAGCAAGACCCAACGTAGAGCCAACGTCGACGTAATGGCGAAGCCACAATGGAGATTGCTTGAGAGTACGAGGCAAAGCAGCCTCGCACACACGCTGCTCGATCAATTAATACGAGGTTATTTATTTAATTTTCCATTCGCAGCATCCGCCCGCTTCGAAACAAAACTGCAAGTCATGGACCAACCCAACGTGAACATATCCGAAGATATTGTGAAGCAGGTAAATAAATTATAATATCCTACTGACCGAATTTCGGTCACGGCGACCAAACTCAACGAAGACTAGACAACTACACAGGAGATTACTTATAGTGCACAAGTGTGTGCGGGAGCACAGGTGTACTCTCTCTCCCCTCACTCTCATAGTCCGATGGGACGGCAATCCGACACGACCGGAGAGAGACCAGCGGCTTTAAATGCTCTCCGAGATAATATTACTCTTTAATGCTATCGTAAATAGATGAGAAAATAGTTCATAACACTCTTGGTTTCCATTTCAGCTGACGAGCTATTTGAAAGCATCCAATATTACCTTGGATGATGATATTGAAGTTTTAAATCTAAGGTGAGTTAGATATCTACGTCAACTGCGAGATTATACGTAAGCTAACTGTATAGTTTACGTATTTAGACACAATGTATGACCAATTAAACAGCGCCTCCAGCGGATACTATTTAAAACTTTCAGTTCTCCATACATGTATTGACACACACATAGCCTACAATTTTTACGTGATGAAATACACGGTTAGCTTACGTTTTGTCTCGCTGTTGTATTTATACCTACCATTGATGATATAACCACAGATTAGCTAACATGGGGTCGAGTCACCTTCGTCCGTAGGAGAATTAAGTACCCTCGAGATACCCTACACGTGACCCTGGGTGGTGCCAACCAGGTGACAACTCTACTGGTGGTAGGCTTCGGCCGTGGCTAGTCACCACCCACTGAACAAAGCCATGTCGCCAAGCGGCCTAGCCGTGTTACGGCATGATGTTCGGTGTTGCCATTCATGGATGGCGGGTCAGATCAGTTGCGCTGCATGTGCCTAGTGAATGTAGCGTCTCTATCTACTGCCGCCTTCCTACCTAGGCAAGTATGCTCCACCGTAGATCTCATCGTCACTTACCATCAGGTGAGATCGAGATCAAATACTTGCCTATAATGTAATAAAAAAAAAAAAAAAAAACGATCAAGCCTTAATACTACTAATGCAATACAGTATGCTCTTATTCATACCCCAATGATTAAACTATCAGCGTCATTACATTAACTAAGTTAAACGCAGGTTGCTTCGCCATTAGCCGCGTTCGCTTAGCCACACAAGAGACTTACTCAACTTGACTACATACAATGATAGATTTAATAAAAATATATAACTACTTCCCAGCTCAGTAGACGCGAGCGGCGCGCGCGCAGTGTCGCTACGCGTTTGGGGCCCTAGGCGCCAGGCGGGCGCGCTACGCGCTGCGCTGGCGCGGCTAGCCGCCACGCGCGCGCGCACCGACCGGCTACGGTTACTGCCAGCTACACTACAACTGGATATGCAACCAGCATTGAACCTACATGTAAGTGGCTTAATATATTCTATAACTAGCTGCGCCCCGCGGTGTTACCCGCGATTATCAATCAGTATATACAAGGATTTGATTTGATTAAAAAGTTTGTACTTTTTACCAGGATAAAAAGGTAGCCTATGTGCTATACAACACTATAATCTATCTCTGTGCAAAAATTTCATCCAGATCCATTCAGCCTTTCTGGCGTGATTGAGTAACAAACATTCATCCATCCAAACATTTATAATATTAGTGTGATTAGTGTGGTTACCAAATAAACATATTACTGATGTTCGGCAACAGGATATTTTAATGACAAAGAGCAATGATAGTTCGTCACGTTCGAAATTCAAAAACCTTTTTCCACTCATGGGGATATAATAGAGTTTTACAAGCAGATTTTGAACAATATAGGCCGCCTTTCCGAGCCAGTGAGATGAAAAATAAATGAAGTGGTCCAAAAGTAGGCTGAACCAATTAAAATATTATACAGTATTTGGTTCCATTAGGACAACAGGATACCGTGCTAGTACTTTCTGAGCTTGTCAACGCAAATAGCCAGCTTCTTAGGTAGCTCCTAAAAATACTTGTGTCATCATCAAACCTTTCTATTTCCTTCCTCACAAAATTTCAAAGATACATATCACTTCCAATAAACCAAATCTACTAAGTATGATGGTCCCGTGAGTTGATTCTATTCGCCGGCTCGCCGTGATTCAATATCACTATTAACCAGATAAATTCCTTGGCGGCGGCACTAGTTGAAAAAGCAACCGTCTCAATCAAGATTCCTGAAACTTTATCCGAAGTGAGTCCTGATAATGAATGGGCTCATTTTTCGAAGTCCAAGTTCGCACGAATACGCCCCACACGGGAGCTTTAATTGTTTGAATTGGGAATTGTCTTGAGCTGATCGGAATATAACATTGAAGGACATTCGTCAACTAAAATTTGACAAATGACATTATATTTTTAAATGTTTATCGATTATTTATGTTTAGAGGTCAACTCTACTTACGTCAACGATACATAGATTTTAGTTCATTTGTTTTTTATATAAATGAAAAACCATGAATCTGGCTTTTTGGCGGGAAGATGAATAGTGATGTTGTCAATGTTGTTTTATTTTCCAAAAAAATGAGATTCTTTGATAGATAATGCAATATTTCATATTATTCATTATGTGTT
The DNA here is from genome assembly GCA_905333125.1 of Pheosia tremula. Taxonomy (NCBI): domain Eukaryota; kingdom Metazoa; phylum Arthropoda; class Insecta; order Lepidoptera; family Notodontidae; genus Pheosia; species Pheosia tremula. The sequence goes on from HG995415.1 coordinate 6,608,253, forward strand.
CATAAACGTGCACGAGTTAAGGACATTTAAATAGAATTGTATAACTTGGCGTTTAATGTTCACCCATACTGTCCAGTAAATGTTCAGTACTGGACACTTTACTGATAGGGGTGGGGATTCATTACTTCATGATCATTGTCAACGACATCATCATTATCATCAGGAGTCATTATCATTATCATGTTTAAAACAACCATGAAACAATTTACTCGACACTGGCAAAATTACACTATTTTGAAGCCGATTACCAACTGAAAAATAAAGAAGAACAAGAACAATAAATCTCTATTTGTCGTATAAAAGAAAATAACAAGATGTCCAATTATATAGACATTTGAATAGCTCAAATTAAAATGGTTTTAGTGTGATTAATGATTCGGTTTCGGTAATCCAAAGTTGGGACAGGCAACATTTGGGGCGAACCGCACCGAGTTATTTAGGGGCACCGGGGTATTACATATGCGGGGATTGATTATGTAGAACATAGTTCCTGTTTACTAAATGGTCTGTTAATAATAATATTATGTAGGCTTAGAACAGGGATGAGCGATAATTTCTAACACTTACCACATGTAGCGGACCGCATGCGTCATATTATACCTACTTCTCTTCGAGTTGAATGTGGTAAATGCATAGAACGAGGCAAGTGACACTACAGTACGAGGCATGCGACACATCGCAGACCGGGGGGGATGGGAAAAATAAATAATGCAGTTCCATATTCGATGCAATAAAAAAAATAAAAAACTACATTTTTGACACGGAAGACATAAAACCTGTTCGGGTAGTATTGCGACGTACTCGTTACACACACACACACACACACACCCAGTGCCTTTACTTTTTAAAAGTGTCATATCTTTTTAAAAAGTGCCCCCAATACATGCCTACTCTATTTACTTTTCACTGCCCACTAAAAGCTAAACAAAACTAGGTACTATTAGGTACTATTCCTAACAAAAAAAAAATTCTTATCCCTATCATTTACTCTCATTGAAAATGAAAATGTTATAAGTATAATATTTCCAAAGAGCTCGCTCCGTGTGTCATGGCGCCAGAAGTTAGAAGTAATTACTTCGTAGCAAGACGGCGGTCGATCTCGGTCATCTTATTATATGGAATGAGAAGATGTGATGAAAAAATAATAGAACCAGCTCAATAGAAGGTTGGGCATGCGAATAATACGGGTCGGCAGTTGTTTTTGAACGTTCGGACGTGATTTTATTTCGGATTTTTTTGACATATACTGGCCAGTGATAGCCAAATTGGTAGAACGCTTGCCTCGGTAACGAGGATCGCAGGTTCGAATCCCGGCTCCGGGATTTCTGGATTTCATTTACAAATCTCATTTTCAATCGCGATTATCACTTGCTAAATGGTGAAGGGAAAACATCGTGAGGAAACCTGCATGTATGAGAGAACCCCTTATAAGATGTGTGAACTCCGCCAACCCGCACTGAGCCAGCGTGGTGGATAATGACCTAATACCCCTCGAATTGAGGAGAGGCCCGTGCCCAGCAGTGGGATATTAAAAAGGGCTGGTATTATTTTTATTATATACTTGCCATGTGGCTGATCGCAACATAAGAAAAAAACATTTTCTTTATACCAACTTTCACCCTCCATTTGATATCCTAAGGGGCGAATTTCCAGAAATAATTCCTTAGTTTATATCTAGGATACTCAAGCAATATATTCTCCTATCAATTCTCTAGGTCCACTGGTTTGGACAACACGTTAGCTCAGTCAGTCAGTGTATTTTTTTATTGAATAGATTCTTTGTAAAAATAGTGGAGAGTTAGTTGGGAATGCGAAAAATATGAGACGGCTTCATTGATTATTGGCCCTTTGACTCAACTTAAACAACGAAGTAGTGGTTAGGCTATTGCGATTGGCGCCTGCAGTTTATCGTTCGCGGTTTACCTTGCGCAACGTAAATTACGCTAGTCTGACCTCATAAAGTTAAACAAACAGCAAACTTACGTCAATTTTCGCGAAAAGTATCAAAAGATATACTTAATCAAGAGTGTTCGACTAATAGGTTGTCTCGCCTTATCCACAATCAAATCAATCAATTTTAACAGCTGGGGCTCACCATGAACTATTTAATGGGACTCAAATCATAACCTCAATTGATCCACATTGCAATTTTTTACCAAGGGTCTTGGCTAAGGGGACATACGGCCGAATACTCCAAGCTCATTTAGGCTACTACGCTAAGAACTACTTATCTTTAATGCCTTTTAAAATCTAAGCGGTATTCACACACTAATATAACGAGGAACGTGATAAGATGAGAGGCCCCCAATTATAGTCCCGATTTGAGTCGCACTAATAGTTCAAGGTTAAGGGGTCAGCCCCCTTAAAGCCTAAGCCCTTAAAGTCCTCTTTCGATTTTTTAAGCACACGTTAAGCTGGTGGTTTCTGTTGTCATTCCAACGAGGTGCTTCGAAAATTTTAAACTCTAATAATTCTTACATGTGGTAAGGTACCGTTACTATTACTGGTTGGATCTCTGAGGTCCAGATGGCAATGGCTCCGCGTAAAGGTCGGCAATTGACCAAATTAGGCTTGACTGGACGACGTCCAGTTCCCCACCCCAGTGTAAAAAAGGGGACAGGGATAGGAAGTAGATACACAATCCCTACAAAGTCTAACCCGATGAATCTATTATCCCCTAGGTCAATAGAACCTCAATAAAATAAAAGGTGATGAATGCTACGTTTTTTTTATTTTATTAAAGTTTACCCGCATTGGAGTAGCTGTAGCCACGATAATTTGTTTTGTTTATTTTGCGTGATATATATTTGCTTGTAAGGCCGATCGCTCACTATAAGCAAAATCGAACCGTGTCACGTTGACTAGAGAGATGACAGTCCGTAAATAGTGTCGTTAGTTAGCGCTTGGACTGCAGTGAAAGACTGGTTTTAAACTTTTAGGCTTACAAGCACCAATAAAATCTGTGTGGGTAAAGGAGGAAATCGACAAATATAAAAGCTTTTTAATCCCTTCATAATGAAATGATGCGGTTTTTTTGTATGCTTAAATTATTACGGCTTTGATTTACTGCCTTTTCTCGCGCCAAACGTATTGTGAATAAGTCCGACCCGAAGTGGGTACAAGATCCCAAGTCTGTGGATAGCTTAATTCGCCCAAATGTTAGGCATAAGTGAGACGGTGTGGGTGACAGGGACGGGCACATATTTGTTAGGGTTTTTATTACGCCGCCGCCGCTTGGAATGCGGGCAATATAAGGGTATGTAGACAGGCCGGAATACTTTCCCGCAGGGTCTATTAACATTCGCGGCCTAATGCCTAGGGCTGTGTTTAATTGGAATAGTTTGTACGTAATTTCTGGTGTTCACAAACTCCAATGTAGAAACCGAATAAAATGTACCACAGAGGTCCTGTACAAAAAACTAATGTCAGCACCAATTGCCTCATTACTATGCTAAGTTTGATTTAAATACGCAGTAGAACTTATTGTATGATAAAATAATAATATCAGCCCTTTTTAATGTCCCACTACTGGGCACGGGCCTTCCCTCAATGCGAGGGGGATTAGGCCATAGTCCGAGACGCTGGCCCAATGCGTTCTGGTTACCGAGGCAAGCGTTCTACCAACTTGGCTGTCACTACTTTTTTTTACTAATTATGTTTCAAGAATTTTCATGGAACAACTTGTGTATTGTATTCAGAGATACGTGTCAAGAGGTCCTTAGATTGATAGAAGGATATACGGTCTGATTAGCGCAGTTGGTAGTGACGCTGCTTTCTGTGCCGAGTGTCCCGGGATCGAGTCCTGGTAGGGACAAACTTTGTGTGATGAGCGTGAATGTTTGTACCCAAGTCATGGATGTTTAATATCTATATGTGTAATATATTCTGTGTTCGCCCCCAGTCCATTGTACGGTACCCATAATAAAAGCGTTGGACCGTATAGATGTGTGTTCGTCTGGCAATATGTATTTAAAAACAAATAGGGTTGCCTCGATGTCGATAATAATGTCTACCGCTCCACATACTTGATCGTGTGACCCGTTACAGTTTCAGATACTCACTATTATCTATAGGAAAGTGTTGTTTACAGAATGCAATTCTATCACAATAGCATTAAAATCCAATCTCACATTACTACCTTTTTAAGCAATAAGTAGCAGATCGCCAGAATTTAGCGAATGTTGTACCATCCTTGAGATTAAATTTCAACTTTGTTTTTTTTTTTTTTTTTTTTATTACATTATAGGCAAGTATTTGATCTCGATCTCACCTGATGGTAAGTGACGATGAGATCTACGATGGAGCATACTTGCCTAGGTAGGAAGGCGGCAGTAGATAGAGACGCTACATTCACTAGGCACATGCAGCGCAACTGATCTGACCCGCCATCCATGAATGGCAACACCGAACATCATGCCGGAATACGGCTAGGCCGCTTGGCGACATGGCTTTGTATTTGGAGACGTTATTATTTCCAGTACTTGGCATCAAGCCAGAGCTCGCGGTTCAAGTTACTTGGTAGTTTCTTTGTGGTGCTAATTTTGCTTTATACAGCTTAATCTGAGACAGGTAATTGAATGACTCTTGCAAGAAATAGAAATCATGATATTAATGCAAGCAGATGAGATAGCCATAAGGTTCCAACAAAATGTCATATCAACACATGAATGGAAATAAATAAATATCGCCATACGAACCCATACCAAGCAACGCTTGTATTATGGGTACAGTAAGATGGAGTGGGGCGAACCCAGTATATATTACTTATATAGATATTAAACATCCATGACTTGGGTACAAACATTCGTGTTCTTCACACAAAGTTTGTCTCTACCAGGATTCGAACCCGGGACCTCGGCATAGAAAGCAGAGTCACTACCAACTCAGCTAATCAGGGCGTCAAATATGAAAACAAAATGATTCTTTGGGTAGGTAGGAACTATTATACAACCTCAATCACGTGTTTTTGTTGCAGGCCTTGGTGGTGAACCAGCGTCCAGAAGTGTGGGAAGGCTCGGAGTTTATACTGACTTGCATGGCTTACGGATCGCCGGACGTCGTCTTCACTTGGTACAAAGACGGTAGCAAGATTAACTTCAATGGAACCACCAGGTAATTCAATGTATAAACTAATAATGGTCCTCCTCACTCAATTTAGGGCCAACAATCTAAATGTAGACTATCTAACTATGCAGGAGTGCACAAGTATGAAATGCAATAGTATATATTGCAAAAGTGTGTGCGTGTGCAAGAACAGATGCACTCGCTCTTCCCTTACCCGCATAGACCCATGAAACGGAATCCGATACGGTAATCAAATTCAAAGCCAACTCAAATCATTTATTTCGTATACGCCTACGGGGGCATTTACAAATTGTCATTTTAATCACGGTTGAAAATTAAATTCGTACATGAAATCCAGAAACTCCATAGGTGCAAGCTGGGGTTTGAACCTGCAACCTTCGTTTCCAAAGCGAGCGCTTTACCATTTCTGCTACGTTTAATTACTGTAATGAGTACCTAGACCGCAAATAAAATTGTATATTTTTTGTCGTGAGATGTTGAAACTTCAAGACGAATCTGTAACGTTATCAGTGTTAAACTTGTCTCAAATATTTCACGAACAAAATGTACTTATGTAACCAAATGTTACTTACAAACATAATTTGGAAACACAAAACGTGGCTACGTTTTATTAACGTTTCTGAGCAGAGCTTTAGATAAGCGGCTTAACCTAAACGGCTTACTTATCTTGTTACGACACACAACTTCTTACATATAGAACTGAGGGGAATCCATTCCATCATCCAATGTTGGATGCCCGTTAATATTTATCAGTTTCTATCACGTGAATGTTTATTTAAATGTGTTGGTATGAGAAAATAATGCACAAGCTGACTTTTCTGATCGGTTGACTTCAAATGGCATGCAGTTCACGGTTCAACATCCCGCCAAAAAAGCCTGTAATATCTTTAAAAGTAATGTTATATTGGGATCGCTCTTAGTCCATTATACGGCACCCATAAGACAAGCATTGCTTAGTATGGGACCGTAGAGTTGGTATATTCGTCTAGCAATGATTCTATCAATTAACTCGCAAAATATGATAAACCACTATACTGTTAACAGGATTCGAATGAACACTTCAAAATACTGTTAACAGTATTCGAATGAACACTTCAAAATAATGTTAACAGCATTCGAATGAACACTTCAAAATACTGTTAACAGTATTCGAATAAACACTTAAAAATACTGTTAACAGTATTCGAATGAACACTTGCAAAGAATTCAACCAATCACGTTAACTCACACCAATTTCCGGTCGGTTGCGACGTAGCGCACATGTAACGTCGCAGTTTCCGTTCCGCACGGTGCGAATCGGCTAACGAGGTGCCGCCATCCGGTCTGTGTAAACCGGTGACTGTTATTTAACCGCGGCCATTAATCGGACTCGGAAATAAGACTAACGGAATAGACTAAAGTTAAAAGCTAAAAGTTGACTAACAGGAAACATTTTAGGTTCTCTTCTTAGCCGCTGAATACTCAAACGCTACTTTAATTTACGCCCCCCGTTGCTGTTTGAGACATACTTATCTTGGAAAATTTATATGACGCGTTAGAATTAAACAGCCCGCATTACATTTATAAGTACCTACCTACTTATAGGGGTAAGACTTTTTGAAACACATATTTAATTCCATTGTAAATATATTGTAATATGCAATAATACATACAGTTAGTACTCTTCTATAAAAGTAAATGACAAAATATTTATTTAATATACGCCTACAGGGGTGTATTTAAAAAATATCATTTTACTTTATAATATCTCTACAAAGAGATAGGAAGTAAATGAAAGCGTTATTAGAAGTCCACGCTATTTCTGATACAGTACGTCAAGCGCGAGATTATTCGCAAACTAACCGTATACTTGATAGTCTACCGTATTTAGACATTTTGTATGGAGAATTGAAAGTTTTAAATACCGTCCACTAGAAGCGCTTATCAATTCTCAATACAACATTTCTTTATACGGTACACTTTAGGGTAAATGAAACCCCTGTTTACATTGTCAATCACAACCGGTTTAATTGGTAATCACACATAAAACAATCAATTATAATGAAGGAAAAAATATATCATCTTATAATAACTGGTTTCTGGGAACCGCCAAAACGCTCTGACAGACGTCCCCGTCTACCAACATTGACGTCATAACGGTGCGTTCGGAAACGCGAACGCCACAACACTATAAAGTATACAGTGAGCTTGCACTTAACGTGCAGAACTATAAAAGTCACTAGATCTGACGTCACACTTACTAGATCTGCTCGGGTCGATTCGGGAAAACGATCACCCGTCCAATTACCAGCGGCGGCTATTTAATCGCTTCGATTACTCTACTTCCGGGGCACGCTCGTTACACACTAACACTGAACCGTATAAAGATATGTATCTAGATAGTTTCTAATATAATCTCTTTAAAGGCAGGTATCATAGAATATTATAAATACATCATCATGCCTATATACCTGGATGGAATTTCCAGAGGTCGCTGAGCCATTTCGCCTATGGTATTAGGTCCTGATGTAATAGGGGACAACCCTATTGCCATATAACTGGCGCCTTCCCCCTTAATGCGAAGAACTTCTGGCTATACACCGACATGTTGTTAGTTTGTGGTGCAAGGAATATTGATCTTAACAGACAACTTATCTGTTCCGGGTGACAGCTCTCCAAATTTCCGAAACGGCCAAAAATTCTACCGTCAGTGTGCCAAATTTCGACATCCCCTTTGCTTAAATTCCAGAGACATATGGACTCGAACGGTGTCTGAAGATGCTTTAGGCCGTCGGATGTCGGTCCTGGGGATATCGGAAGCGAAGAGACCTGATGGCGGCATGTGGTCCTGTGCTGCTGATGATGCAGGCAGAAGGAGGTGCAGGGTGCTGAGACTAGCGGTGCTTAGACCGCCTGATATCAGACTTGTTCCTTCCACCTTGACTGTTAGTAAGGTAAGTGAACTAAAGAGACCAGCTCAAACCCTTATGATGTTTCCAGAAACAAAAGCGAACACGCATGTTCATTTAAGAAGTTTGGCGATATTTTAAGATGTAAACTATCCTTTAAAGGATTACTACAAAAAAAGGCTTAATAGTATACATTAAGCGTACTAAGTAGTTTGAAAATGATAGCATAAACAGCGAATTGACCTCAGCAGGCGGAGGAACTATTGCAGAAATATGGAAAGATTATTATTATAACTTAACTACTATTATTATTATTATAACTTAATATTTATTCAGTTATTACATCGTTTATTCCATATTCACCACTCTGTATCGCGTATGTATTTAAGTATCAGCGACTGTCTGTACCTACTGTAGAATGTTATGTAAGAAAGTTCCAACGATAAGTACAGGGTCTGGCCTTTCAGTAAACTTTACCTTATCTATATTGGTACAGACCTCGAGATAACATTGTTTGAAGATCAAACTCTTGACTGTGATAAATCATAAGACTGTGAAACACAATGCCAGGTATAGATTACATTTGCTTGTTGCTGATTATTATGGTAACTGCATGTTCAAAAGATTATATAGTGGTACTTAACGTCTATACGGATTTTGATTAATAATACTAAACTACTACGAGGATGATTCAGAAAAGGTATACTAACCTTTGAACGTGCGTTTCTTAAGCGCATTTGAAATTATTATGGGAAGTTAAAATTCTTGATATGTACAGATGTAAGTGACTCTATTAATTAAAACCAGTATTAAAACACTTTAATTAGCAGATAAGATTTTTTCTGAACGGTAACGTAGATATATGATCTTACAATTCTCAGGGTGATAACGTAAGCATCACATGCTTGGCGGGAGCTGGCAGAGTGCATGGTGCTCTTGGCTTCAGTTGGGCACGAGAGCGGACGCTACTACCATTGAATCCTGGAAGAGAGGTCTGGGAGGACTTGTACCCGGCTGGAAGCGTGCTCAAGCTTTATAATGTGCAGGTAAATGTCTCAGGTGTCCTTAATTGTCTGTACAAATCTCTCTACAAGTCCATTCGACTGTCTCTCACTAGATAGACATTCTAATAGACTTGTATTGTATTGTATTGTAGCATCTAACAGCAATACTTTATTTCAATCAAGCCGTGCTCGATTGGACTACTGATACAATCTTGGTGGCAACATCCTCCGTGCTGTCGACTCTAAAAAAAGACCAAAAATTTTATATTGAAACTAGCTGTTACCCGCGACTTCGTCCGCGTGGTATTTAGCAAAAAGCGGACGAAGTCGCGGATAACAGCTAGTCTAAAATAAAAGAAGCCTAAGTCAATCCTTGTTATATCAGCTATCTGCCAGTGAAAGTCCCGTCAAAATCGGTATAGCCATTTCAGAGATTAGCCGGAACAAACAGACAGACAGACAAAAAATGTTGTTTTGGTATATGTACCGTGTCTACATCCAAATGCACTTAGTAAAAAGCGGTTATTTTAATGTTACAGACACTCCAATTTTATATATTTGTATGTATGTATAGATATATTCTTTAACCGTCTGCAAGTGACCCTTGCACTCCCACTGAACCTTTTCGTTTCCATTCTGCAAAAGTGCATTCCTTTCAATCATCCGACATGGTAAGATTTATATTGAAGCACTCGTCCCTTCCAGAAATCCAACGAATTCCGATGCCAAGTATCATCAGTTGCTGGCACCAACTCCAAGGGTGTGACGATGTGGGCTCTCGGCGACAACGATGAGGCGTGCGACACTGACGCCTCTCACGGTCTACGGTGGCCGAAAACCGCTCCAGGAGCTCACGCTTCTGCAACCTGTCCCCCTGGTCATAGCGGGGAGACCACCAGGTATATCCATCATTATGCTGCCCTAGTATCGGCATGAACAAACTGAACGTAAGTGGCGAAGCGATCACGTGGTGTGGCGAACAGCTCGTTCAGTCCAGTCGTTGGCCGTTCGCCTTCTGACTAGATCAACATTTAGCAGTATGTGAGCAGCATTATATATCTCTCTAAGGCTTAGTTTACACATAGGAATACGCTTGATTCTAATGTCGATCGACACGGAATATGAAAGAAACGAGTGGCGCGGCTGTGTACATACTTTGACCGAATGTCAAGTCAAGAGTGTCTTGCATCCTTACCCTTTTTTTATCGTGGGGAAATCCTCATGGATACCCGCAAGCCTGAGGAGAGACAAGCGGGCTATGTTCGACTCCTACCGACTAAAACCCCAAGGTGGTCCTTCTCCCTCCTTGTGGTGAGGGGGCCACGGGGATGCTTTCGCACTCGTCCGCGACCCCAACAGCGGCCGTCCGGTTAAGCATATGCTTCCTCCTAATTCCTCCTCGTTATATCCGTACCCTAAGATAACGTTTGCTGTCTTTACAAATGAGTTATAAAACTAATGTATATATTTCAGGTTCTGTGAGCCAAAGACGGGGCAGCATGGAGTCAAATGGAAGCTGCCAGATTTCTCGGCGTGCGTTGCGGATTCACTTAAAGATATTTACGAACAGGTGAGCTACAATTTAATATTTTAAGATATAAAAATATCGTCAGACTACACTGTACGGTCCCAAATTAAGCAACCCTTTTAGTATGGGTACCGTACAAATGACCGGAGAGAACCCAGTATATAATAGATATTAAACATCCATGACTCGGATAAAAACATTCGTGTTCATAACACAAAGTTTGTTTCTACCCGGAATCGAACCCGGAACCCTTAACGCAGTAGGCAGGGTCTCTACCAACTGAAGGTCTTTAGGGTAGGGAAAGCTTACTTCTGATGTATTAAGGTTATACGAGTAGTTGTGTCTGGAGATTACGTTCTTATACACATGACTAAGTGGGCGCGTTTTCAGTATAATTTATAGGTAAACTTCAGTGTAATTATGTATTATAAACACAGTTTCTTATAGAACTTATGTGTAATCTTTCTATTTATGACTAAAAACTCATTCTATAATACTAAAACTATTCTTTAAGGATTTTATCGCGTTTGTTTTTTGTTTTATTTCAATGTGTTGTATTCGCGTAAATATAAGAAATCAATATCATTCTAATTTCAACTTTATTCTCATCTTCGTACAGTTTACACGCATATCATTCGGCTACTCGTGGGGCAATATATCAGATGTCTCCCGCCAGTACGGCTTCGTGCTGCGATCATTGCCAGCGCACCCTGGCGAGGGTTCAATGCCACTGGGACACGCCCGGGACATGATGCACTACCTGCTGTCGGCGGCAGGCCAGCCCGGGGACAGATATCACAGTGCAGAGAATCTTTTGAACATTTACGATACGCTGTTGAAACATCCCGACGCTTTTTTGGATGAGGAGGTTTGTTTTGAAGATTTACCACAAAAATATTGTCGTCAAATAATTTTTCTTCTGAAAACATTTTGTTATTCCGTTGTACATAAGTTTAAAGAATTTTTTTAAATGAAGGAGCGACCTTCATTTAAAAAAGACCGAGAAGAGAGGAAGCAGGAGAGAACTTCGACCGACTGTCTGTAATATTACAATGTTGGACTTATGAGAATCTTCTTATACCTATCCTTCTCGCACCAATTGGGTTAGGGAGTCGACAATTAGGCTGATTACTGATGTTTACTTGAAGTACCTGTCACCTCCAAGTCCCTACTAGAATAACCCTAAGGGTTATTTCCTAACGTGAAAACGTGAACTTCTGTCTATCGTGAGTCTTGGTAGTGAAGTTAAGGTCTCTGCGATTACCGAAACGTTAATGCCTGAGCATTTTTAAGGTATATTTTCGTATGGCAATATATGGCAATAGGAATATTCAAGTGCCGCGGCTTGGTAGGTACCAACTACCCTGTAATTGTAATATTACTGAACCGAACTAAGAATTCAATTTGGCGATTTATTATAGGGGACTTTAACCTTGATAACCACACCACATAATCAGGGAAAACATCTATGCGTTTCGAATGCCCACAACTAGTTATATAACTAGCTTTATATCCAACTTTCCAGAAAATCTACGACCTCCAAAACGCTGTCGTCGACACAGCAGGAATGCGCGGCGACACAGATGTTCGCTTCCACGAATTTACAGTCAAGACTAAACCGGTCCGTGACGACAATGCAGCCCACTTCGACCTGCAGCCGGTGTCCGTAGGCACTGAGGAGTGGTCGCTGACGTCAGCAGGGGTAGAACTGGTGACCAGAACTGGAAACGCGTCAGTTTCGGCTGTTCTCTACCATAATCTGGCCGCAAGACTGCCATCATTAAGAAGATCTATAGAATTTAAGTGAGTAGTCTGTTAAATTAATTTAAGTAACATAGTCGATTATATATGTTCCTTGAAGCCTGGACTTCTTAAGAAATAAGTCTTTCGTAAAATGCTATTAGCGATCAACAGTCTTTGTTGGATAAGATATTTTTCTACATGTGGTACAGGCTGATTACTGCGGGATAGAGACGGTGGACACAAACGTAGAGAGGTTGCTTATCAATGGCCAAGCTATGAATGATAATAGTGCCCATCAATGACTTCCTAGAACACATCGCTTCATTTTCTCATTTAGTTTTCAGAATCAACACCTAATTTTCTTGTTTTTCTTTTTTGAGATTTTCATCATCATTTTTTTGTTTTTATTTGCCCTTTTTATTTTTTCACATCCATATAACGGTGTTTGTAGCCAAACCTCTTCTAGGGGCGGCCGGGAGATGGAATACCTGCTGTCATCGAAGCAAGTTCAAGTGTCTGCGAGCGGCGCAGGAGTGGATCGCTCATTGCAGCACACAGTCACGCTGCTGTTTGCGCACGTCAAGAATTACAGCGCTATTGGTGCGTTCCCTAAAATTATAAGTATAAAAGAAGAGAGTAAGAAAGAGAAAGAGTCATTGAAACATGTATTGTGTTGTGGTTACAGCGTCTTTGGCATGCTTTTAAAACTTATACCATCAAAAATGGTAAAGAATCGTGGTAGCATTAGTAATAATAAGGTTGCATGGATCCCTATCATGAACGTAGAGAACAGTTCCTCTTTTGTGTTGAACTTCTACAGACTTACACCACGGACACAGGTATAACATACGTCAGAAGAGTCTTAAAGTATCCAAAAGGAAGACACAGTGGTCTTTATCTGCCACTCTTTATTTATTCTATTTTGGCTTTATAATCTCAGACGAGAGAGAGAGATACACGAACATGTAGAAGTGTCTACTCCTAAAGTTACATAAACCTCTCCAAGACTTCTGTGTATTGATCCATGTCCTTATGCCTGCCTTTTTAACAGACTTCAAAAAGAAGGAGGTTCTCAATTCGGTTGTATTTTTTTTGTTTATGTTTGTCACCTCAGATCTCCGTCATTTATGAACCGATTTGTTGTTTTTTTATTGGATATTATTTTCCTCAGCATCAAAGTTAGCATGCGGTCTCCGAGCTCCATCGGATCCTCGAGCTTGGAGTACTAAGGCGTGTGAAGTGCGTATCCCTGAGCCGACCCATGTATCGTGCCGGTGTAGGGGCCTTGGCACCTTTGCGCTGTTCACTATCGCACGATCTACACTTGTAAGTATAATATATCATCATCATCATCAGCCTATTAATGTCCTCTGGGCATAGGTCTCCCTCAATGCACATTACTGATCTGATGATTTATTTATTGAATGCTACAAATCGACTTTAGCGCATGTGTAGATGTATAAATGTAAATGTTATCGTTGCACAGGAGAATACGTCACATAAAGCAATACTATCAATCTACTAATGAGTCTCATATTATCTATAAAGCACCTAGGTATTGTTAAATATAATAATAAATACGGAAATACTTAATAAATACTTTTATTCATCGCGGCAAAACTTTGTATATTTTGGTGGCACACACGAACTGTCAAACTACTCTCCCGTCATCATAGAGTAGAATTGCGCCGCTAGTGATGTCCCGCTGCACAGCGAGTGAACGATCACCGGTAACAGTATATATGGAAATGGTTTCCAAAAAAAAAAGTGTCTTGCATTCCAAAACTAGACCCATGCCAAACCATTAAAGATCTGTCATGTTTATTACTGAATACGTCAATGTATTACTAGATGAGCGATTAAAGTACCATATTTATTGTAAACCCCATAACCTCTTTAGACACTCTTTAGATAGTCTACATCTTTAGACAGATGCAGAGAAAGATCTACGTGGAGTAGTGAAGATCACGGTCAGTGTCGGCGGCGCTATGTGCCTGGCAGCAGCCGCCATGCAGCTCCTGGGCCTAGCTCCTGGCGGGAAGGCCAGGCTGCCAGTGCTGTTGAAAGCTGCTACTGCTGGAACCCATTCTGCAGCTATGCTTGCACTTTTGGAGTGTGATACAAGACAGGTAAGGGAGCGTTCAAGTATTCCGTAACGCAATTTTTCGAGATTTTTGAACCCCCCCCCCTCCCCTATTTAACGCGTCGTAACGTTTTCTTTACCCGCCCCCCTCCCCCCTATTTAAACGTAAAATCTCTACGCGACCGTTCTGAAGGGTTAAAACAATGTTACGTAACGCATAGTTCAAACCCCCCCTCCCGCCCCTGTGATGAATCGTAACGTTTCAGAAGACCCCCACCCCCTTCCACCAAAATTCGTTACGTAATACTTGAACGCTCCCTAAGGTCTTTTGAAAAACATTGAGAAACCCAGTTTCAGATGTCACCCTCATACTTCCTATCTTTATTCACGATATTGGCTTCCAGTCTTTAATAATTTAGCTATAACTAATATTAAGAAGCATTTATAACGTACCTTATCGTCATTCTAATAGACTGCACGCCATCCTAATCTTCTCAATAATATTAAAGGCTTAGGCGTTGAGATTGGCCGACATGACCGATATTCGGGAGGAATATTCTGTTCTATCTATAAACAAATATTGTGTGGTAGGAGGAGGCGTGTCCGGGCACGCTGGGCTGGGTGTGCGCGGCGTGCTGGTGCGCGGGCTGCGCGGCGCTGTGCGCGCAGCCGCTGCTGCTGCAAGCCGAGCTGGCTGGCCGTGCGCAGCGTGGACCATCCGTCGGCCTTCTTGCAGGTTACTAACGCCGTTGCTATATAATCTTCACATATTGACAGCCTCTGCAGTATGTGGCTTAAAAGCTCATATCACTCAGCGGTTGTCAATTATTGTTAGAATTTGAAGTCCTACATATTTTCAGCCATCGTCATCCATTTTAACAACAATGTATTTTTAGATTTTTAGCAATTAATAATAATTTGTTATTGCTATTAATTTTGGCAGAACACAATCACCTACCTACCATGAGGGTGGGAGGACCATTTGAGAAAGAAAGAAGAAGAATTAACATACCGCATCACCTGTCTCAGTTGCAATTCCAGCATCATTATCCCTCCCTCTCCCTCACTCCCTCACCTCAATGAAGGTACAATGACTTTATTTTTACTTAAAGGCGTGTGTACACTATGCTGGCTAACTGCTCGTCTCTGGGGCGGGGCGCCACTGCAAGTGGGTGCTGCCGCGCAAGCGGTGTGCGCGGGCGGGTGCGCTCTCCTCGCCGCGCTGTGCTTGGCGCTGGCTCTCTGCGCCGCGCTACGGTTGCGTACAGTCACGCACAAACTGCCTCCAGACCGCAGAATGTATATAAGAGACAGGTGAATCTTTAATCACACTAATATTATAATTGTGAAAGTTTGGATGGATGGAAGGATGGGTGGATGTATGTTTGTTACTCAATCACGCCAGAACGACTGAACGGATCTGGATGAAATTTGGCACGGAGATAGATTATAGTCTGGAATAGCACATAGGCTACTTTTTATCCCGGTAAAAAGGACATACTTTTTAATCGCGGATAACACCGCGGGGCGCAGCTAGTTTAAGTATACATATGATCCAAATGGATAAATAAATATCGCCAAAAATCATCTGTATCGTTCCAACCAACGCAATTACACCAGTATTATGGGTTCTATACATGTTGGCAACCCAACACATAATTATTTTTGTAGTAGATTTTGTAGTGCAACACTGAATAAATCCCTTCCGCCTTGGACACCGTTGAGACCAGACTTGCTCTATATTTTCATTACATATGCCTCTATTCTTCATTGATCCTACCCTTACAATACCTATACAATTACATTTATAATCTTCTACATTGTCCTTCGAGTCGGATTATAAATGTAATTGCTTATAAAAAATCTAAAAGTTTACACTGCCCAAAGTTTTGTAATTTATATATTATTTTTTTTATCAGAAGTCGCGTGATTCGGCACACGTTGGTGCTGCTCTTCACAACGTCAGCGACGCAAGTGGCCGGTGTTGCGTACGCGCAGCCTGGCGAGCGGCGCGTCTCCCACGTCGCCGCGCTGTCCATCGCTGCACTAGCTAACGTATGTACTTAACATGGATTCATTAAACAGTTAGTGGAAGCCTCGGCTTATCAACCTTCAACCACCACTTCACTTCACTTGTTTTGTTAAACCAAACAAGTTGATCTAAATTATCTATTATATTATAAGAATATCGATATGGGGCCATCCATAAATTACGTCACACGAATTTCATGAATTTCCCCTCCCCCGTCCATGTCACAACTGGTCACATTTGTGAGACCGCCCCCTACCTAGTGTGATGTCACATATTTTGCAAGTTGTAATACATAGATATAAAACATTATAATTTCAAAAAATATGATATCACAAAATTTGGGACCCCTTCCCGCCCCTTGTCACACAATATCACACTTCGTCGACCCCCTCCCTCCCCCTTAACGTGTGATGTAATTTATGGATGGAGCCTATGTCGATTTACAAAAATAAATTGTGATCCCAAAAAAAGACGATTTTTTTATTGAAATTCTGGTGTCATGTAATGTTATAAATACGCTAAAGAAGCACAAGTTAAAAACTTAGTATACCCTGTATCCATTCCTCCCCCCCCCCCCATTTTTCCGTTCTATCCCGATTTATTGTTATGGCTTTACCCCTCGTTATGTTGGTTTGATTCAGGGTATAGCGATGCTGGTGTGTTACGTCATCCGCGACGACGAGTGCTTGCAGGCAGCTCGACGGGTCCTGTCGCTGTCCTCCTCCAGAGAGTGGCAGGAGTCTCCGGCCGGAGACACTTCACTCAGCTGTTAGTAACATCATCATTGACCTTAAATGTAAAACGACGGCCAACAAGTTTCTTTTACACACAGACAGAGTTTCCAGGCTTGATCCTCATTCTGTCTATTAAACTATTGACGTGAACCTGCTAGCAAGTGTTCTGGTTCACTTTGATTTCAGGGAACTAGCAATGTTCCTATAGAACTTCGCTATTACTTAATCCTCAAAAAAATACTACTAGTTAGCTACTCCAACTTAGCTAAATTGCGAGGAGTTGACTCAAATCTATCTAAGTGTACCTTAGGGCTGTTGATGGAAATCGAATTCTTCATATATCAGGGTCCAATTTTGCTTGCATTGATTGCATTCAATGTGAAACGTGAACGCGTGATTCAAGTAACAACTTCAAAATTAGAATATGTTGTTTATGCTGTTTATGGTTTATGCTGAATTTACACTTTCCTGTGGTTAACGCACAAAATGTGGCAAAGCGACACAATGTATCGTGTACAAAGTGTGCGTTCATCATTAATCAATACGATGATTGTTTTTTTTTTTTAATGAACGGGTGAACCCTTTTTCCTTTTTTATGTTAGCAATCAGCTACAAAATAGTGTCATTTTTGCCAGTGTCAAGTAATTCTTTCGGGTAGTTGATTGAGCTTTTTATACCTGTCTCTATCTAGAGCAGTCCCTTTTACCTCCTTATAGGACATGACACCAAACTTTTTTTTTTATCTGCCTCATCAGCTTATTCTTAGTATTCCTCATCCACAACCAAAAGACATGATTGTTTTTAGTGTACATAAAGCAAGGTGGTGAAGTGGAGAGTCGCGGTGGAGTCGGCATGCTCGAGTCTTCCTCGTCTCCTGTCTCACCAGTGACGGCATACTGGCGTGCACCAGGTCTGGAGAGTCCTGCCAGGCTACACAGGTGACTGCCCGATGTTATACACTTCTAATACTACACAAAAATAAAATTAATTTTACGGATTTTATCGCGATTATTTTATGTTTTTAAGTTCAATATACTGCGAGCACTTTCTGCGTAGATTAGACCGCAACCAACAACTTAATATGATGGTACCCCTATTCTAACTAAGGCATTATGTGGTCTAACACCTCAGTCCTCTCGTGACCATGGAGGCTGTAAAGCAGGCGAAACGTTGGGAACGTAAAAAAACATAAAAACAAACGCGATAAAATCAGTGAAATTCATTTTATTTAAAATTAGTTTGGGTTGAGAGGAATGGAAGACGTTACTGTACCAAAATAGTACGTGAAAAGGATTTTGCTTGAGGTATACATGCTATAATTTAGTGACCCATCAAAGTCTACGCCTGTCGGACATAACTTAACGCCTGTCTGTAACCTTACATCTGCTGCACCTCTTTCTTGGCAAAATACCTACTCTACCATGGGTGTAGCCATTTTAAAGGAAGAAAGACAAGGTGCATTAAGATTGCTTTTAATGTGGCGATCGATTTTTACCTGAAGCCGGTTAATTTTCCAATTAGCAGACGACAGTCCAACCCGGACAGTCGAGCAGACATAGTTCGCTGCGTGGAATACAAGGATTCTATCCTATCACCGCACCACTACGAGCCGCGCCGCACCACGCACGCGGTCTGCGACCTCATACCAGCCGGGAGCCCTGGGGTCATGGCAGGCCCCCCTCCCCATGAGTACATGGCGCGGGTATGCTTGGAGCTGGGAGTACTGCACTCGCCACCGGCGGCGGATGCATCTGGACCGCTGCTGACGTGCTCAGTCGACTTTGAGCCGTACACGGAAAAGAGTTACGACACGGCTAAGGTTTGTAAGTTGTGAACGGCTTAAATTTATTTTTCGTCATTTTACCCGACTGCGGCAAAGCCAAAACTAAGAGCTATACGTTTAGCATTCTATGTATACATGTTTGTATGTACCTATGTTTCAACGTAGCGCTTATACCATTGAGCCAATCTTGATGAGTCAGGTGTGAATCGATTTGTTATCACAAGGTTACTTTCTATAGAACACCGCAGTTATATGCGACTGTCAATTGTCGCTTGACGACAGCGACTCTCCCTTTTATTTTAAACATGCATTTAAATGTCTTCCTTGTGTGTCGATATGTCTGAAGCGATGTACGGAATGTGATACCTAGGCATACATAGGCCTAGGTATAAATAATGAGGACCTCATCTAGCAAGTGGTTCTCCCCGCAATTTATATTTTTTTTTCTCGACTAATACTCAACAGTTATTTCCATGTCACAGGAGAGCTGCACTATCTGCGTCCAATCAAACCCGGACGTATCCAAAATACCGTCTCCACCAATCAAAAGCTGCCTCAAGAAGAATAAGAACCAATTCTCGTCCAGCACATCCCTACCGTCCATTGACAGCTTAAAGGATGACGCTAAAAAGTCCCACATAGAACAAGTCAACAAGGAATGGAACAAGGCGTACAACAGCCCCGAAACCGATAGAATGCTTAACAAAATCTCAAATGACTTGGATTTTCTTTTAAACAGAACGCAAGACGCCCAAACAAGTACGTTGGATCAAATAGAAGAGGCGCCCACTTAGGAGCCAGATAGTTAATGTAGAAATAAATTAATGAATAACATGGAAACAGGGGTACAATATGCCAAACGATAGATAATTTTGTACATATTTATACTTGTATGAATTTAACGATTAAATATGTAAAAATGTTTGTATTGTGATAATGTTTTGTAAATAATTGGAATATAATTAGTTTGAAAGAACGACTTAAGTAACAGACTGTAAATTATAGACCAGAATGTAAATTCCTTTAGCCCCACCAACTAAGCTAAATGCTTTAGTATTAGACGTCCATGGTTTTCATGAGTTGAGCCCTCCAGAGTTGGAATGTGCCGTCGATCTTGTCATGAATATAATATTTTTTAAATTGATTTATTCGTGAAACTGCTACGATATAGTAGTCTCTCTCAACGTGATTTTTAATAGAATACAACTATAATTACCTACTAATTTAGACCTAAAACTGCAATGTTAATTAAAACTCGATACGCTCGAGCGCGCTCATCACTCGCACGAGTCGGGTTTCGCGCGGAGTGTTGAGCGTTGTGTTGTTATCGCGTGGATTTACAATACATTGCGCACTAAAAAATTACAACATTTGCTATCGATGATTTTCGACATAAATTATTTATTTAGTATTACTATAGAAATTAATTGTAACCTTTACTGAAAGTTTTTATAGCATGCCTCTTATACCCCGTATACAAAGGGCGCTTCGAATCACCACACCCCCACCCCCACAAAGTAAACTAAGATGTGTATCAGATAATTTGATGGGTAGGAGTCGCAGCAACGTAAGCCTTATTGTCACAAAAAATAAGATCTAATGCAATAAATGTGAAAACCGATGTAGGGAATACACCTCAGGTACAGAGAATAAAATATATCAATTCTTATCATTTTAAATCATCACAATTCATAAGATTACACAGATTTGCAATCACATTATGTTTTAATTTTCTATTATATTGATGGGTGCAACTACGTTACCCAGGATGAACAATGGTACCATTATTTACCAAAAACTAGTCAACCTATAAATTTATGTAACATATATCTAACTACTGTAATATATTTAAGGAATTATATCTAAACGTAATGGAATAATATTATCAATGGTAAACGAGTAAATAATACCGAGATGTGATATTAATTTTTCAAAATAATCTTTGTACAAGTATTTTTAGCTACAATCACAGAACAAAATTACCACAATTAAGTAGATATTACGAACAGTATTGATAAGGACCCCATATTAGTACCTACCTATTAAGGTAATGTAAAAAAAAATATGTACAAACTCATTCCTGTTTTTTGTAATTAATATGTATATTGAGGGCGTAACGTTCTGTCGGGGGCTACGCCATTAGTTAAAAAATGTTTTTAATCGAAATCGTAATTTCTTCATTACCAAGGTAAACTTAATAACTGTGTAAATAACCATGTAAATATTAGTTTTAAGATTCTAAACGAATTATATTTTACGTTAAATTGGGTACGATATATTATTTTTTACAAATAAAGTTTTTTACTATTTATTTTGACTTTATTTTTGTGATCTATATCTAGGTAACCTGTCTAGGCAAATATGATAAGAGTAAGATATAAACTGACTTGGTGAGACGCGACTCCTTATGTACGGATTTTTTTATCATTACAAAGCATTTTTACAATAAAAGTGCCTTGTAATGTTAAATGAAATAATGGGGTTTCCTTTTTATAACAGATAGGTAGTTTCATTTATTGCCGGTTGGTATATGAGATGTAACAAAAAATAGTGTGAAAAATTTTTAACGGATGAATCAGTAAGTTTTATGGTTTTCCACGTTGATGTATAACATATTATGTAACTTATGTTTGTTTTTTTAAACATGGCGAACAAGAATTATTTATTTGGGAATTATATCTTTAAAACCTACTGTTGGCCATGTTGAAATATTTTACACTATTATTGTTACACCTTATATATTAAGATTAACATATTGAAATTAAACTTCGATAAAACGAGTAATAAAATATGTCTTATTAAAGCTCAACTAGCATGAATAAATAAAATGATGGATAGAAAATGAAAGCAATACGCTAATTGGCAAAACAAACATTCAACAATAACTTGTTCGCTTTACAATTTTGACATCCCATATAATTAAGTAAGTATATTTTGACATTCCATACTTAATTATATGGGATGTCAACATATACTTATAAGTATATTTATATATTTTATACATTTGCACACTTAGATTAAATTTGTGAGAATTGCACACTTTTTTTACAAATTTTTGAGAACTAAAGTACTTTTGTCCCTAATGGGTAACTAACTTGGAACCAAAATGGGTACACATTGCAAGTCGTTTATTGTGCCAGAATACTCTAACTTCGATGACAATTGTACACTTCGGTTGGATTACTAAGGACCACATACTCTTACTGCTGGACTATTTTTTAGTCTGGCAAGAAAGACGTCTCGTGCAACACAAAACAGCAAACTGTTGAACTTAAACTCCATGCCAGAAACTCCCATATCTTATTTGTCAGACATTACAAATATTGAAATGCGTAAAATAAATTTTGACAAAGGTAACAAACAACAATTATTACACTAAAGCCATCCAGTTTAAAATTAATTATTACGTATGAGCTACAAGCTACCCGTTTACACGAATTATCCTTACGGATAAATTTATTTTCATCTCACTGGCTCGGAAAGGCGGCTTTTGTTTTTCTAAACTGGCTTGCAAAATTCCATTGTATCACCATAAGTGGAAAATGTTTTCGTATTTCGAACGTGACGAACCAATGCATTGGAACATTTTTAATAATCTGTGGTAATGGTGTACCGGGTGTACCATAAATTTTTCATTCCAAATTTAAAAACCGTTTGACGGGAAAGTAAAGACTGAAGTTGTCCATATTGTTTTATATTCCAAAAAAAAATGTGAATCATTGTGAAATAAAGTGTTATTATTAGTGGGATACTATACTGCAAACTATATTATTTATCTGTTTAATATATAGATCATATAGCTTGCAGGATAATCTTATTGGTATAAATAATGAATCACTGTTTAATTATAATATATAAATTGTTATTCATGTAGCATTTTCCTCGCTGTGGTGAGATGAAAAGTTGTGTCTTTCGCACGATTGCAATATTATTTGAATCTCGTGCCTTCGAATCCGTTGTTACGTTCAGGATTTTTTTTTTATATACAATCCTTCGCTTACTCGGTATCCAATACAAGCACTCGCATCAAATAACAACTTTGCAACCATGCATAACATATAACTACAATTCAATCATCATACTCTCAATATAACATGTTAAGCTCAACATTTATATATTACACTAGCAAACCTGGCGAACTCCGTTTCGCCACCAGATGAATGAATTTTCTTTGCTATAAACCTCACGGAGCCCGAGACCTTTCCAACGAATGCAAAACCGTGGAAATCGGTTCGTGCGTTCTGGAGTTATAGCGTCAGGAAGGAAAACCCGACTTATTTTTATATAGTAGATTACATTCACGATATATTTAGTGCCTGACAATCTTTGATAATATAAGGACGTTATACAATATTTTATGTTGTAATGATATTACTTATATTAAAATTTTATCACTTATCGAACATGAGTCTAGTGTGAGGTTGAGAATAATAGGTGCAATTACAAAACTAATAATTAAATTGTTAATCATAATGTATTGCGGGCACAACAAGCTAATTATTCGCGTCTGCCATCCCCGTAAACCTAACAAAACATGAACATGTCACCTGAATGTCGACTTTGCCGTTATGAAATTAACATTCGTATTTGTGAATCGGACTAAGATTATCGCGGAGCACATGACGTTTATTTCGTATTACTCATACATTCTCAAATTATGGACGAACATTTGTAAATAGATAATAATAATAATTCCAGCCCTTTTTTCATGTCCCACTGCTGGGCACGGGCCTCCCCTTAAAGCGAGGGGGATTTGTAAATAGGATTTGATATAATCATAGTGGACCATCTATCCGATATATCTATATGCTAACTATAAAACTGTCTAAACTGAAAGCGTTAAAAAATGCCGGTCGCAAAAGGCTCAGTGTCTGCTGAATGAAAGCAAGTAGTATCTACATGTCAGTATGTTTATTCTAACATAATGTCAGAACTACTGATCAAATTTTAATGGGCGAACGCAGGGAAATCATTGGCGTACCACGAGGTAGCTGCCGATAAGCTTGTATTTAAAATAAGGTATTATCAAATTTTATTAACTTATCAGCCATTAGTTGGGTAATCAGAGTTTTGTAAATAGGATTGTAGGTTATCGTTGGCAACACTACACATTATGTAAATACTAATTTTAAACACGTGTAGACATACATATTTACCAAAATTATTACAAGGACTTAAGGAAGTTTTAATAACAGAATATTATTATTGTCAGTTCTCTATAACATTGGTATTAAATTCAAAAGACTCGGAATCCTAGCCATTTAATCTATTACGTCGGACATCGTTTCAGAAAACAAAATCCTATAAGAGCAACCTATAAGAGATTACCTATAAGATTCTTTACTACTTACTAACTACCAACCGAAACGCTGTCATATTACTAAATATTATAATTTCAATTTTCTCACACGAAAACCGGTAACTGACAGCAGGCGCAATCGTACTTATATGATGTCCTGGGCACCGAGTCTGCTAACACAATTGACTTGCAATGGAATTAAAATGGCATTGTAATTTTCACCTTTGACAAGCCTAGTACTACACACTGAGGATTAAATCTCGTCATCTTCATTAATCACCGCTCTGGAGTAACCATGGTGGTAGAGACGAGCGGACCGAGTCCCATTAAAAAAAATATCATGTGACAATTACGACACCATTACCATTACATTTTGAGTCAATTGTGTTGGCAGACTGGTGCCTTGGCCTTTTAATATACCAAGCAGATCATAACGAAATTATCTCTAATATCACTCGATCAAACCTCACAACTGACTCACCGGTGTACTTCAGTACGTTGCGATTGCGTTTGCGATCGTCGTTGCGTTCGCTGATCGCTGTGACGTCACCCCGCGCCGGCGCAACACGCTCACTGTAGCCGCGCATATCTGCAAGCGGGGGAAGTGGGAATGTTATCATTACAATTTAGGGCCACAGATAAGATAAATGTACTTTATGGCCATAGTAAAATGTATAGTGTCGACATCGAAACGGCTAATCGAATAATTTCAATATTGCCAGATATTCTATCTATCACAAGCTCAACATAGCTTGTATCATGGGTAGGCACAAACCTATTATGGTGTGTAATGTGGACGCGTTCCCGATGGCACCCACTTAAGACTAATCGGTAATTATATTATAGAAAAGGTAAAGTTTGTTAGTTTGGATGTATAGGGTTATCTCTGAATGTACTGATGCGATACTGAACATTTTTCTCTAATAAGAAGCAACATTCTCCCGGAGTGCTATACGCTATGTTTCATAGAAGTATCGCGGACCAAGCCGCGGGAAAGCTAGTTACAAATATAGCATCTCCGTAGCCTACCCAGATTTAGAGAATTTAATAAAAAAAACATTTGCAACACACAAAAACAGAATACCCACGCAAGGGTTTTCTTTTTGGCCTTTTTCAATTTGAGACTAGCCCCAATACGATTCTGCCAATGGCAACATCGTAAGCTAAGATACGCAGGACCTTGAACGGTAAAGTACAAATGGCCAAACAGCACCCAAAGGTGGGCGAGATGTGTCAAAAAAAAAGTGGCGGTGACAGCATGCGTGATCGATTTAGTTACGATTAGAAATTAGGAATTCCGACTCAACCTACTGTTGTAAGCTAAACTTAAAAGTAAATTTGCGAAGCACCATGCCTATTTTAGTTTTAATCACAGCAAAAACAAAAAGCGCGAGCCCCTACATTCTTTCAAAACTATCAGTACGTTCCTACTATAAATGTACCTTAGAATGAAGAGTTAGTGAACTAGAACACAGAATTGACGATCTAGCACACGCAGAATCTTGTGACGGTGACGTCAATGGTAGGATTTGCATACAGCAATAAAACACCAGAGTAAACTATGAACGAAAGCCGAAATTAAATGCTAACACCACAATAGTCTCGGCAAGAACGTACAAGAAATACCGAGAACGATCGACAACTCGGTTCACTGTTCTTGCGACTAAGTCGGGTGTTACAACGATCAGACTTGTTACACTGATGTCAGACTGACCGTCTAACCCAGTGAGACTGAGAGACTGACACCCCAGGCTGACTATCCTTAAATGTTTTGTAGCGACCACTTCAACCGCACCACAAGCTACACAGAGGCGCTGCAGACGTATTCAGAATAATAGACAATTGTCATCGCAATCCTGAATCGCGCTATAAGAGTTCTCGGAGCAAGTAACATATATACAAGATTCCGACAATAACCGTTGGGGCATAGCGGCAGCCCCGGCAGGCATACCACCCGCCTGGCTAGAAGATCTTCCCTTTTCCGCTAAAGTTTTAATATTTTCGTCAGCCTGGAAATAACCAAACTGATTGATCAGACTGAGCGGATAACACCCGTCTCAGAAACCGTTATCAACGTTCTTGCAGAGATTCTTCGCATGAGTGTAGCCGCGGTGTAACAGTAGTTTAGAACATAAAATTATGATTGGGGGCGAAGTGATGTGTCGATAAAACATCAGACAATGTTGATTCAGATATTTCGATCCTATGAGTAACGTGTGGGTACTCGTTTATTATTTTGTTTGATGCGTTGTTAGCGTAGGATTTGGAGATATAAAAGTTCTAAAAGCATACATAATTATCATCATTCAGCAATTTCGGTCGCACTGTGGTGTAAAGGCCTCCGTCCACTTGTTCCAATTATATTTAGTTAATTATTGTGCCACTGAAACAGATGCAAGGAAGCAAGACGAGTGGCTAATATGTCTAAGCGCTATTACAGCACACACTGGGTCTGGTCTGGTTGGTCTGGTGGCCTCGTGGTCATATGGATTCCTAGCAATACCATATAGGTATAAGGCGACCTCATTTCATACTTCACCTTTCAAAATGATTCATGATCGTAATTCAGAGTTTATGATAAATCATATTTTGCTTGGTGACGTGTGTCACCAGGATTAGGACTTAGGATTTTATCTGGTTCAATAAAGCTTCCTATAACTGGTGACCCCGACGTATAGGTGGTACTATTCCCACCATAACCATAACTCACTGGACTATTTTTTATTCATACTTACTTAGCTTACTGCCAAAGTACCAGGAGATTATAAAATGCTCGAAGTTGGAGGCAATTCTAACTATTTACCGTACTTCTGGTTGTGTTCTGTATAGTATATTGCTAGTGATGGATTTAAGGTTATTCTTTAAAATTATTCTTAGGATACATTTAAACATAAGGACATGTCATCAAGTTAAAAGTAGCTTACCTTTAGTTATATCTATTTAGTTTATACATTGTCAGTTTTATTACATTCAAAATGTTTAATTAGTGTAGGCCAAAAAAGCTCTCGATGAATAGGCAGAATCTACTACCGTTTGGTTCCACAGAACAGCCAGCAAGTTACAGCTTAAATATTTTCAGGCGTTTTCACAAAATTGAGATCACAATCGTGCATTTCAATGTTGTTAAAGAGGGAAGGGAGCGGACTACACCTAATACGAAAAGAAGTCAGACTTTCTTGTCGACTATGATTATAATGGTAGCATTACATTTCATTTCACCTGTCATGCCTGAAGTCTTGTTTTTTGGTCTTGCATTTTCACACGACCAAAACCAAGGCACAAGAGTCTTGCAGAGTTTTATAGACAAAAATGCAAGCCTTGGCTATGCATTTGAATGTTGTTAAAAAGTCTGGCACGTGCGGTCGTACCGCGTCCAATCATCACCGTTAGCACGGCAATTAGTTTATTTCTTACAAGCCGTCAGTGCGAATCCGATTCTCTTTAGACGTTCTATTTACAGATTCAAACGAGCCGACCACTCAATAATACGTATCACAATTGATATTAGTTAATGTTGTTCTCAATACGAGACTCTAAAGTTCGACAAATCAAATTCGGTGAACGAAAAAGAACTAAGCTGTCATAGGCTAGTTTCATAACAGAAAGTTGTTCCGATTGGTTATTTGGTAACAGCAGTAACGTAGAAAAAACTATTTACAGTCTTAGCTACGCACATGAAAATAATATGCAAATCCATCCTATAAGTCAATGCATTTGACATTTAAAAAAGGCTGGGGTACCACCAAATGGATAATAGTACACGTCACAAAGGAACATACTTCAACAGCCTGTCATTTACTTGAAATAAAACATCGCGTAACTTCCCCAAATGTTGTTAGATGTGGACGCGATGGACATGCTTTAATGCGCAAGCGCAAGATATGTAATACCTGCGCTGCTTTGACCGCTACAACTGGAACAGATCATCGTGTGTTCTTTCGAGGCGTCGCAGGGAGGTGTCGATACGCCTGCCTTGCGTGAGCGCGGCGGGCGGGGGCGGCAGTGGTGGCGGTATCACCTCGTTGTACGACGTGGACGCCATCATTGACTGCGACTGCCTCAGCCGGGCCGTCGGTCGGTGCCGAACGAAGCCGTCTTCCAGGTCCTTAACGAATCTGAAAAGTTGGGAGAATTACTTTGAATCGATTTCGAAGGCATTCGAATGGCGAAGATCTTTTTAAATTTCTTGAACCCGAAATTGGAGTAGTAAATCTACCACATATAAAGATAATCCGCAACCCAGATAAAACTGGGCACAAATACAATGTGAATTCGGAAATGACGTCAGAGCGCAATTGCAATCATAATTCTCTGCGAAGTGTATAATAATGGCAAAATGCCAGTTTAAGGCTGAATCGCAAGTCTGGAACCAACACCTCAAATCGATATCAACCCCGCACACACATTAATGAACCGTTCCATTATCCCCGCCTCGACATTTAAGAGCTATTCCATTATGACGAGGCTCGTTGAAAAGTTAAGCTGAACGAGCCCACGTCAGATCAATGGGAAAGGTCAGTAGTACCGACGCAACTTGGTTAAAGACTCTTTGAAACAAAATATAGGCATTGAGTTCATTAGATGGACATTCGATTTGTTGGTCCTAACAAGAAAACATAAGATAAGCTTGATGAGTCCATGTTATTTATGTTCTTTATCAATAGGAAATACATTTCAAATTGCCTTAGCTTAATTAAATATGATTTTAGGTAAGTTCATAAGGAATAAAGTACATTCATATTCCATAAGTATTCAGCAGTAATAAGTTGGCAAACATTAAAATTATCTTCTGCTAAACTTCTTCTTTTGATAGTGGAGCTCATGTGGGGCTGGTAGGAGAAGATGGGACTTGACTTTCGATTTCTCGGCATTTGTCGTTCAAATAACAATACGTTTTAATATAGACATTCATAAGGAATAGGTCACGAAGGAAGATCTACTATAGACTCCCCACATGACTAAGATCCTTATCTTTGCACGTGACACCAAAGGACCGGTATCTGGTACAAGCGATTAAAGACCGGCCCACACACACACACAAAGGATATTATTTTTAGCAATGTCGCGACGCGCTCGGCGGAATGGAGCGCACCAATTGACACTTGCGGCTTCTGAACGCTGCCGAAATACCGGTTTTATTGCGAGTAGGTAGAGTTCGGTTTTATGTGTGGCGTTTTTTTGGGAACTAGAAGGACGGTGTTGTTTTGCATTCGCAAAGAATGCAAAAAGTATAAGATATTGTAAACAAAATGTGTTTTTTGGCGAAAGTAAATAATTGCCGTACAGTCAATGTGGCAGTTATTAGAGCAATGTAGAGCAATATTGCATAATACGCAAATTGCTGTATAACCAATATATTGGCCAGTTTATTTCAATGAATTGCTACCGTCAGCATTGAAGACACACGACGCAAGGAATATTGAACCATATGCGACTATGATCGAGGGTTTAAAATTGCTTCTAGTACATACCTAGTAGCGGCGGTAAAACTGCAACTCAATGCAGGCAATTCTGTTCATGTCCACAAGTCACAACTAAAGGCGACTTAAATATATATCTTGCTCACCTGCTCATATAGGATGGCAATATATAGTTTGGATCTTTGTCTCATATTTCCCATTGGTACACGAATACACATACCTAATGCATAGTCATTTCATAATTTATGACTGATTTTAAACTTATTTGTATTTCATTAAGACCAGTGCCGTAACACTTTACGAGTAGGTAGTGTTAAAAGTGGTTCATAAATCTGCAGATAGTGACAGATAAAGATAACAGCATCGAATATATTTACGTTAATATATTTATTTAAAACGAATATATTGATCTTGAGAGAACATAAAACAGTATAAACACTGCCCCCTATATTTATAAAAGTTGTAATCCGTTTATAATGGTATTAGAAAACATTTCTCTAACGATGGATGGATTAGACGCTAATGAATTTGGGAGTAATTCTTTCTTGTCTTAATCGGTCGGCTTCCTGTGATCAGAATTAGCAATTTACCCGATTGAACGATTCATATACGACCGTAGCAATCCGTTCCGATAGAACAAAGTGCGGTTATACGAAAACGACTTTAAGGTGGTTATTCAACATAATTTACAATAACGTCACCTTTGGGATTGTTAAACTTTACATTTAAACATCTTATTCAAACTGGATAGCACATTGAATTTACAAGCCGCCAATGATAAGTTATCAAACAACTGGCAATGTTGCAAACAATAGCAGGGCTGCCCTGTAGCGTGAAGTTATGATAATATTTACACTGTAACCTTTGCCCGTCGTTACCGCGAGCGTGACTTGACACGGCACCCCTGGGAGAAGGGGTGACTTAAGCACTGCGAAAGGTAAGTTGAATGTCAGTGATATCGATCGGGTGCGACAGACTATCAACCATGTTGAAACGCACTAATAATCTTTAAAAAAAGTTAATAATTTGCAAGCATAAACTATGAATTTAAAGTGTATAATATACGTAGCAGTGAGTAGCAGATCTTCTTTCTTCTTCTTTACGAAATTAAATGCGATGAAATAAAATGGATATGAATTTAGTCTCACCAACAACTAAGTGGGTATTTTGCCAGTATCAAGTAATAAATTAAATAATAGATGTGACATGAAGATATGAAAATGGCATGTCCTAGTGCAAACTTAGACCGAGTAGCAGCTCATATTATCTATCCCACTAATCCCACTAATATTATAAATGTGAAAGTTTGGATGGTTGGATGGATGGATGTTACTTAATCACACCAGAACGGCTGAACGGATCTGCATGAAATTTGGCACAGATGTAGATTATAATCTGGAATAGCACATAGGCTACTTTTTATCCCGGTAAAAAGGACATATTTTTTTATAATCGCGGGTAACACCGCGGGGCGCAGCTAGTGTTACATATCGCATCCTAAGTTAGCGGGCACAGATAGATAACGTTACAACTACATGAGAAGTTCTTCACCCTACATAACTGGTCCCCTGTCCGTAGATCACTGAGGTCCGGAACCAATGCTGATAACAGCACGTGACTGTCGTGATAAGGGCAATGACCTGAGAACTGTATACAAATGGTATCAGAATATTACAAACTCTTGCCTTTTTTTCGTATTAAGTTTTGTTGGCATGCTAAACACTACGAGATAGAATGTCTACAATTACGATAGTGTATTTAATAAGTTGAAGGACTTTTTGAAAGACCTTTTAATTTACCTGAGTAATTTACGAATAGCAGTCAATTTATCTAGTTGCAATTTCCATGCCATTACATTTATAAAAAATGCAGTAATTATTTTATAGAATTTACAATTTATAAGTGTGAGTACACATGCTTGGTGGCCATTCCGCTACATAAATATTTAAGCTGATTAATAATTCATGAGGCAAACTGTGTCAGTTGGCGTCTTACATAATATAAGAAGACTAGTTATTAAGTTACTAAAAACACAATTTAAAACTAAACCAATCAGGTTTTCCGTAGATAACATAATTCAACTCGTTACCAGTATTTTTCGTCTTTCTCCTTCCAACTTCATTTCAGGTAGATTATTGTTACAGAAAAGCGCAATAGCGTGCTAATGAATAGGCGTTTAATGTAGTCGTAATTTTTTTGTTGTTGTTAAATTATATTGTAGCCTTATATATTATTCATTTTCGAAAGTTCACTTTTGCTTTCCATAATAATATGCCATTACCATTCAAACTAATTCAACGTTAAAGAGACAATTAAAAGTATTATTAATTCCACGATACGTGCTACATTTAATAAAACACCGAAGTTTCGTCCAACCCAATCCCAATCCCAATCCCAATTACATATCGTACATACCATTTATTTATTGTGTTAATCGCAATTCGCTTTAATTGATCGGTTGAGTACATAGAGTATGAACTCTTTATTTATAAGTTAAGGGGGAAGCTCGGGGTCAGGGCGCGAAATTCAAAATGTCAATGGTTTTTATTTTTTTACGAAGAATTTGGATACCTAAAGCGATACAACACCATAAAGTAAGTAAAAGTAGCGGTTTTTACAAACCGTATGGTATTGTATCGGATTAGGTATTTTTTTAAGCAAACTTAATACATTGAGACATCCAATGCAGAATGCTAATATCGCAAAACACAAAATTACATCGAAAAGATAACCAAATTTTTCGTAAAAAAAACCAATGACATTTTGAATTTCGCGCCCTGACGCTGAGCTTCCACCTTAAATAGACGGTCCATACAACTTTGGAATGTTTGGCAGTATCTGCGATATTATATCCTGTTAATTAGATCTTTCACATACTGACCGTACACTTTGTTTATATCAAATGCAAGGAACATGTAGGAAAGAAAGGCAGTCATGTGACCGAACATAGAAAGTGGCGGCGCGGCGGCGCGCGCGCACGCGCGTACCGCAACCTTGGCTGACTCACGGCGAGACTTGGAAAAAAACTAATCAACCGTTTTTATAGACGGAATTGACCATTTCGTTATTATTACGGATAATGCAAAAAAACATGATTGGTTTGTCTGGACACATGACTTCGTCTGGATATTACGTTTATTATATCTACTTCAATCCAAGTTAACTTTAGGGTATAAATATGTGATAGATTGTAGATTCATGGTCTTTAAGATTGAATTCTGCGCGCACGGAATAACCAGTATAAGCGCGAGTCTGGTCTAAATAAATTTAGATTCAATTAATACTGGCTTAAGTTGATAAAAGTATATTAAATTATTATTACTTATCTATGACATACATATATTATCATACATAGAATCATAGATAGATTTTATAAAATGGTATAGGAAACTATAGTCATAGATGGAATTATATTATGTAACTTACACGATCCTATAAATATGACGTCCTAGATCTATGTCATAGACATATGAAATATCATTGCTGCTTACCCTGATAAGGACAGATAAGATTCACATGTCGTAAATGCGCATTCGCGTTAACTTTATCAAATGCGAAATTTACACTGTATAAAATTGTTTAAATACATGCTCATATTATATTGACTGATCACTTGAATGTATCTTAAAATGTTTGGCATAGGTATTTGCCCAAGATTTGTTGTTTTTTAAGATACAAATTTGTATCTGAAGTACCAATTTCTTTTTATTAAAAATGCTGAAATGTTGGTTATGATTTAAACAAAAATGTTGCTGTCATCTATTAAAACTATGACTAGAGAAATGTTATGGCTGGTTTACACATCACCTACTTAGTTCAGTACAGTATATAATATTCAATATTCAATATATATTGTACAGGTTTTTTATATATTGATCCACTTTGACCAGCTATTAAAAAAACAGAACCTATGTAATTATAGAGAAATAATATTCCATAATTCCAGTAGAAATATAGATAAGGCGACGTGTAAACACACCGAATAAGCACTGCTATCAGTCTACATAAACACACTTATCTAAATAATATCCAACTCTCTTGCTGTTCTTGACTTGATATGAGACTGTGTTATGCACATTAAGTCTGTATAATATAACTATAGTAAGTAACTATAGAACATCTATAGAATCATGTTTTGACAATGTTTCTATACTATAATGATATTGGAGCCCAGGACAGTGCCCCACCATGGTGCTGTGTTATGACTATCGCTATGCAAAAATTACCTTAAGGGTATCCAGACAGAATTCTTAGTGATATACAAAATTAGGCACTATCGACTATAGTACTTGAGTAACCCTTCATAATGAAACTTGGTTCCCTATTAAGTGTGATTCTGAAAATTCTTTGTTGGATTATATTGTTGAAATTACTATTTTAAAATTGGGAGTGGCTATTCGGAAATTGTTGAGTCCATAAGCGTTTTTGCCAATTGCAATTTCAACAGGGTTTAAAATTTTTATTTAGGTCATGTACTTAAAAGATAGATATGGACATCTTGCAAGACATTGGGTTTCGGGTTGCAGAGCCACAATGATTCGTACAGTTGAATCAACAAGGAAATTTAGTGTAACAAACAAATTGGCATTATATTAATCTTTGGGGAGACCACACAATTTGGTGCTTACAGTGTTCATTAGATTTTTAGTGAAAGTGAAGTTTTTTTATAATATTTTTTACATTTCAACCTAAAATTGGTCTATCTGTACTTTATATCCCATGTACCCGGATAAACTAAGGTAAATAGTTATTTTTAAGAAAGAATAAAGCTTAGAAATAATTACTCACTCGCTATTTTCCTTGGTCTTCTCTACATGCTTTTTGATATCAGCAAGCGAAGAGTCCAATCTATTGAGAAATTCGTCAAAACTTTTCTTCTCGTCAGGACTGCTTGGCGAAAACCCAGCAGTGGGCAGCCCACCAATAGACGCGCGGTGATTGGAAGGCGCCAGCTCCATCACTCGCTCACCGTTCTCGTAGAAAGGAGAATCTTTGGTCACGGGAATCAATAAATACTCCCGCAAAAACAAACTGTCCGAAGCGAAAAGACGGTTCACCCGCCTTACCTTCTCCATCTATAACAAGCAATAAACACGAAATAAACACTGTCCACTCAATAACACGATAATTGCACCACTTATTATCACTTTATATGATGTTATTACACTCACAGTAACACCATATTTCAAGGCGATTCCTTGCAAGGTATCACCTTTCGCCATCACATGTTTAATGTATTCCTCGTTTCGTTTCATGTGGTTGCAGGTGCTTCCGTATTTTTTTAGGGGGCGAGCTGAATCTCTAATTGAAACTCTCTCGTCGAAAAGACGTTCTTCCTCCATTTTTGACGTGTGTAAATGACAGCCAGTTAGCAGGCAGAAGTCGTCTGCTGCGTCGAAAAGGGAGTGAAGTTAGCAACAGATTTTGGTGCAATGACCTTAAGCTGAAATACCCCTTTCGGTCGGGTTTATTTGGTTTTGCGTTTAACTTACACGAATCCAAACTTACCGCATGTTATAGGAAAGCCCTTTCAAGAGGTAAGACAAGTTAATGGGTAACCATCAGTCAAATCTGTCAGCAGTTAAGTCGTTGAAAATCCTAATCAAAACCCGTTCATAGGCTTAGCGTGTTCCAGGCCTTTTCTACAACTTCACGATAACTTCTTTTGTGGCTGCAATCTTTTCATTACATATTTCACAAGAACAAGAATAGAAGCATACCTACATACATGTCCTACATGGTGCCACAAGAAAAAGCCGTATAGGTATGAGGTAAGCCAGCTTTACAATAAAAGATTGGATAATTAGACATCTATTAGCGAATAGAAATTTTATTACACCTGCAGTTTGATTAAATGTCGAATAGATGGCAGTAAAACAAAGAAGTGCTTATTTGTTCAAGATGAGTCTTCTTTAAAATCAACTAACACTCAATAGATGGCGTATTTGTCAGCGTCTTGCCTGCTGGAAATTACAACCAATCACTAATCACGGAAATTTAGTTCATTCGACAAATACGATTGATTGAATGAATGACTTGAATGAATCGCTCTTTTCGTTCTGTTCATATTTCATTCATCCCTTTAGTCTCGAAATACATGCGGTAGAGAGGTGTTGTGTTGTTTTTGAAGTTATTGTAATCCAAAAATCTGTTATGAACTGATTATATTGTTTCATTGATTCGTAGTGGTTTGATAAGTTGTATTGACTGAAAAAGTTGTTATAACTACCTTGAATAATTTCATACAGAAATTGTAACCGATTGGATTTTATTTACAGTTTGTATACATTGCACATGTGATCAATAAAATATCGCCAAAAGTTCTTCGCTGAAAAGGGTGAG
Source organism: Pheosia tremula (assembly GCA_905333125.1). NCBI lineage: Eukaryota > Metazoa > Arthropoda > Insecta > Lepidoptera > Notodontidae > Pheosia > Pheosia tremula. The sequence goes on from HG995415.1 coordinate 6,644,194, forward strand.
TGATGAATGGGAGTGCTATTTTTTACACGTCCAGAGTATTTATAAGGTTGGAAATATTAAATAGTGAACACAGCGGCGAAGACCCAGTGCGAGCTCCCTCGTCGGCCGAGCGCACACCCGCCCCATCGTGAAAAATATATTGCGCCTTGTGAGGGTTAACGGGAACACTATACACGATTATTTTATTACAGTGGGGTCGTGGTATTTTTATTGTTAAACTGAGTGTACCCACAGTGGAAGTTTTGTCGTAAACTAAGTAGGTATACTAAGCATGAAACTTGCGAAGAATGAATCGATAACCTAGTCCCCTACCTCCTTTGATTTTACTTTATTTACTCTATAATGAAGTATTCCTATATTAATAAACCTCCTCGTATCGAATGAAGACCCAGCAGTGGGATTAGTTATTATTGTTCGTTCACCATAGTACCTATACCTACAACAGCGCAGTTTGTCTACATCATTGGGGATACAGGCGTGATGTTGTTCCTATTTCCCCCTTGAGTACCCGTTTAATGGTTGTTTGTTTGTTTCTCTCAGACCTAGGTTTATTTTTTTTGGTCGTGATGAGTGAAAACACTTCGGAGAGACCTTTGGCCAACTGTGGGATAATAGCATCCTAATTAATGACCGAGACATACCAAGATTTTCTGGTTTCTAATATAATGAGCACTGACTGCTACGAATCAGGCTCATACCTGTTCCAACTCATGCGCATAAATTGATCCCCCCTATTTTAATAACAAACGCTTCGCTAATAGCCCGAGGGATGTTTGGGTCGACGGGCGGATAATTTTATGAATATGACTCAACTGCGAGAAATTTGATACCTATTTGGGTTGAGTTCGAGGGTGCATAAGGTTTTAGTTTGGGTTATGACCGCGTTTGACGTTTCAACCTTAACTTCGTTAAAAATGGCACGATTTTCTATTTCAGTTGCTAGTATAGGTAGTAAGTACAAAAGAAAACTCGTGTGAGTCAGTGTGAAGGGAACCAGTTATTATAAATCTTAAGATCACATTGTCATTAGCTTGTGAGTCACCGCGCTAGAATCCGACCTCCGAGGAACGCTTATCTGTAATCTCATTAGATTAGTTGGTAAAGACCTGCGATTACACAAGTGGGTGTTCCCTGAACTTGAATTCTGAGCTGGGAAGGTACCTACTACCTATGGTAACATTGCGTTCTTGATCTAGGTATCTGGTACCTAGTAATAAGGACCTTGTGCCTGAAGGGATGATCAAAGACCGTATAAACATTAGGTATGTTGTAGAGACGAGATAAAACCATAGAAAAGGTTGGCACTAAAATACATATAGTTTGGGGTACTACTGGTACTGGTACACTACATGGTACCTACCTAAACATATACACGCACAAGAGAATGTAATAAGTATTACCTAGGTAGGTACTTCATTTTGGTCGTTAAGTAAGGCAACACTGTAGTTAAAAAAAATATTAAGTATCTACTTAAAAGAAGAACAAGCCTGACATAAACGAAAAAAATACTTTTACAAACCTTTGCCTAGCATTATCTTCAACATACCCAGGTCAAGATGAGAAATTTCTGAAAATATCTGCTGTAGGGTATGTTAATGTAGGTATTTAGCAGCGTTGCCAGACGTCCCGATTTTTAAATCAAAATTAAATGTCCCGCTCGGGACAGGCTCAGTCCCGCTTTTCGGATATAGCTCGACCAATCTAACTTCATTTTTATTACTGTTTTTTTTTATTCTGAAGACGAATAAGACTCAACTATTTAACGATAGGGTAAATCTGATTTAAAATAAAATATTTTATTGAAATACATTTTCTATGGCTATTTTGGCTATCTATTGTTACGTAAACGTAATTTTAATTCAAATAAAATGATAAATATTTGAAAACTTCTGATTATATACGTTTTTTTTTCTATGTCCCGCTTTTGACGAAAGAATCCCGCATTTTCACTCAAAAAGTTCAAAAATCCCGACTTGGTAAAAAAAACTGGCAACGCTGGTATTTAGTGACATTGCTAGGACAGGTCATGACCCGTCTGACCTGTCTCGTCTTCGTAGGCGGGTCTTAAGATTTGATATTAGTCTCACTCAACATTTCTAAGAAAAGCTGGAGACAAATATTCCACTGGTAATAATTTATTACGATTATTTACTGAGTTAAGGTACACTATGATATAAGTATTTTATCTACCTCTAACATAAAAATTGTGACCATTCATTTTACCATTTCCAAGACCATGAAGATTGCAATGCAGCCGCTTCATGTTAGAGTCGGTGTTAGCCAAATCAGGGTCCTAGACTGGAAGCAGATCCCGATACGAAACGTGAAAAGGCAAGGACGGAGGTTTTACACCAGCACTTCTTTGACCAGTAGCTTAAATCCTAACAACACAATACCTAGAAATACACTAAACATAACAAGCTACTTGATCCCCAACAAAACATTTCACTACGGCAGCCAGTAGCACACACACTGAGCACTCCGTGAGATTACTCCGTGGTAATACAATACAGGGCCATAATACATCGCCAGCATAAGAAACTCCCACTAAGCTAATAAAACCTAATGCTGCGGCATTCATTCGTAAAATCTGACACCATAGAGTATAGAAAAAACGTAGACGTAACAAAGGTAGTTGTACACAAAGTACCGTAACATGATAGGTGGGACGAATTTGGGTGATATGACGTCAGAGAACCGGTACGAGCGAGACGCTACCACTCCGTTTGATGAGTCAAGCTAGCATTCGCGGAGTTGTTGTTGGATTTCCGAGAAAGATGCTGAGAAACCGAATTCTATGACTAATGACGCCATGGCTACCTGCTACGTAACAAGGTACTTATGGTCAAAACGATTACGCGACGGTGGTTCCACGTCCGGCTTCCGAGAAGGATGTCAGTGACCTACATGGCATTGCGGTTTTATGAACGGCCGTTGAAATAAATTGTAACCTTGATGATGTAAAGTATGAATCAGAAGTGAAATGACATAGTTCCAGTCAGCTAAATACAACGGCTGCATCAACTAACTGTAGACCCAGGATTGAACCATGTAGTATATGTTAGATGTACACAATGAAGCGAACACCCAACGTTGACGAATTGCTTACGAAACATATGTAACATTTCGGCTTCCAAAACCCATCAATGATTTCATCTTGAAACCAACTAATTGGTCCAATGCTCATCCAATTCCATTTAAACCCATTACTTATGTTAACCAAACAAACATATTAACGCCCTAGCGCTGTATTGAATGCTTTTACTATAGTTTATTTGCCTCAGACTCGTTGAGAACATGTTTGTTTTCGTGCATGATGCTTTATTTTATGCGACGAAAGCCTGCACCTATTTATAAAGACTGTTGCACTATCGCTGGTAAAAAGAACGTGTTGCCAGCTCTTGATATTGTGCAGAGGACTTTAAAAATAGCCGTGCATGGTGCAGGTGGATATGAATAATGGAATTTTTGTGCCGATACCATCAACGCATGCGTAATATTGATAACGTTTGTGATGAAATATCAGAAAAGTGTTTCGAAAGTTTTGTGACGTAGATTGAATTTGATAATTCTGTCCACTTATCCGACCGTAAAGTTTTTCTGTGAAATTATCAAACCGTTATTTGCTCTGCTTGTTTATATTTATCATCTTGAAGCTTGAATAAAGTTCTGTGTCTCGGCTTCTCGGTGACTTGAAGTGGTCTATTTAAAGTCATGTCGACTCAACCGATGGACATCCAGACTGAACTAGACTTAAATGAAATATAGAATGTTAACACGCATAAGTAAATTACTGCTAACATTGCAGATAGTAGTAAAAATAAGGGTTTAAATAGCGTTAACGTTAACTAGCTATAGCGTTAACAAAACTAAGTTTAAAAATAAGGTTGGAAAGTAACATCTAGTTTTTGCGTCTTCAATCACAATTTCAGTTTAAATAACTAGAGCCGTAAGAATCATCATTTGAGTGTATTTTTTAAATTCCATTTAAATGTTGCCAACCTGCTCTAATCCAGTTGAGGTCAAAAATATTCTTTATCTCGCAGACCTTTGTAGAAGTAGAACTCTATTATCCATTATTACTAATTTATCATCTTTTTTCCGATGCGCATGAGTGGCTGTATCATAAAAGAAATTAATCATATTTCAAAGCGGCGTGTGCCGTGTAATTATTTAGCGAAAGGTTAATCACACACACACACTCTTAAATAAAAGATCAATTGGACCGTTATCGCTTTCAATGGCCGCTAATGTCTTCGGTATCGCCTGGAGGCAGAGGCCGCGTTGGTTTCAATAATCCCGTATACATACAATCTTTCATCTATCCGTACTGCTTTAGTCTAGACTAAGCTGTATTTAACTATTACGTTGTCAAAATGTTTGACTCCATGTATTTGAGTCAGCTATGTAACCTTTTGACTAGCTATAATTTCCAAGACAAAAGTGCAAATTTAATACAGCCACTGGTGGTAGGCTTCGGCCGTGGCTAGTCACCACCCACTGAAGAAAGCCATGTCGCCAAGCGGCCTAGCCGTGTTCCGGCATGATGTTCGGTGTTGCCATTCATGGATGGCGGGTCAGATCAGTTGCGCTGCATGTGCCTAGTAAATGTAGCGTCTCGATCTACTGCCGCCTTCCTACCTAGGCAAGTATGCTCCACCGTAGATCTCATCGTCACTTACCATCAGGTGAGATCGAGATCAAATACTTGCCTATAATTAAATAAAAAAAAATAAAAAAAACTTCTTCCATGATGGTAACTTATTGGAGAGAATCAACATGATGACTTATTGAATTAACATAAAATGCATGAATTGTGCTGCATACATAGATACATTGCTTATTACAATTATAACCTCCGCACATTGTATACGTAACGGGATAAGTGCCTACATCAAGAGCACAAAGCCAAGTATATTTATTAAATTATTTCAAAAATATTAAAAAAATAAAAAGGGCTTCATCCAAAATCGCGTCCTTATTCCTACAGTAATGCATACAGGCAAAACCGTATGCCAAACATAGTACAACAATGCTCATTCAAACTACAGTGTAAAAAGGTCCTTGTGTCCTAACAGAATGGTTGTCAGTGTAGATAAAATCGCGGTTTGTGGCCATAATAGGCACGTTGTGGACACGACGGTGACCCCGTCCCGGGGCGCTTGCCCTTGCTATCACGACTGTCATATTGTTTTACTAGCTTTTGATTATACGGAGCCTATTTACCCTTCTATAGGACGCCTACAATGTCTTGTGAAGGGTTAAGGTTATTAGAGAATCCTACCTGCTGGACATTAGGAACAAGCGATGAAACTTAACTCCAAAAGGTAGGATTCTGTACCTATGTCAACCATGAGGATTTTCGTCACGGTAAAGACTTGTATTACGCCTAAATTATGCTTTAAATTGGATTGGACATCACTGTAGATCCTGGCATAGAGGAGTAACGAAGGTAGAAACAAACCAAATCCCTAAAAAAAAGCTAATCCATTCGTGCTTTTAATTTTATTTCGCTTAGCTACCTGAATTCGGCCCAACCTACAATTTACCAGTAGGTAAGGTACTGGCTATGATGAAGGAAAGGACAGAACAGATGCATCCCACAACAGGTGTGCACGCGCCTTATTTTTTTTCTCTTGAAATTTTAAAGCATGCGCGCCGCCGCCGTCTCGCTCTTACTTAAGATAATAACCATGAAACAGAGATGACAAGTTTTATCGATAAAAAACGATAAGAATATTAAGAATACTGGTACGGCGTATTTAGGGGTTCCGTTATAGTTTATTGGGTACTTGCAATTTCAGAAAATAAAAAGAAAGTTCCTCCAAGATTATTTACAACTTTCTTTTAATACTTTTACTGCAAATACATTTTGTAACTGAAACAAAAACTCGTTCCGGTTAATCGCTTTATTTATTCTTTGCACTTTTTGAAAACGCTAGAATTACATATTTAAACTCGTTGTTATTGCAACTAGATAACGTGTGAATCCTTATTAATTTAAATTTTGTGGTCACCTTCGATTTTCCATGCATAGTTTGAAAGTTGTTCCATCAAAATTAAATAAAACATCAGTACGTCAAATGCGAGATGATTCGTAAGCTAACCGCATATTTTATAGTCTACCGTATTTAGACATTTTGTATGGAGAATTGAAAATTTTAAATACCCTCCGCTAAAGGAGCTCTTAAATTCTCCATACATTATGTCTAAATATTCGTCGCTCGCTCAAGTTCGCTCACGAATATACTCGCACTTGACGTACTGGTTGTTGCGGTCGCGTGTGTGGTGATATAGTTCACAAACGATTATCGAGCTAAGCGTAAATTCACGCGAGCGAAGCCGCAAACAAAAGTTTGTTAATCATACTTCTAATATTGATACGTCGCAAGCTGCGAACCTCGCCCGCGCCACAGCTGGAACATATTTCGTATTTTTTGCACGAATATTTACTCCCGACCAGACGGTGATTTGCAATTTTCGTGCCAACGGACCGACTTTTAATCAAGCACATAGTCTGTCAGTTCGTTTCAGTGAAATATACATATATACTGGACCTAATCTGAGCCTAGCCAGACTGGGTAATCAGACTAGAACTTTTTGTACGTCCTTTTATGGTTAAAAACCCATCGGCTCTAAAAACTATCGACCCTTAAAATGTTATGACCCTATATTGAAAATTACTACGCTATGAAAAGACTTAGCCCTAATTGTTGTTAACAATATTAACAATATTGCTGGGTCTATTGAGTACGAAAAAATAAAACCAGATACAAAATACTTAGCCGCGGATTACTGCAAACAGAAAAGTAAATACAAAGTGGTTGTAAAAGTTCAAAGGAAATTGCTCTGATACATTACGAGCAGTCAAATCTTTACTGAACTATTTGAATACTTGTACTCCAATTTCTGTAAACAAAACCTCCAGCTTCGGTACAAATAAATGCACCTAAAATTCAAATGTATATTTATAGCCTCACAAAAATAAAAGAATGATATGAATGTTAAAAGAATAAGATAATGCAAAGTGACATCAAGAGAATCTAATCAAAAAAGACCCTCGGCCCAACCTCGGATGTTCCCTAACATCTGCTTCCCACCGATGTCAGGGTTCCACGAACGCGCGCCCACTCATTGGAACCTCGAAGCGATGTCTACACCAAGTAATAGCTCTCACCAAACGCGACGTAGATACAAATCGTTGTAAATGTTCAAAAAAAGGATGAGGTCAAACCATGAATATTCATTAGACAGGTTTAAATTGAGGTCTGTTCTGTATGTTATTAGGACAACAATTTTAGTGTTGCTAGTAGTTTTTTTTTTGGCACGTGTGTGTGTTGCCAACTTTTTTAATTGATGATAGATTATCTTAGATAGACTTAATAATGTGTATTACTTTACCCCTTCTAAAAATGCCGTATAACTGTAATAATTTTGGCATTTTCAGATTGGATATGAAACCCTACTAACAACGACAAACAAGCCTATGCCCCCTATGCCTATGCCTATGTAATTCACACTTTTATTAAAATTGACTTTTTCCTCTCTCAACCATGCAATCGCTTTAAATGATGGATTGATCTGCAAATTACTAGTTTCGCCATGTAAATCATCTCCGTGATTAGTTGCCATGCTTTGAATGTAATGGGAAAACCATTAACACCTACCTTATGGGTGTATTGTACATGTTTCAAGTTGATAAAGCAAGTATTTCTTTATGTTATAACAACGCCAATGTTGGGCTATTTCGTACGGAACGTTATATTTCAAGCGAACTCGGATCGGTTATTTAAAACCATTGAAAATGCCTAACAAACAATTTTTTGCCTATCCTATATTGTCAGCTACGCTGGACCGGAACGGATTGCGTGTTAAAAGTAGCTTTACCGTGGGTAAAAAACTTAAGTCTACATTATACCCAATACTAAGTAGATACAGGCATATCGATGTTAATGGTAAAGTCATTCCAGCTCCCTAACCGCTTGTTATCTATAGGCTCTCAAGACTTATCACAAGGTAATTTACCCACGCTGAGCTGTCCAAGCACAACAGACATGTGTCGACACAACCGAATTAAATAAACGACCCTATTGCAAGTATGATTATAATGATGTCAGAATCAGCTGTCAAATGTCCTATTTAGAATCAAGCAATCATTTCTGTAACATCATTTTAAATGCACTTTTATTGTCCACTATGATCATGTTCAAGATTGAGAAGCTGCGATAGCTATTACCCCATTTATTAAAGTAACTTAAACCGCACCATCGCACAAATTAAGTCAAATTATACAACAACTTATAAACCTGTACGTTCTAGTTTAGTATTGTGAAATATGATCATATAGCCATTACGATAAAGCTTCAACTTTCTTGTGATCTGTCGCAGATCGATAATGACCATCCATTGTCGACAATGCATCAATCATCCGAGACAAAGCTGGTAATGGCTAGATAATAGCTCCCTTCTTACAATAGTCTGACCTTCATAGACCCCTAATGTCGTGGTGAGTAGTTTAATAAAAAAACGTCTTCGGATCTTTTATTACAGGTAATACCTATAATAAAAGAATACCCACAATGAAAGGCGAAGAGATTGAAATGGTACTGTCGACAGTGAACACACGCCTGTAATATCCGAAGGGATTGGCAGAGGTTCACTGCAGTACACCCACATTTAGCTAATGGTATTTATGGTCCCAATGACAGTCTCAATGGGGGGGTGAGCGATTATGACGGGCACACTACCCCTCAATGCGAGGTGGATTTCAGACATAGACCACACTGGCTCAGTGCGGGTTGGCAAAGTTCTCACGGCATTCGAGAGTCGTGCAGTTTTCCTCACAATGTTTGCTTTTCACCGTTCAGTAATAATCATTATTGAAAATGAGATTTGCTTATGAAATCCGTAAAATCTAGAAATCACAGCTCCGGGGTTTGAATATGTTAGTTATATACCGACACAATTTAAAGTATGCGGTCCAATATAGTCAGTATACAGACCGCAAAATTAAGGTATTGCCCCCAAGATAAATTATTGTAAATTTTCTGATACTCTCAACTGGCGACCCAAGGGCCCGGCATTTCCTCGCTCAGCGAGTAGCTCTGGCTATTCAGCGAGGAAATGCGGCCAGCATCTTGTGCACGCTACCGCTTGGGACATTTTTTTTGTAAATATTGAGTAGGTTAGCTTTTCTATTCTCTTTTGAATTATATATTGTTTAAATAAACTTAAACTGTATACACATATGGAATCAAAGAGGAAAATATAAAACAATGGTATGGATGTAGCTATTATTAACGTCGGCTGATTAATTAAATTTATTTACTATCCGTGTGTGAGACCGCTGGCTCCCTAGCGAACGATTTGTGGAAAATTATAAAATACTCATTTGAGTGTCATAATAATTATATAATAATATAATTCCAGCCCTTTTTTTATGTCCCACTGCTGGGCACGGGCCTCCCCTCAATGCGAGGGGGGTTTAGGCCATAGTCCACCACGCTGGCCCAGTGCGGGTTGGCAGACTTCACACATCTTTCGAGGAGTTCTCTCAGACATGCAGGTTTCCTCACGATGTTTTCCTTCACCGTTTAGCAAGTGATAATCTTGGTTGAAAATGAGATTCGCACATGAAAAATCCCAGAGGTGCGAGCCGGGGTTTGAACCTGCAATCCTCGTTACCGAGGCAAGCGTTCTACCAACTTGGCTATCACTGCTTATAATAATTATCATAATAATTATCTCATAGTTTTTAGCTTACTTTGTAGTAATCACTTCACGGAAATCCTCTTATTAATTTCCACTACCATGTTGTTTTCTCATGCCAGATCTTCATAAACTTTGAATAAAGCTCGACTAGTAAGTATACAATAGAAAAAAATCCTCATAAAATTCATGAAAACAAACTACTTCCAACGCATTCTCATAAAGGTGATATATTTTATCCCTTGAAAGTCGGATGGTCCTGTAGATCTACGGTTGCGTTCTATTTTAAGATACAATTCGTTTACTTTTTATGTCCCAAATATGTCGTAGCGATAAATAAATGAATGTAGTTGTTTCTTTTTTTTTATTACATTATAGGCAAGTATTTGATCTCGGTCTCACCTGATGGTAAGTGACGATGAGATCTACGGTGGAGCATACTTGCCTAGGTAGGAAGGTGGCAGTAGATCGAGACGCTACATTCACTAGGCACATGCAGCGCAACTGATCTGACCCGCCATCCATGAATGGCAACACCGAACATCATGCCGGAACACGGCTAGGCCGCTTGGCGACATGGCTTTGTTCAGTGGGTGGTGACTAGCCACGGCCGAAGCCTACCACCAGTAAAAAAAGTGTTTCTGTTGGTCTTCAATTGTTTATTTGTTTTGAAACGGTATTTGTTGAGATAGATATAAAAAAATAAAATCATTAGGTACATATTTTCAAGTAGAAGTCTTACCTACACCTAGATGCGTTAAATAAAATTCTGTCTACTTTTAAATTCAGTGTTAAAATGATTTAAAATAAGCGATTCATATCTCTATATCTCTAATATCGATCAAAGCAAATCCAATTACTCCAACTTGTCCTGTTGTGTAAATAAGTTCGTACTCTCTTCTTCATTTGTCCTATATCATTAGAGTAATCGTGACGAGGGCTCAATAGAGATAATTTAGGTATTTAGTCCTACCCAAAACACCCAGTAGTTATACACCAGTATCTGCCGCTATCGGGAACCGCCAACATACACTTGTTTATCATCGTCGTCCACCTTCCGCTATGGCATGGTATGGTTTATTGCCATGCGAAATATAATTATTATTACAGCAGCAGTGGCTAAGTTTTACTTAAAATATGTCAATACCTATTTATAGAGCTCTCCGAACTTTATAACCAGCCACGTCAGCTTCGACTGTTTCCAAGACTTTAATCTTTTCTACGTTTATGACCATATTAAGTGTCTTACTTACAAGATTTGAAACCAAGGTTAAAAAAATAATGGCGAAACTAAGGTACTACCAAAGTGGTATAACTTTATCAAGTACCTACATCTATAACAAAGCTTCGGCCGGTTTTTCCTGCAATATCTTTACTAGCTTTTTTGTTTGTTTTCCAAGTCATTCTTACTTCAATTTATTTCAAGGATACCGGGCCATTATTTGCTATAGCCGTGACACCTCTTTGTTGTATTATTGAATTCTGAACCTTATTTATTGTCATAACTCAAAGGTTTATTCCTTGTCAACTAGAAAAAGTGATCGTCTTCAAGGTTTCTACAAATCGATATGCTAAAATGTATGGGAATTGTATATTAAGTCACGTGATATAAGTAATTAATCTTGTATTGGGGCTGTTGAATAAGGGATGAAGTAGTACCTGGCATAGAGGTTTTAATATTAATTCGAATTGTACTAGCATAACTAGTTAATTTAAATTTCCAGTTAAAACAATCAGCAACATCAATCTGATTGTTAAAATACCTCTCAAATACAGTTCAACTAATTAAAATCAGTAGCACTGAACATAAACGATTGTATATCAGCTGTCATGTCGACATGAGTATTATTTTTTTTTGCTATTAGGAAACGCTTATTAACATATCACATGTCAATTTGATATGTACTGCCTACTTAACTATAACTATATTACTATTAAGGTAACTATTTTCTCCGTTATTTAGAGCCACTATAAAGGAGACAATTATAATAAGTGTTACCAAATTTGTCTAGGTGTTGCATTCTTAGGACAAAGCGTTTGATGAACAGATATTTGTTTTATAGTCTGGGGAACACCAATTTATAATCCAAATATCTGTTTATAAAAGGCTTTGTCTTGACGCACAGCTCAAACAGCTGGACGCGGAGACCTGGAATTTGGACAGTAGCTTCATTCCGCTTCGATCTGATCATTCAGATTCACAATTTTCATTCCGATGTTTGTCGTTGACAAAATCAATGACCAATTATTGATCTATGGAAGCCATTATAATTACAAGTGAAGTTGGCTTAACATTATACATGTACTTATGCATTAGTTTCTATATTATTAATCAATCAATATAACATAATTACTTCCTTATCGTTCAGCTAATAAAATGTATTCCACACGTATTACATACTGTTTACTTGTAGTCGATATAATTATCTCGATACCTATTACTACTTTTAACTTATTGATTTCATCATTGTTGCGTTACAAGTGTGTTAATCTTTTATTAATTTACTGGGATTACACACCCTCGCGTCTTCCTATGTATAGTTTCGTTATTAAAAAAAACTTTAAAAAAAAAGTCTTCAAAATACTAAAAAGCAAAAAATACTCTAATCTTTCCTAATTGATGACTGCAGCTTGAAACATTTTCATGGTCATTTTAAACCATTACTGTAAGTTGTTCAGCCTTGCCTTGTCCTTCTGCGACCAGGTCTACTGCCTCCTCCAGCATTTGCATTCGTCGAGCTGAACCAGCTACGTTCAGCCTCGGCTGCTCAATAAGGCAGTACAAATCCTTTTTTGTTAAACTCGTGCAGAAAGGCAATTGTTGCGTACTTTGTTAACAATACGTAAAGTACGTTAGTTTCTTTAATCAGGAAAGTAATTAAGTCAGAATTAGTTTGTTGACCTTTAACTCCTACGCCTCAATGACCTCATAAAACTTCTTCACGCCACATAACGAGAATGAACATTTTGTGTTTGTTTACAATGGACGCCTTTGAAGTGTATGATTTGTGATTAAATTATGTTTGCTTAGAGGGAAATTTAAGAGTTTACAGGACTATGAGAAATTCACAATTTGACTCTATTTCACAGTGTGTTTATTCTTAACTTGTTGCACCTGCGACTTCGTTCGCATGGACTTTTGTTTCTAATCATAATCCCGTAGGAAATCAATTACCAAAACCTATTTTTTTGGGGTTCCTTTGAACTCAACGAAATAGAACATTGAAAGATGTCGATAAATTCAATCACGTAATTCAATAGCAATTACCAATCAAATAACTGGAATCAATTTCATTACATCAACCTACGCTACAAATTACCCACTCTAAATTGCGGCGGTGGATGTTACGAAACAGGCTGCTGTGTAAAAGATACTTTCAATCTTAGTAGTATTACATCTTCTAGTAAGCTTGTCTGGTATTTTACGGCTATTTCTAATCAAAATGCCAGTATTGACATTTAAGTTTCCTGTGAACTCCGAGTCCTCTTAATTTTCAGCGCATCTACAAAAGTCCTAAAGTAATATTAATTATTTAAAAAAATACATAACTTAATATGTTCTAGCAGAAACCGTGATGCACACAAATCCACTCCGGCCTCCGCCGTAACACGAATCATGATTAAAAAAAAAATCTAAATTTAAATTACATCTTCGCCTTAATTAGATATGTGGGCGCTTAAAGTATTTTTATGAGCTCTAAAGACGATACCGTTTTATTCGATTCAAATAAATAAACAATCGAGTGCATTCTCGAGAACTCGAAATTTGAAATACCCGAGCAGGTGTTGCCACATGCGCGAACTGTGCGTTCACTTTTGTAATATGCCGAGTGGAAGTCGTAACTGGCGTGGATTGTTCGATACTGTAGATAAGCCACGTTCTCTTGGGTTGCAAGCTGGAGCAAGGTGTTCTGCACCTTGCACATCATCAACAGGTGATGTTATATCATTATAATGTATTGAGGCAATCGAGACGAGGGAGATATTGGCATGCCACGCTGATCGCATGCTGATTGTGTCATAATAGGGTTTGTTTGCCATGTACTTTATGAGAATAATCATATCTGGGACGGTCCACCATCCTATAAACTTAAAGATATAAATATTAATCTCTTTATTTTACGAGCGTTTCCTGCTGAAATAACATCACCAATGTTTTCTTAACATTAAATCGAGCCCTTGCATCATGGGCTCGTTGACCTAAAAATAAATCCGCCATATTCCTTATATTATCTATACATATAAATAAAATTGGAGTGTCTGTTTGTAATATTAAAATAACCGCTTTTTACTAAGTGCATTTGGATGTATACACGTTACCTATACCGAAACAAAATTTTTTAAAATTTTTGTCTGTCTGTCTGTCTGTCTGTCTGTCTGTCTGTCCGTCTGTCTGTCTGTCCGTCTGTCTGTCTGTCTGTTTGTTCCGGGTAATCTCTGAAATGGCTGGACCGATTTTGACGGGAATTTCACTGGCAGATAGCTGATGTAACAAGGAGTAACTTAGGCTACTTTTATTTTAGAAAAAAAAATAGAATCTCACGAAAAAAAGATAAAACCAATGTTGCAGCGTAGCGCCTGATTAAGTTTGATAGCAACAACCTGCAATGCGTCCCGCGGGCTCAGAAAGGGCGAGCAGGCTGTTGTCAACGGTTGTCTTTGTTAAAAACCACGCGGACGAAGTCGCGGGCAACAGCTAGTATATAATATGTAAGAAAAAACACGTGTCCCGGGTTGTTGACCCGGAATGGCCGAAACTGAAGCCCCCTATGCCCCACACGTGGGTTTGCTTAGACGTGTTTGCACATAACAAGTGCTAGAGATGCTATTAGTGGATCTCATTACAATTTGTGGGTCAATTATCGCCCTAAATTTTTGCTGGTTACAAGGGCGATTAGTACCTAACTCGAGCCCTGCATTAAAGGTCATTATGGAATGTACTATCAGTGAGTAAAAGACAGTCATTCATCACTAAGTACTTGCGTATTTGATTGATGTTCAAGATTTTATGACAAGAGAATGGACATGGGATCAGATAGCAGCCGTGTGACATGATACATCCTATGCAAATACTTCAAGCAATCCCACACTCCTTACCTAACTGTGATCATAGATATATAGGATGATTGAGAAAGGTTTATACTAAGCCTCGAACCTGGGCTTCCTTAACGCATTTTATAACACTACGTATAGTCAGAATGTCGAAAAAGTCAATAAAAAAGGTGTTTTAATATGACAATTGAAATAAAACTCATTTTAAGGATTTTATCGCGTTTATATTATGATTTTTACGTTCCCGACGTTTCGGCTGCTTTACAGCAATTATGGTCACGGGAGGACTGAGGTGGTTGACGTCCTGGTGTCATAGTTTGACCGGGGTTCCTTCATATTTAGTTGTTGCTGGCGTTGATTTTTTGGCTTTTTTTTTTAAATTTGCATTTCCAAATTCTGGGTTCACTGATGACATATGATTCACATGATTACAAATGCACTTAATAAGCGCAGGTTCAAGGCTCAGTATGGGTACCCTTTCTGAATCAACCTGTATAGATAGATCATAGACAATTTGACGTCGGGCTCGTACGGAATATAACGGATTGCCTCTGGTGTACGCTTATGCATTAATGTAAATAACTGTTTGAGGGGACTGCTCTACGGATTTTGCACGCTTTGTTCATATTTTGCATTTAATTCTTGGGCCGCATGCCAGATCAAACTGACAAGAATATGTAAAATCTTAGGCATGGCTATGCATAGAGAATGAGGTTTATTTGCTATTTCACTTTGATGTTAAATGTCATATTTATTTATATGCTGTATGAGTCCTTTGAAATACAAAGTAGACAGGCAACCGAAGCTTTAGATATTGGATATCAATAATGTATAGCAATTTCAAGCTATACACCAATCAAAACGGTCCCGACTTTTTTAATATTTTTCTCTTGAATCACGCAGCCAATTATCTATGATAGCTACTTATAGTGCTTTGTGTGTTATACAGGATGTAACGGGCATAGTAATGAAAAATTTGGGTAAAAGTTACAATTAAGGGGGAAGCGCAAGGTCAGGGCGCGAAGTAAAAACCGCTACTTTTACTAACTTTATGATGTTGTATCGCTTTAGGTATTTTTTAAGTAAACTTAATACATCGAGACATCCAATGCAGAATGCTAATATCGCAAAAAACTAAATTACATCGTAAAGATGTCCAAATTAATCGTAAAATAATAAATATCATTGACATTTTGAATTTCGCGCCCTGACCTTGCGCTTCCACCTCAATGCCTATAATAAAATGATAGAAATCATTTGTGAGAGTCATACTTTACACCGCTGTGCTTATTTTTAAGCGCGCAATGTATCGTAAGCAACTCGATCACAACACAACTCTTCGCGCGATACCCGACACGTGCTAGAGATGAGCGCGCTCCAGCGTATCGAGTTTTAGGTTACATTGCAGTTTCTGGTCTAAATAGATAGACTGAAATCATAAAATATATGATTTCATCCGTATAATTCATATAATTCATGAAATATCGACGGAAAAT
The DNA here is from genome assembly GCA_905333125.1 of Pheosia tremula. Taxonomy (NCBI): domain Eukaryota; kingdom Metazoa; phylum Arthropoda; class Insecta; order Lepidoptera; family Notodontidae; genus Pheosia; species Pheosia tremula. The sequence continues at coordinate 6,660,450 of HG995415.1, forward strand.
TTCAACTCTGGGGGTCTAGAATCATGAGTTGAATCCATGGTATCAGATTTCGTTAAGACGCAACTAACAGCCTGTATAACTACTTAGTACATAGCATTTACTCTGAAATATGTTATAAAACAATTGTAAGTCGCGTGTAGCGTTGCACTCGGCGCGAGGTATCCAACGGAAATTGCTCATTGCACACATTTTAATGACTACTTCCTTAATGAGTCTGCATGTGTGGAAAATAATTGTTCACCATAATAATGTTTATTTATTTATTGCTATTCTTGTATACTTTAATTTATAAAAAGTTATCGCATGCCATTCCAAACATGGCTAGCAATGCAACACTATTTTTCGGATTTTAGAATTAATTAATAAAATATTGCACAAGTTAATATTCTCTACTAGCTGTCCCAACCAACTTGGTATCGCCTTAGGATCAAATATAAAAAATATATATATTTATAATATGCATTATATATTTATTTATTTTCGTATATACAATATATATTATTTGAAAATGGAACACGTCAAAATAATTGGTATCTTTTTAGGAGGGCGCTTGCAATTTCTTGCAATATAATATGTATATAGATATATGTCTTTATAAGGACATTTCAAGCGCCCTCCTACCAAGATAGCAATTATTTTGACGCGTTCCATTTTCAAACTTGCAACTAAAATGACTAGTAATGGACGCCATCATTCTCTGGCGCCCCTTCGTGCACACGACGACACTAATCAATTGTAATTTTCGACTCACGCCACCTACGTGCTACAGGTTTATTTCTTATTTCACGGGTTTCGCATAGCGCCCACGATTCTAGTAAAAACGGAAAATTAATTAAAAAAGGATTTACCTGCTTATGCTTATAATTAAATCAGCATCGGCATAGAGCATCCGACAGGAAAAATATACCTATTATTGTATAAACCTTTGTTTTGTTATATTCATGAACTGAATATACCTAATTCATTTATTAATACATATATACTATAAAATTTTACCGCATGTTCATGCAAAAGCAAACTCGAAATCTATTCGATATGCGTAATTATGATCCATAACACTATCTAGAAAATAACTTGGAACCACTTTTTTTGTAATGGGGTACATACGCATACTTGGCATCAATTAAAGTGAACTTTTATCAAAACATCCACATCACAAAAAATACTAGACTTAGCGCGCCAATACTGTGCCCCCTTGACAGGATTAACCCGCCAAGACGAACAACAATACATACGTTTATTGTCTCTGCCTTTTTTTTTATTTTTTTTTTTATTACATTATAGGCAAGTATTTGATCTCGATCTCACCTGATGGTAAGTGACGATGAGATCTACGATGGAGCATACTTGCCTAGGTAGGAAGGCGGCAGTAGATCGAGCACATGCAGCGCAGCTGATCTGACCCGCCATCCATGAATGGCAACACCGAACATCATGCCGGAACACGGCTAGGCCGCTTGGCGACATGGCTTTGTTCAGTCGGTGGTGACTAGCCACGGCTGAAGCCTACCACCAGAACTTTAACTTTAACCCTTTAACTTTTTTTACTTGAACTTACAAAGTGCAACTCAAACCACCGACTAATACTTCCGCACATTCAATAAAAACATATTTAAATTTGCACGTTTATAATCAGAACACGATCGCGGCTGTTCGGGAAAGCTCGCGTGACGTAACGAAATAAAAAAAAGTATGGGTACGTTCTGAATCCCGCTATTTTCCGGTGGGCGTCGATAAGGTACAGCTGTAGACTACATTATCGTATATTTTGTAACTAACTTTATCATTTTGTGCCTAATAACTGTGTAATGAATTTTAATAAGATATGCACACGATTCATTCGCGTGCCTATTTGTTTCGCATTTTCCGGCTTGCCAATAGAATATTCTGATGTTCGGTATTTTAATTAACTTCGTCATTTGTTTGATATTAATTAATTATATAAATATTATGTAACAATGACTGCACCTGCCTACCAGCTGCATTCTCTATGGATGTACTGCACAGACAACGTACCGTATAATAATTAAATGAAGTTTTGGCGATTGGGTGTCATCTACACCACGCTTTGTTGCAAGTTAATGTCGACACCAACATCTTACAGTAGTTACAAATGAGTTAAAATAAACTACCACAACCGATGGCCACAATCAAATTTGTGGTAAACTCTAGGCCAACTATACTCAATGCATCCCACTTACTCCAACGTATAAGTCAATATATCTCGCTTATACAGCTGCGATAATGAGAATTTGATCACTATTGTACATAAATACAAACGTATAATGTCCGTATCCTGTGGGTCCTGCTGGGCCCATTTTTTATATAGTTTTAAAATTCAAACGAGATTTTTTCCCTGTAAATGATTAATATCCATCATTTTAGCCTTCCTTACACACAAGTCCGCGTTGAAAAAGCCCTCAAATAGAACATTTATGGGCATAAATATTTGCCTTACTGTATTTATAACATAATACCTACATATTTGTGGTTAAAGACTATGGTTTTCATGCCTATCTTTTAACCGACTTCATAAAGGAGTCGGGTATCAATTGTTTTTTTTATTTATTTTGCCGCATATTTCCGACATTTGTGAAGCGATTTCAACATTGACTACAAAAATAATAGGTTGGTTGGTGCTAAAATTGTAATCATTCATTATTTTGTACTTTTTTTCTATTTGTTTTTTTTTTGTAAACACCATCGTATATATTACATATGTTCATAGCACGTTTAAGAACATCAATCTAATACCACGACTCAAAACATTTCCATCGAAGGTGTAAAGTTTGCAAATCGAATATTTGATGGGTTGATTCAGCGTGGGAATATTTTCTCGTCTTCGCGAAACGACCCCATTCCTCATGCCGACGGGAGCATGATTGATATTTGATTCCTTCATACTATGATTGAATATTAACGATTTGCTAAGGATATGGCTCCAATATTATAAAACTATGTACTCGGCAAAAAATTTAGTGAGTAATGTTCCTGTATAGTCTAGGTGTTACAACTGAACATATTAAGTCCACCTCAGTAGGGCTAGGTACCATTTTTTCTCACTCAATCTAAGACAAAAATAAACTTTTTTATTCATGAATTAGTATTATGATGTTTCAACAGAGGCAATTTAAATCCATCATTCTTTTAAAACCCTGATAATGGTCGTCAAAAGTATATTTTTACGATCCAATTTATGTTTCAACTAGCTGTTGCCCGCGACTTCGTCCGCGCGGTATTTAACAAAGACAACCGTTGACAACAGCCTGCTCGCCCATTCTGAGCCCGCGGGACGCATTACAGGTTGTTGCTATCAATCTTAATCAGGCGCTGCGCTGCAACATTGGTTTTAATTTTTTTTCGTGAGATCCTATTTTTTTTTCTAAAATGAAAGTAGCCTAAGTTACTCCTTGTTACATCAGCTATCTGCCAGTGAAAGTCCCGTCAAAATCGGTCCAGCCATTTCAGAGATTACCCGGAACAAACAGACAGACAGACAGACAGACAGACAGACGGACAGACAGACAGACAGACAAAAATTGTAAAAAATGTTGTTTCGGTATAGGTAACGTGTATACATCCAAATGCACTTAGTAAAAAGCGGGTATTTTAATATTACAAACAGACACTCCAATTTTATTTATATGTATAGATATTCCGAATTCCGAAAAAAATACCGCTCTCAAATTTTGCGTATTCATTCCATAAAATACAACATCCAATTGTGTTTCAACTCTTTACACCGTAAAATATGAGAGGTCCAAACGCAATGTTTTTTTTATATGCCATAGTTACAAAACAAGAATACCAAAGACAATTTTTTCTTTGTTACAGATTGTGAACGATGTGGCAGCCATAACAGAATATCCATCGCGACACGGTACCTGCAGCAGGTGCGTTTGATTCAATGATACTTTATTGAAAAGGGTTCTTTAACACCTGTCCGTCCTAAAGCAGGCATTTGTTGTCTTTGACACGTTGTGTCGCCTGCATTTTAAATAATATAAGTATTGACTATTCGTGGTTTCTGATGGTGATTGAACTTTTAACAGTAGAATAATACCTACACCGTTTTTCGAATTTAAGAACTGCCAGTCATTTAATCTTAATATAATATCGCCAGATAAACACCAACTATACGGCCCCACGCTAATTAACGCTTGTATTATGGGTCCCGAAACTAGGACTCAGGGCGAACCCAGTATATAATAGGCATAACAAACATTCGTGTTCATTACACAATATTTGTCTCTACCAGGATTCAAACCCGGGACCCTCGGCACAGCAAGCAGGCTTACTCACAGCCAACTGCGCTAATCAGGTCATCAGTACTTTCCAAACGACGAACCGTATTTTTTTTAAAACGTCTACGATGCTTGCAAGATAATTAAACTGATTATTCCGACGATAAAGTCCTTTTTACCCATTATATCCATAAATTACAGGTTCCTATAAATTTGAAACCAGAATCTTGCTTGATACAAATAAAACAATAACAACAGCCCTATAGCCAGCTTATAGCATTAATGTAAGTCGCGCTTTTAAAACAAAGGCCTATCTTGAATCTGCGCCTTAATCTATGCACTCACTAATAAAGGCGCATCCACAGACCATACCGGCGATGACAATACACAATGGCTTATTGTAATTCCTGATGCGGTCTCTTGCGGAAGTTGTAGCATGTTGCGCTGCGCCAAGAATCCCGTGGTATCGTCGACTTAACACCGCCATGGGAAATAGCTTCCGTTCGATTCATTTCTTATGGGAGGCTGAGTAATGTTTGTACTTCCAAGTGCGTGTTGGTTGGCAATTAATTGTATTGCATTTCCATGGGGAGCGATAAGATACGCTCGTTTAGAAGCAACTCTCTGTTTTAATTCGGCGCGATGTATTTCACTATACTGTGTTATTTTAAAAATACGAACTATATTATAATAGATCGGTTGATCGCACTTTTATTACGTTAAAATTACTTAGGTACGGGGATCTTTTACGTTTATTTGCTATGGTATTACAACACACCTTTCTTCTGAAAAAATATTTGTAATGCCATTACTTCTGTAGATTTGGTGGTTATGTTTGAGAGACTAACTTGACTTAGAAACGACTAAGATGATAAGCGAGAACCACAGTTCAGTAACCCTAAAGCTGCTTACCGCCCGGTATAATAGACCCGAGCACGCTTCTGCCAGTGAGACCACTTGAGCGCGCCCCAGATTTTCTTCGTTCATTATAAGCTGTATTCTTGCTAGCTTGCTAGATGCGCTGTTTGTTAATATTGTTCGTAGATAAAACTAGAGTGTAATTGGATTTGCTGAATAAATTATCTATCTGTCTTCTACTTAATAGTGTATTGTTTTATGTCGTAATGATTACTCATTACAAACTAATTTGTAATTATCGGGAATTTAACATTTTGAACTGCATTATTGTAGTCAATATTTTTCACATGCGTCCATTAAATGTCAAGCTTCAAGTCTAGCTATTAAGGCTCTATTTATGTTATTAGGTTAATGGCATATTACTTAAATCCTAATTACATTTTCCAATGTTTTTAACCCTCCCCCGCAATTTGGGATCACTGGGTTGGCGAGCAGCAACGACCCAATTCTGTGTAGAGCTTAGAAATATTCAAACTGGTATGTTTATTTAGTCAACAGAATTATCTGTGATGTTATCTTGGAAACTCTGCAAAAACTTAGTAGCTATTTGTGTTAGCGTTAGTAAACTTCAAGTTAAATCATTTTGGTTGATATGCTTGTGCTGATTAGTTAGTTACTTTAATAATAATTCTACAAGGGAATTTAATCACTGCCGCTAACTATTTTACCGAAGAAAAATATTTGGTATTAGCTTGCCAAACATTATTTTGCCTATCATGATATGAAACTATTTTTAATGAAACCACTAGAATAAAGCTTTCGTATGAGATTATATTTCATACTTACGAGTATATATTATGTTTGCATATTGTTCTTCAAACATAGTGGAATTGCTGATTAATCAGTAAACAAAGTAGTAAATCTATCGACTTATAAGTCGACACGACAGCCATGAAACCCTGCACATGGAAGCTTGCCTAACTAGGACGCGCCTTGAGAGTGAAACCGAAATCACTGCATGCTATTTATATGTTTCAGAGCTTTTTATTTACTTCTTAATCCATAGTGTTGTCCTGTCTTTTTTTATTTCAGAAATATATCGCCTTCTTCAATATCTGTTACCATTATTTTCTCATTTTTCATTTTCTTTCTAATACTTTTATCAAGCCACAGACTAGTTGAGTGTTACTAGTATCTTGTATTGCTTTTATTTACGATGTCAATTTTATTCGATTTTAAATCGATTTGTGTGATAGAACTGCCAGCTACCACTTGTTTCGTCTTATGGCGTGTGACAGAATTACTATATACATGTATCGATTCACTCGATTTAACGGACCAATTATTCGATCCATCTGTGAATATGAAGCTTAATTACTACGTACGGACCAGTAAATATATCAATCAAATGGGAGAAAATAACGTAATTGGCACCTTTCACGTGTATGGCATTTATTGCCCGTAACATTTTATATTAGAAGACTAAGGAATGTTGAGTTATTGTGTTATACATAAACGAAAACAACTGTTATCTCCGATGGGGAACAATGAGGTGTAATGAATTGCACCAACATTTTGACGATGGTGTTTGGTTTATGCCACTCCCTATTCAAGCAGGATTCGGGGCATAGTCCCATAGCCCGTGGTGGACTATGGGTTTATGTATATAATTGTATAATAAAAAAAGAGTGTTAAATTAACAACTTTTACACACGATAAGTTTTATTAAATTTAGTCAGAGCTTCGTGCTGCGTATAGGTGCGGTGCGGCCTTTATACATAAAAATATTCATCATAATTTCACCTGTGACCTAATTAATATTAGTGGGAAAGTATGAGTGATGACATGTTTTAATTAAAATCCACATTACTTATATAAGGTATAACAAAAATAGTGTAAAATATTTTAACCGATGAATCAGTAATTTATATGAATCACGTTCATGTATATAATAATTGTGTAAGTTAATTTTGATATTTTTTTAAACAAGACGACCCATTAGCGTTTGTCCGTGCGCTCAGTGCAGGGTAAATGTCCAATAATTTGATTAAATTCTTTGGGAATATTATCTTTATAACCTACTTTTATCCCTGATAAAATATTTTACACAATTTTTTTTTTACACCTTGATGATTTAAAAATATCGAGGGATTTTTTCCGGAAATATTTTTATAGATTATCGAAATTGGTAATTTATATCTGTCTCGCCGTGAAAGGTTTAGAGAACTATCAGAATTGGGTCAATTGAAGGTAAACCTTCGGGTACTCTTTATAAAGATATAGGTAGCGCAAATCACTACCATACAGTGGAGTAATAGATATTGTTGGATTATTGACATTGAAATCTATTTACCCCTGCTTTAAATCTTATATTGATTGGAGTAGTTATATATATTGCTACATAATAAGACTGTAACTTTGTCTGTACATTGATTATTGGTGGAAAAAGTAACGTTAGCGTATGTGGAATTTGCATTTTTCTTATCATCAGAATAACATCAGCATATTTTCATGATGTAAATAATATCTAGGTCAGAGGTCGGCGAGGTATTCCGCTCCGGGATGTCGAGCTGATGGAAACTTTTGACCTGATTCTGTGACTAAACAAGGGTTTTACTGACGTCATACTATTTTAGTTTTCCCTAAAACTATAAATATGACGTCATCGAACAGGTAGCCAATAATAACAATCTATCCTTATTTAGGTACCTACTCACCATCCGTACTAAATAAAGTTATATAGAAATTTTGCGTTATCATTTCATGTTTCCTCCAAATTTATATAAAAATATTTTTCCTAGAAAATGCTTTCTAATTTCATTGTATTGTACGTGGATTAAAAGCGTATCATGGTTGGTTTATAATGTAATGTTAAGGAAATATACAAATTTTATTATCTATAAATTATAACACATAACATTTGTATGAGTACCTACGTTCATATCAGTTAACACGCATCCTGGCAATGAATTAGACCATTGTAATTAATAGTCATAATTTAGGCACCGGTTTCTCACTTATATCGTCACGCTGCCGGCCTGAGCTTTTATATTATTTAACTAGCTGTTACACGCGACTTCGTTCGCGTGGTATTTAACAAAGGCACAACCGTTGGGAAACAGCCTGCTCGCGCGTTCTGAGCCCGCGGGACGCATTTCAGGTTGTTGCTATCAAACTTAATCAGGCGCAGCGCTGCAACATTGGTTTTAATATTTTTTCGTGGGATCCTATGTTTTTTTCTAAAATAAAAGAAGCCTAAGTTACTCCTTGTTACATCAGCTATCTGCCAGTGAAAGTCCCGTCAAAATCGGTCTAGCCATTTCAGAGATTACCCGGAACAAACAGACAGACAGACAACAATTTTAAAAAAGGTTGTTTTGGTATAGGTACCGTGTATACATACAAATGCATTTAGTAAAAAGCGGTTATTTTAATATTACAAACAGACCCTCCAATTTTATTTATATTTATAGATGTATAGATAACTCTATCGAGCTTTTTAGGAAGATTACAATGTTATTCAGCATCTCAATGCATCTCACGTAGATACCTCAACTAGAACAAAATGCCGTAGTCTCGCGGCATTGTCTCCGAAGCCAGACAGATACAATAGACAGACCTAGACCAGACTGCGTCTACAAAGCCTCTTTACGTTTTCTTTTCATAGAATATAAAAGTTTTGTATTGGAATAAAAGCTTTCGTTCACTCGTATAAAATTAATGTATTTTTTACTAAATATATTTTTCATCTTACCAGGCGTTTGTTGCATGTTTAAAAGAACTTCTCTATTTTGAATTCGTTTATACGTATCCCTATCCTTAGCTCGGCTCTTATGCAGCCTTTAACTAGTCTGTAGGTACTTATAATATTCTACCATTCCACTTCATATTGGTTTCAGTACAGTACTAAGTACCACAAAATTCTCGCAGTGAAATTAACTCTTTAAATAATCTCGTAAATCAATGCTTTAATATGACACACTAGCTATTACCCGCGACGTTGTACGCGTGGTATTTAAAAAAAGTTTTTCTAAAATAAAAGTAGCCTACGTTACTCCTTGTTACATTAGCTATCTGCCAGTGAAAGTCCCGTCAAAATCGGTCCAGCCAGAGATTAGCCGGAACAAACTGACAGACAAAATTTTAAAAAAATGTTGTTTTGGTATATGTCCTGTGTATACATCCAAATGCACTTAGTAAAAAGCGATTATTTTAATATTACAAACAGACACTACAATTTTATTTATTTGTTTAGATTGCAACAAGAATTTGACAAATAGTGCGAAGGCAAAACAGACGTGCACCTTACCCCAGACCCAGACCCATTACCCGTCTACCACCAGGAAAGTCCCTATGACGGGAGCGCTAAGTAATGTCTCAGCTCAGTGCAGGCGGCTTTGTGGTCCAATCGGGGGCCATTCAAGCCGCGCGGCTTTTTTCTTCTATTCACGATTCCGTTCTTCGCTGTCATTACGACGCATGCGACGCATGTCACTGATTACAAAGCACCATTGTGCGATGGAACATATGCTTGCATGCAAGTACATTATCCTACTTCTTGTTAGTATTTAGTTGGGGTATGGTATATTGAGAAATAAAGTCTTAGTTGCAGTTGGAGGGAAGTTATTTACGATCTTAAAATTTATTATTTTAGTATAATTACTTAACCTTTTCAAAATGTTAACTAGTCCACCTGCGGTTTTTGATTAGGACAACATGAAAGTTAAATAAGATTTGACTTAGTAGACAGACTATAATAACTAATCCTGACATTCGTATAAACAAAAATATTTCTCATCACGTCCGAAAAGTAATTTCTAATATAACATAAAAAAAATCTGCGTGAAAAACATGTAACTTTGAGTCATGATTACGAATAGAAGCGAAACATATCACCGCTGATATGAATAATGAATGAAGCTATTATTTACGTAAGTATCTGAAATTGTTGTACGCGTGTTATTACTGTGTTGTAAATAGTCAACCATTATTAACTACATTTCATCACACCAAGCGTATATATGCAAATTCGTAGACATTAAGAACATTAATATCCAAACTTTCTATTGCCCACGTCTTATTTGTTACTGGATGTTGATTGATTTAATCTATACATATAAATAAAATTGGAGTGTCTGTTTGTAATATTAAAATAACCGCTTTTTACTAAGTGCATTTGGATGTATACACGTTACCTATACCGAAACAACATTTTTTACAATTTTTGTCTGTCCGTCTGTCTGTCTGTCCGTCTGTCTGTCTGTCTGTCTGTCTGTCTGTTTGTTCCGGGTAATCTCTGAAATGGCTGGACCGATTTTGACGGGAATTTCACTGGCAGATAGCTGATGTAACAAGGAGTAACTTAGGCTTCTTTTATTTTAGAAAAAAAAAATTGGATCTCTCGAAAAAAAATTAAAACCAATTTTGCAGTGCTGCGCCTGCTTAAAGTTTGATAGCAACAATCTGCAATGCGTCCCGCGGGATCAGAACGCGAGCAGGCTGTTGCCAACGGTTGAGACGTTGTTAAATACCACGCGGACGAAGTCGCGGGCAACAGCTAGTTTAATAATATTTACCACTGGGGTAGGACTTAAGGCGACACGTTGGTTTCTGAAGACAAAGTATTTTTTTTAATTTTGGAATTATACCGCGACGGTACACTTATTAATTCTCATATTTTGGAACGTGACGTCAACTGAAAACATCTGGCTAAAAACTCAACGGGCTTGTGTTTTTTACAGTTATTTTTTAAATTCTCTTATTTATTATCTACTAGCTGCGCCCTGCGGTGTTACCCGCACGAAAAATCATGTCGATCCTTTGCGCTATGAACAATTAAAACAAATCTATCCCGCGGCAACCATACATTTTACCGGAATAAAAAGTAGCCTTTGTGCTATTCCAGACTATAATCTATCTTTGTGCCAAATTTCATTCGGATCCGCTCAGCCGTTCTGGCGTGATTGAGTAACGAACATCCATCCATCCATCCAAACTTTCACATTTATATATTAAGTAGTATATTAGTAGTATTAGTATAGAGTTTAGATACAGTTGCCTAGTAGGTATGAGAACACTGAGATACGACCCTCGACAAGACCCGGGGAGAAGTCAAATTATCTTGGGCCTATCAAGTACTTTGTACACCATTACGAATTCAGGGTCAAAAACGCCAGCCAAACAGCCGCGGGTTAAATGCTTTATTCAATCTGCGGACGCCAACGCAATTGTTTCTATTCGTTTATTACAGGCTGACAACACTTACTATGCCATCGTATTTATACACTTTCATCCTTATCCCGTTTTAATAAAGGTCAACAGGGCTTACATTAATTTATGCACGTATTCTTGCAAGGTATAAAAGGATGCGAGAACGGAGATACTAGACCATCTGTGTGAGTTGCAAAATAAGTTTAATGGGTTTATTTTCAGGTCAGACTGTAATTTTTTTTAATTACAATAAATTGGGTTGCAGACGTTGACACAAATATGGGATCGCTGTATGTGATGCCGTAATTTATATTTAATCCCGCAGACGACCTAACTAATATTGGATAGAGGATGAAACTAAAAAAAGTCTTGACAATAAAGTTTAAAAATACAACTCAAAACTTATTTCTGCATAAACTCATACCTGCGGGTCGCTGCAAATTTTAACTCGCTATGCTAATTAACAAGCTAACGTCTCAATTGCCGCTTTAAGCTTCTAATAGCATGAAAGCAACAGAGCGCAATGCCCGCGCTTAGTAGTTAAGGTGAATGCTCAGGGTCGGTTGCCGCACATTTTCGATAGATGGTCCTGTTTTTCTGCAACTAGTTACACGAACATCGAGCATCTATGAGACTTGATGTTGCAAATTGCGAGCACTACTACGACATTGCATTGAAATATCCAAAAAAACATTAACCTGAAATCATTTATAATGGATGAGATACCATGGCTTCTAAAATCCTTGTATAAATAGGCACTCACACATAGACAAATACACGTCTTTTTTGTGCCGCTAGAGCGCAGCACTTGTTAAAAGTCTCGCATACTAAAAGTTGTCTTTTTATGCCACCAGGTAGAGCGATCATAAAAAAACTTATTTATCGGTTGTAAAATAATAGAAATACTTTTGCGAGCTTTGCAATATTAAAAGTTTCAGAAATAAAAGATAGAAAAGAAAAATGTATACTTTCATGTTCGTAAATATAATGTTTATTGTATAGATCTTATAAATATAGCAAGGTTTGCATGATAACTGTAAAAGTATTACGCTTTACAATATACCAGATCAACAACAAGAACAATATTTATTATAATTTACAAGGGAATAAGAAATTTGGCAATGTAGTTCTATACCTAATAAGGGATACAGCTACATTTCCAAATTTCTTTGAAACAATGTTGTTTGTTGTTGGTATTCTAAAATTAGGTAAATATAACATTGTTTCAAATACTAATATTATGATATAGAATCGACTCTATACAATTTACAGTCATCTTGATTCTTGCAACCTCCTGTGCTTCATTCCTCCGCTAAAAAGAAAAAAATAATTGTTTAGTCCAATAATAATTATTACTGTATCCATACTTATTATAAGGTAAATGCTGCTGTGACATGTATAGATTCAATCATTCAATCATCGTTCCAGAGACGGGCCAACATACACCGTCACACTGCAATGCACCCACATTTCACCGATGGTATTTTGGTACCAATGTAATAGAGGGTGAGCCCATCGCCATTATATCGGGCACACGCCTCCTCAATATGAGGGGCATATAGGCCGTAGGCCCAGTGCAGTTTAGTGAACTTCACACGACTTTTGACAGACATGCAGGTTTCCTCACAAAGTTTGCCTTCATCGTACAGCAAGTGATATTTTTTATGGAAAATAAGATTCGCACATGAAAATCCGGAAATCTCAGTGATGGGAGCCAGGGTTTGAACCTGAACACCTCGTTCCAAGGCGAGCGTTCTGCCAACGAGGCTGTCACTGCTGTACAACTTTGGAATCTATACTAATATAATAGATTCCACTAGATGCGCTGATGTTCTTCACTCTCATAATACGATGGGATGGCAATCCGGTACAATCAGAGAGATCGGGCTGTGTTGTCCGAAGCACAAGCAAGTGATAATCATGAAATTGAACTTGTGTTGTGTAGCCACTTTACAATACGAGTTATGCTCTAAGGTATTTGTTACCAAGTTGTCCCGACTTTCACCAGTGTCACATTCCATCAGTATCTCCATTACAATTCAAATAGCAAACAAAACACAAATTAAAACAAAACTAATCGCAAATCCCACACAATTATTATTTGAATTTTGAAGTAAGTTTTTACATACATAATCACAAACACAAAATGAAATCGGTCGCAGCAGAGTAGTGAGTCCATTTTTTTTTATAATTCTGGAATTTGGCATCAGCATACCATAGACATGCTGCCAATTTGGTCAAGATATAATAAATTAACTTCGTAGACACCCAGAACAAAATAAGTAACACTATTCTATACATTCTAAGAACTTGGTAAGTGCTTACCGACTTTTATATTTATTAAATATCTATACCTCAGATTAACAGAATCCAAAGAGAATAATTTTAAAAAATATAACAGTAGGTAAGCACATACATAATATCTAAGTACAGAATGTATGTGCATCAAAACCAGTTATTTTCGGCCTAGGCACCTATTTATTATGTAGACGAGTACTCGTATCCGAGGTATAAGGTTTTGCGTTCAGAAACGAAAAAAAAAGTAATATCAATATATCTAAAACTAAGTAGGTTTCTAGTTGGTACCAATTTATAGCTACTCTATAATAAATCGGTAAGTAAAAAGAAGAGAAATAGGTGCACATAGGTATGTTTTCTTAGATTTATTCAATTACGAGCTATGTCGCACTTGATTTGTTCAAACGTTCAAGGGGTATCCCATTCATTAGGCTTCCCTATAATTTCGAAAAACCCGTTCATACTAGGTGCCGGGGCTTGCTTTCTTGTATCGCCAATCGTGTTAGGTTAGTTGGTTGGATATATATGTATGTATATATATATATACATACATGCCTTGCTGGTTGGTACCTTCCTATAGCTAGTCAGTAAGTAAGAAGAAGAGATAGGTACATACATATAGGTCGCTATGTAGATTTTCTCAGATTGATTCAATATTGAATAATTACTAAAAACCGATGTTACGAAATATGTCGCGCGAGTCGCTGTCGATGTATTCTAACATTTTTTCTAGTCACAGCTGGCTGTGCTGCTCATATATATATATATATATATATATATATATATATATATATATATATATATATATATATATATATATATGTATATCTATACTAATATTATAAATGTGAAAGTTTGGATGGATGGATGGATGAATAGATGGATGGATGTTTGTTACTCTTTCACGCCCGAACGGCTGAACGGATCTGGATGAAATTTGGCACAGAGATAGATTACAGTCTGGAATAACACATAGGCTACTATTTATCCCGGTAAAATGTATGGTTCCCGTGGGATAGATGTTTTAATTTTTCATACTTTTTATCGCGGGTAACACCGCCGGGCGCATCTAGTATATATATATATATGTGTACCTATCTCTTCTTCTTACTTACTGACTTATATATATATAGATATATATAGTATATATATATATCTAATATATATATATATATATATATATATATATATATATATATATATATATATTAGATATATATATATATATATATATATATATATATATCAGTAGCACACCCGGCAGTGCCTAAAAAAATGTTTGATAAATTGATCAATAAATCGACAAAGACTCGCGCGACATATTTCGTAACACGACATCATCTAGCTATGGCCTTGGAAGGTGTACATACTACCTATATATATTTTCGTTATATTACTACCACACCATGTTGGAGTAACACGGCCGAGCTGTGTGTTTTGGAAATCTAATATTCACTTACAGAAACAATATCAATCATTCAAAAAGACAAGTCCACCGGCAAGATTTGAACTTGCTATAGTACACGTTTGCATCAACCGTGTAGAACATTAGGCTACGTAGACCACTAGTCAAGACGACGAATATTTTGATAGGTTTCAATGATATTTACAACCAATTGAAACATGACATATTCATTCATTCATTGATTATTTAAAAAAATAAATACATGCCTTATGTAGGTATGTAGGTTATTTTATTATAATAACCCGAAAAAATATGTTTTGGGTGCAGACAAATCCTAAAAACTTGGATTACAGGAAATAGGGATACATGACGATCTGCACACACAGATAATAACACACCCCAAGTGGCTCAAGTGAAAAACGTAGGTACATGCGATTGTTCGTAGGTTCGATGGACGAACGAAATTTATATGTATTTTTTATTTTTAATTTTTTATTATGAATCTTTATACTTATTTATAGAAAATTTATATCTCTCTATATATTATAATGTTATGTCTTTATGTATTATAAGTAAAAACTCCTGCTGCCATCTGTCGCCGTAAATACTGAAAGACAAAGAATCGGATGCTTTATTAGTTACGGGTTAATTTGGACAGAGGCGCTTTTATTCACGCACACAAGCCTAAAATTTAATATCGTTTTATGATGTTATTACTATAAGATTTTGCCTGATATTTCATTCTGCGAGCTCTTTAATTTATAGAGAATTGATAACAATGCTTGTACAACTAAAAAACTGTATGTGTATCGAGTATTACAATGTTGAAATTTGTATGGGAATGCGACTGATCGCTTCCACCTTAACTTGTTTCAAAGAGCAATAGAGATGGAACTACATTTAGATATACGTGTACCGCATCTATTCCCGACACGGCACGCGCCTCTTTTTATGGCCATTAGATAACAGGAGATAAATTACAGAGCGGCGCTCGCGCAGCCACCAGCGCTGCAGCGCGCAGCTCCGGGAAATTATAAAAATAAAATTAAACGCCATTTTTACGGATGTTTGTAAGCGCCACGACCGCAGAGTTGTGACTAATCTGAGGATATCCTGTTTATTTAAATTTAAATGAGGGTTCAATTTATTTGGTTTAATCAAGAACATTGTTCGTAAAAATATTAATAGAAATAATAATTCTGCAAACTCTAAACCTCCCTCCCTATATCTAAGTAATAGCCTCAGACGTATAAAATACATTTTCTGTCGTCTGAGAGAATAGTCCACTGTCTAAGAGAATGCCCGGTAAATTGTAATAAGCTATTCCCCCTCTTGCACTGCCCTATTGGGGCCTAATGCCATCAGCGTAAGGAGGCCGTACAAGAATACTTACTCCTTCGGAAAGCACACGCATGGTAGTATCTACCTATCATAGCAATGTCCATGTACCGAGATAGTAATTTACACGATGTATCGCAGAATAATTTGCGACAGTGAGTGGGTGGCATTTTTGCTTACAAATTACCGACAGTGTGTACGCAATCCAATCAGAAAAGCAATATCTTCATCCCGCCGGGACTTAATTAACTGGTGATACTAGCGCAGCCCCCGGGCGTTTATTGTTTTGTAATCGTTTTTATTAGCGCTTAAGGCTGTACAATTAAGCGTTTATCAATGCCTATTGCAATCGCTTTTTCCATATTAATTGTATTTTATTTTAAGCACTCTTATTTAGCGGCTATTAAATTATTCGATTTGTATGAATAAGCTATTCATTTATATTCGTCTTCTAAATTTGAGAGCTCGGCTCTTGTTGGTAGAGTTCCTTCCAGTCCTCTCTTTTTCCAGCTTCTTTGATCTCCGATGTCGTATCTGTTAAAGCACAACATCTTATAACTCGCGGTATTTACTCCTTGATACTGACATGAATAGCAGAGTACGAGCGTTATAAGAGCGTTTTAATAAGTCCACCAGGTTCATACATTGGATCCATAAAAGTATCGATCTATTTTATAATACTCTTTGGTTTCATAGATACTACTTTTACTTTTTAAACGCGCAGCTGAATTCAAATAATACGTTCGATTTGACACATTTTGTTTAGTCATCAGTTTTATAGCCCTTATTTTACCAGCACGAACATCAATATTTATCTGTTCCTAGACATTTTTACATCGCCTACTAAATAGCTCGTTTAAATAGAGTGACTAAGTGCATTAGCCCATTAGTACATAGGTAGTGTATATGTATAGCTTTTAATTTACGCGGGGCTCGTACAAAATGTGTCGCCTACGCCACGCTGAGGAAAATGCACCAGATTTTAATGGGACACAAGATTGCGGAGGTATGTATTGTTGGTTTCCTCGTTTGTAGGTACCCGATAATGTAATATTATGTAGAATTTACTCTAATGGCTCCTTTACGGTCACGGCAATTCATTTGAAAAGGTTGTAGATATCAGAGATGTTTTATTTTCTTTTGCTTACGTCGTTCCTTGTACTCGCTACCTACTAATATTATAACCGATTCCAAAAAAACAGTTGATTTAAGCTGGTTACAAGTCTGGCAATGAGAGTTACGTGTCGCAAGAAAACTTTAGCTTATCAAGCTTATCAGATGTATGGTTGCGAAGTTTGTTCAGTAGCAACTCCATAAACTTTCGCTTTTTAACGTTGAAACAACTTTACATACGTACTCTTACGTTCACAGTTTTAGAAGTTTGTCCAAGTGTTGTGAAGTTATTCCAACTATAGCCAAGAAGACCTATTTGTTGGTAACAAGTTAATTTGAGTCAAATTGCGTAACGTTAATTAACATTTCCTTACAGAAAAGGGTTATAAATGAAATGTTGGAAATTCTTGTCCTTCTTTATTGTAAACGACGAGAGTGTTGAATTATAACATTGGAGTACTATTATTGCGTAGTTTTCCCCTTGAGTTTACGAATCATAGATATTATCTACTTGTTTAAGAAACTTTGATTAGGGTGATAATAAATTAAGCTCCCAAATGCGTATATTATGGTCACTGCTCTACGGTAGAGCAGAGATATACTGTACTCATATTTGAAACGCTGCGATGATAAATGATCTAACAGAAGGTTGACTTATTTTCCCATCACACATCAAAACTGTTTACGTATAACCAAGAAAAACAAACAAAACATATATTTTCTGAAGACCAACGTTCGCAAGAGAATATTATTACTAGAGTTCTATTTTATTCCATAGTGAAAGTTTAACGATTTGAATAAATATCAATGTATGCAGTTATACCATGATGCTGGCGCCCGGAGTCATCTCATATCCCGGTTTAGCTCTCACATTTCAACACCTTGCGACTACATTTTCACTATATTATGTTTGAATAGTTCTTGCGTTAGTTCTAATTTGATAATTTATATTCTCTTTTTTTGATATTAATCTTACTCTAGTGAAGTAAAACACGCTATATTCTATAGGGTAAGCAAAACTCCAAATCTTAATATCATCGAGAAAACATGCTGTCACTGTGAGACTTATTTATGAAATATGTGGTGTGACAAGGATGGGAGACGTTACGATACCGAAACGGTACGTAAAAAGGATTATGCCTGTACGTCAAGTGCGAGATTATTCGTAAGCTAACCGTATACTTTATAGTCTAACGTGTTTAGACATTTTGTATGGAGAATGGAGTGTTTTAAATATCATCCGCTAGAGGCGCTTTTAAATTCTCCATACAAAATATAAAATATCTAAATGCAAAAAAAAAACTTACGACTAAAAAGTATACAGTTAGCTCGCACTTGACGTGCCGATGTACTGAGTGTGAGGGTTGTTTAGCTGTTAAATCCTGGATCGCAAAATCCAGTAGGACATTAGATTGCGCTATTAAGAAGGCAATAAATACTGCTGTAATCCAAATAACGACTTCAGTCAATGTCTGCATAATTTCATTACACGATGACACACAAATTGAATCCATATACCTTCCGCAGTCGATTAACGTCAATTGATCGCTAACAAATTGCGTTCAACACGACACGACGTAATCCTCACATAAATATAGTTAATCCCGCCTCGTCATTTGACAGCGTTCAGTTGGTGTTGACCCTGCTTTGTGAGCCGAGACAAAAAATATTTCGTACAAGCAATGGTTATACTCTTAATAACATGCATTAGATGACTTTTACGCTGGTCATTAGTCGTATAGTAAAGGAAGACTCAAATGCTACTACTAATATGGTACTTTTCTGACTATATAAAGTTTTTGCCTTCATGATCCAACAGCTTATACATACCTGCTGCTGCTTAAAGGAGATTTCGTAGTGTTTTGTATGACCTTAGCTTCTTCCAAAGAATTTCGATTGTGATTTGTGCCGACTATTGCTCAGTAGACGATAGAAACTACCAATGGTCGTACATGTACTGGCTATTTGTAAATAATCTAAAGAATAAAAAGTAACTCGTCTTTGTCCTGCGTCTATGGGGCATTGTTACTTTCAGGGTGCTTCGCTCCTAATATTTAACATGTCCACCCGCCCGTAAATCCTCAACACGGTCCAATAGTCCTTATCATTGCTTTTATAATGAGAAAAACTGGTTGAATACTTAATAGAATAATTAAGGCCGTCATAATCCATTAACGGGGGCTACTATTTTGCTGTTCATTCAAGCTCAAACTACATATGAGATAACGTAGTAAATTATTTAATGCTTAATCCATTCCAGTTTTAAATTCTTCCTTAATCGTCTGGCAATAAAACCAAGCAATATCTCTCGACAACTCTAATTCCGAAACGCGAATATCGGACCAGTTTGTCGTCCTCACGAAAACTGCTTTTTGCCGGCTAAATACCGATCGAACGACTCCCGCTTTCGCTCCACAAGTTCCAAATAACATTCACCTTGGTCCTTGAGCCGCATTGTCTTCCACATTAGGTAAAGGAATGCACCCCCTCCCTCGTGCTCCTTCCTTCCCTCCTACCGCTGAGAGCCTCTTGCCTCCGCCGCCTCATCTTGCAGACTCACGTGTGCTTACTGTTACCAGGTGTAGTGCTTTTAAGTAGACAGTCTATAAAATTCGATCCTGTTGCCTTTTTTCTTTTACATATATCTTATTGTCTTTATTTCCATCAATTGAGTGTTAATTTATGACTCGAAGGATAGAGAATTATCTATTTACCTTATCGTTATTTTCTTTCGCAAGTAGTTTTGTAATTGTGTAACCTTTCTACCCATTCACACCTACAATAATGTCCCGTTTTGATCTCACACTAGATAGCCAATGCGGGCAGACCTCTCAGTAAAACATGTAAATATTGTTTACACAAGACGTCATTTAAGTTTGTATTGTAGTCTCAAATTGAATTGGATTGAGTATAACAGTCAATAGCGATCGGCCATTGTTTGTCTCCCGCTTTGCAACAGAGTGAAGTGGATTAGTTTTCTTCCAATCCCCCTATTTGTAGTTCGATTAAATTCTTTGTAGATTCCGAGACAATTTAGCTTTTCCCGGGACTTGCCGGGGGTAAAACTTCAGCGTGTTCGTAGACGTCACTGTATACCCTGGCTGACAGTCACACTAGTGTGAATGCTTGGCGATACAGTAGCGATAAAGTGCTGCAATCTTGCAAAATGTAAAATAATTCGATGTTTCACTTTAATTATTGCTTACTTATACCTGTGGTTTCACGGAATCATCTGATTACAACACACACTTTTCTTATTTACCAACAAGAGAATAATTATATAAGCAAACAGACACATTTTACGATTGAACCCAGGCCGTTGGTCGCCGTTCCAAATTTTAGGGGCAACACAATTTTACGAGACACCGTAATTCTGTTTTACCTCGGCTTACAATCTTTAAAGTAAAATGGGGTACCTTGCATTTTGTTCATCCTTATCGTAAGAATACATATTTACCTTGAGGGTATCATTTATGAACTTGTATGCCATTGCTTTGTATGAAAGATGTATCTCAACTGTGATTAGCAATCTACCACCATAACGTACAATAAAACGAACGAGATAATAGTCACGCAAAGCTGTGGTGTACCATGGCCTTTCATTTTCTTTGCGCTGTGAAAACCGACGCATGAAAAAGCAGTAAACTCATCGTGCATGTATAATTACACCTTAATTATGGTGTTTTTGCATTGTAAAGCTAGCCAGTGGATTCAGTCTGTCTGTGATTTGCATTCAACAGTTCGTTTTAATACACTTCAATGGAGCCCCCCCAAGAGGTGTCATGGTAGTAATTCTTGACGTCCAGCGTATCCCGGCCAATCAACAGCCTGCCGTTGCACTAATCCTGTCAACCAAGGCCGTAGCCAGAAATTCACTTGGGTGGGTGAGAAAAGTTCAAGGATCAGAGATAATTAACAATTCAAAAAAGTGTCGAAAATATTTTTGTAAGAATCTACGTATAGAACGGTGATGAACGTCGAGTTGAGTAAGGCATTTCGGCGGAGCGTGGGAGGGAGGTTAACCGAACCCCCCCTGCCTCACTTTCAACAACATAGTTTCATGAATTTTAAAAAGAACCGTTGGATTTTTCAATCCTTATAGAGAGACGTAACATCATCTGTAATTGAAATAGTTAGTATGTCAATCAAATTGTAAAATATTTGTCTACTGACAATACAATCCGCTTAGTAAGAATTGACTTTTTTTAAAGACCTCGGAAGAGCCGTTTCAGAAGCTAGCACGATGCCAAGGTAATGTCTTCTACGATTTTCATTTTTCAAAAATCTTCAATGAGTGTCAAACATGACTAAGTTACGGTCTTATTACATGTATTTACAAACTATAATAATCTTGTACATGTTAATGGTACCGTTTCTTCTTCCACCTTCATAACATATCAGTGAAATCACAATGCATGTCTAATAGACACCGATTTTGAGGTGTATTTGTTTACCATGACGAGACCTTTATACCTTTGTTCTAAAGCTCGACACATATCCGAACCCACGATTTAAATAGGTAGCACTTTCCCGAGGGAGAGACACGCTTCGTTACGTCCACTGAGGCCAGTGTATGAACAACACCTTATATACCAAAAGTATTGTCATCCCGGCCAAATATATGGAGATTATCCACCAGGAAACTACCCGCCTTTGTAATCCTTAAGTAATTAGTGTGAAAGACGAAACTTGTTTGTATACAAAGCTCTCCAATTTATGACACGCTTAACTAGATAAAATCTATAAAACGCTCGTGACTAGTAGTCATACGATTACTAATTAGTATGTGATCAGCCTTCCATGGCGCGCAGTACATTAATAAGTTAAATATTCTGGTAATAAATTAGTATAAGTGTGTCGAGCGTTTAGTCGGCTGAGCATCTGACAGGCACTCATTAAGATGTTTGCGGCCATTGTAAAACCGTACTTACATAGGGTTGTTTGTAAGATTAAAATTAAAAAAATAACATACTAGGGCTATTTTGAGATGTCGGAATCCAACAATTTTTTTTTTAAGTATGTCTACTCGAACATCACGGAAAAATACTGGATTATTATAGATAGCCTTAGAATCAAAGGATAGATTGCATGTCATCACGCTATAGTCATTGGGGGTCGACCTACAAAACAACATCAGCGCGGGTGGATCTGCGGGCAAAATATAGTCTTTAGATTATAGTAATATACAAGTCCTTAAAAGGTACCTTTAATTCAATCAATGTTATCGCACATACGTCAATTTTGATTCATATTTGCGCTCCATTAATCTCATCGCCCGACGACGTTACTGCAGTCCTTACTTAATGCCGCAATGCTGTGTCGTTGGCCGCACAAATCTTACTAAATGGTTCATCGCCCCGGTCGCTTGCTATTTTCTTTATACTACCACAGTGTACGGATGCCCAATAAGAACATCCACTGTGTTGAACGCCCACTGTGGGCGCGCGCTAATATAGAAAAGCACTTGTCAAAACGATTTTATGGTCATTATTCAACAGAGCGAGAACCACGGGTGTGAGACCGAATAGCGTGAACTAAAGCTTATTTAAATGAAGGTAGAATGTAATAGCGTCAAGTGTCTAGTGGTTAGGTTAGCCGCTTTCTTACACAAGTTTTGGGTGCGATCCTCATCTTAGCTACTAAACTATTGGCGTGAGCCCGCTCCTAGAAAAAGCTTGGCTTGATTGGAAGGGCTAACGGTACTACAGGTACACAGGTACACGGTACAACTACGTGTGAAACCTTACTAGTAAACAAAAATATCTCTAGGAAGGACCTCAATCTCTAGGACCAATCGATGATTAGGTAGATTGTGAAGCAAATAGCCTACATTCATTTATCTCTCCAATAGTTGTCTACTGACTGAAGGAAAGTGCGCGGTAACACATCACTTTCAAGACGTCTCTAGTAAATCTAATACACTACAATTGGCTTCGATAATATCCATCTAAAAGTCCTGCAGAGGTACCAACCAATCAACATTCGGGTCGCTTCAGCGGCTCTGAATAAAAGGCCAATAATAAAAATCTAAATCACGTTGCCGAGTAAAAAGTGACATTATCAAGTAAATAACGAATTGCTCCCGTCGTATAAATTTCATCTTATAGGACGCCCACACGTCTTCCAGCCTAGATAGTTTCTTTTGCACGAGCTTCGCCGACAGGACGGCCCACGAGAGGTCGTTTATTTCTTTTAAGTTTAGCGAGGCGATAAAATTGTACGTAATTTATGTAACTACACTATAAAAGTGACTTTTGTTATTGTCGGCTATTGATAAATAACCTGTAGGGCTGGGCCTCGGTGGTCTTCGGTCCGCTGTTTCTAGGACCGCGGTCCTAGTTAAAAAATATTTTTCTATTGCGAACTCGGTCCGTTTACAGGCCACATGCACATTTATGAACACGCAATGGTTAATATCCCGCTAATAGTACACATTATTTATCAATATGATCACACAAAAAAATTAAACAATTGACAACTTCACTGTTCAACCCGCCAAAAAGACTATATCTATCCCTCTCGGGGTATGATAGTTTTGGAGTGGTACCATTTCAATGGTCCCATTAAATCACGCAGTTTGAATGGGTGCTCCCTTCCCTCCGTGAAGTTCGAAGGGAGCGGAGTCCCTCAGCGGTGCCAAGTTGGTTTGTCGTGGGCGACGGAGCTCGGCGCCACCTACCCGCTTAGCCCGTGGCATAAATTATAAACTCTTAATACAAGTTCTTTTTTTTATTAACTTTTTCTTTCTTGCCATAAAATATTGTTGTATTAGCAACGGTTCTTAGATATTGCATTTGATTTTTTACTCATGTTTTTATAAAGTAGTTTTCTAGGAATATAATTGCTTATGTGACTCGGGTATATCAATTCGCGCTCGTCACAGTTTCTCCCTACCGGAATACGAACGCGGGACTTTTTGTACAGAAACAAGACCACATTATATTCAACATATTATCAATTTTTTAATATTTATTTTGATGTCATATTATTATTCTTGTTACTTGTACCATTCGTAATAGTCCCTCGGGAACCGATGTACTCATTTTATGTACAGTGACAGACACTGTCCTGTCATTGAAAATGTCTATCCAAACCAGGTACTGCACGTCGATTACGTCACGAGGTATGTCAATTCAATACCTTCCATTGTGATATATGAACACCACCTGCGTCTTCTATAGGTATAAGTACATTTAGTTATTCTGTAACTAGATAGGTCTTGTCTGTTCACTAAATTAAAAAAAAAAGATCGTAGCCGAATCTGCCATTATTTGAAATTTGTGTCCGTCTTATAGCGCATTAAGGCATAACTACAACGCAGCAGCAGCAGAAGCTTTCAGCTAGACTGGTTCTAAAATGTATGTAAACATGGTTGTAAAAAAAAAAGATGAAACTGTTAAAAAAACACGCCCGCTGAATTTCTCGCCGGATTTTCTCAGTTGTGATCGCGTTCGAATCCGGTTGTAGAGTTAAGGAAAAAAAATGTAAATGGCATTTTTTTAGTGCCCCCGTAGGCCTAAACGAAATAAATGATTTGACTTTGCCTATAGAAACAACGATTCGCTGTAGGGAATCATTCGATCGGTGTTTCTATACGTTCAAAGGGCACAGCTGATCATTTACAATATAACTTTGCATAAGACCGCTAGTAGTTTACAAAACAGATGCTGTACAATGCGGTGCTGGAGATTTCTTTGTCCGCTTGTGAACAATAACTTTGTACCACAACAATTGAGCCGACACCTTTAATTTGTGGACACTGTACATATCCTTTAAAAGTACGTACACTTGAACGTGCATGGAGGTAAAATGTGGTAGGTATCCTCGAACCAGTTATCCCGTAATAGATACTAAATTATAATTGAGTTTAAATACGTTTTTTCATGTACAAATTTGACCAACCAACTAAAGTTTCGCTCGCTTTTGCTAGAGAGATGATTTACCCAAGCTGGGCCGTAGCCAGGAAAGCCACTTTGGGGGTGTCGAACTCAGGACCGGAGTAAGCATCAACAATAATCCGAGAGTTGAAAATACTTGTAAAACGCTGAATTAGCTCAGGCATTTCGGAGGGAGGTTAGAACCCTTAAAACCCTTCCCCCCCCCCCCAACCTACGGCGTCGGGCTTAAGACTGTGACACAATAATTGTCAACATCTTCAATAGAGTTAACACTCATTGGTCAAAGATGGCCGATGACGTAGTACTGAGCCTGTTAAGGGCCCTGCCTGACTGACATGGAAGAGATTAACTCGCGTAGCATATTATTGTACCATAGTATAAGTGTGACTACTGAAATCATATCTCAAAATTCTCCCACCGACATAACCCAGAATTTAGGCTGGCAACGACTGAATAATCAGTTTTCTGTGCTAGCAACCCGAGAGCGATATCACAGGAAGTGAACCCCAGTTAGCGTCGGTATTACCGCATTCTGCATTACTCATTACAACTATGCCGCCAGTTTTATATGGCCGTCGCTACATCGATTATGCCGTATCGTCTTAACTGGTATATGACTCGGTTTTTTCCATAAACCACCATCTTGAGTATTTATCCCTATGTTTTCTTGTGTCGTAATTGGGCCGAGTAGTTTTTGCTATGCTGTGGCGACGCCTTAATTAGTTTTCCTTTCATCGCTCACGTTTAATATTTCAAGGAATTTCGAGAGTCTTGAAATTTCATACGTGAACATGTAACGTTTATTTAGAGTACTTGAAAAAAATTGCATCGTTAGTATTTAATTATGATGGCGGTTTGCTTATTTTATACGAAGCGTACTACGTAGCATTTGAAATGCATGTCGCTTTTGGTAAGTTTGTAAAGGTTTTCTTGTTAAAATAATGATTAACCCAAATATGTGCAGATGCCCCTGTTGATTGAATGATACTGACTGACAATATTTTTTGATGTGTGTGCTGTAAGTACCTATGCATAAGAGGAGTTACCATAGACACAGCAAACAAAAAAAAGAATGACTAAGTGTTGCTATTTATACTCTTTCACCCAAATCTCCCAAATCTGCAAGACTTGGATGTGTTTGGTGTAATATGTTTAAACTATGCAAATCAGCAAGATATTTTGGCTTCAAAATGATGTTAGCGACGCTCGGTCTCTTTGATATTTATTAGTTATATATCAACTGTTTTTCAATTTATCGTAACTACCTTTTAAAGAAAATAGTTATCCAGAAAAAACACATTGAAAAATAAATCATTCTGTAGTAAATACCTACAACCAGCTCTTGCTCCATGAATTATGCTGGAATCATCACTGGCAGATAGCAATTGTGCAAATAATGTGTGATATTGATATAAAGTGCGAGGGCCCGATGACGTATTTATCCGCCAAGTGACATATCCGCTCGATAAGTTGGTTAGTGTCCCACGGACGTAATGTCCCGGTGCTTCAAGATGAACTGTGTTATGAAAGCCAATGCATTTCAAGGTGTTCAACCTACAACAGTCCCTTTTTGCGCTGCGCCAACGGCCTAAATTAAGAAGGAAAGGCCTTCTTTCTTTACGAAATGAGATGCGATGAAATAAAATGGATATGAATATGGCCTCACCGACAACTTAGCGGCTATTTTGGCAATGTCAAGTAATTAATAGCAACAACACATCTATACATATAAATAAAATTGGAGTGTCTGTTTGTAATATTAAAATAACCGCTTTTTACTAAGTGCATTTGGATGTATACACGTTACCTATACCGAAACAACATTTTTTACAATTTTTGTCTGTCCGTCTGTCTGTCTGTCCGTCTGTCTGTCTGTCTGTCTGTCTGTCTGTCTGTTTGTTCCGGGTAATCTCTGAAATGGCTGGACCGATTTTGACGGGAATTTCACTGGCAGATAGCTGATGTAACAAGGAGTAACTTAGGCTACTTTTATTTTAGAAAAAAAAATTGGATCTCTCGAAAAAAAATTAAAACCAATGTTGCAGCGCTGCGCCTGCTTAAAGTTTGATAGCAACAATCTGCAATTCGTCCCGCGGGATCAGAACGCGAGCAGGCTGTTGCCATCGGTTGAGACGTTGTTAAATACCACGCGGACGAAGTCGCGGGCAACAGCTAGTTATAAATAAAATAATGGATGTGACATGATGATATGAAAATGGCGTGGCCCTCTAAATTCAAAAATAGCCCTTAACTAGACGTCACAATGTACTTCGCAGACTAATTGACAACTTGTCAACAATGTCCGTCGTTGAGGCGTCACCCATTGCTCGTAGTCGTGTTAAACTATGCAGCGGATGCCGTCGTGAAAGGTTATCAAACTGTTTGGGAAACAAGTTTATATCAAACTGTAATATATTCCACAAAACCAGCAAAAGGAAAGTCAAGTTTATTGACCAAACATGTCTCAGTGGGGTATGTAGAGACGTAATAACGCAATAAAAACAGTTATCAATCGTTCAACGCGATAATATCGTGTTCAAGGGAGCCCGAGGGTGGGCCGGGAGCCGGCTCCAGAGCGACGATCGATGTAAATTGATACTCAACTACTCATTTCTATTTTAAAAAAGCTACTCGATATTTTTACGTTCTCGACTCGCAAAACGAAAGTTAAGTTTGGATGTTGAAAAGCGTTTTTTTGTTAAGTTTGAAGTGGTTAATCGGAATGGTTCAACGGGTAGCTGATGTAGAATACCCGTTTGGGTTCAATCATATAAATTTTACAATAGACAGTTTAGATAGAAGATATTGCGATGCCGTTTAAGTTTGAATTAAAAATAAAAAAAAATGGTATCTTAGCGGTCCAGTCGTCATAGTCTACTAGTCTCAAAATAATCACCTAGGTATACGCAAAATAATTACCTATAACATAGTCTAGGTCGAACCGAGTTCAAATATTAAACATTTTAGAAATTAGTTTTGATGTCACGCGTCCGTGATCGCCCAATACCGTAATATCCCTCAGACCTTCGACTTTGACATAACATCGCAGCCCTGGCAGGAATTGCTAATCCCGATTACAATAGTTGTTTCACTATGATTCGATTAATAAAACGTTGTTTAACTGGTGTGTAAAATTAAAACAACTTGTTTTTTTAAGAAGGGAATTTAATTTAATGTTTTCATTAACCACCGCAGCACCCCTAGCGAATACTTGGTACTTTACTGATTGTATGGGTAATGGATTTGTCTAAGTGTGTATGTATGCGTGGACAGTTCTAGACCCTAAACCTGGAACTGTATTGTTTAGTGCTTATCAATAAAGTTCATTTTCCTTTGTCCGCAGACAAGATGGAGGAGCGGGAGAGCGATGCGGACCTCGGGGTCCCCGACATGACGATGATGCCGGAGATCACTGAGCAAGCCATCAACGTCAACCTCAAGAAGCGATACATACATGACCTCGTTTACGTATCCTTTTACAATAACAAGGAAATAAGACACATTGATTTATATAACATAGGTTCTGCCTCCAATAGGTTAGAATGTTACTGTTGTTGTTATGTGTACCTAGCGTTAGAACGACAAGTATGTAGGTATATATAGCTGGCTAAGCTTACCATCCAAGTCCGCAGAATTACTTGTGGGAAAATACTTCAATAACATAGTTTTATAATTATGCTTATTTTTTTATAAATTCATCGTATGGTTTGAATCGAGAGACTTGACAGCTCGTCGCTAATCAATATATGTAAAACAAAGTCGTGTTAGTTACACCATTTATGTAACTCCAGAACTGGTGGGCCGATCTTTATGATCTTTGATTTTGATTTTGTCTCCACTCTGAATAGCATAATAATATGTTCTCATACATCTGAGGCAGAACGATGTACTCCGGGACAGCTAGTATTAGCATGAAAACAAGAAAAAACAACCTCTAGGAGTTTGGTAAAGAGTATAGGTATTAAAAAGTTTCCTTAATAAAGTGTACAGACATACACAGGATCTATTTTAGTAGCAGTCAATCCCTACAAGGAGCTAGGATGCTATACAACGGTAAGTTCAAACCTTTTTCTTTTTAGTTTAAGACTGGATTTACGAGTACCATAGAGGGTTAACGTACGGGAGATAGTTTTTTACACGCGATTGTTTTCTGCCATATCTTGGAGAAGGTACAGCACACATCTACATACTAAAACAACACATAAACACAATCGTAGACCCACACAAATACAGTTTGTTAACCATTTCACCATCATGTCTTCCACCATCAGTACTTATTTTTTATAAAAAAACATGGATACCGAGCCATTGCCATTGCCATTATACTACACCGGACGCACTCCCCTTCAATACAAGGGGGATACAGGTCATTGTCTAATTACAATCAGGTTCAGCGTAGTTGGCGAACTTCATACATCTTTCGAAAGACGTGCAGGTTTCCTCACGATGTTTGCCTTCACTTTGTCTCACATCAATTGTTTGAACATCAGATTCTCTTTGCCTAGCACTGGGACACAAAATATCCTTTTAAAAAAAAATGATTTGCACTCGAATTCCGATAATCCCAAAGGTGCGAGCCGGGACTTGCACCAGCACACCTTGATTCCAGAGCTAACTTTCAACCAACTCGGTTACCACTGCTATAAAATCCATTACAATGTGCTCATAATTAACATGTGCGTTAATCGACTTCTTTCATTTTCCCTACTATTGTGTGTATCTTCCGACACGCACGTCCCATCACAATGGCGTGTCACTTTCTATTAGCTTCCTCTTCCAGATGCACGGGGAAAAGTATACATTATTCATGGTAGGTGTTAATTACTGCGCATTAGTGTAACAGGTACCTATTATGTAGGACAGTCTGATGGGTTTGTGTTGACAGTTTCAATATGTTGTCACAGAATAAAAGACGCAAGATTCTCGCAGCGATGCTCTTGCGTCTTTAAAATTCAAGTACAAGACCAAGACTTTGGTCAAGACATCACATGGTGTATCTCCTAATAGACTTTGACCTCGACAAGATCTTTACCTTTATCATACTAACAGTAGAATACTCAAACGCTGCTTAAATGTTTGAGTTTGTTTGAGATGTCGTTATATTGCATTTAATGGCATGCTTAAATTAAGCAGCCCTTAAATTTGATCTGCGTTTACGTATTTGGGTATCTCTATGTAGAGCCCCCGATGACTGCCATAGCCCTTAACTTATTTTGCAGTGAATGGCTTCCTGAGACGCGTGTAATATCATCGGTGCGCCTTCTGGGCCACCCCTTATACCACGTCTATAGACTCTTGGCTCTGCGAGAGTTCTGTGCAGTGTCTCCAACCCTCTTTGTCAAAATTACGGTGTTGCCTGGTCTAAAAATACGGTAGATGGTGGAAAATTACGACAGACCAGTGTTGCTTATTTTTCTCCAAAATGATACAATAACAATACCCATGCAGTGGGAATGCGTAACGTAAAAAAAAAGGTCATTCTGCTGCGTGTTCCAAACTGAAGCAGCAGAATGACCTTTTTTTTTTCCCCCAATGCAATGTTGCCGTTATAAACTAGTAATATTTTGCTAAATCAAGTGTTGTCATTATAGAAATAAGGACACGGACGAAATTACGGTAGAATCTGCCACCGTAATAACATGTCTACGGTAGGTGGTAGACCTAGAAAAATTACGGTAGATCCACCGTAATTACGGCATGGTTGGAGACACTGGTTCTGTGTACCTATTGTAGAGTATTGTTGTATTTGTTGTTTGTGTATTGTGTTGTGTAACACTAGTTTTTTGTTGACAGGAGCACATGCTGAACTATAGGGGCAAAGCCCTCGGCTCGCTCGCGCCTCACGTGTTTGCTTTAGCCGAATCTGCGTACAGCTCTCTACAGGTGATACAAGTGTTTCATCATACACGATGATCGCTATGGATCATACATATATTATGTTGGTATTTACATCGTTTTGAATATGAGATCTTGAAGATTATGATTCAGTTTCGTGAGTAATGTAGTGATTCATGGAGACTAGGGATATATTATTATGTTAATTAATGGCTCAATTTGCAATAATCATTTGAGTGTAAGTAACGACTGTATACATTAGTTAAGCACGCGTTGATATGTCTTCATAACTTTGTGTGGTTTCGATCAACGGTTTAATTTCTATCACGAATTAAATAGGATTTCGGTATTATATTTCATGAGTCCAGTAACAGGCAAATGTTTGAGTATTAATTAAGTATTTCATCAATGATTTACAATTTATTCTGAAGGCTAATTAGCTGTATACACTATTATATTAAAATAAATGTATAAAGCCTCAATTAGTCTTCTATAAATAAATTCCAAATGTATCCGTCATAATTAAAACTGAAATCTTTAATTTATATTTATTGTTTACGCTAGTAAAAGAATTTACTACATTATGTGGGGCTCCTGGATACGTCCAGACTACCCACTATAACCCAACTGTCTGCCCTCATCGCCTTTAAGTGCCACAGGACCGCACAAGGCATACAACTGTAACACCGCGGCCGGCTCATTTCGACTCCAGGCCGCAGACTTCAGCAAGGGCTAGACCCCTTCCAAAATATACAGTTATTAACAATAAATTATTTTCCACCACAGAACGGTGAAAAAAACCAATCGGTGGTGATATCCGGGGAGAGCGGTGCGGGCAAGACGGAGACCACCAAATTAATTCTGCAGTATCTGTGCGCGGCCGGCGGACAGGCCTCGTGGGCAGAGCAACAGATTTTAGAAGCCAACACTGTGCTTGAAGCCTTCGGTATGATAGCTTGCACTATCTTGTGTCCCGTAATCGTGTGTAACTTTGAACTAAAGTCTTTTCTGTCTCTAAGAAAATACCGGCGATAGATTGACCTATTTATATAAATAACCGGCGATAGATTGACCTATTCATATAAAATAGGATGATTTGACAAACACAAAACAACCTGGTTGTTCTATTATAACATTGAACTCGGGGCTAATTTACAAACGCTTCAGTGGAGTGTCGATTGAATGATTTTAGACATTTGGTAGTCTACTAGTTTTTTAAGACCATCGGGTTGTCGCTGACCAGCCATTCAACTGCTATAGAAGTATTTCGTATTCTGTACTTCAATCGCGTATCAATATAATGGTATACTATTCGTTATCACGTTTCGATAAATGTGTGAATTCCGCCAACCCGCACTGGGCCAGCGTGGTGGACCTGGCCTAATCCCCCTCCCATTGAGGGGAGGCCAGTGCCCCGCAGTGGGATATGAAAAAGGGCTGGTATTATTACATATAATATATTTATCGACCAATTTGTCTGTAATCCAGGCAATGCAAAGACAGTCCGCAACGACAACTCGTCTCGCTTCGGCAAGTTTGTGGAAGTGCGGCTGGACCACCGGGGCGGTATCAAAGGTGCAGTCCTGCGGGACTTCCTGCTGGAGCGGGCCAGGATCACGGGACCAGCGCCCAGGGAGACCAACTATCATGTGTTCTACCAGCTGGTTGAGGGCGCTAAGGTGAGGATTGATTTTCAAAAGTCTTTTCTTTAGACGCTGTTTGGCGTATGCTCGAGAGGATTTTTTGGCCTCATCATTCATAATCCTGATACTTAAAATAGAAACAAAATATACCTCGATTCTGTAGTCGGAATCACACTGTATATTACGGAATATTAAGAACACCCCCATCATTCTTCTTAAATAATGTTATCCCTATTACATGATGACTTGATTGGAAAACGCCATTTTGCCAGCGAGCAGTTTGTACAACGCCGGTATAGGTTACATATATTATGATCCTCTAAAACGGCCTTTGAACTTTGAACTTTGAACTAAACAGTGAGCGATAACGCCCCCTTTGCGGGCGTTGCTGGCCTAAAGGGAGCCGGTAAGAGACCCAAAAAAAGGGGGTGTTGTGTAGAAGCTTACAATAATTAATTTCATTTCAAGTTATAGTGGTTTTTAACTAGGTGAAAAAAATGGGGGCGCTAAAAAATAATTCATTCTAAAAGTGGGCAGTAGACAAAAAAGTTTGGGAACCCCCGCTCTAAAATCTCTAAATTGCAATATTAATATTCCAGCACAACGCGGAACTGCGCAATACCCTTCGCCTCCGCGAAGACGTGCAATACACATACCTGCGGCCGGAAGACGGCGAGGCGTACTGCGGCCGCGCCGGGGAGCAGGGCAAGCTGGAGGCCTTGCAGCTGGCGTTGACGGTGCTGCAGGTCCCCCCGCACATGTGCGAGGGACTGTTCAAAGTGCTCGCCGCCGTGTTGTGGCTGGGCAATTTACACTTCCAGGTATGTACAGTAATTGAAGGCACGAGGTCGTTGTAACGCAATATGCTGCGCTTCGAAGTAACTTTGACTTCTTTGACTCTTGTCTGTTATCGTGGATATTCTCTACTAGATAAGATCGCAAAAATGCAGTTGCTTACGAAAATGGCTATAATAATTTACATTACATTATACTTCCTTTGATATTGTGGGCAACTTTTTATTTTTTCTGACTTTCCTTGTCAATCTTACTTTGTGTTCGGGAGACAGTGGCGAGGCAGTGTTTTCGGTCGAGTGCTCAGTACTTGTGAAGAGTGCTGGGCACATATAAACCTTGCTTACTCGGCCAAACATTGGCGAGAGCACTGTCTCAGCGTTTTACTCGTTACGTTTAATCAGGGTGTAAGTATCTTCCTTCTAGGTCCTAACTAGCAACAGTGGTTAGGTCACGCGAGACACAGTGGAGGGGATGTGCGTTGACATATAAAATACTAGAATTGTAACAAGTAAATATCTCGTAGGATGTGGACGGTGAACGCACAACCCTGGCTAACGAAGACTTGGAAGCCGTGGACGCTGTTGCCAACTTGCTAGGGTTGCCGCTGCTCACCGCGCGGCGAGTGTTGCTCGAACGGCAGATCAACGTGCGCGGCAACGTCACCGATATACCGCTCCGGTTGCCAGAGGTACGGAAGCCATGGAATTTTTATTCGTAATTCCAGTTGTGTAGGGTTCTATTTCATTTGCAGGTACTTTTTTTTATGTCATCGTTTGTTTTGTAATCGCTGCGTTCGCAAGAACAACTGATGCTAGAACTTAAATTAATAAAAATTAAAAGTACTTAGGTAAAATAACAAGTATTTACCCTTACTTTTTTTAAATAATGAAATATATTCTACTTTGAACCAACTAACTTCAGGGGACCTATCCGCTAATTTAAAAACGCTTCAGTGGAGTATCGATATCGTGTCGATTGAATGGTTTTAGACATTTGGTAGTCTACTAGTTTTTTGAGATCAGTAGCTTTCCACTGACCAGCCATTAAACTGCCATTGAAGTTTTGTATTCTGTACTTCAGTCGTGTATCAGTGTGTTCAATATAAAGTAGCTGGTATTCTACTCGTTATCTGCCGTTTCTAGCAGTCGACACACAACCATTGACACTGAAACGAGACTCCGTCAAGACGACATGAAAGTTTTATAAGAATTGCCAATCTGTCCCAGTCGTAATGGAACCTTAACAGTGTGTCGCTGGAATGGAAATCGTATGTCATTTTATTTACATTAGGACGCCTCAGGTTTGTTGTATAACGTAATAGTGGTGGTATGATGTGTAGGCTCGCGAGAACCGGCACGCGATGGCTCGCGCGCTGTACTCGCGCACGTTCGCGTGGCTCGTGCGCCACGTCAACAGCTGCTCGGCGCCCGTGCGCGCGGCGCGCTCGCTCGGCGTGCTCGACATCTTCGGCTTCGAGAACTTCGCCACCAACTCGCTGGAGCAGCTCTGCATCAACTACGCCAACGAGAAGCTGCACATGTTCTTCAATAACTATGTGTTTGCGTTGGAGCAAGAGATTGTAAGGATACTTCTTCTGGTTTTTTTTTTAGGTTGCCAATCGGCTACAAAATTGAGCCGTTTTGCCAGTATCAAGTACAATTTAATGAACATGGTTTTAATTATAAGTAGGCTAATGATAATGATGAGACGAATCCCATGCCCCTGATTAATATAAATTCATCAGACATCTAGAGAGTATTTGAAAAATCAAGTTATTCAATTTTATTATAATTTCCTTCAATGTCCCACCAATCCCACCAATATTACACATGATTTATTAAAGAAACACATTTCCCGAAAAATAAAACAAAATCAACTTGCATCTTTAAGGCATTTTTTTTTTTGGCCATCGCATAAAAGGTCACGGTAGCAAGGTTGATTTTCCCTAAATTCTGATTTATTTTTTGCAGTATCGCCAAGAAGGTATAGTTTACAATCAGATCCCGTTCACGGACAACGGTGCATGCCTTGAGCTGCTGGAGAAGCCGCCGAGGAGTTTGCTCAAATTGTTAAGCGAGCAATGTCATATGCCGAAGGTAAATTATCTATATAATTTTTAAGGTGGGTTTACAAGAAATGTGCGAATGCTCGTTCTAAACCCACTCGGGCGGCCATAGAGTAAGTAGTCTACTACTGATCGTTAAAGAATGCGCACGAGTTGAACGTTCTGGAATAACGAACAAGAGCTAAAATGCGTACCAAAATTTTCTGAAAAAGGTTCTGCCTAGTCGAAATGTTCGTAGGCATCGCAAAGGACTTTTTGTCTAAATAATTCAATGAAACATTTAACAACTTGGGATTTGGTGTGTGATCCACCAAGAAGATTGTTGACCTCAGGGGGGGTTTATCAATCCACCTAGTTAGCTAGGGGTCGAGTCACCTTCGTCCGTAGGAGAATTAAGTACCCTCGAGATACCCTACACGTGACCCTGGGTGGTGCCAACCAGGTGACAACTCTACTGGTGGTAGGCTTCGGCCGTGGCTAGTCACTTCCCACTGAACAAAGCCATGTCGCCAAGCGGCCTAGTCGTGTTCCGGCATGATGTTCGGTGTTGCCATTCATGGATGGCGGGTCAGATCAGTTGCGCTGCATGTGCCTAGTGAATTTAGCGTCTCTTATCTACTGCCGCCTTCCTACCTAGGCAAGTATGCTCCATCGTAGATCTCATCCTCACTTACCATCAGGTGAGATCGAGATCAAATACTTGCCTATAATGTAATAAAAAAAAATAAAAAAAGGCAGGCCTTTAGAAGGCCTATGCCGAGAAGTCGACGTCTACTATACTTTGACCACTACCACTGTGCCGCGCCCTGGGAATGCGGGCCGTGGTGGGGGGCGGGAAAGGAAAGAGAGTTGGCGGCGGACTGCCGGCCGATACTCCCCCCGCCTCTACGCGAATACCCAGCGTGCGGTACAGTGGTAGTGGTCAAACTATAACAAACAAAACATTCCAGGGCTCAGACGGCGCCTACCTGACAAACATCCAAGGCGAGTTCGGAGAACACCAGAGCTTCGTGAAAGGCTCTCGACGGAAGTGGGAGGAGGAGTTCGGCGTGCAGCACTACGCTGGCGCGGTCACGTACAGCGTCCAGGGGTTCGTGGACAAGAACAGGGACACCCAACAGGACGCCTTCATAGACCATCTGAGCAGGTCCGCGAACCCGTTTGTGAGGGAGCTGGCGGACTATGTGCAGGACCTGGCGCCCCCGGGACAGGTACATTTGCTTTTTTTTTAAAGTAGGGTAAGCAGGCACTTCTATTGACATCGTTACGTCATCGGGAAGTATGCTGTCACTGACATACTTATTTGTAAATTCTATTGTGTGAGCGGGATGGGAGATGCTTTGTGAACAGATTTTTCTTTGAGTCATTGATCTTGTTAATGATTTGTAATCGATACCTATTGGAAACGAATTCGATCATTTTTTGATGTTAATGTCGTGCCCAACGAGCTGTCTATAGGCTTTTTTTGAATAAAGGCCGGCTGATAGTTTGGAAACTTAAGATTGCAGAGCGATGCTGTGTATTTACTAACCCCCAAATTTATAGACGTTTTATAACCTTATCAAACGTCATATACGCACATAGTACTGCGCACAAGAGTTTTGCTTTGATTTTTTTACGTTTGATAAGGGTGATACGACGTTTAAATACACAGCATCGCTCTGCAATCTTAAGTTTTCAAACTATCAGCCGGCCTTTATAAAAAAAAAGCCTATGGACTATATATACAGGTAGCGATTGTGAAAATCTGTCACGGGACCTTTCCGAATCCAATTACGATACCAATTCAGATTATTTTAATAATACCGCAGTTTTGTTAAACGATTGAATTATCGAAATATATGAAATATTTTTTTTGTTTTGAAGTTCAACTTTTTAACCTTACATACATGGTTAATGAAGGAGGTGTATAATTTGTCCTAGGACTCGTCACTATCGAGTCCGAATTCCACGGGTACCACACAGCGCGGCACGTCCAAGGGTCGGCCGACAGTCGTGGACACCTTCAGAGCACAGCTGCAGTCCCTCGTAGACATGCTTCAAGTCACTGACGTATGGTAAGATTTAACGCAGTCCATTGTACGGTACCCATAACACAAGCGTTGCTTAATGTGGGACCATACAGTTGGTGTGTTCGTATGGCGATTTTTATTATTATTATTATATAACTATGACGACAGTCGTTAGTCACTGGCCCATGCATCCATAGTGCCGCTATACGACTACCACGCTATCCGGGTGTTACGAAACTGACAATCAGATAATAGTCCCGTCAATATAGACATTTGAAATAACAAATATTCCCGGAGAGCAAAATTTTGGTGGAGAGGTGAGGTTTACCATTGCAAACAAAGTTTTAAAAATCCCCATCGATCCCATGTGTGCTACAAAAGTTATTCGGGGTCAAAGGTCAACATTTGAGGTTTTTTGGATTTTTCTCGAAAACGGTAAGTTTTATCAAAAAAAATCTCAAACCAAAGTTGTAGATCTTAAAATTCTCTACAAAAATGGTCCTCGTGAATTTTTCCTAAGAGTTAACATTTCTGAGATATCAAGATTCTAAGAGTGACATTATACATGATATGCAATAATTTCCATGCCACCTGTGAGGTAGTGTACTCGGCGCGATCTTTTTACCGTGGTCCAACAAAATTTGACTCTCCGGGATTTTTTGTTATTTGACCACTATTTTTATGTCTAAATTGACCGGTCTATAATAATTTGCAATTGTTTCATTACTTACCTTCGAGCTACAGACATTTTTGTTTTCGGAATAATAAGATTTCAAAAAACACTATCTGAATGTGGGGTTGCAAATTTTAAAATTGGAATATATTTCTACGTAATTGAAATAAAATTTATATTAAGGATTTTATCGCTTTTATTTTCTGTTTTTACGTTCCCGGCGTTTCGGCTGCTTTACCAGTCCTCTCGTGACCATGGTTGGTTGCTGTAAAACCTCAAAATTCTAAAAATAAGTTTTATTTCAATCTTACCTAATTCATTACCAACAATGTACGTATTTACAAACGATAGGATGAAATTTTAATAATTGGTAATCTTTATTCTTCTATTTAGGTTATATTCTGTTTTAAGGTTTAAAAAAAAAGTGATAAATATTTTAAGGGGTTAACAAGTAGGTGATTGCGACCTCATTTATGTATAAACTATATTATGCGTGTACAGTGTTTGATTATTCTGTGAGAAAATGAGACAGTACTATATATATATATTTCCAAAATTTTAATTAATTTGATTATTTTTTTCGGGAATGTGAACCTTATAGACTACAAATGGACTTGAAATGTTTTACAATGTTATTGTTAAAGCATATATATGGTATGTGTGTAGGTACGTCCGCTGCATCAAGCCGAACGACAGCAAGCTGGCGGGCAAGTACAGCGAGCAGCTGGTGCTGGAGCAGCTGCGCTACCTCGGCATGAACGAGATCGTGCGCATCCGCCGCGACGGCTACCCGGTGCACCAGCCCGCGCCGCTCTTCCGCGCGCGCTACCGCTGCCTGCTGCCGCCGCCGCACCCTCGCCCGCAGCAGCCGGAGATCAGGTCGGTGCCGTACACAGACCAAATATCGCTCTCATATCTAGATCAAATATAAGAGTCATGACGTCAAAGTGTATCGTGTCTGCGCCTCGCATGACAACACACTGGAACTTATATTTTTTTTAATATAAACATGGTTGCAATAAAACTAATTTTACGGAATTTTTCGCGTTTATTTTATGTTTTTTACGTTCCCGGCGTTTCGTTCCGTAAAATTAATTTTATTTCAATGTGTGGTATTCGCGTAAATATAAGAAATCAATATATAAACATGTTTGTTAAAAAAAGTTCAGCCCGCTGAGTTTCTCGCTGGATCTTCTCAGTTTAGGTCGCGTTCCGATCCGGTTGTAGAGTTAAGAAAAAAAACAAAGATAATGAAATTATTTTAATGAAATTCGCATTACATGTGCGTATAAAGCTTTCAATAATGATTATCATCTGCTGTATGGTGAAGACGAACATCGTGGGGAAGGCTGAAAGCGTCCCCCACGCGTCTAAAGGCAGGACAGTGTGGCTGACACTGTAGCCGCTTATCACTTTTAAGATATTAACATCATTGAAATAAAACTAATTTTAAGGAATTTATCGCGTTTATTTTATGTTTTTCTGCGTAGATCGGACCGCCAGCAACCAATCAATATGAGTGTACCCCCGTCAAACTATGACACTAGGGCGTCAACCACCTCAGACCTCCCGTGACCATCGTTGCTGTAAAGCAACCGAAACGTCGGGAACGTAAAAACGTTAACCGCGATAGATTCCTTAAAATTACTTTTATTTCAATGTGTAGTATTCGCGTAAATATAAAAAATCAATATATTGACATTGTTGTCAACAGTGCAATAACATCGTTGGTGAACGCACCCGAAAACGACTGGCAGATCGGTCACACGAAGATATTCATGAGGGCATCAGTACACGCGCCGCTGGAGGCGAAAAGGACAGCGCTGCTGCAGTCCTCCGCGCTACTCATACAAAAGGTTAGAATGACTTGGAACTCCTATGTCAAACCAGGCCTCAAATTGCAATATATCAAACAAAATGAGGCCCATTTCATACGTTTGCGATTTAAACTCGAAACAGAGACAAATAAATAAATACAAAAAACTAGAACTTGTGTCTTGGTCACTAAAGAAGTATATTAATACTTACACAGATATTAATCAGCCCTGATCGTCTATCATCGGGTGAATATATTCATTACACAGTTTTCCGCTACCGAGATTAGATCAGAGTCGATCGTCTTTGTATTGTCAAATACTTGACATAATTTGTTTCGTTTAGTGGTACAAGGGCAGCGTGAAGCGCCGCCAATACGTGTTGTGGCGTAACGCGGCCATTGTCCTCCAAGCGGCGCTGCGCGGCTGGAAGGAGCGCGCCGCCTTCCTGCGCCTGCGCCGCGCCGCCATGACGCTGCAGCGGCACCTGCGCGGCGCCTTCGCGCGCGAGGTGGCCGCCGCCCTGCGCGAGATGCGCCGCGTCAACCAGGAGATCAAGCTCCGGGAGGAGAGGAACAGGTCAGTTATACAGATCAGCGAGAACTGCTAATCTCGTCTAGAATCGTGACAATATTACTCTAGCTAATAATATGCGTTCGTAGTCTCTTTGATCATTTCCGTCCGTACATTAGATCAGGGCCCCAAGTCTGCTAACACATCCGATTCGTAATCGAATAGCAGCGGCATAGTAACTGTCACTTTTGACAGATATCCCATACAATATCTGTCAATAGTGACAGTTACTATGCCGTTGCTGTTCGATTATGAATCGATTGTGATAGCAGACTTGGGGCGCTGAAGATTCTTGATCGATGCTCATATGATAATTGCATCACAAATGTACTTATAAGAAATCTCGTCACCAGTCTCCAAGAGAAAGCGAACCAGGAGCGTGCAGAGCTTGAGACCATGGCAGACCAGCTCCGAGGGCTGTCCTGCCCGGCCAGCACCCGCGCCGAGTCCGTAAACTTGGACAACCTGTTCGACTTCCTGGCCGACGTGCCCACGCAGCGCGGCGCGCCCGATGGCGAGCCCGACTCCCACCAGCCCACCATCGCCGAGATCGGGGACTCCATGGAGAGGCTGGCTGATGATCTGCACCAGGAAGTGAGTTGCTACATGATTGAGACTATGGTAGGCCCTGTCAGGTTTGTAACCGCGCGATTTTGCTACAGAAGGTGAATTTGTTAAAGACTGCTGGGGCGTGGTTGAAATTATTTGCATGAGGAAGACTTGTTGACTAACTCTGAGACAAGAAAAATTGTAGGGAAGAATTTTATCGATATGAAACTAACTAGCATACTACGTATATGACAGGTTTTAGTAAAACGTGACGTGATGATAGCTTATTATGGGGCTTCATTTAGGATACTTTGTACATAAAAATATCGATGGTTTTCCACTCGATATCTACAAGAACTGTTTCCCGAAATGTATTGGGCCGATTTCAATTAAACCTGGCAAGTGGATAGCTTAACAACACAACTTTTATCAGAATCGGAATCTGATTATTTTTTATTCACGTAGACCATTATGTACAGTACTTATCCCGGGTAAAGGAGCTCCTCCGAGATTGACAGAAAACTAAGGTCGTCGCGAAAGAAGTCGCAGGAAAAGCTAGTTTCATTTCATCGTAAAATGACGTTCCGAAACGAGTGGGGAATTACGGTGAAGATACTTCGTATGTTACTTTTGAGTTTTCCTTTACAGCTGGAACATGTATTAGCAGCAGAAATGAACGAACTGAGCAAGTCGCACACGGAAGCTCAACGCAAACCGGACGGCGCACCATCCGAAGCCATCCCACCCCCTCCACCGTCCTCGTTAGCTATCCAGCCAATCGCACCTCCCCCGCCACCTATGACGACATCCATGAACGGCGTTATGACGTCATCCATGAACGGTGTCATGACGTCATCGATAAACGGTGTCATGACGTCATCCATGAACGGCGTAATGACGTCATCGATGAACGGGGTGATGACGTCATCGATAAACGGTGTGATGACGTCATCGATGAACGGTGCCATGACGTCATCAATGAATGGTATGTCGCCGATGACGAACGGGGATGCGATGACGTCATCGCTGATCATGCCGCCTCCTCCGCCCGTGGAGGTGGCGATGGAGGACTCCCCCTGCTTCCCACCGCCGCCCGCCGCCTGCTCGCTACCGGAGCCCGCTGGCCCGCCGCCTCCGCCGCCGCCGCCGCCTAATAAAGGTGATATAGTAGCTGGATCCCGTGTTGCTGGAGAATAGCGCTAGCAGTTCACTGTATCGATGTAAACAGGTTACTGTCCAGTCCAGTATCCAACGATAGATCCAAGTACAATTGCTGTCTAGGGGTGGATCCAGGATTTTAAAAAGAGGTGGGGTAATTTTGATTAGGGTGGGGGAGGCCAATGATTACCTATCTTTCAGACAAAATATATTTAAATTCTCGTAAGCCTCAGCCTCCCCTAACTCGGGTGGGGGGGGGGGCAACAAAACAACTAAGTATTGTTTCCGAAATCGTCATCAAGGCTCATATTCAACAGACACGACGCCGCCGGAGCTCACAAATGGCGTGGTACCTCCCGGTAAGCTGGCGGTGCTGAACGGCAAGGAGCCGATATACGAGGCGGTGATCCCGCGTCCGCCCTCAGAAGGCGCCGCCAGGGAGGCCTCGCCGCCCCTCGCCTCGCCGCCGCCGCTGCCACACCTACCCCTGGAAAACAATGGGTGAGTTCATTTGTCTATGCCACAGACTAATCACATCTAAGAGCTAGGATAAGAAACTGTGCATACAATGTGTTCCTTTT
Organism: Pheosia tremula; assembly: GCA_905333125.1. Lineage (NCBI taxonomy): Eukaryota > Metazoa > Arthropoda > Insecta > Lepidoptera > Notodontidae > Pheosia > Pheosia tremula. The sequence goes on from HG995415.1 coordinate 6,703,512, forward strand.
TTTTAAAAGTTCAAAATGTTTTGCTTGAAATTAATCTAATTTTCTAATGTTTTATAATTTATTTTAATTAATATATATTTTTTATTATTTGATCTAATTTTAGTTTCGGCTGCTTCACAGCAACCATGGTCACGGGAGGACTGTGGTGGTTGACGTCCTATTGTCATAGTTTGACGGGGGTACCCTCATATTTAGTTGTTGCTTGTGGTCCTATCTACGCAGAAAGAGCTCACTGCGTCTTTAGGTCTTGCAATGGTACACTTGCTTTTTGATTTCATGATATTTACTACTGGTTCCCAAGTCGGTCCAAAATCCATTTTTTATTGTTAGAAGTTTTCATTACTTTGTCTCAATCGATACGATGATTCAACCATTTTACAGATTATAATGCCCATTTTCATTTTGTTCGCAGCCTCGCGAGCAAGGAGCCCGAAGTGGAAAGTGAACCGGCCGCTCCACTGCCGCCCCTGCTGAGCAGTGACAATACTGCGCACGCGCCGGTGCCAATGGACACGTGCATGAGTCCGCCGCTCATGATGAACGGTGACACCGTAAGTGGACATAGCTTATTCTATGTTAAGGATCTCCATATTATTTTTAAGAGTACCGCTTAACAAAAGTAAAGGTCGGTACTACGACTTATAGGGAGGCGAAAGATATAGAGAAGCTGTTCTAGATATCCATGGTAAGGAACTTTAAAGGTGGGTTCGCAAAGCACTGACTTGTCTCGCGTGACATGCTTATGCAGCCCAGTCGGCGCGTGGGAACGTTGTACAGACAATGTGACAGACTTGAAGCTTGACATTCACACTTATTGTTTGCGTCGACTTTCATAATTTGACACAGTTGTTAGTGACCCTGCATTCTGTATCGAGGGTTCTGGCTTTAAATCCTGGCAGGGGCAAACTTTGTGTGATTTACTTTACCACCCGTTCGGAATACAGTTCCTATGGAGAAGAACGGGCAAGAAACTCCATGATTGCTATTTTATTTTTAAGAAGACTTTTACATTTTTGAGCAGTACATTGTAGGTATGTGAGAACAATGTAGGTAGGAGATCAATGTTTAACCCTTAGTAGCCTGATTTACGAAAGTGATTTATTTTTAATATACTGTGTTTAATAATAATGACATTTGATTTTTTTTTTAATATCGTTGGAAGGAATATTATACAACAGTAAAATACGTACAGCCAACCTATAAAAAAAACTAACAGTAATGTGAACATTCGGTTTAAAAGATTGGTATCAAAATTGAAACTCTAGGCTATTAAGGGTTTGTTGTGGTCCCTTCGTCCGCAGGGCTGCGAGCGCAGCGCGCGGCGGCGGGAGCGCGTGGAGCGGCGCCTGCACCAGCTGGACGCGCCGGCCGCCGCGCCGCCCGCCGCGCCGCCCGCCGACACCACCACCGACCTCGCCGAGTTCGCCAAGCAATTCTTCAACGACCATCCGAGGTCGCCCGAAGGTGACTACTTAACAATATTCTTTTTAATACATTAGAAATCTTGTCGAGCTATATAGCTTAGCTATATTGCCAGCGATCGTGTCCTGCTGCAATGTTATTTTGCGAAACCTTTAGCATTGACACTGGCAACTCGATGGCTCTACAATTGAAACTAGAAAATGCCTGTTTTCGAGCGCCTTAAGAATGGGTTTGTACACGCTTTCTCGTTTTTGATTCTTTTCGCCAAAACGTAGGAGAAGCGAAAACTTGCAGCTTTCTTGGTCTGTTCTTAGAACGATGTCTTATATCGATATTTTGTACTCGCACTATCGACTTGACGTAGTGTCAAGCCTAGTGGCTAGAGGCTCTTCTCTATCTAAGGAATCTGGGTTCAGTCCCCACCCTAGTGTACAAAACTATCCTTGTAAACTCACCCCTAAAACAGGCACTGTAGCTTATTTGATTGAGCTTGTAACACTATTAGTAATCTGATAAAATCACATTAACAAAAACATAATCAAGAAAAAAAAAAATTTTGGTGGTTTATTAATTTTAAAATAATGTCGGATTCCTTCAGCCGTTTTAAAATTATGTTAAATGTAATTTTACAGTCGGTAACATTATTCGCAAGTGTCATTTACTATACATTGTTTGATTCTCTGATATTTCTTTGTCAGGTACAATAATGGCGACACTGACGCGCAAGAGCAAGTCGATGGAACTGCTCACCAAAGAGGAGATGATAACATACCACAAGGGCAACAACATTCCCACGTCGCACATTCAACTGCATGACCCGGACAGTGTCACTGCAGCTATTAATATATTCAGGGTGAGTTCATTCACTGACCACCGGCATAAAATCCCTTTGGGATATACTTATTCAGGGTTAATTAGACCTCCGACATAAAATCCCGTTGGAATATATTTAGGGTGACGTCGTTCACTGACCTCCGGCATAAAACCCGTATTTAGGAACGTGGAGGTGAACTCGTACATGAAGAAATCGCGAAAAACTACGTAGGGTTTATAGAAAGAATCCTTTTTTGATAAAACGTTGAACTTTACTTAAAGATGGATGAAATGCATAAATAATACGATTATTGTATCGTTTGAAATACCAGTACTTTTGCCTCAATAAATTAAAAAAAAAGCTTGCCTCATTTGAAATAAAACTATTTTTTAAGGATTTTATCGCGTTTATTTTTCGTTTTTAGTTATTGATCCTTAAAAAATAGTTTTATTTCAATGTGTAGTATTCGCGTAAATATAAGAAATCAATAAGCTTGCCTCAATTAGAGGGGCTATCGTGTACTTATATAGTACTCATATAAATTTTTATTTACATGTTCTTTAAATCCACTGAAAACACGTAATAATTTTAAAGTAATTATCACTATTATTGTATCCTAATATGTAATTGATGGGCTTCCTTATGATATAATAACTTTTTTATAGGATTTGTGTCGCTACATGCGCGGAGAACTAACGCCAGATAAAGAGACGCAGGTGATACAGTCTATGATCGGCAAAGGCATCGAACGGGAGGAGCTTCGTGACGAGATCTTGGTGCAATGCGTCAGACAGGTAAGTTACGAGTAACTTTCAATTCTATTGACTCAGGAATAAGGTCGATAAATGTAACCCCTAAATCTATAGACAGTTATAATGGTTTTATAATCCTTAATAACTCTCTATAAATTCCATGGAATATATGGATATTATGTTAATGGCATCTTATGTTAATTATGACTTCATGAGGGATTTTTTTCGCCACCACAACCGAGAAGAGTGGAACAAGAAAAGTGATGCTAGGAGAAGAAGGATACTTATACTAGCAGTTTTCCTAACATAGAAGAAATTGCCTCAACAGATGTTATATTTTTCTATAGGACATCTTTATATTAATTTGAATAAACTGTTTCAGATAACGGAATGTCCAATGGAAGAGTGGGCGGAACGGGTGTGGCTGATCCTGTGCCTGTGCGCGGTGGCGTGGCAGCCCAGCCGCGGGCTGGCGCGCTACTACTGCGCGTGGCTGCGCCTGCGCGCGCGCCAGCCGCCCGCCCCCGCCCCCGCCCCCGCCGCCCCCTCCCCTGCCCCCGCGCCGCCCTCGCCCGCCGCGCGCGCCGCGCACTGCGCGCAGTGGTGCCTGGACAACTGCAGGGGTGCTGCGCCCCGCCAGCTGCCGCCCAGTACTGTCGAGATTGCTGTGAGTATACATAAAAAAAAAAAACTTATGAATACGATTTTTTATTTCCGGTATCCTGTAATAATGCTTACATGGATCTGAGTCGATCCGCATTTCATAAAAAAATTGTAAATTTGAATTTTACACAAATTGTATGAAATATATTTTCAATTTTTGTCCTATACAACTAAATAAATCCCCAGTTACGGAACACTGTACCTTACTATATTTTGTCTGATCACATATACTTTAAATCGATGATGTAATGATGTACTGGGATCGCTCCCGGTCCATTGTACGGGGCCCGTACAAGCATTACGTAGTTTGGGGCCGTACAGTTAGTGTGCATTAATAGACCGACGATGATGTTGCAACAGGCGATGCGTCGCCTCGGCACGATAGTGTGCCGCTTCTTCTTCCTGGACGGGCGCACGAAGGCCATCGACGTGCACCCGGCGGACACGGCGGCGGCGGCGGCGGCGCGCCTGGCGGACAAGCTGGGGCTGGCGCCGCACTCGCGCGCCGGCTGGGCCGTGTACCAGCAGCGCGCCGGCCGCGAGGAGCACGTGCGGGCCACGCACTACCTCTATGACGTCATCGCCGCATGGGAAATGTGAGTCTTGCATGTAACACGCATGTATATATTGTTATATATATCGAGTTGGTGTGATGTGATTAAATATATAAGCTTGAAATATCATGAAGCCTCGAAAGTAACCTTGATAAATAAAATAATGTATCTATACTAATATTATAAATGTGAAAGTTTGGATGGATGGATAGATGGATGGATGTTTGTTACTCTTTCACGCCCGAACGGCTGAACGGATCTGGATGAAATTTGGCACAGAGTTAGATTATAGTCTGGAATAGCACATAGGCTACGTTTTATCCCGGTAAAATGTATGGTTCCCGTGGGATAGATGTTTTAATTTTTTCATACTTTTTGTCGCGGGTAACACCGCCGGGCGCAGCTAGTGTATAATATATTTGATTTCAATGTTGATAACATTGAAATCAAATATTTTTTTCAGGATTTATCGCGTGTATCTAGGACGGGGTACTCCCGTGATCATGGTGGCCATGAAGCAGCAGAAACGTCGGGAACTAAATCATAATATACACGCGATAAATTCTGTAAAATTTGTTTTATTTCAATGTGTAGTATGAACAATTTTCTGCCCGCGGTATCTCGATGAAACATAGCCTGTAAAACCTCTGGGATAATTTAACTTTCTATAAGGGTGTTTTTGGAATAGGATCAGCACTTTCGAAGATTACCTCCTACATCCAAACCCACAATCATCTATCCTAGTCAATAGCGAAGTGTGTTTATCGAGTGTTGCTTGTGTGACCAGGCAACAAGGGCCCGGCGGCGGGTCGGCGGACAACCGGTTCGTGTTCAAGCGGCGCTTGTTCCGCGGCGGGCGCGAGCTGCCCCACGACCCCGTCGAGGTCGCGCTGCTGTACGCACAGGGAGTGCATAGCGTCGTCAAGGTATGTCATTCGTTATATACAACATCATTTAAAAAGTTTGTACATAAATTACCTATCTAAAAAGTCTATTTAGACTCAAAAAAGTTTTTACAAAAAAAATACTTAGGAATTTATTTACCTGCCCACATTCGTGCTCGGACCCTCCGGTACAGCAGCAAGATAAATTTTGGGGTCGAGTCACCTTCGTCCGTAGGAGAATTAAGTACCCTCGAGATACCCTACACGTGACCCTGGGTGGTGCCAACCAGGCGACAACTCTACTGGTGGTAGGCTTCGGCCGTGGCTATGTCGCCAAGCGGCCTAGCCGTGTTCCGGCATGATGTTCGGTGTTGCCATTCATGGATGGCGGGTCAGATCAGTTGCGCTGCATGTGCCTAGTGAATGTAGCGTCTCTATCTACTGCCGCCTTCCTACCTAGGCAAGTATGCTCCATCGTAGATCTCATCGTCACTTACCATCAGGTGAGATCGAGATCAAATACTTGCCTATAATGTAATAAAAAAAAAATAAAAAAATATAAGCGATATACTCGCGTATCATATAGAATGTGTTAAGGTGAATGCTCAGGGTCGGTTGCCACACATTTTCGATAGATGGTCCTGTTTTTCTGCAACTAGTTACACGAACATCGAGCATCTATGAGACTTGATGTTGCAAATTGCGAGCACTACTACGACATTGCATTGAAATATCCAAAAAAACATTAACCTGAAATCATTTATAATGGATGAGATACCATGGCTTCTAAAATCCTTGTATAAATAGGCACTCACACATAGACAAATACACGTCTTTTTTGTGCCGCTAGAGCGCAGCACTTGTTAAAAGTCTCGCAAACAAAAAGTTGTCTTTTTATGCCACCAGGTAGAGCGATCATAAAAAAACTTATTTATCGGTTGTAAAATAATAGAAATACTTTTGCGAGCTTTGCAATATTAGTTTCAGAAATAAAAGATAGAAATGAACAATGAAATGAAAAATACTTTCATGTTCGTTAATATAATGTTTATTGTATAGATCTTATAAATATAGCAAGGTTTGCATGATAACTGTAAAAGTATTACGCTTCACAATATACCAGATCAAGCATAAAAAACAATATTTATTATAATTTACAAGGGAATAAGAAATTTGGCAATGTAGTTCTATACCTAATAAGGGATACAGCTACATTTCCAAATTTCTTTGAAACAATGTTGTTTGTTGTTGGTATTCTAAAATTAGGTAAATATAACATTGTTTCAAATACTAATATTATGATATAGAATCGACTCTATACAATTTACAGTCATCTTGATTCTTGCAACCTCCTGTGCTTCATTCCTCCGCTAAAAAGAAAAAAATAATTGTTTAGTCCAATAATAATTATTACTGTATCCATACTTATTATAAGGTAAATGCTGCTGTGACATGTATAGATTCAATCATTCAATCATCGTTCCAGAGACGGGCCAACATACACCATCACACTGCAATGCACCCACATTTCACCGATGGTATTTTGGTACCAATGTAATAGAGGGTGAGCCCATCGCCATTATATCGGGCACACGCCTCCTCAATATGAGGGGCATATAGGCCGTAGGCCCAGTGCAGTTTAGTGAACTTCACACGACTTTTGACAGACATGCAGGTTTCCTCACAATGTTTGCCTTCATCGTACAGCAAGTGATAATTTTTATGGAAAATAAGATTCGCACATGAAAATCCGGAAATCTCAGTGATGGGAGCCAGGGTTTGAACCTGAACACCTCGTTCCAAGGCGAGCGTTCTGCCAACGAGGCTGTCACTGCTGTACAACTTTGGAATCTATACTAATATAATAGATTCCACTAGATGCGCTGATGTTCTTCACTCTCATAATACGATGGGATGGCAATCCGGTACAATCAGATAGATCGGGCTGTGTTGTCCGACCGAAGCACAAGCAAATGATAATCATGAAATTGAACTTGTGTTGTGTAGCCACTTTACAATACGAGTTATGCTCTAAGGTATTTGTTACCAACTTTCACCAGCGTCACATTCCATCAGTATCTCCATTACAATTCAAATAGCAAACAAAACACAAATTAAAACAAAACTAATCGCAAATCCCACACAATTATTATTTGAATTTTGAAGTAAGTTTTTACATACATAATCACAACATGAAATTTTAATCTGTCGCAGCAGAGTAGTGAGTCCATTTTTTTTTATAATTCTTGAATTTGGCATCAGCATACCATAGACATGCTGCCAATTTGGTTAAGATATAATAAATTAACTTCGTAGACACCCAGAACAAAATAAGTAACACTATTCTATACATTCTAAGAACTTGGTAAGTGCTTACCGACTTTTATATTTATTGAATATCTATACCTCAGATTAACAGAATCCAAAGAGAATAATTTTAAAAAATATAACAGTAGGTAAGCACATACATAATATCTAAGTACAGAATGTATGTGCATCAAAACCAGTTATTTTCGGCCTAGGCACCTATTTATTATGTAGACGAGTACTCGTATCCGAGGTATAAGGTTTTGCGTTCAGAAACGAAAAAAAAAGTAATATCAATATATCTAAAACTAAGTAGGTTTCTAGTTGGTACCAATTTATAGCTACTCTATAATAAATCGGTAAGTAAAAAGAAGAGAAATAGGTGCACATAGGTATGTTTTCTTAGATTTATTCAATTACGAGCTATGTCGCACTTGATTTGTTCAAACGTTCAAGGGGTATCCCATTCATTAGGCTTCCCTATAATTTCGAAAAACCCGTTCATACTAGGTGCCGGGCTTGCTTTTATGTATCGCCAATCGTGTTAGGTTAGTTGGTTGGATATATATGTATGTATATATATATATATATATATATATATCTATATATATAAAACAGAGTTGTGTTTGTTCCACCACTTATAACTGGAGAACGGCTGGACGGATTTTTGTGGTTTTTGATTTGTTGGATTTGTCGGGGTCCCGAATAGCAGAGTAAATATTAAAAACATTAGAAAATGAAAAAAAATGGAAAATTATCGAAAAAAAAAAAACAAATGACAAATGAAAAATGACATAAAAAAATTAAAAATGGAACAATTCCAAAAAAAAACTTAAAAAAAAAAAATTAAAAGAAAAAAAATGACAAATGGCCGTTTATTCAAAAAAAAAGCAATGATCATTTTCAAAATACGAAATGACGAATGAACAAATGACTTATTATTCTGTCAATCCAGTCAGAGTCAGTTGAAAATTCTTTTGAGAGAGTATTAGAAAATGATCATTGCTTTTTTTTTCCTTTTTTTTTCTATTAATTTTTTTTTATTTTTTTTTTTTTGGAATTGTTCCATTTTTATTTTTTTTATATGATTATGATCAACATTTTCAGCCATTTTAGCGAAGGGAGAGTTGTAATGTCGTTAGGATAGGTGATACGAACTACACCGGGTCATCTAGATCAGGACTTCCCAACCGGTGGGGCGTGCCACCCCGGGGGGGCGTAGAGAGATCTTAGGGGGGGCATGAGGTGTATGATTTGATGATAGCTCTGTCAAAAACAGAACCTGATATCGACCAACTGGTTCAAAAAATGCAGGCGCAAACATCCCATTAATAAATAAATATAACACGAAGTCGTGTTAATAATTTATGAATGGGCCGATGGGATGATGATGGAACGATTTTTATCATCTTTGATATTTTGAAATTGTCTCCGCTCCGAATAGCAGAATAACTATTAAAACATGGCAACATTTTAGAATTTCTCATACATTTAATTCTGGGGCGGAACGAAGTTCGCCGGGACAGCTAGTATATATATATACAGGGTGACTTTGAATTCATTGGCAATATTTAAAACTATAACTCTATGTATGATTTAGATTGTTTCAGGAGCATTAATACACAAATTGATTGCTTAAAAATAAATGTTCAATTAACCTTAAAATAAAACTTAGATAACATTAATGATTGCTTAAGTAAGCAAATAAGTAAAAAAAAAGAAACAGGATTTCTCATTAATTAGTATGTAATTAAAATAAATCCATCTAAGATCAAAAATACTCGGTCGCTGTAAACTAACACAGAATTACGCACGAACTAGGTGTGAATGACCTAGTTACACACAACACACTAACATTAATAAACTTACAAACGATTATGAATGTTATCTCCTAATCTTACATTTGAAAATTGATGCGAGTTCGAGTATTATTAATAAGCGAACTAAAATAATGTCAAAGGCTATGCCGCCGCCGCTTCAATTTACGATGGAAAATGTATCTTAACACAAGAGCCATAGTCTTCGGCATCGAATGGTATGAATAAAACGAAGATCAGATGATACATGACACTAGCCGCCGCACCCACCCGTGCCCCAGCCCTACAATGATTTCAAATTGTAATTGTTTCTTTAGTCCCGGTTCGAATTAGCGAATGCGTGGTACGCTAACGCCGGTGCCGTCGCGGGCGCAGTCATAGTGTGAATTGTGGAAAAATGCCGCGCCCAGGTGACGGTGAGGAAGGACGGTACACCAACCAGCAGTATTTGTACATCGTTGTGACTTACGAGCGCACGCACAGTTTACTGCGTACGCAACGGATGTTCCAAATTCGATATCCGACTGCACCAACTCCATCACGGGATTTAATTTTGCGAATAACGAAAAACCTTTTGGACTATCGATCCTTTCACGTGCCGGCGCATGCACAGGTTCGTGGCAGATTGCCTACTTACCCAAGGGCGTTGTATGGACAAATAAAGCGATACTTTCAAAGAAATCCCCAAGCTAGCACCAGACAAGCGGCGCGACAATTTGGTGTTAGCCAATATTATGTTTGGTAGTTGTTAAACGGCTCGGGTATGCATCCTTACCATTACCAAAAAGTGTAAGAATTATCGCTCATGGTGTACGAGCGGGAAAGCAACACCAGAGATGAACTAAAACTTAAAATTTGTGCAGCTTTTGATACCGTGAAATCGCAAACCTTTGTGTTTAAAGAGTCAAAGACAATTTGAGACGCCGTGCTGAACTTTGTGTGCAGAGAAGATGTGGACACTTTGAACACCTTTTAAAACACACGTAATTGTGCGTGGCAAACCCTTACAATAGTGATTTTTTAAAATAATGTTTTTTTTTGTGTTTTTATGTTTTGATTTTTGATTGTAATAACTAATCAGTGAACTGTAAATAGCCAACTGTTGAAATACGCGGGAATTATGGTAAGTACCTAGGTGTAAGTCGCTACCTAATAACTTAGCTTGCATGGGTAGGTATAACGTATTTTCGATGTTTTTATTACCTACCATGAAATTGAGAGATCATATGTGTCGGCCGGTGACCTTTAAAATTGAGATGATTATGTGGCGGTATACTTTGAAGAGCGGGACGGGCGGCGGTACGCGTTGTTTACACAAGGATTTCAATGCCGTCTCGAAGGTACAATCGTTTTTCACAGTTTACATTATGGGATAAGATACATTATCGTTTGCATCTTTAATTAATTCTTGTTTACCATCGTCGTCCATTCATAAATGGCCAGCCTAGTAGTAAGTTTGTTGCGTACTATCGATCAAGAGTTTTGATCCGTGCAGGTTATTTTTTAAAATAATAATAAATTAATTAATCTATCGATTTGTTTATTAATGTTTCTAAAATAATCTAAATCATTCATCGAGTTGTTGTTTTAAATATTGCCAATGAATTCAAAGTCACCCTGTATATCAGTAGCACAGCCAGCTGTGACGAGAAAAAAGTTTAGAATACATCGACAGCGACTCGCGCGACATATTTCGTAACATCGGTTTTTACTAATTATTCAATATTGAATCAATCTGAGAAAACCTACATAGCGACCTATATGTGTACCTATCTCTTCTTCTTACTTACTGACTAGCTATAGGAAGGTACCAACCAGCAAGGCCATATATATATATATATATATATATATATATATATATATATATATATGTATATATATATATATATATATATGTATATATATGTATGTATATATATATATATATATATCAGTAGCACACCCGGCAGTGCCTAAAAAAATGTTTGATAAATTGATCAATAAATCGACAAAGACTCGCGCGATATTACTACCACACCATGTTGGAGTAACACGGCCGAGCTGTGTTTTGGAAATCTAATATTCACTTACAGAAACAATATCAATCATTCAAAAAGACAAGCCCACCGGCAAGATTTGAACTTGCTATGGTACACGTTAGCATCAACCGTGTAGAACATTAGGCTACGTAGACCACTAGTCATGATGACGAATATTTTGATAGGTTTCAATGATATTTACAACCAATTGAAACATGAAATATTCATTCATTCATTGATTATTTAAAAAAATAAATACATGCCTTATGTAGGTATGTAGGTTATTTTAATAATAACCCGAAAAAAATATGTTTTGGGTGCAGACAAATCCTAAAAACTTGGATTACAGGAAATAGGGATACATGACGATCTGCACACACAGATAATAACACACTGCAAGTGGCTCAAGAAAAAAACGTAGGTACATTACAAAATGATGTCTCCTACCTAGATAGGTATATATATGCCTAGATAGTAATGAAATGATTATTGTCCAAAAATAAATACCTACCTATATAGAATTTTAAAATATATAGACTAACATAAATTACGTATTTTATTTATTTGTCAAGTTTACAATAAAAAATATACATAGCGTACCTACTAGATGAATAAATAAACGATTTTGTTGTGAAGGTACCTACCTACGCGCTTAGATGAAATAATAATATAGCTCCATCCCTATCAGTTTCTCCGACTCTGCTATGACCTTGTACGTGCGTAAGCGGCATATTTTTATTAAATAATGTATACAGAATTTAAAAATGACGCTCGTTCAAGTTTCTACAGGAACTGTCATCTGTGGCTGTTATGTTCACTTTATCGGTGAAATGCGATTGTTCGTAGGTTCGATGGACGAACGAAATTTATATGTATTTTTAATTTTATTTTTTTATTATGAATCTTTATACTTATTTATAGAAAATGTATATCTCTCTATATATTATAATGTTATGTCTTTATGTATTATAAGTAAAAACTCCTGCTGCCATCTGTCGCCGTAAATACTGAAAGACAAAGAATCAGATGCTTTATTAGTTACGGGTTAATTTGGACAGAGGCGCTTTTATTCACGCACACAAGCCTAAAATTTAATATCGTTTTATGATGTTATTACTATAAGATTTTGCCTGATATTTCATACTGCGAGCTCTTTAATTTATAGAGAATTGATAACAATGCTTGTACAACTAATAAACTGTATGTGTATCGAGTATTACCATTTTGAAATATGTATGGGAATGCGACTGATCGCTTCCACCTTAAAAACACAACTTGGGGGTTTTTACGTACTTATTTATTCTCGATGAACATGAGGTAACAAACATTAAAAAAATACAATCGAATTGTGTGAGAAGCTCCTCCTTTTTTTAAGTATGTTAAAAACAGCTTCGCGCGACATCCAATGAGATTAAATAATAATATACATAAATGCTTCAACAAACCGCAATGCTTTGACCGATTAGTCGGTCACACACTGGCACGAGTTACACACAAGCGGCAACAAGCTATAGTTCCATCCAGTGTATGTCTTATAAGTCTTATATATTGTAATAAAGCGATGTGTGTGAGCAGATGGACGAGTTCCCGGTGTCGGAGAAGGTGGCGCTGCAGCTGGCGGGGCTGCAGGCGCAGGTGTCGCTGGGCGAGCCGCCGCCCAGCCCGCCGCCGCCGCACACGCGCGCCTACTACGCGCAGCCCGACCAGTTCCTGCCGCCGCGCATCGCGCGCACCCGCCCCAACCAACAGTGGGTCAGTGCGACGCCATTCTAACGCCATCGCTGCTCGACAACTACCGCATTGTTCACTGATCATACAAACATACACAAGCAAGAATTCTAAAATCACTAGCTTTGCATTCGGACACGTTTAAAAAGACTATTACACTATTCTTCTTTTCATGACGCAATCCAGTCACAGTTCCATAATAGTAATATAGATATAGCTGTGATAGCCAAGTTTGTAGAACGCTTGCCTCCGTAACGAGGATTGCCGGTTCAGACCCCGGCTCGCAACTCTGGGATTTCTGGATTTCATGTGCGGATCACATTTTCAACCAAGATTATCACTTGCTAAACGGTGAAGGAAGACATCGTGATAAAAACTACGTCTGAGAGAACCCCTCGAAAGATGTGTGAAGTCCGCCAACTCACACTGGGCCGGCGTGGTGGACTATGGCCTAATCCCCCTCGCATTGAGGGGAGGTCCGTGCCTAGCAGTGGGACATTAAAAAGGTCTGGTATTATTATAATATAGATATACCAATTTTGAGTCCTTAACATACCCCTGAAATTTGTATATGACACCTTAGAGAATTCAGTCATAAAATTAATTTACGAAAATCTACACACTCGCTACGTATCATAAAACAGTTCTTTTAAATGGTCCTATGTTGGCAGGCTACAATACTTGCGCAAGCGCACCGCCAGTACGGCGCCGGACGGGCGGAACTGACGGCCAAGGCACTCTACCTGTCCTGCGTGATGCAGTACCCGCTCTACGGAGTCACCTTGTTCCCGGTCACGTACAAGGGATACTGGGCTCATGGTGAGATATTAATCTATGACGAAGACCTAGGACATGATACGACGCGATAGATGCATACTTTTTGTCTATGGTAAAATACATGATGATGTATGCCGCCGCGTTGGTGGTAAATGGCTAGCGTGGAAATGTAAAACGTCTTTAGTACCATGAGGTTCGTTGCGAGAATAAGTTAGTTACAAATACATAAATGTTAGAATCTGATAAAAAGCTCACTGCAGCCAGATGCGCCTAGTCTATGGTGGACCTTCATATTTTTTCAAGCATACATCCATACTAATTTTATTTATGGGCCAACACAAGTATAATACTCGGACTTACTTACTTTCTATAACTTTGTTTAAACGTTATATGAGGTTTGATAAAGTTATATAACATTCATGAATTCAGCAGTGTGATTTTGAAACCTCGGAAATCGGATTCGGATTCGGAACGATAGTTTGCGTCTACGAAGTTAGTTTAATAATGGTAGGAAATAGTAGAAAAAATATTGATCGCGAAATTTTAACTAATACGGGTTTTTTATGATAAAAAGCTTCAAACTTATAACCACACACAAGAAATATTAAGTCAGACACTTGTTATTTTTGATATTCACGTTTCTAGACCTATATGTTTTTATTATTCTTTTTGGTGTACCGAACTTCGTAAACAAATATTGCTATTTTGATTTCCGAATTCAAAGATTGTTGACGTTTGCCGACGGAAAATCATTCCGATCCGACCATAACTTTCCGAGGAGATTTATGTGTAGGAAGTCTTTCCGATGGCATTTAGTTTTTTTTTTTACTCAATTTGATATTATACGAATTATTGGATATTGCACTGGCTTTAATAGCATAATTAAAGCCGTATTTTTGGATGAAACAATAAATACAACGCAATCCCAGTGTAGCTAAATGTATTTAGGTACCAACCTACTTATTTATTTACTTTAATACAATTTGGTCATTATACATTTAAAAAATATTTCATTCGCATTATTAACAAGACAAAAGCACATACTCAAACTTTATAGGGACAGACAGGGATGAATACGCAGGTTCGGTTGCCAATTTTTTTCAATAGATGGCGCTGTAGCCTTGCAACCTAGTTTTTTATTTTTACACGAATATGGAGCATCTATGTGACATGATGTTACAAATTATATAGGTAATCAACGTTCATTTTAGTTATTTGTAAATTTCTCGTCAACAACAATAAACAAACCTCAGACATAGCTTAAACAAACTTTTTTTTCATTGGATTTGTCAGTTTACAAAGATCGGTACAAAAAATAAAAAAAAACTAACACGTAGGCTTAGAAACGTGAATATCAAAAATAACAAGTGTTCAACTGAATGTTTGATTTATGTGGTTATAAGTATGAAGCTTTTTATCACAAGAAACTGTAATAGTTTAGATTTTGCGTTCAATATTTTTTCTACTATTTCCTACCATTATTAAACTAACTTCGTAGACGCAAACTACCGTTCCGAATCCGATTCCGATTTCCGAGGTTTCAAAATCACACTGCAGGAGTCAATCTATTATTACTTGGTCAAAACAAAATAGACTTACAGATAAGGGTTGCTTTAACTAAATACTGCGAATATTTTTACCAAAAACCCAATGTGAATTTTATTGAAAGTTTGAATGCATGTTGAATGTTTGAAAAAGGAACACTGTTTTTATTGCTTTTTTATTTTTTTATAAAGTTCCCTTTTCAAATGGCCAGTATAAGAATAGTAAGTACATAATAATGTTTTAAGAATAGTAAAACCTATTTAGACATGTTTACTATTGTAAATTGATAACGTCGCGTTCCTTCGTCGTAGGTCCTAACGTCCTCCTAGGAGTTGGTTCCGAGGGTGTAGTCCTTGTTCGGCCTGCCGACAAGGTTGTGTTGGCCGAGTACCCTTACACCAACATCGCAGCGTTGCTCATGGACCCTGTTGACAACGGCCTCACCATCAGTCTCACGCACCATGGACAGCACGACGGACACAGGTGAGATGGAGCTGATAATCTTTAGATGGGTGTACATACATTTGTGGAGCAATCGATCTCTTCTTAAAGGTCTAGCATAGTATTTGCGAGGCGTCGACCGAAAACATAAATAGCACTCACCGAATTTCGGTCACAGGAGATTATAGTGCACAAGTTTGTGCGCAAGCGCAGCTGCACTCTCTCTTCCGTCATTTTCATAGTTCGATGGGACGGCAATGCGATTTAATCGGATAATATAGATCAGGCGCAGCACCGACGGCTCTACGAGGCATAAAAATATTTACTAAACACTTATGTTTTTTCCCCAAAATTAATATAGCATTTATAGCACCAACCGTAAATAAATTGGATCGCTGGGTAAATACTTTTCGTTATTACTTTTCATTTTGACCCTTTTAAACCATTTTAAACAATTGTGACTTTTGTAAACTATAAAATCTACATCGGACCCTTGGTGTATCCCAAAAAGATTGAATTGTTTAAGGGCCCGCAACGAGTTAACTTGTTTGACGTTGACACAGGTGCATAGTGCTGGAGTCTCCGCAAAAGAACGAGGCGGCGTGGCTGATGGCGGCGTACAGCGCGGTGCTGGGCAACGGGCTGGCGGACGAGCCGCCGCGCCGCGCCGCGCCCGCGTCGGAGCGCGGCCGCCTCGCCGCCGCGCTGCGCGCCGCGCGCCGCGCGCTCGTGGACTCCGGCGTGCTGCGCCGCCCCACCGACGCCAGCGCCGGCAGCTTCCTCAGGAACACGCTACGGAGGTGCGGCCCCCACCCCACCGCCACGTCCAAACCCTGGCTTTAACCACCCATCCGATTTCCTGACGAACGAGCCGGCCACACCGCGACTGCGCAATCCCTTCGCTACGATCCTTCCCGAGATTGCTGCTATCCGCCGCAGCTTCCGATACCCTTTTTCGGTTTAAGGTATTTTTTTTGCTTTAAAATTAACTTGCGTCATAGATTAAATGAAATACAAGATTGATAGCCTCCATACATTACAGCGTAGCTCGGTATTTCGCCATATAATGTTAAGTTTTCAAACGAAAAATTATAGTTACATAATTATCTGAGCAACAGGAGGTTGTGTTACAGCGCCTTCTTACGGCGGTATAATGAACTATCACAAACTTACCCTCAAATATATAGACGTTCTATAACTTTATTAAACATGCTATAGTACTGCACAAAGGAAAACTCATGTGCGCAGTTCAGTTTGACGTTTCACACGCATAAAATCTTGAATTTTAGCCTCACATTCTGTTGAATAAGTTGTAGATAACATTTATATCAGCACATTTTGAAATAGACTAGCGGTATTACTGGTATTTTTAAATGTATGAAAGTATCCTATCGTATCCTATCCTAACTAAAAATACAGCCGGCTTGCTCACACAAAACACTGAGCCGGAGGAGAATACAGTAGCTTTAATTTCCGCAGGCTAAGCAAACACCGGCTGGAGAAGTTGCGGCTGGACATGGCCGCGGAGAGTCAGGGCGAGAGCTACAAGAACTTCCCGGCCGGCTACTGGTGCTGGTCGCGCACGCTGCCGCACAGCCTCACCAAGCTCAACGAGGCCGAGGAGGTGGCCGCCATGCAGATATTCAAGGTATGATGGCGAAGACAAGGCAATGATTGAGATGGAAAGTCTGTAGTACCCGTAGCGGGATAACTGTGTACCCAAATAAACAGGTGTTTGACGTCCTAGTGTCATAGTTTGAAATGGGGTACCCTCATATTTAGTTCTTGCTTGCGGTCCGATCGACGCAGAAAGTGCTCACAGTGTCTTGAGGTCTTGCAATGGTACACTGTGAGCACTTTCTGCGTAAATCGGACCGCGAGCAACAACTACAGACTATGCTAATCAGGTCATCAAATATAGTAACCCTTAATCAAGGCTTAGTAGACATTCACTCGCTATATTTAGTTAAATAATCAGTGTTTTAAAAGAAAAGTAAATTGCAGTGCCGCCATTGTAAATGGATGACACTTTTCTAAGAATTTGGCGGCAGTTATTGAGTTGTGCATATTCTGTTGTCAGGATATAATGAGTCACGCCGGTCTGAACACGAGCGAGGGCAGCACCACGAACTTGGCGAACAACAACAGCACCGGCGGCGCCGGCCAGGAGGCGGACAGCGACGACCGCACGGCGCTGGCGCAGGCGCTGCTGCAGCGCTGCCTGCAGAAGGACACGCTGCTCTGCGAGCTGTACGTGCAGCTCATCAAGCAGGTGCGACAACACATATTGATGTTCACAAAATATTCACATGTAAACATGTTATTCTAACGTCCGCGACACATCTGCGCCTAATGCCGTTTTTTGCGGAAGATCTCCCAGCCAGGCGGGTGGTATGCCTGGCGGGGCGGACGCTATTGTCGGGATCTTGTATATATGTTATGTTCTCCGAAAACTCTCATAGCGTGATTCAGGATTGTGTGGAGCCTCAGCATTTGTTCAAAATGTCATCTGTGTAGCTTGTGGCGTGGTTGAAGAGGACGCTACAACGTTAACTAACACGTTAATCGACGAACCGATGTAAGTCATATATACTGGGTTCACCAGTCCATTGTACGGTACCCATAATACAAGCGTGGCTTAGTGTGGGATCGTATAGTTGGTGCGTTCGTGTGACGATATTAATGTATTTTCAAGTCGAGAGTGAACAGGTACCTTCTAGGCAAGTATGCTCTATTCTAGATCTCATCGTCACTTACTATCAGATGAGATCGAGATCAAATACTTGCCTATAATCCCTCCGACCTAACTAGGACGAGACGTCGTCGCCCGCGACACGTACTCTTAGACCCCCCCGACCACTGACCTCTATGGTATACATCGCTGGACTAATCATAAGCCCGGTTATCGTGTGCCTATTTGATTTTCGCCATTTTGGCGCTGATAGCGGCAGTGAGGGGGAATGGAACTAATAATAGAGATGGGAGTGATATGATACATCGATAAAAATGTTTATGCTTAAACCTACCCATGCAGTAAAATGAAAATAATTATGATCCATTCCTTTAACAATGGCTAATGTCCAAAATAGTCGAGTGGTTAATACTAAGATGAAGCAAGTAATGCTAATGATTAGCCGAATCGCTCATGGGTAGGGTAGGTAATCTTAGGATAAGCCGAAACCGGACTAAAGGGTGGTGTGTGATTAGCTAGATCCTAATTAAATAAGGATTGTTTTTTAATTAGAAATGAGGTAATGTAATGTTGTTTGGGAAGCAATGGAGTAGGTAAGGTATTAATAGAAAATAAAAATCATCAAAGTAGTACATGAGTTATGTTTAATTAAAGTCATCAGAGAAGTGTTTTGAACAGATGTAATCATATTTTTTCGGACGCCAACTAGGCTTTTCAATGTTTTTGAGCCATAATTCTAGTCTTCTATTGTCAGTCAGAAACCTGTGAATTAGTAAACATTGTTTTAAAATAATATGTATTTGATAATACAAATCTGTCTTCGGCGATTTTTACGTTCTTGAACGTTCTATCTATTTAAGATATTGATAAAAAAAAATATCGATAAATTTTATCGACAAGGAACTTTTCAGCACTATTGAATTTTATTGTTTATAAAAAACCGATAATACAAAGACAAATGCGTTGTAATCACGTATAAATAAGATTAGTAACATATTTTTAAGTGCCTATAATATCAATAGAAGTTTTAATTTCTTGAATATTAGCCGTAAATTCACTTACTTGTGGAATGTAACCCCACTTCCCTTCTGGTAAAAAGTTTTGCATAACACGCACTCTTTCATGGTTTACCTATTAACTAACGCCACTTATTTATGTATTAACTATATTAATACGACACAACAAACAAGTTTAATCGCGTTAAACCTTCAAAATCACTTTATAAACACGGAGACAATGTAAACAAAACAACGGCCATTTGCATTTTACGTCAGATTTAGTTCCTTTCCCCCACGATGGGGGCGCTTCAAATAGGCATAATAGATAGCTGTCATTTTAAAGGGTATCATTAGTCTAGCGTACTTGTATCATGGACGTCAGTGCCCCCGACCCACTCACCGTTCTCCTCGATGCGGAAATCGAAGAGTCGGACACTCGCACACAACCCAACAGACACCGACCTCGCCGGCGAGGTCGAAGAGTCCTCTCGTCCGCCGCCACCAACAGGTGCGCCTTCGCACCTACGCGTAATCCGACAATTTCCCCACAAGCAACAGCCCAAGCCGAGGTCGTGCCCCATGTGGCGCCCTTGAGCTAGTTGCATGCCCCTCCGGCTTGAGCGCACTCTGCGCTCGCCCAAAAAAACCCGGTGAAGCTGCAAAGGCCGCATCGGCCAGCAGCGTACTAATCCTTCAAACAATACAAATACTTGCCTATAATGTAATAAAAAAAATAAAAATTGTTTGACTTCAGACGACGGAGCACCCGGAGCCGTCGTCGCTGGTGTCGGCGCGGCACTGGGCGCTGCTGTGCTGCTGCGCGGGCGCGGCGCTGCCGCCGGCCGCGCCGCTGCGCCGCCTGCTGCTGGCGCACCTGCGCTACCGCGGCACCGCGCTGCACGCCGGCGAGGAGGGCAAGTTCGCCAGGCGCGCCGAGCAGGTCCGTACTACACGTGACCCAACACTGCTACTGTAACCAGTATAGTTGCATCCCACTGATATTATACATGTTAAAGTTTGGATGGATGGATAGATCTAGGTAGCCCCGCTCGCTTAGGTGTTCTTGAGGTTGGAGCAAGGAATCTCGAAAAGAACCATCATATTAAACTGACAGCAATATATTATTTTTTCTTTCCCTGGATATTTTAATGGGGTGAACGATAAATCATTACATCGAACAAGTATCCCCGAGGAACATAAGCCGACGAAATATATAAAAAAAATATATTTGCAAATGTCGAACTATATCCCCGTTCCCCTTCAAAAAATATATTCAGTTGTATGAGTACATTCATTTCGTAAATATTATTACACAATTCAAATGAGTTGTTTGACAATATGGGCAGTTACAAACGACCTGTAAATTACTGTGGCGTGCCATACTCTGGCTTCATGCCTGCAAAACGACAGCTTATTTTGTTTGGTGTACAATGGGCGTGTCGGTCGGCAGGTGGCGCTGAGCATAGCGCAGGTGCCGCGGCGGCTGGGCGCGCCGTCGCGCGAGGAGATCCTGTGCGCGGCGGCGCGGCGCCCCATGCACGTGCGCGTGCTGCTGCTGGACGGCAAGCAGCACGGCCTGGTGTTCGGGCCCGCCGCTACCGCCGACCACCTCGTCGCCATGCTGCGCGACAAGATCGGCCTCAGCGAGGCCGCCACGGGTGACTACCAACACTTGTTATTGCGGTGAAATGTGTGGCCAATCGACAGGTGCTCGATTGTCCACGGTGTGGGGGGCGTGGAAACTTACTGATAGAGTGTACCTTGATAATAATAAGGCCTAGCTTCCGAGCCTGGTACACCGATGTAGGGTTTCCAGCCCATCTAGTCTCCTATAGAGTACATTTCGCAGTGTGCGATGGAATTACACGAATTAATTCCCCCATCTCCATTCTATCGTCGGTCGACAAGACGCACGGACAAGTGTCATCTGTACACGGTTGACATTCCTTCGGTTCGTACTAAGTGTTTTGATTCTACTTTCATCGTGCGAACTGTCAAGGAATGGAACAAGCTTCCGGCGTCTTTATTCCCCGTTAGCTACAATCTGGGTGTTTTCAAGTCGAGAGTGATAAGGTGCCTTCTAGGCAAGTATGCTCCATCGTAGATCTCACCGTCACTTACCATTAGGTGATACTTGCCTATAACGTAATATAAAAAAAATATATAATATAAGGTGTGCAAACGAAAATAGACGAAACTGGGCCAACATTTATCGACATAAAAACATTTTTTGCCTCTGGGCGGCTCTATAACAATGTTAACGTGTGCGCGCGCGCAGGGTACGCGCTGTACGAGGTGTGCGCGAACTCGACGCCGGCGGGCGCGGGCGAGCGCGCGCTGGCCGGCAGCGAGCGCGTGGGCGACGTGCTGGCGCGCTGGGAGAAGGCCGGCGCCACCGCCGCCGCCTGCAGGTACCCACGTCACAACATATATTCCATATTTGTTTTAATCTGCAATCGGCTACAATGCAGAGCCATATTTGCCAGTGTCAAGTAAAATGTCTCGATCGTTGCTTTGAGTATACTACACCTGATCACAATGATCATGTCGGTGACGATGATGAAATGAATTCTCTACTTTCTAACTCTGAATACTTTTACTAAAAATATTTAAATCTCGAATAACTACTTAATTTCACGTGATCGCAAAATAAAGAACAGAAATTCATTTAACGCCATTTTATATATAGTTGGCGTCATTCAGGCGCCATGACAGTAACAATGTTTAGCTTATTTCTAACACGTTTTTCGCGTGTTCATAAAGTTTCCAATAAATTGTGCGCGATTAGCTGGGATAGCCAAATTTGTAAAACGTTCGCTTTTAAAACCTGGGACACAGGTTCAAACCCCGGTCCAAATCTGTGTAGTTGGCTAGTCTACGATTAGGTGACCGAAATTCGTTCAGGAGTATTATTATTATAAATTTGTGCACGATCTTATTTATGACCACTATTATGTGACCAGGCAGTAGCGAAGGGTATTGTTTTTTGTAAAAGGAAAGCCGATTTGGGAATTAAATGTGACTCAGTCATGTGGCAATAGACAAGTTGCCGCTAATTTTTGTATGGGAAGGAATAGGTTTGTATGGAGTATTCGCGTCTGTTACCAGGCTGGTGTTCAAGAAGCGCCTGTTCCTCGGCGAGCGGCCGCTGCAGACCAGCTGCGCGGCCGAGATGGAGCTGCTGTACTACCAGGTGCTGCACTCCGTGCGCCACGACCGCCTGCCCATAGAGACGGACGAGGCGGTGAGTGTGCATACTTAAGGCTGTATTGCCATATATCTGTCATCCTATTTACATAAAAACTAGGTCCTGTCCGCGGTACCTTGATGAAGGATAGTCTATACCACTCAGGGATAATGTAGCTTCCCATTAGTGAATATTTTTTGGGATATGATTGTCTATAGTCATAGTTTGTGATTTTTAAAAATAAAACGAAGATAATTCATTTTCGCATACATTTGATTCCGACGCGTTACGAAGTTCGCATGGACAGCTAGTAGTGAAATAAAACACAAGTACACCATCCGTAGGTTATACAGAATCTAAAAAAATATGAAATAATGTTCTAGGGGATGAACATACTTATTAAACCGAACAAGTTTGCTTAGGTCGAATTATTATAAAAATATTTACGTTCAAACTTTTAAAAATCCTTTGACAAGTGGCAACCGTGCGGTGTCAACTGTGCGCGTATATATACCGAGTAAAAATGTTATTGTGTGTGGCAGGTGATGTTGGCGGCGCTGCACGCGCAGGTGGTGAAGGGCGAGTGCGTGGGCGGCGGCGAGGAGTGCCTGGCGGCGGCGGGCGCGCTGCTGCCGGCGCGGCTGGCGCAGCCCGCGCTGCCGGCGCCGGCCGTGCGCCTGCACCACCTGGCGCTGCGCGGCACCCCGCCCCGCGCCGCCATGCAACGCGCGCTCACGCTCGCCTCCTCCTGGCCGCTCACCAGGGCCACCATCTTCGACGTCATGGTGACTACTACTTACTTTACCATTTGTGTCAAAATATTTTATAGCGATAACAAATTCAATAATATACATTATAAATGAAAAATGGATTGGTTACATGAAAATATGAAAATTGCGATGGCGATGCAAATATTTGATTGAATCCGCTTACCTCCTATGGCGCTAC
This sequence comes from Pheosia tremula, assembly GCA_905333125.1. Lineage (NCBI taxonomy): Eukaryota > Metazoa > Arthropoda > Insecta > Lepidoptera > Notodontidae > Pheosia > Pheosia tremula. Next base: position 6,727,059 of record HG995415.1, read on the forward strand.
GGGGATTTGTGCCGCCTGGGACCAACCGTAAATTGGCCGCACCCCTAATTTAGCAATTAAGCGCTATATAAAAACTGCAACCCAATTCACAAACTTTTTAATATTATAGCTGTTGCGTGCAACTTCGTTACTAGAGTGCTTTTCTAAATGGATTAAACCGCACCCTAACTCGATGAATATACCCTCTTATCCAGCTACGTAGAAGATATTTTAGTGGACAAATGTGTGCGCAAGCGCAAGTGCACTGTTACCTCGCTCTCATGGTCCGATGGGATTGTGTCCGTCGCTACCTGTACTAAGGCGACTGTGTTATATGAAACATTGGTGCTAATTCGCTTGCACACTCTCTAAACTTAATTAAACTAGCTAAAATTATAAGTATAGTTTAGAAATCATTAAAATCAATTCTGTTGTCACATCGAACTTAATTTAAATATCGTAATTGACAGGACTAATTTGATTTTGACAGCACCTAAATTGAATTGAGGTATGTTGCCAGTATTTAAAAAATATATCTGAAGAGTGAATGAAAATAAGGTGAATGGAAAAGAAAATCGAAATAACATGATTAAATTATTTTAAAATAACCTTAAAATACATAAAAGTTTAATTTAAAATATATGTCGGCGTCTAAATATTTTTATTGTAATTTTTTTATGATATTTACAATTATAAATTATAGAAAGTTGTTCTATATCGTCTGTGGTTAAGTCTTCCATATCTATTGTTCTGTGGTGAATTCTATTTTGTATCTGTTGACAGTAGGTAAACAAAACACCGTTTTCAGATCAGACGGGTGTGCTACATTGTAATTGTTGTAATAAGTTATCTAGTGGCTTGAATCTAATATGGAAAACGATAGGAAACGGTCTAATAAGAGACAACAGGAGTTGCTTGTGGAGCGACTCCGCAACAACATCAAAATAGCGAGGGGTAAGCATTTTAAAGGATTGAAAGTTTTGTTTAACTTATAAACAATCAATAGTTATAGTTACATCGACGCGCGAGGACATCTATCTAAAAATCAATTATATTTTCAGGAAACCAAGCAGATTCTGGCGAGGTAGATTTTTAGGGGGCCCTACCAACCACGACGAGCTCAACCAACTCGGCTGCAGAAGAAGTGCACAGCAGTGAGAGCATGTAAGTTTTGTGTTCTGAATATTATGCATTTTTTTCGTCTAAATGGTTTTTATATGTTTTTTTTATCAACAGGTTTGGAGTGTGTGGGTGGCGAAGTTATAGACCAAGGCTCGCAAGGTGCGAACTTCAATAAGCGCCACAGGTGGCGGTCCGGCAGGAGGAGCCCCGACAGACATAGAATCCAACATTTTGGATATTGTTGGGCATGCCTATGTGGATGGATTTTGCCGCCTGGAAGTGTACCATAATACTATGTAATAAGTTAGTAATACTAAGCATTTATTGCATAGTTGTTATCTTCGGTAGTGCCATTTTCATTGAGTGTGGGCAACAAATGGCCCCCATGTGCAGAAGCTTGTTGTTTAAGCCTTTCAAATTCTATTACTTACAAATTTGTTTATTATTTTGATTGTTAATTATTTTTAATGTTGATGTTTATTATTGATTATTGATAACATAGTAATAAGTAAAAAGCTTTATTATAATAATTCAGAAATTAAAGTCTTGTTTATGATTTGCCATACTTTTATTAATTTTGAGTAAAATAGTGTTTATTAACACTTGCCAAATGTGTCTTGCTTCAGCAAGGAAATCTGTTTCAATGTACTCTTCCACCATAGATAGCTTATCAGTATGATCTAAATCAATGGTATAATTCTCATCCGTATCTGCAAAAGTAGAAACATTTACATGTTATAACTTGATGTCAAGATATTTTTTAATGCTAATATTATAAAGACAAAAGATATATTGGTTCGACGGCCTGATTAACCTAGTGGTAATGACTCTGCTTTCTGCGCTGAGAGTCCTGGGTTTCAATCCTGGTAGGGACACAAGCTTTGTGTGATGAGCACGAATGTTTGTACCCGAGTCATGGATGTTGAATATGTATATAAGTATTATAAACTGAGTTCACCCGCAGTCCATTGTACAGTACCCACAACACAAGTGTTAAGCTTAAAGTGGGACCGTTTGGTTATGTATTCGTATGGCGATATTTATTTATTTATTTGTTTATAATGTATGAGCTCAAAAATTACTAAACCAATTTAGTGGATATGAAATGAAACTTACTCAGTTTTTGCAGATTCTTTCTCCGTCTGTGTTGTAGGGAACTTTATATTTTGGGGTGTCAATTGTTGCACAATTATGTTCAACACTATTCCCAAACATCTACTCACTGCTGGTTGGCTCATTCCTGGTAAACTATCTTGGCCTACAGCAGCCTGATAGCTCCCATGAGCGTAAAATTGCAGTGCTGTTAAAATCTGCAAAGTGTCATGTTGATGTATTTATAAACAAGTAAAAAGTAGGTATCTGTATAAAATATTAAATCGCAAACCTTTATATGTTTTGGGATGTGCCCCTCCACTAAGAGCGGATCATCTAGAGTATTCAGTAATTGAAGTGCTGCAAACTTGTGAAGCCACAAAAGATTTTTTAAACTTCTCTGCTAATTCGAAGGGCACATTCCAATATGTGCTCTTAGGCCTTCGAGGCGTATTCTTTCTTCATAGTTTCTACGGTTAGAAAGCAAATGCCTTAATTTTGTGTTTCAAGTAAGTACTTTGAAGTAGGCTCTGTTTTATTATTATTTTGGTAAAATTAGCACTTTCAGATGAATCCACAAGAGCCGCAACCACATATTCCTCCATCGTGTTTGATAAAATAGTTTTTCACAACTTATCTTAATAAAAACATCACCTGAAAACCTACGAACTAAATTTAGATGGCACCAAATTAGATGCCGACCAAATAAGGCGGATTATAGTTTGACGTTTCTAATTTTAGACGCAATTTGACGTAAAGTGTGTACAACAGAATACAAAAATGACCAACTAAGCTAAGTTGAGTAACTAAACCAATTTTAGGAGCTGTCAAACCAAAATTAGTCTAATCTGCTGTTAACAGAATAGCGAACGCCGTTTGACAGGAGTAAACTATAATTTGGTCTAGTTTAGGCTAGTTGGTGCCAAGCGAATTACGAGCAGTGTCTGGGTGCTTTAGCAATCGTTCACATCGAACTGGCCGCGCGCGCTGTGGCTGGCGGTGGACGCGCGCGGGCTGACGCTGCTGCGGCGCGGCAGCCGCGCGGCGCTGGTGTCGCACGACCACGACCAGCTGCTGGCCGTGTCGCCCGCGCCGCGCGCGCTGCTGCTCGTCACCAGGCACGCGGCCGACGCCAAGCACGCCAAGCTGGTGCTCTCCACTGACCAGGTACATACACGTCACTGACGCTGCTGCGGCATGGGATGTCATCTCCATGATTCGACAAAGTGGACGTGACTCCACTTGCATAAGGAATATCATTTAATAATATTTTGATAATTCTTAAATCTTAATATAATTTTAAGGGAACACAACAAATATAAATTCGTCCTTTCTTTTATATTGTTTTTCCTCATCTGCATTGCTTCCTTTCCCAACGTAGCGATGATGCCTAGTCGGTGCATAACGTTGTATATGGTCCCCAGGCGTACCAGATCGCGACGCTGATCAAGGACTACATCGAGGCGGTCCGCGGGCCGGTGTCGCCGGCCGTGGCCGCGCCGCCGCCGGCCGCCTCGTGACACCCGGCCGCCTAGTGCCAGTGCTTCCACGTCAGGCGCTAGGCGCCGCCCGCCCACCGCCCACCGGCCATCAGACGCGGGCGGTGCGGGCCAGCTTGGACGCCAGCTTACGACTCCAACACCACGTGATTTTAAATAATTAAGACTTTTCTTATATCGAATCGATAGTCTCGAGTACTGTATTACGTTCTCGGACTCTGATAAATCGGCAAACACACTGATTTAGATAATTAAACTGTGTGAATCGTGCTCTATTGTGTGTCATACGATTGACATGACAACGAAATGCAATGTGTGGGTGTGAGTATTATAGATTGCTCTTGATTACCATAAGTTATCTGTGTGTATACCCTAGGACGGAAATACAGTACATCGACTTTTCACTTTTTAATTAGTCTCATTTTTTTATTAATAACTATGTGTAATGATTTAGTTTTTGAGTCTTCCACTCCAATTATTAGGTTCTTTGTTCTATAAATGAAATCGCGTGTGTTTAGGAATCCGAAATGAACGACTACCCGAGCGGTCATATAACACTCTGAGGATATTATATTATATTGTGCTCAGAGTACAGACGCTCGCGGCTCGAACAAAGTTGGAAACGATCTATAGATCATTATGGGGGAAGTAAATGTTGAGGTATATTATAATAGATCGTAATGCGAGGACATACTGCTCAAAATGTCCCAATTGCTACAAACTACTAGCGGGGCGAATTTTTATTTTTATTTATACTATTATAAGTTTACTAAAGCTAGCAACACAATATTCTACATTTACTTCAAAAACAGCAGGTTTGAACAAGTGGCGTTTGGTTTTGAGTGTCGAAATGGACGATTTCACTTGCCAGCATGACGGGGAAGCAATAACATACAGTACATTTTAACTTACATAATCATTAAATAAAACCAGTTGTAATCCACTATGAAATAGAACTTATATTCCAAATCTCGACTTCTTTATATTAAAATGTTGCCAGTATTATTACAGATAAAGTGAATGTTATAAATGTTGCAGTTAGGTAATGCGCGTCGTTAAGATTTAAGCCTCAGGTAAATGTTTACTTTTGCAAATTTAGCCATTGTACAGAAATATTGGCAGTAACTTCCTGGCAGTAACTAGGATGTTATTATTACTACGGTATTTATTACACATACATACTGCTTATATTTCTGTGCGGTGGCTTCGATTTGCACAGGTAAATTGTTTGGTGTATGGCCGGCTTTAGGGTGAGGCCACACGAGCGCAATCTTGTGAGAAGCGAGTCGATTTTCATTGTTATTATGTGGTCGCAAGTCCGCAATATTGTATGGAGAACTAACGACTCGCGCGTTGCAAAATTTCGCGATTGTTTAGCGTCACCCTTATCCTGAAGTAATTAGATAGTTATTCATAATCCCTTTAGTCTTCGGTAAACTAAGATCTTATTGTATCGACGTTTTGAACTATATGTATTTGTATGTGAGTACTTAAATATCAAAAGTTGTCGATATTTATCGCGGCATGTCGCGAAGCCGACCCACTTTAACCTTTATAGTAAGAAATATTCTAGTAAATGTACCTACATCTAATAGATCCATGTTGTAGGTTATCCAAAATTTAAGTGGTTTTATGATATACACGTATACTCGTCTACATAAGTTGTCGACACAAACGGTGCAATAGTCAAGCCAATTACTGCATGCCTACATTTAGTCATAATCTGTACTTGATTTAAATTTAGAATCCCTCGCACATTACTGACAATTCAGATTCCTATACTATAATCCTAAAAGCCGTGGCTTTTTTACAGTTTGATTTTTGGGTCGCCTTTTTTTTAATATTAAAGTTTAATGTACACCTTGTCGTTAGAGTCCCACCAATGACACTGCATTATTTGTTGATCTCAACTATTGTTTTGTGCCTTGTATAGAGCCGACATAATGATGCTGAACGAACGCCTACAATATTAATATCTATAAATTGAATATATCAATTAAAATAAAAAGTATACAAGATATGGCTATCAGCATGCATTATTCAGCGAATTAAATTTCAGTGAGTAATTCGTGCAAATTTATTGTAACTGCAAAATAAGTACTGTACGCCAAGTGCGAGATTATTCGAAAGCTAACCGTATACTTTATAGTCTACCGTATTGAGACACTTTGTATGGAGTATTGAAAGTTTTAAATACCGCCCGCTGGAGGCGCTGTTTAATTATCCAAACGTCGTGTATACGGTAGACTATAAAGTATACGGTTAGCTTACGAATAATCGCACACTTGGCGTCCTGATTGTTTAAAATATATCATATATCATGCATATTAAACTTGCACAATGTTAAGTCTTAATATTTTATTATATAATATAGATTATATTCGATATTGGCGCTAATTCTGTACATACACAAAATGTGTTAACGTATTGCTGTCCTACTCATTGTCGTAATGTTTGATCGAGACGGCAATATCTTCAAACTCAGATCGTAATTTGTGGCCAACAGAATTGGCGTTATTGTAGAATTAATTGGTATGTAAGAATCATTTCTGCGGCGCCAGGTTGTCGCCTGGCGCATGTTCTGTTTCTTGACTTTCTTGGTCTTTTATTTGTGTAATATACCTTACACATTGCGATGGACGCGTATGTGAACTGTGTTTGAACAAAATTGTGGTTTCACATTAGTTATTACGCCTAGCGGATTTAACTGAAATTTTAATTGAAGGTGAAGAAACAGAATAACTAAGATTATGTGGTTAAAAGAAGTCTCCTTATAGTTATTGAACTTGTTTGTGACGAGTTCTTGTTGCTCGTTATACTATGGAGAAAAATATTTTATCATTTATCTAGGATCCTATCTATGATCATAGAAAAGCGATGAAGATATATGACATATATACATTATAATTAAATATGCCTCTATGACACATTCTGTTTTAGACATGGTTGGTGCTTATTCAGGATTCGCTTAGCTTGTGTTTCTGATCTCATGTGGAGTATTATTTATTTAGATGCCATATTTTGTTTTAGGGCGAGCAATATTTGATTACGTTCTTATTTATTTTTTACATATGTATTTTGAGATAACTTTGTATATAATTGGTGAACCAAAGACAATTAACCATACCTTTGGATAAATTATTTTAATATTTTTTTATCTTTTTAATTCCAATTTACGACATTTTGTAAATAATTATTTAATAGTATACCCTTGACGTTTATAATAAATTCTTTTAATATTAGAGGCTGAAATTATAATAAATAGCAAATTTTTGGCATTCGATCAATAATTTTCATGTAAAATAATTTGTACTTTGATGAGCAGGAGATGTAATATAATAATATGTATTACTAACATTAATTACTATCAATAGATGATTATTATAAAATAGACTGTTCCTGACGGTAGTCAGATTGATTCTAGAGTAATGACGATCAGTGAAGCATTGGAAGTAGCTGGAATAGCTTGTTTTGTTGGGAACCACCACGACATATATACTACCCAAATAGACTGAGTGTCCCAAATATTTAGTCATTTCTGCATGATGCATTGTTTTTTTTGTTACATTGTGTATGGAATTTTACCGTTTAATTTGAATGCCAAATAAATGAATACAAAGTGAGTTTGTCCTTTTATTTGAAAATTAATTTGTACACTTAATAAAATTAGATAATTGGTATAATCACTGTGTCACTAAGCCTAGGTAGTCGTCCATCAAAGTTCCAATGGCGAACTGAAAAGAATAAAGATATTAGCAATAAACCTATGGAAAGAGTTACCTGTATTGACAACATGTAGCATATAAATATGAAGTAATGGAACCTTTGCTTGAAATCCTTGGATCATGCTACTCAGTCATACTGACACATCAACTCTCGCACCTGTATCCCATTAGGGTACCCAGAGGAATCTGATAGCCATACACTACAATCATCTATTTATTTATTCGGTTTACAAGCGTTTAAAACGACTTATTCTTGAAATAAAACTAACGGATGTTATCGCGTCTATTTAAAAACATAAAATAAAAGCGAAATTAACCGTTAAAATTAGTTTTATTTCAATTTGTAGTATTCGCGTAAATATAAGAAATCAATATACTTAATTTCAATATATAAATTACATTGCCATGTTCATGGCATACTGCTAATTTCACCCACATTCATAGATCTTTTAGACACTTCTATCCATCAGTGAAGGGTCGTGCAAACTTCACTTTTATGACAAATCACCATTGACATGGTTGTGGAATGTTCACCGTGATAGCCCCTTTCTGACACGGACTCATTTTGACTGTGCATAGTTATTCTGTCAGAACCATATATTATACAATGTTATATACTCACAATTCCGGTGGCGTCAACCCTGGTGCCCACTATCTTGAGCCGGATGACATCCTCCTCCTGGATTACATTGTCTTCTTGTTTGCTCTTGTAGCATGGTGGGTTCACGTTCGGACAGAACTCCATGTCTGCTGGTATTGACTGCACATGAAACATTTTTTATGAGCCATTTTCTACTCTCGCAAGCTCATTTATATACATTCTATAACTTTGTCAAACTTCATATAGTAGTGCAGTACTATATGATATTTGAAAAAGATATAAACATCTGCAAATTCAACAGTAACTGTAAACATGAAATATTAGATTGAGGATTTATATTTATTTAAAATTTAATACAGTCATATTTACAAGAATAAAAAAAACCATCAATATAATAAATTAAATTAAACTGGTATCAAAAAGCCATAATATTATTATTAACTTACATGATGAGAAATAAAACAGCTGAGCGGCCCAATATGTGCAAACATTCCAACCTATAAATAAAAACGTACAACATTAAACACATCTTTGGGATGACACAAGTGAATCTTGGGCAGTAATAATACACAAACAAAATAAACTAATGTAGATACCTAAAATAAGCATATTTAAAGTGCTAACAAATAAACCAATGGCAATTTAATTTTGTTTTGAGTTCACAAGTCTACGAAACCAATACTCTTTGGAGTCTTTTGTTGGCAAAATCATCATCTAGATACAATGGAAGCCATACCCTTAAATTGATTGATGTTCTATAACTTCATCAAGCATCATAATATAGTACTACACAAGGCAAAATTCTTGTGCTATATTACAATGTTTGTTATAGACATTTCTAGTATGACTATAAAAATTCAGGGAATATATTTTAAAAGTGAAGTGTCCTACCTTATTAACTTGTGTGACAATGGCATCCAGCACTTCTCCCTTGAACGGTCGGAACACAATAGCCTTGTACTTCACTGGATACACCACAAACCCTTGCCCTGGCTGTATCAGACCAGCTCCTATACTATCTATTGCAGTTACAGCTATAACAAAACCATACCTGAAAATTTAGTTTATGTACAATAAGGTATGTAGTTCTAGATATTTTAAGATTTAACCTAAAAAATAATAAAATTTATGAAACACTTGCTTTCCTGTACATGTTCCTTCTACTTCTGTATACAACTTTTGCTTAACAGTCTCGAGTAATTGTGGCCCGAAGTATCTTGGGTGCAATAAGATTTCGTGCTCGAGAGAAATCTGTAATATTACAAAATAAAGTTTGACTTTTGTTTGTACAATATCGTTGAGTTTTATGTATGAAATCGGATCAGTTTAGGTTTACTTACGTGATAAAACATTGTACCTTTGTATTTTTATAACTTTCTCACTTCATTAATAAAGTTATTTTATACAATTCAAAAGAAAAAGCTATTTAGCGTCGGCTTAACTTCTTCTTCTTCTTCTTTCTTTACGAAATGAGATGCGATGAAATAAAATGGATATGAATATGGCCTCACCCGGCAGCATACGTAAACAAGTAAATGTCAATTTCACGAATGACATGCACGCATGACGTTGACGTATGACATGACAGGAAAAAAAATCAAGAAAACAAACTTCCATTATAAGGGAAATCTTTTTGAACGGGTTTTATCGGGATTTGTGTTTAACTTAGACGAATCCTCAATTTTAGAGACTCACTATAAATGTGGTGCCCACAAAACCTAGTGATTAATATACCTTTCAAGAAAACTATGTACTTGACATCAAGTCACGTGACATTTAGTGTTGTAACGATTGTCTATTAATTTAACGTATTGTTTTCATCAAATCGACTGCATTATCCATATAAAAGATAATTTGGATTTTTTTTTAAACCTGAAATAACAGAATAGTATTCCATACATATTACATATAAATCTTTAAAAAAATTATTAATGCATACTAAAACCTAAAGTTACCACACATTATATATAGCTTGCCACGGTTATTTTTTTGTGATAATTTGTATTATAATCTTGAATTGATGATAGTATAGCATTCTATTATTTTAGTAATCATTAATTGCAATATAAAATCGGTAGGAGCAACACTAGTGATTACTCAAAAATGCCAAATGAATGGCAGACGTATGTGTATCGTAATCAGATTGTTATAAAAAATGGCAAAAACTTACGATTATTTATTTAAATTACTTTTGATAGGTGATTCTGGAGTGGGGAAAACTTCTATATTATTTAGATTTTCAGAAGATGCATTTAATATCTCATTTATATCAACAATTGGTGAGTACGTTGATTCATGTCTATATCAAAGGTTATTGTCAGATATTTTTTTATACCTACGTTTATGTATATTGTCACGAACAGGATTTTTTGTTTCGATATTAATTGTGCCTATTTATTGTTGCTATACATATTCATGGCGGATAGGGCGCGGCGCCGTGATAAATGGAGCCCTTATCGAAGTGAATGAATCGAGAGTTCATGACATCATGCACACTAATTAATTAAATTCCCGAATAACTAGCGGTCGTTGTTCGCAGGCATCGACTTCAAAATCCGAACGATAGATCTCGACGGGAAAAAAGTAAAGTTACAAATATGGTGAGTGATAAATATTATAATCCTGGTCATTGTTTTGTAGAATATCATACAGATCAATCTAAAAACCCGCATTGGAGTCCCGGGCGCTGTTTCGCAATTGTAATTTAGTGATGCAGGTTGTCTAATGTACCCACACCCTTGTTTCACTTACCGATTCAGGACATGAGGCGTAGATACTAAAAATATGGTTGTTTATTTGCAGTGTGCCTTATATACTAATTATGCTAAGGTAGATAAAATATCAGTAAAGAAATATGTTTTTATAATGTCTATTTACTCTTTCAGGGATACTGCAGGCCAAGAGAGGTTCCGTACAATAACAACTGCATATTACCGGGGGTCCATGGGCATAATGCTTGTGTACGACGTAACAAATGAAAAAAGTTTTGAAAACATTAAAAACTGGATCAGGAATATTGAGGAGAATGCCAGTGCTGATGTGGAGAAGATGATCCTTGGCAACAAGTGTGACTTAGAAGCTAAGAGACAGGTACATCACATTCAACAATATCATATTGTCAGATAACATTTGAAAAAAAACTGTCCTGATTATGCCAGGTTATGGACAATGTAGGGTCCTATAGCCATGGAAATAATTAATAGAAAGAAGTACTCAGTATTGGGTTTATTCAGAATGATGTGGGATTTTGCTATGCAGTTTGATCCTCAGCGGTCATAAAATGAAACATAGCCTATGAAAATTAGAGATTGTTTAGCTTTCTATCAGTCAGATATTTTTTATAATCATATCCGTATTTCCTGAGATTACCTCCAACAAACATACATCAAAGATAAATATTGTTTTGTTCATTTACTTACATGGTTCTCGTAGTTAGATCATGTAATGAAGGCCATCAAGTTTTTATACTTACTTTGTTCCAAGTAAGTATCTTAATTTGATTGTAATTATCATGGATTCCACGTTGAATTAATGTTAAAGCTATGGCCAACAGATCATTCATCATATAATAATTTGATTAATACAGTGGCATAAACCATGCAGGATGAAACAATAAAAATGAAATTTAAACCGTTTGTTGGTTGTTAAAGAAGTTATTAAACTTATGATATTCTCTTTAAATTTTAAAAATCCTCTCATAAACTATAATATAGTATGAAGCATTAAATTTAAGCTCAAATTTGAGTTGTACTTTAGTGTTCTGCACACAATTTTTGAAATAAAGAGCTTTTATAGATAGACAAAGGAGTGACCTTATTAGGGTTCCATTTACATTTGTTTGAGGAACCCTAAAATAGATATTGCTGGAATAAAATATATTGTCACAATTTAATAATTTTTCCTAATGTTTCTCCTATTACGTACATACACTGCTTGTTATCAGCTGTGACGTTTAATAAGTATTGTAAAAATCGGAAGTGTGCGTCATTATTGCCGCCGCGATGTCTCAGCCGCAATCAATGGCAATGAAATAACATGTATATAAAACTGGCTGTCTGTCAGACTAGGCTTTAAGTTTTCAAGTATAATTAGCTAAATCAGAATGCTAATTCATAAAACCACACATAACTGCATAAGTGTGTATTGATCACAAGTTAATTTAATTTTGAAAAAACTGATTGAGTAAGCCATGATAGCCAAGTTGGGAGAATGCTTGCCTCGGTAACGAGGATCGCAGGTTCAAACCCCGGCTTGCACCACTGGTATTTCTGGATTTCATGTGCGAATCTTATTATCATCCTCGATTAACACTTGCTAAACGGTGAAGCAAAACATAGACAGGAAACCTGCATGTCTGAGAGAACCCCTCGAAAGATGTGTGAAGTCCGCCAACCCGCACTAGCCCAGTGTGGTGGAATATGGCCTAATCCCCCTCGCATTGATGGGAGGCACGTGTCCAGCAGTGGGATATTAAGAAGAGCTGGTATTATTATATATTAAAACTGATTGATAGAGTCCATTTCCTGTATTATTTATAATAGAGAAGTATTTAAACTGTAACTGTCTTTATTTATTTAATTCTTGAAATTTAATACATTGCATGTATTTTTTGAAGGTGTCAAAAGAGCGAGGTGAACAGTTAGCGGTAGAATATCAGATTAAATTTGTTGAAACGTCTGCCAAGGACTCATTAAACGTCGAATCTGCATTCTACACGCTAGCGAGAGATATCAAGGCAAAGATGGAAAAGAAACAGGTATGTGTACATATTTATGTTATAATTATGTAAAGGTCGCATCAAATAAAATTAGCAAGGATGGCAGCTCTGCATACAGAATTCATACAAATAGACATTGCAGAGCCTCAACAAATTCAATATCCCAATAGTTAAAGATTACATACTTTCTAAGAGAATGTTAGCCACCGCAATCCTCTTAGTAGTTGAAACCTTTAATTTAGAAACAAAATCACATGTGCTTGCTATTAACACACAGACACCATCTTGGTTGCCCTAGGCCTTTAGTAACAGCCACCTCTTTCCGCAGTCTTTTGCTGTTGTTACCGCTGGCTCTAATATCTGACCGCACAAGTCTGTCTTATGGAAAGTCCATCCCTTTATAAACATTATGTGGTGTTAAAGTCCATTCATGGTGTTGGGAAGCGTTGAGAATAAGCTTAGTTCATGTCATCTTTCATGTATAGCAGCATAAAGTGTGGCATCACTTTGCGAGTAAGCATAAGTTTTTGGTCTAGAGAATACAGGATGTGCAATTTTCATTTACGTGATTCGTAGACATACACTATCTCCTAGTGCTCTAGTTACGTGCCAACCAGTATATTTGCGGGATTGATATGGCATAGACAGCACCTGATATCAGTGACCACACTCTCTAGGAAAGATTTACTCAGAACACTGGTGTTATATTTTTTTTTATTACATTATAGGCAAGTATTTGATCTCGATCTCACCTGATGGTAAGTGACGATGAGATCTACGATGGAGCATACTTGCCTAGGTAGGAAGGCGGCAGTAGATAAGAGACGCTACATTCACTAGGCACATGCAGCGCAACTGATCTGACCCGCCATCGATGAATGGCAACACCGAACATCATGCCGGAACACGGCTAGGCCGCTTGGCGACATGGCTTTGTTCAGTGGGTGGTGACTAGCCACGGCCGAAGCCTACCACCAGTAGAGTTGTCACCTGGTTGGCACCACCCAGGGTCACGTGTAGGGTATCTCGAGGGTACTTAATTCTCCTACGGACGAAGGTGACTCGACCCCATTATAGATATATAATCAGAGAGTTCAACATGATCCTTTCAGGACTTTGCTAGGGTATCCTGGTGAACCGCGTATGTTCAGCGGTTAACTTACTGTCATTGTCGGTGCATGGCAATAATTTACTTTCACCAAATTAAAGCTATTTATGCTCCTCTGTTGGCAACAATTGCACCAAGGTCTTATTCATAAGTGAAGGATATTCGCGATGTGTCGGTGCCGCGTATTAAATAATTTACCGTAATGTATATTACATGACGTGAACGGATAAATTTAAGTTGAATAACGCTTCTGTGTTATAGGATATAGTGTTATTTAAATAACAGGACAAAACCTTTGATATATAGATAAAAAATCCTATTGACTAATCCCTAAATTGACGGTTTTTATGTTCAAAAACCGTCAATTTAGGGAAGCAGCGACTATAGGTCGACTTGGCGGGCTCACTACTGTGCACCCAGAGATAAATGGAAACAAATGTGGCTCATTTACGAGATAGATTTTCTTTGTGAACGTACTTCATAATAATCTTTGTTTAGTTTAATGTTTCACGTCTAATAAAACATATTTTTGTTTCATGAAACTCTTTGCGAAAACAGAAGGTAAATGATTTTGTGGTGTGCCTTAGATCTTTGTGTTGATTACCTTTTTATATTTTTATACCACTCAACAACAAAATGCTAGTTCAATTAATTACTTATTTTAACATTTGCTGCGTTTTTGTGATACATTTTGTTTGCAACTCAACAAACATTGAATGATTATATTTAGTTTCCTTATATAGTTTAATTTAAGTACTTACCTGGTATTATTTTTAACACAACCATTATTTAGTGTTTCTTTCATCCAACTTTGATCATTCATTTGATTGGGTTTTTATAAGCATGCTAAATTGTTTTAGTTGTAATATGTTGTTGTTTTTTTTTAATTTATCTCATTGTGTTGTCATAACAATAATTGTGTAATATTAACAGCTGTTAATAAAAAAAACAACCCAAAAATATTACCCAATTATTATTTCGATTCTTATAACTTGACTGCCAAAACAGTAGGTAGTGCTTAAAATCCAACTATATTTTTTAGTGTAACAGCTCACCATTGTATACGGGCTGAATCAGAAAGAGTTAACTAAGCCGCCTTGAACATGCGCTTCTTTAGTGTATTTGAAATCATTTCCAAAACACCCTGAATAGCTTGTTTAGTATGGGGTGATGTTTAATTAGTGTAGGTTGGCCGAGTACAGACATATGCAACATGAATACCTGTAAATAGCAGAATAAGAACTGTAACCGTTTGGATAGTTTAAAATATCCACAACGGTACACATATTTCCGGGTACGGAATTGGATTGGTCCGGGCCGAAAATCCTAGTGATCCATATGTGTATTTATAGTATAATGTGTGATGTCGGTATACCAGGAGGCGAGCAACCCGGCGGGCGCGCGGACCGGCGCGCACCAGCTGCGCGCCAACGAGCAGCAGCGCAAGCCCGCGTCGTGGCTGTCGCGCTGCAGCCTGCTCTGACGGCGCCGCCGCGCCGCCGCTCGGCACTCGCCGCGTCCCCACCTCGACTATATTTTTCGACCTTTTTAAAAAAAAACTGGTGCGTCACTCCGCACGGGGATCAGACTTGCTTTTGTATTTTTATATCCGCGACTGCGACACCTATATCGACGTTCAGTTTGGAAATCGAAGCAGTATTTTTTTTTCGTAAATCTTGTAAATTTGTTTACTTCTAAAGTGACTACTTATTTTTATATTAGGGCAAAATTACGGTGTTACATTATAAAGAATAATGGTTGGATGGTTTATTTCAATAGAATACTTAGCTGTACTTTTCCTTTTGCTACATTAATTAAGATATATATTTTAATGTAATATATAATATTTAATTTGAATAAAGTGCTTTTTTTACATATGTTATTGTTTTAATACAAAAGAAAAGCACTGTATTATATTTAGTAACAATTTATTTGCCAACATTATATACAATAGAGATGAATATCAACATGGGTGTTATTGAATCAAATGGAATCTTCTCTAGCTGTCGTGTACCCAAATAGTTACAAGTGTCGTAATGCATTTGGTACTAACTAGAATTTTTAACAACTGTTCTTGTGGCGACTCACGTAGTTTGTATTTGCTTGGTTGTAGTTCTGAAGGGTCGAAGAGCCAAATTTTTCACCCCAGTTAAGGCACCTTTGGACGCGAGAGCTAGAATATGAAGGGACTTCTGTACCGACAAAACAAGAAGTTCTCCCATGAGATGTGATCCTTTTCTCCAGTACACAATGTAGGTTGGCAAAGGAGGGAGGTTGTCTGACCAAATGCCATTACGATAGCTTTTGGCCCGAGCCTCAGCAGACAAGATTGCTGGGGCCAGTTGTGACTCTATAGTGTTCTTCTTGATACTCTGCGGCACGGATGCTTTAGCGAAACCAAGCTCCACTAATTTCTGGCCAACGTCAAGTGTCTCCACTATTTTTGCCTGAAATGGAAAACAGATTTTTATGCTTGTAGAGTGAGCGCGTGATGCACCATGACTTGGCTGGTTAAGGTTCGAAAGGAATGGCGGGGATTATTGAGCGAGCATAGGGAGCTAACTAAGCCGTCATCATTCCCTTCGTGGTAGGTTCCCGGTGCTCTTATACCTAGAAAATAGCCATTTCACTATATACATTTTGGGATATGTTGGGGATAATGTTATAGTTTCGAATAAGTAAGCTTAAAAAACTATTTACAAAACGCGTTAAAATTGACAGTCAGTATGTTACATTTTGATTGGACATTTCACAGCAGACACCGCACGCTCAAGCGTATCTAGTTTTATTTTACTTCCCATTTTCACGCCGAAATTAGTAATTATGTTATATTTTATTTAAAATCACATTGAGATAGATTCCTATTTTGACGTCATACATGAATTTAAAAATACTGATAAAAATGCGTATACTTCATGAAAAGATCGACGGAAAATCCCAACTTTGGGTGGTTCAGAATCAATAGTTGAATCTATGGGATCAGTTTTCGTTATGAAGCCACATACACAACCTGTATATTTCTTTACTCATTTAATTGTCAAAAATAAAGGCTAATAAATTAATTTAAACAGAAATAATATTTACCTTTTGCTGTGGTAAATGCAACAGCACAGTGGCAACAAGATCATCCTTGTCCCTGCCAATGGGTTTGAGAGTCATCTGCCGACCCTGAGCCACACATTCCAACCAATTCACTGCATTGCCGCTCACTATGTCAACTCCCCATAACTGAAATATATTAAAAACACAGCACTTAAAGCTTTATATAGATGCTGGAACATACCCAAATGTGTTGAGTCAACAAGTTTATTAGTAAAGCCCAGTATTCATTAGGCAACATTTGTTTGTAAACACTGTTTTATTCATATAATATTGCCAGACAAACACACTAACTATATGGTCCCACACTAAGCAATGCTCCTATTATGGGTACCTTACAATAGACTGTGGAACAATCTCAGTAAATAATATGTATATATATATATTAAACATCCATGAATGACCTGATTAGCACAGTTGGTCGTAACTCTGCTTTCTGTGCCAAGGTCCAGGGTTCGGATACTGGTAGGGACAATTTTAGTGTTGTTTGTACCGGAGTCAAGGATGTTTAATATATATATATAAGTACTAGCTGTGCCCTGCGGTGTTACCTGCGATAAAAAAACTGTGATAATTAAAATAAATCTATTCCACAGGAACCATACATTTTACCGGGATAAAAAGCTTATGTGCTATTCCATACTATAATCTAACTCTGTGCCAAATTTCATCCAGATCTGTTCAGTCCATCATCCATCATTCCAAACATTCACATTTATAATATTAGTGGGATTATATACTGAGTTCACCCCCCAGTATATTGTAAGTTACACATAATACAAGCATTGCTTAGTGTGGAACCATATCACTGACATCTATATAATCTATATACAGAGGTCAGTGGACCATATAGTTGGTGTGTTTGTCTGGTAATATTATATTATTATAGTGATAAAACGGTGTTTATATTATAAAACCCAACTCTTATCAATACTTAATTACAAATATTATAAAACCCAACTTTTATCAATACTTAATTACATATATTAAAATGTGTTTTAGTTAATTATCATGTTATTTCTTGAAATATATACATATTACAAGGATAAACGAAAAAACCCAAAATCAATAGTGACAGATCATTTTAGAACATCAATCAATTACTTTTAAATAAAATAAAGAACTTTGATAAAGAGGTTTATGTTATGAAATAGGTTCCATAACAGTTTAAAAACAAATGTTGCCAAATGAATACCGGTGCAACATTGTATTCACCAACCTTGACTGGTAGTGGTGGCTTGCTGGAATGCCATAAAGGCAAGTATATAGGAGCTCTATGGTTCACCAACACCCGTGCTGGAGAGTGCTGTACCCCTGCATAAGCCCCTCTCAGGGGCTCGTGACGTTTAATAAAGTGATCAGGAACTTTACTTGCTTTCGAGAACTTACTAATCTAAATAAATAAATCACTTTTATTATTATTATGTAATGCTATTATTAAATCTTATGATAAGAAGGTCACATACCGGACGAATCTTGTGTATCGATAGAGCCAAGCCTGCTGTTGCGAGAGCATAAACTGCTATCTGTAAATAACAATCAGTCAGGTGATAAAGAGGCATCGGCGCTTCATGTTGATTGCCTACAATAATTTCAATTGCACTTACGTTAACTCCGCGATAATCTTGGTCCAATAAATGCTCTATTTTATAGAAAACTCCACCTCCTCTCTCAGACATTTTGTGTTATTTAATATCACACCAAACTATCATAATTTAATGTTTTAATAGTTAGCTCATCAATATTTTCAGATTTCAATGGAATTCGCTTTCCAAATTTTGACTTTTATGACATATTTGACATTTTACGTTCAATGTTGCCATGCGTGTAAGCGTAGTATAGCGTTGTAGTGTTATTCTCTCAAGTGTAAGACTTTTGGCATTGAAAACCGACAATAAATCAATGCAAAATGATACATTTGATTTTTTTTTAATAAAACTGTAATGTATGAGGTAGTATAACGATGTGCAGGAGAAAAATGTCTAAAAACATCGATAACAAGAGCCTACATGAAAATAATTTAGGCGTTATCGATTAATGAATTTATATTTTTTCTATAGCAATATCAAATTCCACGTCAACGATGTCATCTTTGACAGCTGGCAATTACTCGTGAATCGCCGCGACTAGAACTTGTCTTTGCAATTTGTATTCTTATTTTGTATTCCAAAATGATTACAGTTCTAAACACTATTGATACAGGCCATGAGGATATGATACACGATGCCGAGCTTGACTACTACGGCTTGAGACTAGCGACGTGCTCCTCCGATAATTCAGTGAAGATCTACGATATCAAGAGTGGTACACAAACTCTCGCGGCCGATCTGAAGGGCCACTTTGGGCCGGTGTGGCAGGTGGCCTGGGCACATCCAAAGTACGGAAACTTACTGGCATCGTGCTCCTACGACAGAAAAGTTATCATATGGAAAGAGGCCGGCGAGTGGACGAAGTTGTACGAGTACACCGGACATGAGAGTTCTGTGAACTCCATCGCGTGGGCGCCTGCAGAATATGGATTGATTTTGGCCTGTTGCAGCTCCGATGGCTCCGTTTCTACCATTTCATACTCCCAAGACGGAGGCAACTGGGATGTAAAGAAGATACCTGGAGCGCACGCTATTGGCGTGAACTCAATCAGTTGGTGCCCAGCCATATCCGCCGATTTGAACTTAGACCCTCTTAGTAACAAAGAGGCACCAAAGAGGATTGTTACTGGTGGATGTGACAATTTGATCAAGGTAATCTTTATTTTGTAATTGTTCCGTTTAGTTGTGCAAGCTGTAGGCATGACACTTGTTATTGCATAATTTTTTAATTGTTACATTTTATTATTTCTCTTCATAGTTTCCATTTTTTCCAGATTTGGAGGGAACAAGGTGAACAATGGGTTGAAGAGAACAGGCTGGAAATGCATATGGACTGGGTGAGAGATGTGGCCTGGGCTCCATCACTTGGCTTGCAGAGGTCCATGATTGCCAGCTGCTCCCAGGACAAGAGGGTTGTCATCTGGACCAGTGATGATAATATGTCCTGGACACCTACCATTTTAAACACATTTGATGATGTAGTATGGAGTGTCAGCTGGTCTCTCACAGGGAACATCTTGGCAGTGTCCGGGGGTGACAACAAAGTGAGCCTATGGCGAGAGGGCCCTGATGGCCAGTGGTTATGCATAAGCGAAGTTGCCAAAGGGCTAGGACAAACACCAAATGATGAGCGAAGCACACTTTGAGTTCCATTTTTTTTCTGTAATAATTAATTTGTGAATAATCTTTATATAATAATAATTACTTTCCAATTTGTTTGAGTTTTATTTTATATCAAAGTTATAATACAAAAATAAATTTAACGGCAACCATTCTATACAAAACAGTTCAACATTAACAATCATGGTCACATATGGTATGCTGGAAATAATTATCCAGCATTTATAAGATGATGTAATATTGTTACGATCCATAAAAGAGGTATTGATACTCATGAAATAGTCATTGACGCTTCTTGAGACATAAACGCATTGTTGGGTCCATGGTCCCCTATCGATCTGTGAAGAAAGTTCTAGAATCGCCAACAATGTTGCAACCAGCTTCCGGAATATACCTCGTATTATTTTTATTAAAATTACTAGTAAACAAAAGGCGAGGGCAATGGGATTCCGGAATAATACCGATTTGACGAATGCAGCTACGTACACTGAACATTCTAGCCCCTCCTTATTACCGTGTAAATAAGCTTCATTTTCCTTATGGAACATTTCTGTTTAGTGGGTTTTTATCGACACCTTTCTGGAAAGATCCACCCTCGACAAATAGCGAACGCCGTTTGACAGGAGTATAATTTGGTCTAGTTTAGACTAGTTGGTGCCAAGAGAATTAGCAGCAGTTTCTATTGGAAAGCGATAAACCCATCTCTCGGAAGCGAACTAAGAAGACTATACCGGCGACTCTAGCGAAGACTGTGGACTACTGTATTTCAAAGTGACTTGGTGTTATTTGAGTGTTGAACTAGTTAGTGTTCTGGTGTGTACTATTTTGCCTTGTGTTTGGAGAGCGATTAAATTCATTTACACGTAATCGGCATTTAATTACCCCCGCACGTAACAGTATGTTGGAAAGAAAATACATCTTACTAGAAATAGTTTTAATACTTAGAAATACATACAAAGACTCTAAATATCACATATTGTTTAGATTGAAAGTGATCAGTTCCAAGAGCAACGGCATCTTGTAATACTCGGCGATGGTCTTGAAGGTGATGAGCTGAGCGCGCAGCTCCTTCACAGCCACCATGAGCTCGAAGCCGCCGGCGCACTCGCAAGTTACTGACAAGTTATCGCGTTTTACCTGCATTACAATAAGGTTATTTAGTTTTCAGTGCTTGAAACAGTTAGCATAAAAAAAACTATATCTTAGGATTCAAGGCCACCTTAATAGATATTTTTTTCCAAGTTGGTATTTAAATGAAATAGGCACCTTATTGCTCGGTTTACACAAATACAGTATGTAAGAATAAAGTGTCCTCGTGCATACAGTTCCGAAAATCCAAGACTAAACATATTATCCCATTACACAACTAACCTGGCGGCATCTGCTGCATATAAGATCTTGCAGCGTATACGTCATAGTTCGCCGGTTCATTATCTCTATGAGCCTCCACTCCAACTCCTGGTTGTCGTACGGCGTGTCACACGTTGGACACAAGCACACCGGTCTGTGAAAATAACGTAGAAAGATGACTTGCGATTGACGATGTTTGCAAAAGAGAGTGAATGAGAAGAGATTGTATTGTGTTATGGGAGAACTATGAAGAATAGGCAAGTATGCTCCATCGTAGATCTCATCGTCACTTACCATCAGGTGAGATCGAGATCAAATACTTGCCTATAATGTAATAAAAAAAAAAAAAAAAAAAGAATAGACAAACATATCGAGTGAGATAAAATCTGATAACTGCTAATAATGTTAAATCACCTCTGCCCGGATACTCTCTGGACGCCTTTGACCCTTGCCCTGTCTCAAGCGCGATCTCATTGTCTACCTGGAGTACCCCTTAACGCAGTACCTCGGTGCTACCACCATTGACCATAGTACCAAGACAGTGCAAGTTGATACTGAAGAAGTGATCCTGAAGCATTTCCCCCTTCACCATTTACAGTGGAGAATCAAAGTCACAAGTCAAATCATTTATTTCGTATAAGGGGGCACTTACAAATTGTCATAACATTTTTTTTTCTTAACTCTACAACCGGCTCGGAAGCGACCTCAACTGAAAAGATCCGGCAAGAAACTCAGCCGGCTTGTCTTGTAATCATGATGTATAATCTATAATGTGGTATTGTTGATGTGATGCAAGGTACTGACACATTGTTGTGTGTGGCGGTGTGCGTGTCGCGGCACAGGTCGAGGTCGCGGCAGTGGTTGCACACCTGGCAGATGACCTCGCCCAGCACGCACGAGGCGCACGGCTCGCGCCACTCCGCCTTGTTGCTGAACTCGCCCACGCCGAGCAGCCGCAGCAGGTTGCGCCGGACCAGCGTCACCTGCGGCACCCGATTATCCATATTGGCTATGTAGCCATTTAGACCTAAGGGCTCGAGCACGGGAGAAAAAATATTCTAAAGCAATTTTAATTTGATGCTTTCTTTTTTGTACGGCTAGACATAGTACTGCATGGTACTACATAAGAACTATAACATCCTTTATGGCTGACTAATAAAATTTTCTGATTTCTGATTTAATTAGTTATTTATAAAACACGAATAGACGTGAAGTCACAACATAACTTCTAGGATGAGGGTGGCCCCAAGACTTGCATTACCTAAGACCTAGGGGCGGGTACATGGCTTAATTCGGCCCCGGTCACCCACTCTAATATTACACATTATGTGTCAAAGAAACAATTTTTTTGCAAAATAAAACAAAATCGATAACTTTACGGTTCAACGTCCCGCCAACAAAAAACATGTTGTGACTTGTAAAATTCTCCAAACACTGTCCATATAGAACGTACAAATTGGATCGCTCCGAACGGCGATAGTTTTCGCCGAATACGACTGCGTACATAGTCTGAAGCGGTGCGTACACGGCTTTATTTACGAACCTCGTCGTGCAGCGCGGGGTCCAGCGAGAACACCTTGCACACCGCGTTGACGAACAGCAGCGCCGGCGTGACGTCATCCGCGAACGCGTCCTCCTTCAGGCCCGGCTGCGGCGCGATGTCCGCCGCGCGCAGCGTCGGCAACCGCGAGTTTATCTTCTCCGTCACACTGCATCACAAACATTAACCGTATTATAACTTTCAGTACTAGCAGTGATAGCCAAGTTGGTAGAACGCTTGCCTCGGTAACGAGGATTGCGGGTTAAATTCCCGGCTCGCACCTTTGGTATTTCATGTGCGAATCTCGTTTTCAACCATGATTATCACTTGCTAAACGGTGAAGGGAAACATCGTGAGGAAATCTGCATGTCTGAGAGAAACCCTCGAAAGCTGTGTGAAGTCCGTCAACCCGCACTGGGCCAGCGTGCTGGCCAATTCCTCTCGCATTGAGGGGAGGCCCGTGCCCAGCAGTGGGACATTAAAAATGGCTGAAATTATATATTATAACTTTATCAAACGTCATATAGTACTGCGCACAAGACTTTTGCTTTGCGCAGTACTATATGACGTTTGATTAAGTATACGCTCATCCGTCACATAGGTCCCTGCACATAAGGATAATATACAGTTTGATTAAAAAAAAAGAAAGGGGTTTTGGGGTCGAGTCACCTTCGTCCGTAGGAGAATTAAGTACCCTCGAGATACCCTACACGTGACCCTGGGTGGTGCCAACCAGATGACAACTCTACTGGTGGTAGGCTTCGGCCGTGGTTAGTCACCACCCACTGAACAAAGCCATGTCGCCAAGCGGCCTAGCCGTGTTCCGGCATGATGTTCGGTGTTGCCATTCATGGATGGCGGGTCAGATCAGTTGCGCTGCATGTGCCTAGTGAACGTAGCGTCTCGATCTACTGCCGCCTTCCTACCTAGGCAAGTATGCTCCATCGTAGATCTCATCGTCACTTACCATCAGGTGAGATCGACATCAAATAGTTGCCTATAATGTAATAAAAAAAAAATATTTATCGGGGATTTGGCAGAAATGAGGAGTGCCCAGAATAGCCAATAGATGGAGGGGCCTGGCTAGCATCATGGGTTCATAAATAGAGTACAGTAGAGTAGAATAGAGTGAGTTACTGGAAGAGTTTCTGCGAGATCTCGCCCTGCAGCAGAGCGGGCAGGCGCCGCGGCTGCGCGCGCGCGGCGGCCAGCAGCCCCGCCACGGCGCGCGCGAACTGCTCGCGAACAGCGCTCGGCAGGAAGTTCGCCAGGTTCCACTGCATCGATATCGTACTGTCCTGCTCCACCACCACACCAGACAACAGTTACAATGTGCTCATCGAATTTGGACTTTGTTACTTTCAAGTTTGGATTTGTTTTACGAACTAATTCGAGTCTGTATTGTTCATATTTATATTATCCTGTTCGTAAAGGGAGTAACATCAAGAAGCGTGGAGAGGACCTCAAAAGTATTAGAGATATAAAAATATGTTCCAAAGAACGTTATCCTTGATTTAAGATGAGAGAAACTGACTTTCAACGACTCAGGAATGGGATTTTATTAAAACAATACTTTATTACTTCAGAATAAGAGTTATGTTTGCAATATAATATCGCCAGACGAACTATACGGTACCACACTAAGCAAGTAACATTCAAATTATCTCAAATAACTTAGAGCTTTTCACCTCTTCGCCGTTCTCTTCGCTGGCTGCGGGCAGCTGCGATGATCCAACTTCAGTGAGACCCTCAGGTAATTTACCCTGAAAAAGAAAAAAATATTACTAGCAATGCCAGCGGCTTCGGAAGCATAGACTTATTTTTGTTACCAACCCGAGAGAACCTTTTAAATTCCTGGCTTGAAAAACTTATAAGCACCAGTACCACCAGTTTCACCAAAATCCGGCCGGTGGCTTTCTCGCGATGCACGAACATATAGACCAGCCTTCCCCAAAGTGGGCGATAACGCCCCCTTGTGGGCGCTGCAGGCCTAAATCGCTGGGCGGTAAGAAACCCAGAAATAAAAAATGGGGGCGTTGTGTAGAGGCTTACAATTATAAATTTAATTTGAAGTTATAGTGGTTTTTAAGTAGGTGAAAAAATGGGGACGCTAAAAAATAATTCATTCTCGAAGTGGGCAGTAGACAAAATAAGTTTGGGAGCCCCTGATATAGAGGAAGATTAAACAAAATGGCGATATTTTTTTTCTAAAATATTCTAGTTAGAGTCAACACCTGTATGCCGGCGTAGTTGGCCTCGTCGAGCCACAGCAGGTGCGCCCAGCACTGCTTGTAGCGGATGTCGATGCCGTGGAACAGCTCCTTGTTCCTGATGCTCTGCACCACGAACTCCACGTAGCCTACGGAACATTATAAATATACCCCCGTATTCATTGAAATACAAGCAGATACAGGTGTTTCTGAGAGTATTGCTGTGCAGTCCGGCCGGAGCCTAGACAATAGTCCTCTATGACCGACTTTCGCTCTGACCAAATACCTTGGACATGGTATCGTAAGACCATACGCTGTACATATAAGGCTCAACAATAATAGTGAGAAATATTGTAAGGGGTCCATTGGTAGGATATAGCAGCGATAGCCAAGTTGGTAGAACGCTTGCCTCGTTAACGAGAATTGCTGGTTCAAACCCCGGCTCGCACCTCTGGGATTTCTGGATTTCATGTGCGAATCTCATTTTCAAACCGGTTCACTTGCTAAACGGTGAAGGAAAACATTGGGAGGAAACCTGCATGTCTGAGAGAGTCCCTCGAAAGACGTGTGAAGTCTGGGCCAGCGTGGTGGACTATGTCCTAATGCCCCTCGCTTTGAGGGGAGGCCCGTGCCCAACAGTGGGGTAAGGAGGACCCTAAAAATACCGTTTAAGGTGGTATTTTTTTACGAAAAATTTGGACATCTTTACGATGTAATTTTGTGTTTTGCGATATTAGCATTCTGCATTGGATGTCTCAATGTATTAAGTTTGCTTAAAAATCTTAATTTTTCGCAAAGATGTCCAAGTTTTTCGTAAAAAAATAAAAACCATTGACATTTTGAATTTCACGCTCTGACCCTGAGCTTCCCCCTTAAATTAATTAAACAAAAACCTAGCCTAGGTTTAGTGCTTACGAGTTAACTAACCTATACCGTCCATAATGGAATTCTTCTTAGTGTTCAAGAGTATCTTGTTGAAGTCTGCGAACACGATGAGGGAGCCGAGCCGCTTGAACTCGGCCACCAGCATGAGGAACAGCTTCTTCATCAGGTTGTGCAGCGTGCGGCGCAGCGCGGGGTCGTACAGCAGCGACGTCGGCGTCTTCAGCCACCTGGCGGGTGCCGGGGACTTTGTTATGTATACTACTAGGTGCGCCCCGTGGTGTTACCCGCGATCAAAAAGTATGTAAAATTAAAACAAATCTATCCCACGGGAACCATACATTTTACCGGGATAAAAAGTAACCTATGTGCTACTCCAGACTATAATCTATCTCTGTGCCAAATTTCATCCAAATCCGATGAGCCGTTCTCGCGTGATTGAGTAACAAACATCCATCCATCCAAACTTTCACATTTATAATATTAGTGGGAATTACCGGGATAAAAAGTAGGCTATGTGCTATTCCAGACTATAATCTATCTCTGGTCCAAATTTCATCCAAATCCGTTGAGCCATTCTGGCGTGATTGAGTAACAAACATCCATCCATCCAAACTTTCACATTTATAATATTAGTGGGATACAGCGTGACCGAAAAATCGTACTGGTACATTGCATACTACCATTTGAACCTGCGCCTCTTTAGGGCATTTGTTATTAGTATATTGCGAGATTATTGCTATCACAAGGCTATTGAAAAGACACGTAATCAGGGGGCTTGCCTCCTCCGGGACTCGGGGCCCCAAGTCTGCTAACACAATCGATTCATAATCGAACAGCAACCGCATAGTAACTGTCACTTTTGACATATATCCCATACAAATACCTGTTAAAAGTGACAGTTACTCTGCGGTTGCTGTTCGATTATGAATCGATTGTGAAGCAGACTTGGGGCCCTGGGGGCCGCCTGCCTCCCTGAGGACTCGGTTATATTCCCTACGGTCATAGAACTAAGGCAGTTCCCCGGTGGTACCTGTAGAAGTGGGATATCTGGAAGTCGGCGAACACGTTCTTGTACTGCGTGACGTCACGCAGCCAGGACGCGATCATCGTGCGCAGGATCTTGAACGCGGCGCTGCACTGCGCGGTCTCGTCGTAGTTCACCGACGCATTCGCACCTAGCAATACACATCAGTGGAGTGAGCAGGAGCCTCTAATGTAACCGTAACATCATCGAGAAAACATGCCGTCACCATCACACTTATTTATGAAAATCTGTGGTGTGAGAAGGATGGCAGACGCTTATATTAACAATACTCTTTTTAATGTCCCACTGGGAACGGGCGGATTAGGCCATAGTCCAACCACGCTGGCCCAGTGCAGGTTGGCGGACTTCACACGTCTTTCGAGGGGTTCTCTCGGACACGCAGGTTTCTTCGCGATGTTTTCTTCCACCGTTTAGCAAGTGATAATCGTGGTTGAAAATTAGATTCGCACATGAAATCCAGAAATCCGAGAGTGGGGTTTGAGCCTGCAATCCTCGTTACCGAGGCAAGCGTTACCAACTTGGCTATCGCTGCTTACGTTCCCGACGGGCGCTTACGATCCAGAAACTCTACGTGAAAAGGATTGTGGTTGTGGTGCACACGCTGCTGTAGGCGGTACACTCACCGGTGTTGGCCATGACGTCCTGTATGTTGGCGTGCTGCGCGCCGAAGGACGTGGCGACGCTGGTGCCCTCCAGCTGCAGGATGGCGTGCGCCTGCAGCAGCGCGCACACGCTGCTGTAGGCGGTACACTCACCGGTGTTGGCCATGACGTCCTGTATGTTGGCGTGCTGCGCGCCGAAGGACGTGGCGACGCTGGTGCCCTCCAGCTGCAGGATGGCGTGCGCCTGCAGCAGCGCGCACACGCTGCTGTAGGCGGTACACTCACCGGTGTTGGCCATGACGTCCTGTATGTTGGCGTGCTGCGCGCCGAAGGACGTGGCGACGCTGGTGCCCTCCAGCTGCAGGATGGCGTGCGCCTGCAGCAGCGCGCACACGCTGCTGTAGGCGGTACACTCACCGGTGTTGGCCATGACGTCCTGTATGTTGGCGTGCTGCGCGCCGAAGGACGTGGCGACGCTGGTGCCCTCCAGCTGCAGGATGGCGTGCGCCTGCAGCAGCGCGCACACGCTGCTGTAGGCGGTACACTCACCGGTGTTGGCCATGACGTCCTGTATGTTGGCGTGCTGCGCGCCGAAGGACGTGGCGACGCTGGTGCCCTCCAGCTGCAGGATGGCGTGCGCCTGCAGCAGCGCGCACACGGCCAGCGCGTCGCTCTCCAGCTGCACGCACACGCTGCTGTACGCGCCCGGCGCGTTGTGCGTGCACACCGACAGCTCCTCCACCTCGCTCGCCAGCCTACAGCGCGTGTATTCACATCCCATTACACCAGCGGTGCCCACCTACTACTAGCGATGTCTGAATACATTTCAGTCAATCACCAGTCAATCTGACCATAAACTTGTAACGTACAAGGTGTTTTCAAAGTGGTCAAACATGGCAACACCTCGGCGCATATTCTTAGCAGTTCTATCGTATTGTACAGCTCTCAGGCGGAAGAATTATGGAATTGTGTATGTATCTGTGACTCGACACATACCCAACTCCGTCTGTAATCTCACGATACACGGTCCTCATTGGTTTAATTTTCCTTCCCATCACGGGACTGGTGTGCAAATTTGCATAAATAATTATAACTTTGATGAGAAAAGCTTACTTAATATCTCGCATACTTTACTGAACAACTTTACTGATAGGGTTAAGGGGGAGGGAGGAGGTCGACGAGTGTGACATTGTGTGACAAGGGGTGGGGAGGGGTCCCAAATTTTGTGACATCACATTTTTTCAAAATATAATATTTTATATCTAAGTATTACAACTATGTATTTAATTGAAAAATAATTTTAATGGAAATAAAAACAATTCCTGAACACTGCTGTGACATCACATTAGGTAGAGGGGGGGGGGGTCTCACAAATGTGACCAGTTGTGACAAGGACGCGGGAGGGGTCAAAAATTCATGAAATTCGTGTGACGTAATTTATGGATGGATTAGGCCTACATAGAAACTCCCCATGTTTAATATGAAATGTAATCATTCCACTTGACGTTGGCAAAATACCTACCCAAAAATGGGTGAGGCCATTTTCTAAAAAAACAAAAAGATTAAGAGTGACATTACAATGCCATTGCCATTCGATGACGAGTCGAGGGGCTGACCTGTTGTCGTCGGTCTCGCGGCCGCCGAGGTCGGGGCGCTCGAGGCTGGAGCACCACAGCACGAAGTTGTGCTTGAGGAGGTGGCGCGCGTAGAACAGGTCCGCGCCGAACAGCGTCGGGTCCGCCGGCATGTTGCCCACCGGCACGTGGAAGTATCTACAGGGGTCGCGGTTGACGTTTACATGGACTCTCCGGAATAACAATATACCAGTTGTTAGAGTTAGTGTCTTGGATAGGCAACACAGTGGAGTTATAGAAAATAGTGTAAAGCATATTAATCAAATAGGCATAGACAGATAAACCCGCTGTGTTCTTGGCTGATCTTCTGAGCCAACGTCGCATTCAGATCTAGATGGAGAGTTCAAATGTGATAGAGTTGAGGAAAAAATGAAGAGGATTTTTTTTAACTTATGACTTGTGTGTGTGTGTTCCTTGCAGCGCGAGCGTTTTAAAATTGGAAAATGTGAATTATTTATGCATGTACCAAGAGCCGAATCAAATAATTGTCATTTGCCAAAATTTACCATCATCACCAATTCCGTCAAAAAGCAATTGAAAATATCTCAGGGTTTCCTAGATATGAACAAAAAAAGTTAGGATTTTTTTTTATTTCGTATATTTACGCGAATACTACATATTTAAATAAAACTAATCATATTTATCTACGCAGAAAGTTTTTAGTGTCTTGAGGTCTTGAGTTACGACTGCAAACAACAACTAAATATGAGGGTACCCCAGTTCAAACTCTGACACTGGGACGTTAACTACCACAGACCTCCCGTGACCATGGTTGCTTTAAAACAGCCGAACCATCGGGAACACGTAAAATAAACGCGATTAAATCCGTATAATTAGTTCTATTTCAAGTATTTTTTTAAATATTTTTTTTGAAATATGTACTCTTCTTTCATAGGTCCAATCCAAAATAAAAGTAACATAGACAACGAGATATAGATAGAAAAATATTATCGAAATGAGCAAAAAACGAACCTGCACTGTTCTATAGTGAGCTGCAGCACGGAGTCGAGCGCGAGGTAGTGCCGGACGATGGCGCGCGCGCCCAGCCGCTGCCACTCCAGCGCGCTGTACAGCGCCTCCACGTCGCGCACGTGCAGCGCCACCAGCGGGAACTCGCACACACCTGCGGCCCACTTGCAAGCATTACCAACTGCAGCATACGCGTCATGTGCGGGCTCAAGTGAGGGTGGCAGGACATACCTGGCAGCAGAGCGGTGAGCGCCGGCAGCGACAGCGAGGGCTGCAGCGCCAGCAGCGTGGGCCCGCAGCGCTCGTCGCGGTACCGCTGCAGCATGCGCGCGATGTGGCGGCACACCGCGCGGGTCTCGGTCTCTACCACCACCTCCCACGTCATCTCCGCGGCCGGGAGTGTGCTCTCGTCGGTGCCCAGGTTTATCCTGATCGAAACATTATGTATGATCGACATCTTCCTCTACATATAATAATACTAACTTGGTACAGCGTAAAATAAACGTAGCAGCAGTTATTTTTCAAAAAACTTTTCAGCATTTAAGCCAATCTCGTCCCAAACTCGGACTGTCTCGGCCCATCTCGTTCCAAACTTAGCTTACGACGTCCTATCTCGACCTAATCCTCCCACCATCCATCCCAAACTCGGCCAGCCTCATCCTCATCTCGACGCATCACGTCCCAAACTCGGCCTACTTCGTCCCATCTCGGCGACTTACTTGGCGGTCCTTTCGGCTGAGTACAGCGTGCTCATGTTCGGCACCTGGTTGGTCTTGACCGTGTCGAGCACGTAGATGTACGCTCGCTTGACGGGGCCGAGCACGAGCGCCCACATGCTTCGGGACGAGTTCAGCGCCGAATGTTGGTATAGGTATATGTGCTTCACTGGCGGTGCGCCGTCCTGTAAGACAGTTTTTAGAATGCCCACTTCACACTTTCAATTTGACTGCAAACACAACGCGATCTTTTGGGACATCCATATGGTGAAGATATATATTTCTTATATTTAGGTGAACACTCAAGTCAAGTAGTCAGATCATTTATTTCGTTTAGACCTACAAATTGTCAATAACATTTGTTTTATTTTTTCTTAGCTCTACAACCGGATCGGAACGCGACTTCTGCTGAGAAGATCCGGCGAGAAACTCAGGGGGTTTGTCTTTTTATTATTACATGTATTTTTTTTGTAACTTTTTTAACAACCATGTTTATTACAAAAAAAAAGTCCAGAGTGTTGTAATGCGAGGCGCACACACGCTACACTTTGAATAAATCGTAATTGATCAAGATATTTGAGCGTTCAGTCCGTACTACATATTGAAATAAAACTAATTTTACGCGCACCTTTGTAAGACCTCAAGACACTGTGAGCACTTTTTGCGTAGATCGGACCGCAAACAACAACTAAATATGAGGGTACCCCAGTTCAAACTATGACACTGGGACGTCTAACACCTCAGTCCTCCCGTGTCCACAGTTGCTGTAAAGAAGCCGAAACGTCGTGAACGTAAAAACATAAAATAAATGTCTCTAAAATCCGTAAATATAGTTTTATTTCAATAAATACTTCTTACTTGTGTTTATCGCGTAAATCAAACCGCAATCCGTAAAACCAGTAATAATTATTATATAAAAAACCGGTACCGATAGAATTCGACATTACATATATTCTTACCTGCTTTTGTAAATACGATTGATGGGCTACACTTTTGAATTGAAGCTGGCTTAGAGTAAACGAATCCATGTTATTCGAACCAAACTGAACTAGCCTGAAAACATACATATCATTTTAGAAACTACCAATTTAAATTGCACTTCAACGTGTACGCAATAGAGTTGATTGTCGTACTTGCGCGACACTTCTGGGTCCACTGTGCAAATGCAACCGAGTTGAACAAGAACTCTGAATTCTAGACTCATTTGTGTTTCGTATATTCCCTCGATTTCTGGTGCGCACAGTTCGCCCATTAATTCTCTGAAACAAAGTTATTACGTGATGAACTACGAAGAACAAAGTTTTTTTTTTAATTCATCTAGGCTACAAAAAGCATAAATTCAGGGATTACATAAAAAAAAAATAGGAACATAAAATCTTCAGGTATCAACATCGTGTGAACCTGCAGGAAATTTCCGCTAACAAGTTAAATTGTTCTGTGTGTGCGCACGCGCGTTTGACATGTAGCGGGTGGGGGTGTATGTGGGGATTGTGGTAGATATGTGGGGGTATTATGGGGTATATGGTCATGTGGCATGGGGGTCAGCGGGGAGGTGTGTGACGATATTTATGGGTGTGTGGGGATATGAAGGAGTGAGATATGTAGGTTTATGTGGAATTGTGTATAAGGACAGGTGTATATGTGGGGAATGTGGGGATTGCATATATGATATGTGGGGACTGTATATATGCTATGTGGGGATTGTATATATGCTATGTGGGGATTGCATATATGATATGTGGGGACTGCATATATGCTATGTGGGGATTGCCTATATGATATGTGGGGATTGCATATATGATATGTGGGGACTGCATATATGCTATGTGGGGTTTGTATCTTTGATATGTGGGAATGTATGAAGCATGTGGGGACTGCATATATGCTACGTGGGGACTGTATTAATGCAGTGGGGCATGCGCGCTCACTCGTGGTGGTCGCGGTAGAGCTGCTCGGGCACGGTGTACTGGTAGAGGTGCGGCGCGGGGCGCGCGCGGGGCAGCACGCGGCTGACGCGGCGCCAGTGCGGGCCGGCGTCCGCGCCGCGCGCCACCGCCTGGTTCACGTAGAACACGCGCGGCACCGACAGCTTGATGTGGTGCAGCTCCGACCCCACCAGCGCCCACAGCCGGAACAGCCCCGGCTCGCCCGTTTCCGACACCTGACACCAATATACATCTATACTAATATTATAAATGTGAAAGTTTGGATGGATGGATGGATGTTTGTTACTCTTTCACGCCCGAACGGATCTGGATACATTTTGGCACAGAGATAGATTATAGTCTGGAATAGCACATAGGCTACTTTTTATCCCGGTAAAATGTATAGTTCCCGTGGGATAGATGTTTTAATATTTCATACTTTTTATCGCGGGTAACACCGCCGGGCGCAGCTAGTATTATATAAATATCGCCACACGAACACGCCGACACCAAGATTCGAAACATTTTTTAACACACTGAGAAAATCACAATGTAACTTTGACATTTTTGATAGTTCCTTAACACAGTGGCATTAAGATTGTCAAATTTAAAAATGATAATTAAAAAAAAACGGATAGTCCCACCACTCCTTTATTTTTTTTACCAAATTGGTTATATGTACTTTTATAAAACAATAGTAACATTTCTAACAAAGTCCCCTTATGGACCCAGTCGAGAATCTCACTGACGAGTGCCGGGAGCCAAGAAAATGTACAAAAACAATTCGACACGGGTAAGATTCGCAAATGCCTCACTATGCGCATGTGATGGAAGCTGCGCGGTCGGTCTGTACCCGGCTGTACCTGTATAATCTGCCAGGGAGTGTTGAGCAGCGTGCGCTGCGCGCGCCGGATGAACCCGCCCAGCGTGCCGGCCGGCGCGGCGCGCGGCGGCGGCATCGCCTCCCTGTCCATCTTACCTGCGGGATGAACAAGAATCTTCTTCCTCATCATTCGAATTTCTTCTTAATTGTTATACCTTTCGGAATATGATATCCGTTTCCCAAAACCTCCTTTCACGTCATATTTTATTCTTAAATGATCCGTTCCCTAAAATACATATTTCCTACCGGTACCTCAAAAATGGTATTCCAAGAACTTTTGTATGCCAAAAGACGTGTTTCCTAGAACATCCGTATGCCAAAAGATGTTTCCTAGAACATTCGTATGCCAAAAGATGTTTCCAAGAACATCCGTATGCCAAAAGATGTTTTCAAGAACATCCGTATGCGAAAAGATGTGTCCTAGAACATTCGTATGTCAAAAGATCTGTTTCCTAGTACATCCGAATTCCATTTTTTTTTCCTAGAACATCCGTATTCTAAAAGATGTTTCCTAGAACATTCGTATGCCAAGAGATGTTTCCTATAATATATATGAGCTCGTTGGTTATAGGTGAATATGTGCTTAATGGAACGAATTTTTGTTATCATTTTTGCACCATACCTCGTTTACTGCGATTACGTAATCCCCTCTGGTCCATTTGCCAAAGCCATTTCTTCTTCTGGAATAGTAGCCACTGCTTTCGCTCTGCCTGTGTGACGAAACAAATAAATAGTATATTGTACAACAAGTGCATAAAGTAAGTCAATTTATCGGCGACTTAGATAGTGAAGTCCAAAATAAATTTGCTGATTTATGAACAAGTTATACAATCTGCTTTTCACTTAGATTGCGAGGAAATGACGCAAGTAATACAAACTTGAACAATTTTGTATTGTAGCCACACAGACCTAATAGAGAACTTGAAAAAAAAACTTCAATGACATCTATGCTTACCCGCCGTTTTTTTTATATCCGTCGGAGACCTTATACTGGCATAGTCATAAGCATTACATAATATTATTTTTGAAGACGCCTTTTTCATATAATGTCACATCCATTTTTTTTTTATAATGTGTATAATGTATTTATTTACATTGGCAAAATATCCGCTAAGTTGTGGGTGAGGACATATCCATATCATATCCATTTTATTTCATTGCATCTCATTTGGTAAAGAAAGAAGATCAAGAATATTATTGTTAGTAACTCCTGGTTTTTTATTTA
Organism: Pheosia tremula; assembly: GCA_905333125.1. Lineage (NCBI taxonomy): Eukaryota > Metazoa > Arthropoda > Insecta > Lepidoptera > Notodontidae > Pheosia > Pheosia tremula. The sequence goes on from HG995415.1 coordinate 6,762,194, forward strand.
TAGTAGCTTCAGAGAACACAGAAGGGAAATTAACATGATAATGATGACAAATGCCCTAAAGAAGCGCAGGTTCAATGGTTAGTATACCCTTTATGAATCGCCTGTATAATCGACAATTACTTTAGTGGTTCCGAAGGGCGGCGGCGCGCCCAGCGCCTCCCGCCAGCTGTGGGCTTCCTCGACGGGCGACTCCTCGCGCTTCCTCTTCACAGTGTGTACTATAGGACGTATTGCGTTGTCTTGCGCTGTGCTCTCTTTGCCGATGTCTTCTATGTCAAGTTCTTGCTGCAAGAGTTAGCTTATAAATAGGGACTGACACACTTTTTCGGTTATATAATATTATAGAAAGATTTTTTTATGAAAAAAAGAAGTTCGCAATGGCCAATATCAATTGATAAAAACTTTTAAAAATTTCAGTATAAATCGTTTTATTTTCTTATTTTTTATTTTAGATTGTCTGATGTCATAAATTATCAACTTACACATTCGGATCAGGATCGCCCCCAGTCCATTGTAAGGTAATATATTACGACCATACAGTTGGTGTTTTTGTCTGGCGATATTTATACATGTAACACTGTAACTACTATGAGTATTTTGTTTTTTTTTTAAATGTTGGTGTGGTTTTTTCGAATGTCAACAAGTCCACTCGTACGAAGATGCGGGCACTGCTAGCAAAAAAAAATACATATAATAATTCTCACCATGGCAACACCATCAGTGCTGGTGGACGGCTCACAGTCCTCGCCGTCCTCCGCCACTTGCTTGGGCTGCACGCTGAACATGTCCGTGATCTTCCTCGTCTTGAACTTGTCCTGTTTCGCGAGCATCTTTTTGTGCAGCCAGTCGGGGTATTGCACGCGGGGGACCGGGTTGTCCAACTGTCGTGATAACAGCTATTTAATAACTAGCCGTCCCGGCAGACGACATTAATAATAATAATAATATAATATATATGTCCCACTGCTGGGCACAGGCCTCCCCTCAATGCGAGGGGGATTAGGCCATGTCCACCACGCTGGCCCAGTGCGGGTTGGCGGACTTCACACATATTTCGAGGGGTTCTCTCAGACATGCAAGTTTCCTCACGATGTTTACCTTCACCGTTTAGAAAGTGATAATCGTGGTTGAAAATGAGATTCGCACATGAAATCCCAGAGGTGCGAGCCGGGAGCTTGAACCTGCAAACCTCGTTACCGAGGCAAGCGCGTTCTACCAAAGATGTGTGAAGTCCGCCAACCCGCACTGGGCCAGCAGTGGGACATTAAACATGGCTGGTATTGTTATATACTGACGCCCTGCATGGCGGCGGGGATGGTGATGATCTTCTGGATGGCGCCGGCGAGCCGCTCCACGTAGTAGGCCCAGTCCAGCACGTCGCGGATGTCCACGTCGGCGGCGACGCCGGGCTCGCGCAGCCAGCGGCGCAGGTGGTGGCGGCGCGCGGCGGCCGGCGCCTGGAAGATGGCCAGCGGCACCGCGCGCTCCGTCACCGGCGCGCCCTCCGGCTTGCGCGAGATAATGAACCTGCGCCCGGGAGAGGGTTCGTAGATGTGGGAACCATGTACCAATTAAACCAGCTACTGAAGCCTGCCTAGCCTCAAAGTCAAAGTCAAATCATTTATTTCGTATAGGCCTACGGGGGCACCTACAAATTGTCATTACATATTTTTTTCTTAAGTCTACAACCGGATCGGAACGCGACCTCAACTGAGAAGATCCGGCAAGAAACTCAGCGGGCTTGTCTTTTTTTTTTATCCATTATTTTTACAAAAAAAAATTATAAAAAGTAATCTCCAGTGTGTTGCCATGCGAGGCGCACACACGCTACACTTTAACATTATAAATATTGATATGTGAGCGATCAGTCCCAGGCTGCTTTATCATCCAAATAATCCAAGATTATGCAATAACCCTTACGACATAAATTACTTTTAACAGTTCTTTTAAACTTACTAATGGGCAAATCTCGGATCTCTCCCATAAAAGAATGATTTATTCTATGGAGATGAGTGACATGCACGGATAGTTTGTCCTTATTACGAGTGTTAATAAAATGAACATCACTCCTTTTTTCAAAATTATGAATATTTTTCTTAACATACATTAGATTTTCATAAATAAATTGAGACACAACAGTTAGAATATTTATTTCTTTGAATTTATCCTTAAGGGAATCTCTAGGAATCTCTAGGTATTGCCCTTTTCTGCAAGATGAAGATAGTATTAAGATCTGCAGAGCATCCCCAGAGCAAGATGCCATAGGACATAACGCTATGGAAATAACTGAAATAAACAATTCTAGCTGTGTCTATATCCGTTAATAGTCGATTTTTTTTAACAGCATAAGCTTTAGAGGGTTTGTAGATGTGGGAACTATGTACCAATTAAACCAGCTACTGAAGCCTGCCTAGCCTCAGTTCTCACATACCCATAACAATGGTCCTACTGCTCAAAAATGTTAAACATCTTTTAAAAAAATGCAACCGTGAAGTTTCTTGACGTTCCTCTCCATAGGAACAGCATACCGAACGGGTGGAAAAGATACAGCTTACTTTATAGTTTGCATGAATAAAAAATATTCTGATTCTGAGTATACACACGAGCGGATACGCCCCCCGCCTTTTGATCTCCTGGCTGACGGCCCAAGCATCCTATTTTAACAAGTATTAAATTAATCTGTAGCCACCTCTTCAGCCTCGCCACAAGCTACACAGATAGTGCTGCAGACGCATTCAGAACAATAGACAATTCTCAATACAATCCTGAATCGCGCTATATCAATACGAATAAGATTCAATTTCCTTCAAAACTCACCTACACGCCAACCCCGCGTCCTTTACCATTTGATCTCCTAAAAACTCCGCCAACCGCTTCGCAGTCGATATCGAAGTGGATTTCTGAGCTCCGTAATCCTCCAGCTTCTTCGACATGGACCTGTTCTCGGAGATCAGCTCGAAGAGTTCCGAGTCCGGCATGTTGGAGCCCTTGCTGTAGAGCACATCCAGCCAGTAGTCGGCGACCTTCGCGACGGCACTATAGCAGGACTTCAAGTCGTTCCCTTTGAGGAAAGCTTCGAACACCGAGGACTGGAAGATCTTGATTAGTTGGAGTTCACCGCGGCGCTTCACTTCGAAACCTGCGGAGGATTTACGATTTATAAGTGCCTGCGCACATTACTTCTCAGAATTGGATCCTAATTAGCGACATTATCGGATCAACAGGTTCAATTCTCGACTATGGAAATTATTTTTCGAAAGATCCAATTATACAGTTTTAGTTTTTTTGCTATATTTTCGGCATTGGCCATCTACGCCCACTTGGAAATTCAGAATATATCCCCAATGGGATATAACTTCACCATATTTTGGGCGTAACAAAATGTGATTCCACACATGTTTTTTTTTTATTTTGGCATGAACAATGTTATCGTTTGATCGTAGTACTAGCTGTTTCCCGCGATTCTGAATGCATGGTATCCCAAACAATCTCCTACCCTCCATATTAACTAACTAAGGATAATTAGTTTAAATTCTTGATTTTTTTTTAATTTTTTTTGCGAGTTTTCATAAGGCTCCATTGTCGCGCCGATTGGTGGCCTTATAATATAACAGAGAAGGGAAACATAAATAAGATGTCCGTTCAGTAATTCTAAAATAACCAGACCTGTCTATTTTGTTAATGACCTATTTCAGAATGTGCTAACAAACCTTATGCACAACAAATTTGCCAGATGGCACACACAAATTCATTGTAAAACAGACTCTATGAGTACCGTACAATGGACTGAGGGCGAACCCAGTATATATTACTCATATAGATATTAAACGTCCCTGACTTGGGTACAAACTTTCGTCACACGCACATCACACAAAGTTTGTGTGATGAGCACGAAAGTCCGTACCAGGATTCGAGCCCGGGACCCTCAGCACAGAAAGCAGGGTCACTACCAACTGCGCTAATTAGGCCGTCAAACTTAAACATACCTCATAATAACTTACCTTTAAGTTCCGCCAACGACCCGTCGAAGTTGAACACGGCGTACCGTTTCTTCAGCCTCTTCCCCTCCTCCTTGGAGGCGGGCAGCACCATGGCCAAGTACGGACCGTCCACTTCGAAGAAGATAGAGTTCTCGGCCCTTTGCTCGTATTTCTTCTCCACCGGATCTATCAGCTCGAAGTATTGCTCGTTCGTGAAGTGATCCTAAAGATATTTATTGAATGGAAATATTTAAGTTCTATCGGAATATTATTATTGTCGCTACCGTGTTTCCCACACACGATTCACACCCTTATATATAAGTTCAATACTCCAGATTTTTTCATTTGAAATTTTGCTCAGGCCTGTCTTGGGATCGCCAGTTCATTCGATTGTGCCATACCCATTATTAAATCGTTGCTTAGTTCGGTACCATATAGTTGAAGTATTTGTCTAGATCAAGTTGCAAAAAAAAAATCTATACAGGGTGTAAGAGGCATAGTAATAAAAACATCCCGTATATGATACTCACTTTAACCATAGCGTTGAGAACAGCATTGGGGAACGAGACGTTGATTTTCTTCTTCTTAGCATGAGTTGTATGGACTGTGACATTTTCCGGGAAGGAGGCTGGCAACACGCACCAGATACCTGGAGATGTTTATTTATTTGTATAGAATGTTGCAAGCATATAGCATTTCATTAAATAAGTAAAGTATTTAAACTCTCCGTGGTGCCTTACACCTGGACTTAGTCCAGCTGTAAGAGTCTCACTTCTGTGGAAATTTATCTACCAGCGGGGTTATTTTAAACCATTCGAAATCGATATCGGAAATGGAATCGAAAACTTTCAAACTGGATTACCGCAATCGCTATCAACATTTCCAAATTTTACTATCTTCGATATATCTTGATGATAATACCAAATCGTTTTTTCAAAAACTTTCGGTCGGAAACGGAAACGGAAACTTTCGGTCGGAACATCGGAAAGTTTCAAATCCGTTTCCGATGTCGATTCGGAATGATTTAAAATAACCTAACAGATCTTTTTTGTCTCCCGCTTTGTAATGGAGGGAAGTGGATAATTTTCTTGCAACTCGTTCTATTTTTATCGTTCGATTAAATTCTTGCGGGTTCCAAGACAATTAGTATAGTGTGGGACCATACCGTCGGTGTCGAGTTCGAGCGGTCTGCCGATTTGTTCGATGATCTCGCGAGCTTTCATTATGATGTTCGCTCCGGTGTAGCACACGATGCCGGCCATCTCCATACTGTGCCACCGGGCGCTGGCAAAACATAACATACAAACAAAATTAGAACGACGACCTAATTAGCGCAGTGGTAGTGACTCTGCTTTCTGCGCCGAGGGTCCCGGGTTCGAATTCTGGTAGGGACACAAGCTTTGTGTGATGAGCACGAATGTTTGTACCCGAGTCATGGATGTTTAATATGTATATAAGTATTATATACTGAGTTCGCCCTCAGTCCATTGTACGGTACCCATAACACAAGCGTTAAGCTTAAAGTCGGACCGTATAGTTGGTGTGTTCGTATGGCGATATTGATTTATTATTTATTATAGAATATGGTTGTTGTAGCGACCACTTCAACCGCACCGCAAGCTACGCAGATGGCACTACAGACGTATTCAGAACATAGACAAGTGACGTCACAATCCTGAATCGTGCTATAAGAGTTTTCGGAGCAAGTAACATATACACAAGATCCCGACAATAACCGTCGGGGCATGGCGGCCGCCCCGCCCGACATACTACCCGCCTGGCTGGAAGATCTTCCCTTTAGCGCTAAAGTGTCAAAAAATCACAAATCTCTATGATACGATTTATCCGCCCGTTCGAACTCTTAAACTCTCTCTTACCTGTCATATGTAACAATATATATGTCGGATACTTAGTTTAATATAAATATAGAGTAGGGTACTTTTCTACTTTATTAATAAACTAGCTGCGCCCTGCGGCGTTACCCGCGCAAAAAATCATGTCGATCCTTTGCGCTATGAAAAATTGAAACAAATCTATTCCACGGGAACCATACATTTTCCCGGCATAATAAGTAGCCTATGTGCTGTTTCAGACTATAATCTATCTCAGTGCCAAATTCCATCCAGATCCGTTCAGCCGTTCTGGCGTGATTGAGTAACAAACATCCATCCATCCAAACTTTCACATTTATAATATTAGTATAGATAGTATAGATTTATAATATTAGTATAGAATATAGATAATGTGGATTGAGGTACATGAATAAGGTTATGAGAACGACACAATTGATAGTAATGGCTACCTAGCAGATTACACGATTCACAGATACAATGTGTTATAATTAAGTTCAGTACTTTACATAACCTCACTCTCATAATCCGATGGGAAACTAATACAACACGACCGGAGAGATCAGGCGATAATCCTGGTTAAAAATGAGATTCGCACACAAAACCCAGAAATCTCAAAGGTGCGAGGCGGACTGGAACCTGCGCCCCGCGTTACCACGGCGAGCGTTCTACCAACTGGTCTATCATTGCTTAAAAACTAGTAAGCAACTCACCCTCTCCTCATCACGTAACCGTAGAAGGAATTGAGGATACACTTGTGGGCCAATTGCAAAGAATCGTACAGAACTTCGCGACTCTTAGCGATCTTGACTTCGGCGGCGTCTCCGCTGGCGACAGCCTCCGCCACCTTGGCCTTGGCCTGTTTGTTCAAAGCCTTATATTCGTAGCGACGATCTCTGTGGGATACAGTAGAGGTCAGTTGGGAATAGTGACATTCCATTGACGGTGGCGCTAAGTGGAGCGGATCTGTGTGGATATACAACAGCTGACTGCAAAGGTATTCTTTGGTAGATTTCTACAAATTAGAGGAGTAGAATATTAATTTGACGACCTGATTAGCGCAGTGGGTCTCGGGTTCGAAACCTGGTAGCGACATACTTTGTGTGATGAGCACGAATCTTTGTGCCAGAGTCATGGATGGTCAGTATCTATATAAGTATTATATACTGAGTTCGCCCTCAGTCCATTGTATGATACCCATAATACAAGCGTTGCTTTGTGTGGGACCGTATAGTTCGTATGTTCGTCTGGCGATATTATTATTATAATACGCAATGTAATTCAAACAGAGTGTCACTTACATAACTATACATAAATCCTCCAATTGTTTAATAAACATCACCCAGTAACTGAGCGGTAGTTGGCAAACAATCTGATTGGTCTATACCTCTCAGTCACACGAGTAAAAAATCCCTACAGAAACCAACCTACGTACAAACGTACTACAGCACTGTCGATCATACCGCTACTTCGCCGGCGCAACGCCGGTGAGACTGGTGAGAACTCACGCGCATATAGCTGCTCTATATGTAAGTAGAGTCGTGGCGGGCCTTTTGCATGTGGCTTGGTCTCTATAGGGATTTATTTGTCTGTGTCTTCGTTCGTTTTACTTTTCTTCAGTAGAGACGCAAGAGGTCAGTTTGTGTAACTAAAATGTAGAGATAGATCACCTGAACGCTCTGACAGTGTCGACGTAGAACGAGTTCTCCTTCTGACATATGGTCGTAGTCCTGACTTCTGTGCGCGTCACTTTAGTCTTCTTGTAAGCCACTCTGCAGTAATCGGCTAAGCGCTTCTTCTCGTACGCCGCCTACATATACAAAATGATGATGATGAAGATTAAGCAAGGGTACACTAAGCCTGGAATCTGGGCTTCTGTAGGGCATTTCTAAACACTGTGTAGTCAGAATTTCGATACGACAATTAAACTACCGAAGCGAAACGAAAAAAGATTTTGCTTGCCGTACAGATCTCGCTATATGGCGCTGTTAGTAAAGCGTAATGCATTGCAATATACCGTATTTAAAAAAAATATATAATTGAATTGAGATCCTCCTCCTTTTTGAAGTGGGTTAAAAAAACTGGGCGGGTTTACTCTGGACGCTTTACAAATCAGGGCCACTACATCCCAACATCGCTAACCTGGTCCTCCTTAGGTAGAGCATGGAAGGCTCTGGTGGGTCCTCCGGGGTGCAGCGGGGGGAACTTCTCGGTCTCCAGCTGCTGCTGGATGCGCTGGTACTCACTCCTCGTCGCTGGCACTTTACCAATACACAGATAGAGTTAACATTACATTACTTAGTATATAAGCTACACGGTCCCACACTAAGCAACGCTTATATTATGGGTACCGTACAATAAACTAAGGGCGAACCCAGTATATAATACTTATATAGATATTAAACATCCATGACTTGGGTACAAACATTCGTGTTCATCACACAAAGATAATCCGTACCAGGATTCGAACCAGGGAGCGTCGGCACAGGGCCCCAAGTCTGCTAACACAATCGATTCATAATCGAACAGCAACCGTATAGTAACCGTCATTTATGACAGATATCCCAAACAATATATGTCAAAAGTGACATATACTATGCGGTTGCTGTTCGATTATGAATCGATCGTATTAGCAGACATGGGGCCCAGAAAGCAGGGCAGCGAGATTCACACATCTTAATTCGTAGAAGTAGGGTCATTACCAACTGCGCTAATTAGACTGCACAAACCATGCGTGGGGGGGATTACCCGCACAAAAGGAGGGTCCGCAAATCGGACAGCAACTGGTGAGTCGCGTAAGTATACATCCGCGTTCCCGTGACTCACTAACCAGCGGGGTGGTGGACCCCAGGGGGTTGTAGTCATTAAGAGTCTGACATAATCAGCCTGCACCTCTCGTGGAAGACTGGATGTCACATTGTAAAAAAAAAGTTAGTCTCACGATAGTCCCCGCGCCACATCCAGTCCATGTGTCGCTGGCAGGTCGCGCCGGGCCGGTTGTAGTCGCACACCGCGCAGACGCTCGCGTTCACCATCGCAGACGGCTGCAACCTGGAACACGGCACCGGTACCGGTGTAATGTTTGCTTCGATCATACTTATCCTCAAATTTATAGAAAGTTATAATAGATTATAAAGCCATTATAACGCACTTTTTCCTCTGAAAAGTTTCTTATAATGCCATTTTAATCCATTATAACTGTCTATAAATTTGGGGGTTAGTGTATGCGAACTGTGCAATAATATTATAGAGCACAAGCGTGTGCGCCGGCGCAGGTGCACTCTCTCTTCCATCCCTCTCATGATTGAGATAGACCGGCGAGAGAACGTAATTTTGGTCAGCAAACCTGTTGTTCAACATAATATTCTCAGCAATACCTGTTGGTCAACATAATAGTCTGAGCAATACCTGTTGATCAACATAATGTTGGTGAGCAATACCTGTTAGTCAATATTATATTAGTCAGCAATACCAATTGATCACCATAATATTGTTCAGTAATACCTGTAGTTGGTCAATACAAAAGTTTCAGTAATACCTGTTGGTCAACAGAATAGCGTCAGCAATACCTGTTAGTCAATATAAAAGTTTCAGTAATACCTGTTGGTCAATATAATGTTGGGGTACATAGCGCCCACATCCAGGTGGTATATGAGCGGGTTCTCGTCCCTCCGCGGGTGGTCCTTCATGTGCTGCAGCTTCCCCCTTATCTCCGCACACACCTCGTCCAAATTGGTCACCATCTCCAATGGGATCCCCTCCTCGATCTCTATGGCGTGTTTCATAGTTTTCTCAATGTTCTCCATGAGTTGGTCGACGGCCGATGGTACTATTTTGAATTTGCACTTTATGTCGGCTCTGAAGACTCCTGAAAGAAGATCAGAAAAATAATGAGATTAATACTGTCGGTACTGAAGGTTAAGGATAGGTCAAATACCATACATGAAACAAATTTAACTTGATTAGCTCAGTTGGTAGTGACCATGCCTTCTATGCGCAGAGCTGACAACCTTATTAATTTATATGATGAGATATACTTACAGTTAAAGACTTTAGTTGTATGATTATTTTCAAGTGTGATTAAAAAAGTGTAAAAATAAGAAGGTAAGGAAGGTATTTTGCACTTTTTTAATCTTAACCGTCTTATTCTATTTTTTTTACATTCTAATCTTACAGTCTTTCCATCTCCCTTTCTATCTCTCTCTCACCTATCCAACCATCCCTTTCACTCCTAATCCGTTCCATGTCATATCATGCATCTCACGTTCCATTCCATGTCCTGCATCTTACGTTCCATTCTACAAACATTCCCGCATATACAGGGTGTAAGGGGCATGGTAACGAAAACTTTGGGTTACGGTAACACTTAATGCCTATAATAAAATTATAAAAGTCATTCATGTCAAATCTCATGGGTTACAAATGTAATTGTTGAGCGCGCGATGTATTGTAAGCCACGAGATCACGACACAACGCTCCGCGCGATATCCGACTCGTGCGAGGGACCAGCACGCACAAGCGTATCGAGTTTGAATTTACATTGCAGTTTTAGGCCTAAACTTGTAATTATGTTTTTTTTTTACTTATAATCACGTAAAAAAAAACATAATTAAGTTAAGATAAATTAAGTTAAGATAGACTTCTATTAATATTTCATGCTGAAATCAAACTAAATAGAACCGAAAATTCATGAAAAGATTTTACGGCGGACAATTCTAACGGTGGGGGGTTCAGAATCATGAGTGGAATCCATGGTATCAGTTATAGTTACGAAGCCACTTAGCCAGCGTACACCCTGTATATTAAGATTTCAATGTGTAGTATTCGGGTGAACACAGACCTGACTCGAGCGCCTCCACGTGTCCGCCCACGTACGTCTCGGTCTCCAGCACGTGGCCGTCGGCGGTGAGCTTGTTGAGCTCCTCCACCTGCTTGTTGGGGAACACGATGTTGGCGTGGAAGGCCTCCACCATCAGCAGCGACTCGCACAGCGTGCCCGACCCTTTGCGAAGCACCTGGACGTGCAACAAAAAAAATTACAGCGTGAAATCGCTATTATTGGTAACACTTTAACCGTTAACCCCCAAATTTATAGACAGTTATAGTGGCATGAAAACGGCTTTATAAGCCATTAGAACTTTCTATTAATTTAAGATTAACTAAACATGGTTTAGATAATTTCAGTACCGATTTTTTTAATGTTTACGCGAGTAAAAAGTATGTCCTTTTCTGTACCCCTGTGCATTTTTCCTGAATAAAATGTAAAAAAATAGCCTATGTGCTGTTCCAGACTATGATCTATCTCTGTGCCAAATTTCATCCATCCAAACTTTCACATTTATATTATTAGTGGGAAGTGCGATAAATATAGTAAGTAAAAAACTCACCTCGTCCGGCTCCAGGGGGATGATGGTGCAGAGCGCGAAGATGAACGGGTGGACGTACTTCATGTACAGGTAATACGTCGCCACCGCGTCCGACACGGAGTAATTCGACAACACCTGCAAAACAAATTTACAACATTTAAATAAATATCGCCAGACGACACACCAACTATTTAAATATCGCCAGAAGAACACACCAACTATATAAATATCGCCAGACGAACACACCAACTATATAAATATCGCCAGACGAACACACCAACTATATAAATATCGCCAGACGAACACACCAACTATATAAATATCGCCAGACGAACACACCAACTATATAAATATCGCCAGACGAACACACCAACTATATAAATATCGCCAGACGAACACACCAACTATATAAATATCGCCAGACGAACACACCAACTATATAAATATCGCCATACGAACACACCAACTATATAAATATCGCCAGACGAACACACCAACTATATAAATATCGCCAGACGAACACACCAACTATATAAATATCGCCAGACGAACACACCAACTATATAAATATCGCCAGACGAACACACCAACTATATAAATATCGCCAGACGAACACACCAACTATATAAATATCGCCAGACGAACACACCAACTATATAAATATCGCCAGACGAACACACCAACTATATAAATATCGCCAGACGAACACACCAACTATATAAATATCGCCAGACGAACACACCAACTATATAAATATCGCCAGACGAACACACCAACTATATAAATATCGCCAGACGAACACACCAACTATATAAATATCGCCATACGAACATAGCAACTATATGGTCCCACACTAAGCAACGCTTGTGTGCAAATTGTGTTAAATATTACGTTATTATCGATACAGATGATGAAGCCGAGAATTGTGTCTATCCGTCTGTTCGGGCATCACGGGAAAACTAATAGACAGATTTCAGTTAACTTTTTTTTTAAGTTCAACGTAAAAAACATACAATAAATGCGATAAAATCCGTAACATTCGTTTTATTTTAATGTGTTGTATTCGCGTAAATATAAGACATCAATATTAAACAAATTTAAAAAAAAAGGAAAAAACTATACTATCGCAATGAGAACCTCCTCCTTTTTGAAGTCGGTTAAAAATAAGTTACGATCGTCAGACGAAATGTAAATTTTTCACGACATTTATTGCGCAAGTGTCTGAAAAAAGGCACCTTTTAATTTAGGTCTTGTATTTTTTTGGACTAGGCCCGCAACACACTCGCACCACTGCTACTCCTGTAAGCCAGGATCTACACTGGTGCCCAATGAGGACACCGAGGTTTGACCCTCGGCGAGTCCCGGGATAAAGTTAAGGGATTAAGTTTAGGTCTTGTATGCTTACATTTACGTACATTTTATTTATGTTTTGTAAAAATAATGGATTTAAAAAAAAAGACAAGCCCGCTGAGTTTCTCGCCGGATCTTCTCAGTTAAGGTCGCGTTCCGGTCCGGTTGTAGAGTTAAGAAAAAAAAATGTAATGACAATTTGTAAGTGCCCCCATAGGCCTATACGAAATAAACGATTTGACTTTGACTTACCTGTGGTTGTTCCGACGCCATCCTGCACATGTCTTCGGGGTCCAGCTCCACGGGGTCGTATCTGAGCTTCGCCTTCGCGACGGCCTTCAGCCCTTGCGAGCCCACCGGCAGATATGAGTCCCTTTTCACCCAACTGCAATACGTCACGACATTAGTAATAATTCATCAAATATGCAGCTCTATGACAATGAGTGAGTTATAAAAAAAAAAACTTAAGTTTGTAATAATAATAACGTCGCCAGACGAACACACCAACTATACGGTTCCACACTAAGCAACGCTTGTATTATGGGTACCATACAATGGACTGAGGGCGAACTCATTATATATTACTTATATAGATATTAAACATCCATGACTCGGGTACAAAACATTGATGCTAATCACACAAAGCTTGTCCCTACCAGGATTCGAACCCGGGACCCTCTGCGCAGCAAGGGTCACTAGCAACTGCGCTATTCAGGTCGTCGTTATGGGTGTATACTTATTTAAAATCGATAAAATAATCAAAATTATGACTTCACATAATTATTACAAATTCGCTGAAGGTGTGCAGGTTCAAGGTCAAAAATCTCCAAAAATTGCGTTACGTAATACTTGAACGCTCCCTTAGGGGGAACATGCTAGGTATAATGGCAAAAGCTCGCCCCAATTTCATTGGGACCAAATATCAGTGCAGCATTTGTATACGTAAGTACTGGTTATTTGGTAGTTAATTAAATGGAATGGGTAACCCCTTGACTAGGCTTACCATAAGCAGTCCATGTGCATGGCCGGGCGGCACGCGTAGGTGCCGTCTCTGGCCGCAATCTTGCTGAAGCCAATTTCTTGCTTCATATCCAGACCTAGTATAGCCGCACGCGCCTCCACAAATGGCCAGTCGAAGAAATCACCTGAAAAAAAAAATACACTAGCTGTTACCCACGGCTTTATCCGCGTGCTATTTAACAAATACACAACCGTTAGCAATAGCCCGTCCGCGCGTTCTGAGCCCGCGCAACCGGCAGCCTTTGTGATATTAAGTCGTTGGCGGGGGTTGGGGGTTATAAAATAAAAGTAGCCTAAGCTACTCCTTGTTACATCAGGTATCTGCCAGTGAAAGTCCCGTCAAAATCGGTCCAGCCATTTCAGAGATTAGCAGGAACAAACAGACAGACAAAAATGTTGTTAGGGTATATGTACCGTGTATACATCCAAATGCACTTAGTAAAAAGCGGTTATTTTAATATTACAAACAGTCCGACCGACCGGACTACGGAACATACCGTTATACGTGACAAAGATATGCGGTTTCACGTCCATGATGTGATCAAAGAATTTCTGTATCAACGCTAACTCGTTCACTTCATTGAACACTATAAACTGGCTGTAAATAAAAAATAAAATAAGATACAACAAAAAAATATTTTAAGAGTTCCATAGAGATTATTGGGGGTCTAGTGACGTCGTCGTCATAAGCTCGAATGGGTGCAACAGAGAACGAGCGATCGAACTCTCTCTCCACTACTTACTTATACCAAACATTAATAATGATTATCTTTGAAATGATGTAATTTTTTTTATGCCTTTATATCCGCCGCCCCGTAGACAATAAACTGTGCCCCACCCCTCCTGGTCCACCTGGTCTCAAGCACACTATGAGAACTTAGTTTTTTTTAAATCTACAATTGATTTGAGATTTAATAAAATAAGCACAATCGCACTATTTATTTGCAGGAGCAGTGCAACTGGTGGGAGGCAAGTGTAGCTTTACGGCTATAATAATAAATATCTTATAAGAATAATATCACTTTACCCTTCAAACTCCGGCTTTGGTGTGTACTCAAAATCCTCAACATCAACAGATATGATCTCCCTATTAGTAATCAGGTAGCCCTGTCCGTCGATCATATAGGATATCATCATGATCTGATCAGTCTGCGAGTCTGGGAACTTCAGCGGTAGCTTGCTTGTTTCAATATCGAACGCTAATACTATTGGGTCCGGTCTCTCGATGATGTCGTCTCGCTTCGTGAATATAGGTGTCTCTGTCCCGCGGCTTTTGACCGTGTACCAAGTACCGCAAAAGATTTTCATGTCGATAGACACTCGCACGTGGTAGGGGACGTCGTGTTCTCTGAGTGAAAAAAAAAATTCAATGGTTTACGTCTATAATAACAGAATCACAACACTGCCAGCAGTTGCAATCAGCCTCCAAACTCTTATGAATAATAACAATGACGCGATTTTGGACCTTAAATAGCATTACATTATACTTGAGACTGGCATTATGGCAAGGCATATTATTCATAACAAAAACCCAGAATGAAAACAATCAAAACGTCACCTAATATCTAGAATATTTTCCATATGATCCGTGGTCTTCTTAGCATGTTCCAGGGCTGCTGCACTGGTGAGTGCGTTGGTCAACATCTCAGCATATATGGTGTCTTTCTTCTCCCTCTCTTTATTCTTGTTGACTGCTGTGAGGAGCTCTCTACGGGCCTTCATCAACTCACTTTGTGACATGAAGGAGAGCTTTATGTATCGCTGCCTTATGCCAGACAGGTGATTCAGCTAGACGAAAATAAATAGTATTAAACAATGGTATTTAATATTCATTTCTTATATTTACGTGAATACTACACGTTGAAGTATAACGTAAATTACAAATGCTATTGTGTTTATTTTATGTTTTTACGCTTCTACCACAAGGAACAACTTAATACGAGGGAACTCCAATTCAATCTATTACACTAGGACGTCAAACAATTGACAGTCGTCCCGTGACCATGGTTGCTGTAAAGCAGCCGAAACTTTGTGAGTGTAAAAACATAAAATAAAGCGATAGAATCCGTAAAATAAGTTTTATTTCAATGGTATTTAATATATAACTCATGAATAATAAAATCATGTCTATACTCACTTTCTAAGGAAAAACTCACACACAAACACTAGTTTTACATATTGCTTATGGGCAATGCCCACGCCCAAGAGGGCAGATCTGGACTGTTTTTCTGAGATTATCATACATATTATAATAAACACCCTAAGGCTGAGCATTTTCAGACAAATTGGTTGAGTTGAAGTATAAAAATTCACTGAAAGTATTTTTTTAATGAAACCACCAATGTTTGTCCACCAATGCTTACTGTAATTTTTCATAGAAAACTTGACATGTCTGTAATTGACACCAAGCTCAAGACTTACCAATTCTAAATCTTCTTTCTCAATTACATCAATTTTGTGCACAGTGCTTGCGAACTTCTTAGACAGGTACTGTATGACCTCCTGCTCGCACTCAGTGCGAGCCTTGATCAGGAAGTACGGTTGGAAGGTGAGGGACACCTTGAACCGCGATCCGTCCATCTCTATAAAGTAGTAGTCCATCGCTGCTACTAGACGCTTGTCTTCATCCAATATTTCGGCCTTAAAATGTTTTACAATCAATTACTATAACTATTATTGTTTTGCTTTTGTGTAAGTTACGCGCATGTGTCTTGGTACTCACTGTGTGCATGTTTATCAAGTACCCAGTCCTCTCCTTCGTATCTCGAACTCTATCAAAACCGTATTTGGAGTCAATCCTATCGCTCTCCAGAGCCACTCGAATCCTAGATTCTGAAGATTCCTCTCTAAAACAAAGTTACAAATTTAGAAAATTTTAAGTTTCCACGTTCTAGTCGCTGTTCGATTACCAACCTCGAGCTCGTAGACGAACCAGCATCTCTACGATTAGAATCATCTTTATCCGGGCGAAATCTTCCTGTGTTTTGAAGTACCATTTTTGTTAAATCTATGTATAAACTAAACTCCAATGAATTTCACCTTCCTTCCTTACGTTGGTTGACGTTTAGCAGCTGTTTGTTGATTATTGTGAATGTCATATTTTCGCGCCATTTCTGTTTTTTTTTTGGGTCGCGTTCCGATTTCTTTCTCATTCTGTAGCACTCTCCTTTCCGTGAAATTAGTTGTCAACAAACGTTTTTGCCGAACGAATTGATTCATCACTTGGCTTATTTTTTGAAAGGCTTCACTTTAACACGAGGTAAGTTTATGATTCGGCTAAGTTAAAAGCAAACCCCGTCCAAATGGTTTTCCTATCTAACCCACCTATGCAGCTACAGTTATGATAAAATAGTTTGACTATCAGTCAGTCAAGCTTTGGTCAAGCCTTATTATTTTTCTATTTGGCTCACCAAGCGGCAATCGCATCATCACGTCGACAGAACTAGTTCTCTTATTAGTCTGTGGTCGACAGCGTATTATTTGTATTAGTTGGTTACATTCTCTGTCTACGCTTCATCATTGATATATATTATCTATATGCACTTCATCGTGCAAACTGCAAAGTAGATTTATTTGTTTTGAGCACAGAGTACCTTGTATTTGATTTTGAGTAATTAGAGAGTAATTTTGTTCTCTTGCTTGAGTACTTTTAATCTGTAATTAGTATGGTCAACAGTCATTAGATTTTGTCTTTATTGTCATAATAAGTACAAAAATGGATAGCACTTACGACAGTTTTGGCAGTTACGATGATATATTTAGAAATAACTCTACCAGAAAAGGAGATATTAGCATCAGTGACCAGCTTGCAGGCTTTGGAAGCTTACGCATTACAGCTTTGACAAATGCTGCTGAAATAAGTCCCATGGTGAAAGAAGTAACTATAGGACCCAACAGCCCGATAAAGAAAGAGGAGTATAAAGTAAATGAGATGGTTCCAGAAAATAAAAAGCACGATGAAAACTTGATCGAAGACACAGTACGAGAGGATCTTCGATTCTCCCTCATAATGAAAGAACGCGAAAATAAGGTGCAGAAAACCATGACAGATTTATTTAACAGTCATATCGAGAATATGATATGCAAAGCGGAATTCTATAAGAAACTGGGCGAGAACTTTGAACGAAGTGCTTTGGAGTTTAAGGCACGAAAATTCGAGATACTCAAAGAATTACAGAATAATGACAACTTGTCAATACTAGAAATGGCGAAATTAGAGGAGCAGAACTGCCAGGTGGTCAGTTCGCAGACAATAGAGAATATGAACAGGATCCTAGAGGAGCAAAACAGAGCCAAGGCTAGATTTCTATTGATTGAAGACAGCCACACTAAAATATATAAATGCAACATTGAAATAAATAATATTCTAAACACAGACCCACTTGCTAACACAGTATTAGACAAATATGCATCAACAGTAAGTGCAGTCATGGGAAATATTGATTTCATAATGAATATATGTAAAAAGGGTACAGTGACGGACAAAGATGCTGAGCAAGCGAAGATTCTATTGTCAAATATTGAGAACATTAGGAAGAAACTTTTAGAAGAACTGGAGCAACTCAGGAGAGAGGACATTCTTAAAAGACAACAACAGGAACTTATTAAGAAGAAAGAGTTAGAGGAGAAGCGAGCTCAAGAAATCAAGGCACAAGAAATAGAGCAAGCAGAGAAAGCCAAGACTGAGGTGATGAAAACACAACCCATGTTTTACTCGCAAAACAACTACAACTACTTTAATGAGCTAAGAAATTTCCTAGATCAGTATGAAGCACAATTTAAAGACTTGTTAAAAGCTGATAATCTAAAAAAATTCAGATTTGACTGTCAAAAAGCTGTCAATACTCCTGTAAATGCATTGTCATCAGTAAGTGCATTACACATGAGGGATAAGTATGATAAGCTGTACAAGTTATTAAAAGGAGAAAGAGTTCAAATACTAGATATTTATGTAACAGCAACACAACATCCCCAGGGGCTAGCCTACTGCACGGCACTTTTAGCAAAAAAGATTGTCAGACAAGGTGATCTTTTAGTATCTAGTAATTTAGAAGCAGCTTTTCCCTTGGCTGCGGTGACTGTAGCCCTGTGGTCACAGTTCCCACATTTCGGCAAGCTAGTTGAGGCTTATTTCCACAAAAATTGTCCTTATTTAGTCCCAATGTATCCGCCACAAAATGAGGGACAATCTGATAAAGAGTTTTACATATCGCGAGGATACACATACAGTGATGAAGGTGTTGTTGAGAAACAGGATAAATTTTTGAAGAGAATGTCGGGGATATTTCGGCTACGCTGTGCAATATGGATATCAGAGATGCCGAAATTTTTAAATACTCCTAATCCCAATGGTTTGTGCTATGCATGGCAATGGCTCGCTTCATTTGTAAATTTGAAACCAGAACCAGATATTTCAGCAACACTGTTACATGAGTTTTTCAATATATGCGGGTTAAAGTTTTCTAAATATTATGGTAAACAATATTCAAAAGTAATTAAATTAGTAAGCAAAGATTATTTAAGGATATTGGATAATATTGATGAAGGTGGTCCAAAAACAAGATTGGAAGTTTATCTACAGACAATATTAAAATCTGGCCAAGCATCATTACCTGCATCTGCACATCCTATTAATTGGTAAACATAAGACAAATGTATTATGTAAGGCTAAGTACATTAGACATTTTAATATCGCAATGATTTGACTTCAATTAACTATTATTTTTGCTTTTAATCTTTGTCTCGTATTGGTTGTAAATAAATTAATGGTTTATCCCAGTCAATTTTATTTGTATTAGGTACATCAAATTATGATTAAGGTAATGTGATTATCATAGGTATATTTTTTTAAATAAACATGTTTGATTTGGTTTTTGGGTTTTATTGCGATGAGAAACATGCTCATTACAAAGAATGTATACCACTCTGCACTCTGCTCCACCTGCATATTAATAAACTAGCTGTTACTCGCGACTTCGTCCGCTTTTTGTTAAATACCACGCGGCCGAAGTCGCGGGTAACAGCTAGTCTAAAATAAAAGTAGCCTAAGTTAGTCCCGTCAAAATCGGTCCAGCCATTTCAGAGATCAGACAGACAAAAAATGTACAAACTGTTGTTTTGGTATATGTACCGTGTATACTTCCAAATGCACTTAGTAAAAAGCTGTTATTTCAATATTACAAACAGACACTCCAATTTTATTTATTTGTATAGATAGGTAATAATAATATCGCCACACGAAAACACCAACTGTACAATTCTCAAACTAAGCATTGCTTATTTTATGGGTAAGTACCATACGATAAGACGGGGGTCGATGCCAACTTATAATTAAAAACATAATGATTCGGGTAGAAACAAAGTTGGTCTCTATCAGGATTTGAACCTAGGACCCAAGTTCAGAAAGCAGGGTCACTACTAACCACAGAACATTCTACCAACTATGGCACTCGAGCGTCAATGTCACAGAACAAAATAACTTAAGGTACGCTGTTCAATGTTTTTAAAAACAACTGTACCTCAAGCCCTATTTTTTTATGTACTGTTTTGGTAACGTAATGTCTTGCATCCCTCTCGTACCCCAGATTTCATAAATAAGTGTGACAGTGACGACATGTTTTATCGATGACATTAAAAGTTCCTGCTTATCCTGAGGGAGGAGGGGATAGGAGACATCGACGGGTAAATTTTCTTGTACTTGTTGATAATTGTTATCGGACAAGTGCGTATCTCGCCACTTTATGGTGAGAGCTCACCTGTCCGCACCGAAAGCTCGCACACTCTTCTTCTTCTTCATTCTTTACGAAATGAAATGCGATGAAATAAAATGGTTATGAATATGGCCTCACCCGCAACTTAGCGGGTATTTTTCCAGTGTCAAGTAATTAATAGCAATATTAAATTCAATAAATACACATTATAAATAAAATAATGGATGTGACATGAAGAAATGAAAATGGCGTGTCCTCGCACACTCAGAGCAGGGCCTAGGACAAGTCGTTCAAGGAGTACACCATTCAACGCATTTCCATTTTATTTGCTTACCGAACGACTGGCTTAAAATAACGTAACATTCCCTTATTCTTTTTAGGTTGGCTATCTGCTACAAAATTGTGCCATTTTTGGCTGTGTAGTGTAAAGCGTTGTTTTAAAATATAAATACCCCCGATGACAATGATGATGTTGATAAATGAATTTTCTACCTTTATCAGTAAAGCTGTAATAATGTATGAAAATCATATGAATTTGAAGATAAAAATATCGATACATTTTAGATAATAAAATTGACATCGGAACAACTCTAGTGTTATATTCTCTTTGGTAAATATAACCTAAAGTTTACGTGTATTTGTATCAATACAATGATAAAAATAAAGTTTTGTTCAAAGAATTGAAAATAATAAGCATTTTTACATATTGTAGTGTGAGATTAAACGGACATATAGTTTTGTATAAAAATGGAACCGCCGGGAACCGGGCCGCCCGCTAGTAGCGGCGCGATGGCTCCGCCAGGGATGCCCAGCTTCCCCCCGATGCCGCCGCCGCCCGGCTCCATGAGTGCGGCAAATATGCCCATGGGCCCACCAGGAGCGGTACCACCCGTGAACTCATCTAGTGGACCGCCAGGCCCGCCGAATATGCCTCTTGGAATGGGCCCACCGCCAGGTATGATGGGTATGGGCCCGCCCGGTATGGGTCCTCCGCCGCCTGGATTGGCACCTCCTGGCATGGGAATGGGTCCGCCGATGGGCCCTCCAGGCATGGGTCCGCCTAGAATGCCACCCAACATGATGAGGGGGCCTAACATGAAGGGTAACTACAATAACCAAATGGATATGGGGCCACCTGGAATGGGGCCTCCTCCTAATATGGGGCCACCCATGAGCTGGAATGACCAGGGGCCTCCTGGTTGGGGTAGACAGGATGGTCCACCAGGATGGGACGATCAAGGTGACGAGGGGGATGAAGATGAAGGTGAAGGTGATGAGTCGGGTATGCAAGGACCTCCAATGTCATTGCCGTCACTGTTGACTATGAAGATTGATACCCCAGAGGAGTTTAGGAATAAGCCACCTCCAGTAGGTGGTGTAGTGTTGCCTAAAGCATTGGAAGAGGTGTTGGCATATAAGGACCAGAGACAAGCAGCATTTGGTGATGAAACAGAAGGTAATAAAGGTATGTTTCATATGTTTATGATATATCATAATATTGGCTTTATCAATAATTAATAAAGCCAATATTACGGTGGGAATTATTTGCTCTTGTTGATTATGCCAGCCTGCATATTCATTCACATAAATATAATCTGAGTGATTTTTTAGTTTATGAAAGCTTTAATAGCTTTAATAATCTCCATTTTTATATTTTTGCCTAAGTTGCATTTGTAGCTAAGTTCTTTAATTATTTTTAGATACAGACAATCCCCTGGAAGCACCTCCAGCTCCTGTGATCAGCTCGGAGTATAATGCTGAGGAGGATGAGGGAGACTCAGACGATGAGAACATGCCTGATGCTCCACAACCACCCGTCATCTCGAAAAAAGAAGTAAGACTCATTTGGAAATTGATGCAGAAAAATTTGCCTTGTCTAATTTTTCCATTCACCACCATACTTGCCTATTATATAACCTCCTAGTCAATGTGCTAACGAAATTGACTTACAATGGATATGATTTTATCATTTTAGTTAATCATTTTCAACAATTCTTGTGTCCAAAAGTTACAAATATGCATAGGTTTAAAGTTTCAATTTTTTCACAATATCAATCACTGCATTACCTGCAGGTTGGGTAGAGGCGAGACACGAATTTGGCTACAGAGCTTTGGTTTTTTTTTTTTACTTTTTATTCCATTCATCATAATGTATAGAAACTATGCAACCTTGCCTTGTCTTTCTCTCTATTATGGTATACAAATTTGCCAGTATCTCACTCCATGGAAGTAATGGAGTAAATTACTGCCAAATTTATGCTTCCTTGTTAATAGATTAATTAATTTTGAGATTACCATGAAAACAATTTTTTGCTTCACCCAAAGAAAGCAAGCAAGAACAAAAGGAAGAAAAAGAAAAAGAAGGCGAACAAACAGAAGCGAAAAGAGGAGGCCCTGAATAAAGACGACAAGAGTGTTTCCAGCCAGGATGATGGCAAGAAGTCTAGCGACAAGGAGAATGAAAAGGAAGCTGACATTGAGTGAGTGATTTGGTTAACCAGAGCAAACCCACTGTAGTGTCCCAAAATAAGTAATGCTTACCACGAGTATCATAGGTGTTGCCTAATAGACGAGGTGTGATTGCAGTAACACGTATGCCATGAAAAATTGTGTTAAGGTTGTTTTTGGATTTTTCCCAGGTGTTAAATAAAACTGATCGTTTTAAAATATACAGTTCCAATTAACCTGTTACAAGATCCTTACAAAGGGTTTGATGGTACCAAATGAATTTTTCTTACCAACATCAAATCACACATTTATCGCATCCATCCATCCCTCTGACAGTCTGTTAATATGAGTCTGAAAACAATACTAGTTAAACAAATTAGGGAAGACGAACCTGCCTCGGATTGTCAACTTTTCCTATTATAAACTAAACATGTTGATCAATAATTAAAAAAACATTAACGAAACCCAACGAAATATCAGTCCAAAATTTGTAACAATGTCGAATGGCTTTCTACCAAGTGTCGCCTAGTTCTATTAATACCAGTTGTTTTTAAAAATAATAAAATCCTTTATCATATTACACTAATTTATGATTACCAGATACATCCAAGAGAATATTCAGTTCCATGAGCTGGAACCGATGTACCGTCAATTCCACCGCATCCTCGAGGCTTTTAAGATCACTGAGACGAAAGAAGATGCCATCAAAGTTGAGGATAAAGACGCGCCGAAGCCTATCAAGCAGCAGGAGAAGGTGCAGGATCAATTCGCAGCTGATGAAGAGGCTGTAGAGGTAAGGAATAATGCATGAGTCACAAACAAGATGTACTGTGATCACAGATCACGAGAGATATGCCGTGCGGTTCAAAATGTATGGGAACTCGCTGTCTCCGTTTTGTTCCCAACCACTCGCTAAAACCAACCAATACGAAGTCTCCTCGGTGCGTGCTGCGTCGTCGCCGTATACAGCGGCCGTACCACGCGACGCACCAGTTTATTCAAAGTATCGTTAGACGATCTATACATTGCCTCGTACATTCACTCAGTAGCGAACATAGGTGGTACTTAAAGAGCCATGTATTTTGTACAAAAATAAAAAAGTCGTGCTACATGAAACCTAAAATAACATAATAAAGGCATTAAATATTTTTTGATTTGTTGTTTTTAATGATTTTAAAGACGAATAAATAAAATACTTAATACTGGCTGGTGAAATGAGATTCCATCTTTCGCGTAGTTCACTTTGCTGCTAGTATTTTTGCACACAACCACGGAATAACACGGCATTTAAAAAAAAAGTTAGAGCTCCGATACCGACGTGCAGTTGCAGTCGACTGACGGCGAAAACTCTATGTTAGCGTAATTTTGGCTAAAGGTGAGCGCAAGCCCACCGCTTTCATAACATATCTCCTCTAATATATCTGTGACTGTGATAGTGGTGGACCTGCTTTCTGTGCCGAGGGTTCCGTGTTCGAATCCTGGTCGGGACGAATTTTGTGTGAAGATCAAGAATGTGATCATGTACCCATGATGGATGTTTAATATCTATATAAGTATATCTGTATACTGAGTTCGCCTTCGGTCCATTGTACGAGAGCCATGATACAAGCGTTGCTTGTTGGAAGTTCATGGGCGTAGTCGCTAAAACACCTTGAGGACTGCTTTCCCGCCCGCTTTCGTGCGGCGCATAGAAAGTTCATCTATCAGAATGTCCAGCAAGACATTGTCAAAATCAACATCTGTCTATAGAAAAACGCAGCCGACGAGAAGGACCGTATATCCAAGCGCAAGTTGAAGAAACTGTCGCGGCTGTCGGTGGCGGAGCTGAAGCAGCTGGTGACGCGGCCGGACGTGGTGGAGATGTACGACGTGACGGCGCGCGACCCCAAGCTGCTGGTGCAGCTCAAAGCGCACAGGAACACCGTGCAGGTGCCCAGACACTGGTGCTACAAGAGAAAGGTGAGCCGCTTGTAACGCCAAAACATAGATCACTAGATAGCAGGGGTTTTCTAGGGGGGGGGGCGACTGTTTAATTTATTAATAACTAGCTGTCCCGGCGAACTTCGTACCGCCTTAGAATCAAATGTATGAGAAAATGAATTAATTGGTACTCTACGAAAAATTTAAATAAATCTATCCCACGGGAACCATACATTTTACCGGGATAAAAAGTAACCTATGTGCTATTCCAGACTATAATCTATCTCTGTGCCAAATTTCATCCAGATCCGTTCAGCCGTTCTCCGTATCCATCCAACTATCCATCCATCCATACTTTCACATTTATAATGAGTATAGATTATAATATTAGTATAGATTAACATGACAATCTGTGAATTATATGATGAGAATATGATAAATATGGCGAGGAATCCCTTAAATCTTCAAATAAGTCATCATTAATTAATTTATTACATTTAAACCAAGGAGTTTCATTCGCATAAATGTTAGACCATTATACTCAGAAAGAGAAGGTACATCTCGCCTTTTGAAAGTTAAGAGTAACCATTATCATAATTTCAACACCAACAGTATTTACAAGGCAAGCGTGGTATTGAGAAGCCTCCATTCGATCTGCCAGACTTTATCAAGAAGACTGGCATCATGGAGATGCGCGCCTCTCTTCAAGACAAGGAGGAAACGAAAACGCTGAAGGCCAAGATGAGGGAACGCACGCGCCCGAAGCTCGGGAAAATCGATATTGACTACCAGAAACTACATGACGCATTTTTCAAGTAAGTTTTGATGTGCACAGATTAAGGGGTAAATTCTCATATTGTCGCATAATTTATATTCGTATATTTCCTGTTGATTTGAATGATCTTGGGGTAATATTTATGTAAATCCTTTCTTGGGAAATTCAGTGATATATAATTTATAAATTAAAGCAGAAGTAGTATATAAAAAGATCTAGAATGTCGTAAGCAATATTTTTTTTCAAATATTAATTTCAGTTTTATAATCCTTAAATATTAATTAATTTATGTATGTAACACTTGCGATCACAAAAGTGAGCTATCGAACTCCAAGATTCTTGATCGCATTGGATTCAGTTTGACAACTGGATCCGATAGTATTTGTTCCACTAAATAATAGGACTTGGTGCAAGATGCAACAATTACAAGAGGATGAAGGTAAGTTATTATTTTATCCCCAATTTGTATTCGGTGTTGCGGGATAGATTTGACCTGAATTTGGTGATCACGGATGGTAATTCAGAGCGACTGCCATCTGATCTCCACTCAGAACTAGTGGAAATACCAGTAATCTATGGGTGCGCAGATAAATGATTTATTATTATAATATTCATATCCATCACCTAGAAAAAGTCCACTTCTGACCAAACGCCTCTAAAGGCCTAATGACTTCCACACATCATGGTCCTCCACCACTCACATTCATCGGTTTCCTGCGACTCCTGTGCTGTTATGGGTCCATCATGTATCCTACACAAAGTATTAATGATATGATGAATGAAAAGAGTCATATAAAGCATAATGCTCTTTCTGAATGACCATAGATGGCAAACCAAACCTCGCATGACGATCCACGGCGATCTGTACTACGAGGGCAAGGAGTTCGAGACGCGACTGCGCGAGAAGAAACCCGGCGACCTGTCGGAGGAGCTGCGGACCGCGCTCGGCATGCCCGTCGGACCCGGCTCACATAAGGTACCCCGCAAAAGGCTTAAAAACTGCATCTTAGTGGAAATTTTGGCAATATTGCCAGCGATATACTCTTGCTGCTATGTTATTGCCACTTCAGCAATGATTGCGGGAAATCCGCAATATTGACGGTACCATGACGGCTATACAATTAAAGCTATAAAATTCTCACAAAACCTGGCCGTTTACGAGCGCCTTTAGTGCCTACCATTGAACTGACCAATCATGTTCACGTCATCTTAAGTGTGTTTAGAAGTCCCTGTAACGCAATCGTGATATGGAGTGCCGGAGACCTACCTATAAATATTACTAGTGTGGTATTTCCGTTTTCTTTTGTCAAAATAATATGTCAGTTTAAAGAATTTGTCCGTATTAACATTATATTATTGTAATAGTAAATAAATTATATGTACTGAATAAATGGTGTTAATTGAAACATCTATGTGTGGACTACAAGATGTAATGGCGACGATGGACAATTGAATGTAAAGAAAAAACAAATTTAAAAAAAATCTGTGAAAGAAAAAGATAAAAAAAGATTTTCTTCTTTGTAGAATGCCTGTCGACCAGTGTTTCATACGTTGTAACTCTCCAGGTGCCTCCTCCGTGGCTGATCGCGCAGCAGCGGTACGGGCCGCCGCCCTCGTACCCCAACCTGAAGATCCCGGGCCTCAACGCGCCCATCCCCGAGAGTTGCGCCTTTGGGTACCACGCGGGCGGTTGGGGCAAGCCGCCCGTCGACGAGACCGGCAAGCCCTTGTATGGAGACGTGTTTGGACACCAGAATAGTGGACAAGATGTCAGTGTCTTGCGATTTTTTTTATATAATAGTGTAGATGTTCATAATATACATGATTGTTGTAAGAAAAACTTTTGGGACCCAACTGTGATCCTTGAGGAACTCCAAAATTTTATCTTAACTTCCATGCCACTGTTTCATTACTACTTTACAGATTTCTGAAACAGTTTTTAAAAAATAGTTTATTTAATTATTATTTTTTAGGACAACGAGGACCATGATATTGATAGGACGATGTGGGGCGAACTGGAGTCCGAATCTGAAGAGGAATCTGAAGAAGGTATGCAGAACAAACCGAATGTTGAGACGTTTTAGTGATAATTTCCGTGGTATACTAGATGTATCACTGCCTTACTCTTGATCGTAATGTATGAGCGAGACAGCAATACCTTTAACTGAATAATCGTCAATATTTAGCAACTATAATTCTGCTAAACTACATAGATTAACCAATCGTCCGACATGTTGACCGAAGGGTCTCACCGCATAAGTTTTGTCTGGATATGTGCAGAAGAGTCGGAGTCGGAGGGCGAGAAGGGTGGCGAGGGGGAGGCGGGGGGCGCGGCCACGCCGGCCGAGGGGCTGCTGACGCCGCTCGGCATCTCTTCCGTGCCGCCCGGCATGGAGACGCCCGACACCATCGAGCTCAGGAAGAAGAAGCAGGACAGCGACGTCGAGGGGTGAGTGGCCACCTCGAGACTTGACTAATTTGAACCGTGAGAGCGAGATCGCTTACTACAGAACACGTGTAACAGAAAGGAACAGGGTATATAACTTCTGGTCCGTACCCATGGTTGGGTTATTATGTTTGGCAAATGGCATTAAATTTCTTCGTGATGGCTATATTTTCTCTTGTAAGTCATCAAGTGCAAATATACCCATGACAAAGTAATTTATTGCCATTTGGCAAATAAAATAAACAAACCACGGCTACGGAGATATATAAAAATTTATTTTTTAATTCAATCCTGATAATTTATTTTTAACCGACTTCAAAAAAAAGGAGGACGTTCTCAATTCGGTTGTATTTTTTATTTTTTATTATTATTTGTGTATGGGCGACGTCATATCGATATGCCGTAGTTTTAACATTATAAAATAGGTGTAAATTTGTATTAATTTGTATATTAATTAATTTGTATATATATAGTACAATGGTACTTGTTGCAGCGGCGACACCCCAGCATTGTACCAGGTGCTGCCGGAGCGTCGCGTCGGGCTGACGGCGGGCATGATGGCCTCCACGCACGTCTACGACATCAACGCTGCCAACCCCGGTGGGAATACCACATACATACGATTAGGGACCTTAGTGCCAGAGCAACTTTAGGGTTGTTTTCATATCGTTTGAGCCACCCCACCCATTTTTTAACGAACATTTGTTGTTACCATCAAAAACTACTATTCAAATGATTTAAAAGGTAACCCTTCAAATTTGAGGAGGTCAATGAAATACGGTTTATAATAATTATTAACGTTAATTAATTTTATAAATGATGGGTTAGTTATCGTGCAACTCAAAAATGATGTGACGAATGTTCTTGCTTATTTTTCTGGGATATACAAAATGTTTACCAGGTTTTTCAATGTCGACAGGCAAGCGTGCGGGCGGTGCGGCGGGCACAGCGAGCGAGGGCGGGGGCGGGGCCGCTGGCGGCGGCGCGGGCGCGGGGGCGGTCGGCGTGGAGGTGGCGCTGGACCCGTCCGAGCTGGAGCTGGAGCCTGAGGCGGTGGCGGCGCGCTACGAGCGCCACTTGCGCGAGCAGCGCCCGCGCGCGCACGAAGACCTCTCCGACATGCTCGCCGACCACGTCGCCAGGCAGAAGGTACCTACCATTGCCACACTCCCTACACCCGGACCAAATACCACCGACGAAATGTTCCCACCTCCTGGCTTTATAAGTATAATGTTGTTTACGTATTTATCTCGCCTACATTATTATTTATAATGATGTGTTCACTTATTTTTCAGAACAAAAGAAAGCGGCAACAGAATACGGATTCGAAACAGTCGAAGAAATACAAAGAATTCAAGTTTTAATAGTAATAATGATTATATTATATTGAATATTTTATTTATAAGTGTAATAAGTAATTCGTCTGTTAGTATGTAATAATACACGGGTGTCCGACTTTTCAGCAAATCACTGACTCGATCGATTGGTAATACAATAAAGTTATGTGGTACCTTACCTATGTTTTTATTACTACGCTATTCACCAATATGATAACAAACCGCTATCTAAAAAGCTTCGCAAACTTACATAATCAGCGTGAGAGCACTGATCACTAAACAATAAAATCCCAACTATCATAAAAAATTACGAAAATTACAAATGAATAGTATTTATTCCTTTTAATTTTCTAATAGCAACTTAATACTAACCCAAAAGACTGTAATCCTAAACCAAACTAAATTACATTCATTCGTTCATCTATCTCATTCAATAAAAAAATGAAATAATTTGGACTTCGTACTTGTTGGAACTTTTTCATTTGTTTTTATTATATTTAATTAAATTCTAATCAATATTGTACATAATTAAGTAGACAAACTATAATATACAATGGCCCGCGTTTTAGTTGGAGTCAAGAGAGTAATCGATTATGCTGTAAAAGTAAGTTAACATTGAGTTCAAAGGTTATTTTTCGCGAGTAAAATTTTCAAATTCTTTATTCAACTATTATGCGCTTAAAAAGTTAAATCTTAGCAATTGATATAAACGTCTATATGATTATATCCATGCAATACCAAAATCTCAATTGAAAATGTATTTTGCCTACTTATTATCATAAGATTAATTTGTTATCAGTAAAGCCTTGGGCTGGCATTGCGATAGAACCAAGAGCTTTAGTTTGCCATAGGATGAAACAACTAAATTATTTAAAATAAATGCCATTTGGTAGATCCGTGTGAAGCCAGACAAATCTGGTGTTGTTACTGATGGGGTGAAGCACTCCATGAATCCGTTCGATGAGATCGCTGTGGAGGAGGCGGTCAGAATGAAGGAGAAGAAGATTGCCAGTGAGGTCATTGCTGTCTCATGTGGTCCCGCCCAGTCTCAAGTGAGTTTGTATTACATAAATAGCAAAAACACAACCTGGTATATTTATACCAAAGAACAATTCATTTGATGGTAAGCAGCCATTATTATTCCATTAGGCGCCTTTGCCACAATGTTCACACAAAGACTGGGGGTGTATGACTGTCAGTGTCCATTTTTATTAGATGGTATCTTGCATTCATTCCTTAAGTTGCCCTTGACACAATATTTATATTCAAAACGGTGTTACTTTAACCTTGCAACACGGGATTTTCCCATTGTTTCTTTTGTGAGCCAATAGATTTTGACCTTCAATTGTTGCTCAAAAATATTCCTTTCCAGCTTTTCCACCACCTTTACAAAACTACTTTTCCGTTGCCATATATCTGGTCTGGTAGCTTAGGCCAATCCTATAAATTATATTTTATAATCAGGAAACCCTGAGAACAGCTCTGGCGATGGGCGCTGATCGTGCTATTCACGTGGAAGTGGCAGGTGCTGAATATGAAACCCTACAGCCACTGCATATCGCCAAGATCCTGGCCAAGCTGTCCAAGGACGAGAAGGCTGACTTGGTCATTGTTGGTAAACAGGTAGGTGCAAGGCCGACTTTAAACTATTAGGGATAATAGCATCTAATTTTACGAAAACAAATATATTTAACGGTAATATAACTTATTGGGTGTCTAGCAGGATCTAGGGGCACCGTGGATTATGGGTCTCTAGGTAGGTTATGTATTTTAGAATAACCACTGTAAGCAAAACGCCCATGGGCACTCCTAACTATCTACTACTACACATGTGCGGTATGACATCTGAAATTATACAAGTCTGTGTTTAAATTCGAATGTCACACGTGAAATGTCAGACTAGGGACTGGCTAATTAGAGTTTACAGACACACTTACCTATTTTTAAATTTGTTACCTGCACCAGCAAATCAGGATTGGAAAACCTGTTTCTTAATCCAAACACCCTTATTATAAAAAAAAGGTTCAAAATGAGAACCCTATGGACGAAAATGGGAGTATGAAGTAAAATAATTATTAATTCCAGGCCATTGATGATGACTCCAACCAGACAGCGCAAATGACTGCTGCCCTCCTTGACTGGCCGCAAGCCACATTTGCTTCCAAGGTAAAAATCAAGATATTTCACTATATGGAAAAACATTATCATCCTAGGCTTCCCAAATGTATGCTATTGAGCATGGCCTTCAGTCCTCTGCATCTGATATTTGTCTGCCACTTTCTGGAGGATACCCTACACTATGTTTGCCTAATTGTATCTCTACTCAAAAACATAGTCTATCATAATACTAACTGGCTTTAATTAGTGCAAAAAGCTGTGTATATATAAAATATCATATACTAGTTATAAAAAACGTATTGTTGTCAGAGGTCTATCAGTTTGATAACCCCAAAAAGAATCGAATCTTATCGCTATGGCTGAGGTAACTCTCGAGTTGTCTTTATCACATTATTATGACACTTGTAAACTATGTAGAGTCTTATGAATATAATTTCAGAAGTAAATCACTAACAAGAACTAAAATTGATCTTGCTCATGTTATCTTATTAATAAAGAGAGATAGCTACTAAAAGCGACATATTTCGTGTCTTAGCTTGCTTGCTACATTATGAGAAATGGTATGTATTTATGTTTTTTATGAGGATAATTAACTTCTAATATCTGCAGGTAGAAAAGACTGACGCGGGCTTGACGGTGACGCGCGAGATTGACGGCGGCTTGGAGGTGATCAAGGCCAAGATGCCGGCCGTCATCAGCGCCGACCTCAGACTCAACGAGCCCAGATACGCTACACTGCCCAATATCATGGTATATTTTTGGCCACTCCGTTTTATTACAACATAATCCCTATACATTACACTTACACTCCCTATACACTACACTTACACTCCCTATATTGACACTTTGAGACATCCAAAATTAGTTTTTTGTAATTTTTTACTAAAATCGTGTAGAGGTTGGACTGTCTCCATTTTAGCTTTGAATTGTAATAATAGCCTAAACACGTCATAGAAAAGAAAATGTATTATCATATTACTTATGTCAATGGTGTGTTGTGTACTATACACACGCCAGTGAAAAGTAGCTTGCATGTTGAAAACTGGCATTTAGTATGGAATATGCATGCTTTTAAAATTAAGTCCCTTGTGTTCCCACCTACTTCACATGCTTTTATCTGTCAGCATGAAGTAGACATGTATTGCGAAATTAACTGTTATTGTATATTTCTTTTCCAGAAAGCCAAAAAGAAACCACTAAAGAAGATGACCGCCAAAGATCTTGGAGTAGACCTAGCCCCTAGGATCAAGGTTGTCTCAGTCGAGGACCCGCCAGTGAGGCAGGCCGGCTCCGTCGTGCCGGACGTGGACACCCTGATCGCTAAACTCAAGGAGGGCGGACACGTTTAAATAGAAAACAATCTGTGTGCTCCCCGAATTTTAACAACCATATTTTTATTGAGATTTTATATCAAGTGTCAATATTGTAGAATACATGTAAATTATGTACATTTGGAAGTGTATTTGTTGATGAGATCTCTAAACTCGCCTGATCTGGATCTTCATTAAAAACAAAAAAGAAAATACCATAGATAAATCTATAATTATCATTTATTAAGTAGCCGCATGCCATTCGATTCTTTTAAGGCATTTCATAAGTTATTTTTATTGCTTAGTTATACCAAATCGCGCTTAGTATTTGGTTATTGCATTAAACCACGCTTGAGTTACTAAACAACTTCACAATTGAGCCTCACTCATACAAATTGATTACATATATTTTATCTACAATGATTTATATTTGGTAATACAGATCGAAAATAATGACTAATGGTTCTATTGAACTGAAAATTCGCACACAATAGGGTATTTGACTATTTTTTTTTTATTGCATTAATATATAAAGTTATACGACTTCCAACAGTGAAATAGAACTTTGGAAGAAGCAACAAAAAAATCTGACAGGCATGTGACGTCATCCACCGCCGTAAGTCGCGCGTGCGAAAAAAGCTCAACATATTGAGGTTGCGCCAACATTCTTAGTAAAAGCAATAGCGGGGATTGCCCCAGTATTGCTTATATCAACAAATATTGAACGAATACCATTGCAAACTAGTAATATACTTCGAAAATAGTTTAACAGTATTTCAAAAGGTCTAGTAGTTTCATTAAGGGTCAGCGCTCGCCTATAGACAGAATGGCGACGCATCGACCAATTCAATGACAATTTCATTTACTTTGACATACGGTTAACGTTTGTGTAACGAAATAGTAAAGTCGAGAGGCGCTGCGTGCGCGCACGCGTTTATTAAAAAAGGTTGACTTTCAATTGTTATAGAATTAGTCGTTTTTCCGCCATTCCGTCATTGTGTGGTGACCCATAATATACCAAAACTACTCAATTTAAAAATAGTCAAACACCATAAAGCGGCTCTAGCTGCGTGCGCTTGCGCATTCAAACGCGACATACAACTATGACAATGAACACTTGCTCAGCAGGCATATAAAAAATAGAAAACTACACAAATCAACATCATTAAGTCTTCAGCGCAATTGAGTAACCGACCACAAACTACCCTAATATAGAGCTTCTCCACTAAACGGTTGGTACCATACTATCTTGCCTTCGAGGCAGCCCGTCACCAGCATATGGAACCTTGGGCTGAACCGGGAGCTGACGACGAGGTCCTGGTGGATGCCGAGGCTCTGGCCGACCTCCACCATGGGCCTGGGCCCGTTGAAATCTTGAACACAGTGGGACAGCTCGCCGCAGTCGTTGTTTAGTGCTAGGAGGCGCATGCCGCGCCCGAAGGGCGAGCACACTATGCGACCGTCTGCTGAGTAGCATAACTCCTGAATAATAAAAAAATAAACAACAAAGCGTTTTAAAAAATTGCCCTTATTCTCCAACGCCCGGTCAAGGATGGATTTGCTGCCTGCAGTCGCATTTGGAAAGAGGGGGAGAATTACACTCCATCGTTTTTTGTCGATGATGTTGCCAACAACAGAGTATTAAAAGACCGGCTGCTTAGCCGGTAGAATATAATAAAAAAACATTATAAGGTCGTCGAATTAAGAAGAGTGAGACTGACCTCATGCTTTCTCGATGACATTGCCATTACAGTATGATCCCTACTAAAATAGGTACACTCTGTCTTGTTTCATTCGCTCTGTCTCTTTCCCATAACCGATAGAATTATTTTAAGGCGACACCAGATATGTTACCTTGATAAACCCCTTCCCTTCGTTCGTTTCCTCGATGTAGTAGAGCAGTCGATCCCTGTTCTGTCTGATGTAATGTTTGGTCGCGGCCTCCTCGTCGCACGCGCTGGTGTCAACTCGCGCTGGCGTCAGCCCTGACGTGGATGGTGACGCACTGAGTTGAAAGGTTAATCATTTTAAAAAGCCTCGCATACTAGGTTCCCAGGATCTAATCCCCCAGCTTGCACCTTCTGAAATTCTAGATTTAATGTGCAAATCTCATTTTCAACCATGATGATCACTTGCAAAACGGTGAAGAATATTATCGTGAGGAAACCTACGTGTCTGTGGGAACCCGACTAGTTCTTGAGAGACTAGCGTAGTCCGCCAACCCGAATTGCGCCAGCGTGGTGTGAAATCGCCCTAACCACCTTCTGGTCGAAGAGGAACGTGCCCAGTATAACGACAATAGCCTCGCCCCTTCATTTTTAGGAACCCTCATCTGAATGTGGATACGGTTTAGTGCACCTCTAAATATCCTTTTGGGTATTACAGACTTTCTTGGAACACTAAATCCCCATTCAGGTGTAGAAGCGTATTGCGTCTGCGTTTTTTGTAATGCATGAGTTTCACAGCGAGCTTGCGCACACAGCAAGCGGTTATGCGGGTAGCGGGTAGCGGTTACATTCATACACTTCAATGAAATTAAATACATTTATTTGACGCAGAATCAAGCTTATCTAGCTTGATTCTGCTCACAATATATAGTCAACCATTTCTAAGCAGAGCACTACAAACATTTTTTTTAAGTTGACCTGTGCCGAATGGAAACAGAAAAAAAATCGAGGTCCGAACACTCCTGAAAGATTAGGCCCTAAAATGACATTCACTCACCCATCGGCGGCGGACAGTAGCGAGGCGTCGCGCAGGCGCATCGGCGCGGCGCGCAGCGTGCGCGGTGACGTCACGCGCGGCGCGGGCGCGGCCGGCGGCGCGATGCCCGTGTTCACGCCCGTGATGCGCTGCATGTTGAAGTTGCGACGCACCTGACCCCTACCCAACACCATTTGGGGTTTGAATATTTTTTGTTATTGCATAATTATATTAAAGTTAATAGGGAAACAACTTATAGTTACAGACGATCGTTTCCTATCGAAGGCTCAAGCACACACGTATTTTGCTGTCTGTACATGCTAAACGAAAACATTAAACATTTCCCTCGCGCGGATATGGAGGGGCAGGGAACAATCGCCGTTTGTATCGAAATAAAATTGTTTTGTGTATGTGCTTTTTTATATTTCGAAACAAAGCAGGCAAAGCAGCACCAATTTTTGGTATCATACGCATTTTCTATCCCGCTCACACTAGTGTCATAGAACAATTTTCCATCCCGCTCACACTACAGTGTCATAGAACAAGAATGATAGTGACAGCATCCATGATCGATTACGTTACAATTACATGAGGGTTTCAGCTAAGCACACAAAAATTAAAGCATGTGACGTAACCGCCATAAGTCTTGTGAGACAGAGTGAAAGCGCGTACCCTCTCCCTAATACTTGTTTTTAATTTTACTCATAATTGTATTTACCGAACCTTAATAAAGATCATACTTAAAATTATGTAGGTAAAAAAAAAACAAGAAAGCAAGAGACGAGTATATCCTAAGCATTATTGTAACCGCTCACACAGTTGTGTGAATATTTTTGAATTATTTTTTGCTGATATTATTTGGACGCATAGACCGCAAGAAACCAGATGTCGTAACTTAAGCAAACTGAATAATTCAAATTTCCATTTGTCATCAGCACAATCAATCAGATTCTTATAATTTATTTGATTAAAAAGTAGCTTTTCTGAAGCTCCACCTCCAATGGACGTCGTCATGTAATGGATATTATCATAGTTTAAGTTTCATCACTCTATCATGATGAAAGTTAACCAATGACAATTAGGGAAGTGCGACCTTTTATCAGCGAATGCTTTTTCTCCGAATTGGATCAGACGATTCTGACAACAATAACAACAATGGACTTATCGAAATTCGGTCAACAAATGCGCTAAAGAAACGCAGCTACAAAGGTTAGTATACTCTTTCCGAATCACCCTGTATATATAATTATGTATAGATGTGCATGCTGCAGGCATTGAGCGTCCATCTCACCTGGTGTACATCTCTTGCAGTATTCTGTGCTGTTTGATCGTGATAGCCGCTTCCCACACATCGTTCTGTATACCAGACAGACCCTGAACAATAATTTGGATTTAAATAAATACTTAATTTATTTATTTTCTCTCTTGATAATGATATACCTATACTAGCACACCTACATATAAAACTAACTGAACTTGGTCTTATTGTAAGTGATGTGGTATAATTTTGATGAAATTTGTAATGGCGATAGCTTATAACGAGATAGAGGTATAGCCAAAAAAAAATACTAAAAAATATAAGTCGAAAATTCTTTCTTCATCTAGGATATTATATAACTTTTTTTATGGTGGCCGAGGGGTCTCTTGAGCTTGGGGCCCTGGGGCACTGCCCCGCCTAGCCTTACGGTAGCTACGCCACTGCATGAACCCATCCAAACATCACAAAGAATGAACACTTTGCTGTCTGTGAGCAAGGACTCCTAACTAGTAAAAATAGTAATCAATATATAAATAGCTCTAACGCATTCTTATTAGGTAAGCTATCTTATTTGTGATCCAAAATCAACATTATTGTTTTATAATATGCAATTAATAATGTGTAAAGATGTGTACCGGTATATCATGTACAAGCCGCTTACCCCACCGAGCCTGGCGGCGGCGGGCGGCGAGGCGGGGGCGGGGGCGGGCGCGGGGGACGCGCCGCCGGCCCCCGCCCCTGCCCCCGCGCGCGACGTACTCGGCCCCGGCTCGGGCTCAGGCTCGCGCGCGCCCGACCTACTATAAGTAATTTGAGACGACCTGCCAAACAATGTTGTACTGCTTTTATATCCATCTCCCTCGCAATACGAGGAGAGCCCTTGTCAGAATTGGAATAAAAAGAGCTAGATCCAAAACGAAGTCGGCTTAGTAGCTTCCCAGATTAGTCCTTGCGTTTCAGTTACATGCTTTGCAGAGACTTGTAATACCAAATGATCTAAGATTGATTCATATTTTGATTTCTTATATTTACGCGAATACTACACATAAAAACAAAAAATAAACGCGATAGAATCCTTAAAAACAGTTTTATTTCACTTTATTCATGTTGTTTTACCATTTTTTTTTTCACATAAAAACTTATTATTTGTAAGCCTTGAAATATTAAACATCTAGGATAAAAATACTATCAAAATTGCGCTAATCTATTGAGAGTATGAAATAAAGTAAGTTATTATAATAAATAATTTAAATATGCAATAATAATTAACGACGTGTGAAGGTTCATTTTTTAATTAAAAATAATTAGCTCCAAATTAGTTGTCTGTGACCGTAATATTCCTAGTGTTTGTTTACCGACTGCTTTAAGTGCATCAATAAGAATTAGCATAATAATTAAGAATTGCATAATAATTAATTACACAAATTAGTAATTACTTGATGCAGATTAAATTACACTATAATTAAAATGTGCGTTTAAGAAGGCAAAAATAAAATCGGTTTACATATTTACGACATCTGATATTCTATTTGCTTTGTAAAAGAAATATATATTACGAAACGAGAAATATAAGATTTGACAGAACACGGTACATTGATATAACTAATAAATAAATATCGCCAGACAAACACACCGACCGTGCAGTAGTACACTAAACAACGCTTTTATTATAGGTACCGTACAATGGACTGGGTGCGATCCCCCCGGTACATAATAACTCATAAAAGATGTAACAAAAAATGTGTAAAATATTTTAACAGGTGAATCAGTGGGGTATATGGATCATGTCGATGCATCAAATAATTGTGTAAATGATGTTTGACACTTTTGACCGTGCGCTCAGTATGGGGTGTCTTATTTGAATTTCTAATAATTTGATTTATTTGTTAAGTTTGTCACCCTCAGATGGAACTGTTAAAATATTCTACACTATTATTGTTACACCTTTTATAGATATTAGACTCGGTTACAAACATGCATCCCCCCCCCCCCCCTCCCTGTCTCATGACTTTATTCCGACCAATTGTTTTTTTTTCTGAAACATGCCCCCACAACAAAATTGCACCCACCATAAGAAACGCTTGTATTACGAGTACCGTACTTACAATGGACTGGGGAGAACCATGTAAAAAAATATTTATTTAGATATTACACATCTATGACTCGGGTACAAGCGTTCGTGCTCAGCCCACGAAGTTTGTTCCAACCAGGATTCGAACCGGGGAACATCCAATCCAATCCATACCAATAAAATATATAAATAGATATACTCACTGCGAAGTCTGCGCGTGCGGGCGCGGCGTGCGGTACACGCGCAGGCGCGTGCGCCGCGGCTGCGCGCGCCGCGCCGCCCACGGCGACGCCCCGCCCGCCCTCGCGCCCGCCCCCACCGCCGCCCCCGCCCCCGCACTCGCCCCCGAGCCGTCCCGCGTGCTCTTGTCCGAGTTGTGATCGCTCGGTTGGATGTCGTGGATGCATGTCCACTGCGATACAAGAGTTGATATTAACAAAAGCCGGAGCGTGTTAGGACAGGAACATAGTAGGACGTTACGCGACATATTGTTACGATGCATATATAAACTTAGCTAAATCCTTATTAAATTATCTCGAAACGAGAAGTATTGCAATGTTACCTCAGATTTGTCATCGTGACTGATATTTCTGCTCAGAGCGCTCCAACCCTGCGGGTGAATCTGAAAATGTAAATCACGATTACAAACTCAGCAAGCTAAACTTTTTTTTGGAGAACTTTATTTTCTTTTAATTGTCATGACTAAAAAGTGTGTATTTATTTTTATGGTAATAAACTCGAGTATCCCCGATTTATTTGACAGGCGGCCCATAAAAATTCTGTCAAATAAATTGTGGATATGGTTTATGAGTATTATCAGTAGGTCCATACCGCGATACAATTATATCCTACTCGAGGTATTCTCTTCAGACGAATGCCCAAAAGTACGTCACAATCCGTGTTAACATCTTCAATAGACTTAACACGCACTCGAAGATGGCCGATGATGTAGTGATAGGCCAGGAAGAGAATAGCTCGCATGGTATATTATAGTACCGTGGGTCATACCTGCAGCGCGCTGACCACCTCCGCGTCATTCCCCTCGGGGAAGTCCGACACGAACTCGATGCGGTTCTCCTTGCGGCTAGCGTCGAACAGATGGTCGTACTTAGCCGCGATCGGAATCAATTGGTCGCTCATTTGCATCAGCCGGTATAGGTTAGGCTGCAACAAAAGAGGTTGGTCAGGACAGGTTGACAATCCTATTGGCAGTTGATAATGACCCTACTTTCAGGGCCCCAAGTCTGCTAACACAATCGATTCATAATCGAACAGCAACCCTATACTGTCACTTTTGACAGATATTGTATGGGATATCTGTCAAAAGTGACAGTTAGTATACGGTTGCTGTTCGATTATGAGTCGATTGTGTTAGCAGACTTGTGGCCCTTTACCGTGGTACCTCGGCTCATTAATTAAAAAAGCGATTATTAATTAATTTGCCATCATTAAATTGATCACGGATAACAAACCTTAAATCCGTGCAAGTCTTGCGCCAACGTAGATAAGTTGAGATCGTGTATAATCAGGATGAGACCGCCAGTCGTACATAATACCATCTGTCGCGCGTCCGGCGACAGCCGACACCTCATCAAGCTGGACGTATGGAACACCCTCTGGTACACCAGGTTGTACTCCGTATACGAGTTAATATCCCACGTATATATGCTCCCGTCCAGACCAGACGTGACGAGTAGTTTGTCCTTCACTGAAAATTCTATGTTCTTCACCCATTTCAAGTGGCCGAGCAGTGACCGTATCTTTTTCTTCAAGTTCCGTACGTCCCAGAGCGCTATCGTGGTGTCGTCCGAACATGTTGCGAACATTCGGTTGTCCAAAAATCTGGAACATTTGAGATTTCTTGTTAGCTGTAACACATCGAACATGTCGCGAACTGAAGTGAGTTTTCTTTAGAAAAAGTTGTGAAGGTCTAATTGCCGTCGGTGCTTGAGCGGTTTTCATTACGGGATGCTAAAACTACAGATAACAAGCAAGCATGTAAAATCCCGCGCTGGCCACACGATAGTATTACCGTAAAAAAAAAGAAATTATTCATCAGCGCCTTTCATTATAATATCAAGTCCACTGTCACATCCATCAACCAGGGCCCCAAGTCTGCTGCACAATTGATTCATAATCGAACAGCAACCGCATAGTAACTGTCACTTTTGACAGATATCCCATACAATATTTGTCAAAAGTGACAGTTACTATGCGGTTGCTGTTGGATTAAGAATCGATTGTGCTAGAAGACTTGGGGCCCAGCTACTGAGGGACTACGCTCAGCAACATCGTGGCGCGCAATAGACGTTAATTTTACAAGTACATATATTTAACATTTACAACATGATAGATTAAGTACATTAATAGGTACATATTATTCAATTAAAAGTTGAAGATGTTTGCTAGCAAGGGCATTTGTTTATATCGTTTTCACAAGGTGAATTCCTCAAATAATGTCCCATTCACCAGGATATAAATATTTTCCTCATTGGACACAGGCCCAACCATTGTGAAATGAACAATTCAAGGCTTTCTCAGATATGCAAATTCGTCAACTGATTAGAATCTAACTGGATTTAATTTACGATTAGACTGACTTATGGGATATAATGATTATGGCAAAATAATATAGATTAGTAATTTTTTATAAAATACCTGTTCAGAGACACAGGTAAGGTGAACAGTTCATAAGGAGGTGACCCCAAATATAACATATAATATTTATAGTAGAATTTGGACGAGCATGGACTGGCGATATACTGTCATAATACCTAATGCAAAAACTACATCTTTTTTTATGTTTTTTTTTCACTGACTTTATTGGACATGGTCTTTTTAATATCTACTATTATTTTAAATGTAATATAAAAATCATACAACCATTTCATATTGTGATTAATACCCATCATGTCCCTCTCAGACAATGTCCCTCATGTCCGTCTCGGACAATGTGTTTTCTTACTTTGAAATAGTAGTAAGTATACTTACTTAACACAGTTAACACAGTCCACATGGGCTCCGTTCACCGAGTGTATCTTCTTATGTGTGAGAGGGTCGAATATTTGTATAGATCTCTTCTCACATGCAGCCACCAGTAATGTACTATAAAGAACAATGTAACACAATTTTACCGCGGCTACATATGCTGGGTTTCAGGTACAGAATTCATAGAGTTGGCTTTCCATGTGTTGCTTCATGTCATTGTAACTTATAACAAAGAGA
Source organism: Pheosia tremula (assembly GCA_905333125.1). NCBI lineage: Eukaryota > Metazoa > Arthropoda > Insecta > Lepidoptera > Notodontidae > Pheosia > Pheosia tremula. The sequence goes on from HG995415.1 coordinate 6,804,081, forward strand.
TAACTGTTACCACTGACATCTACAGCTTATTACAGCGAGCCCACATATGTGAACCAGCGAAGACAATATCTATTGTTATATATATACTTTTAAGTGAAAAGAGGTATAATTTATATAACGTAAAAAGTTTAGATTATTACCCACTTAAAATACAATTATTATTGAAATTATAATATCACTTTTTTTTTTTTTAATTGGGACTAGGCCCGCCACACACTCCCACCACTGCTATAATATCACTTATTATAGTACCTTATTTTTCAAGTCTTAGGATCTGTTTGTCTTTGCGCATGAACCTCATTACAACTTATCTAATAAGTTGCACATACCAATTCTATATGACAAGGTTTAAAAGGTTGTTCAACAAATAGCCCGTATTGTGTATGTGTATATATATGAAGCATAAAGTATAAAACCATACTTTTAAAATTTAAAGGCATCATATCAGGAAGGATATGATGCTATAGTGGATCAATGGTAGGTTTATATAATACTATAGCTATTTCAAATGTTATTGTCACAAGATCAATGTCAAGGGTAAAAAACATGCCAAACGGCGCGCACTTACCCTTCCGGGGAAAATTCAAGGTTGAAAACTCCCCCAGTCGGTGGAGACTTATCCCTGTCGGAGTCCCATGATGCTATGGGTTTCATCCCACAGTACAAGCTCTTTGCCAAAGCATCGCTAGATCCGATTGGACTCTGAAACCCCATCTCTCTGTCACGTATTCCATATGGGTTAAATGCGGAGTATTTCGCCATGAAAAGCGAATTATCTTCGTTAATGTTTCCCATCTTTATGACTATCACACATCACATACAACACACTCGATATCAGTTAATTACTCAACATATCAATACTCTTTGTAAATGCAGTTATTAGGAACTTTTAATTATATACAACGCACTCTGTGTTAGATCCACTAGACTCCCCATTAATTATTTTTTTGTAATTTTGTTCTGTGTCTAAGATGTAGGTAGATGCTCTTCTTCGTTCAAGTTTGGCATAGACCCACAGAACAAAATTGCAGATCTCAGAACCACAGTTTATTAAATTATACGCTGGCTGAGAAACGTCGGTAATCTAGAAAAAAAAATTACCAAACAAAATTGTTCCGTCAAGCTAATTGGACTTGGAATTTATCTGAGGATCTATTTCTCGTATCTCACTGGTCAAACTGCAATATTTGAGAATAGAGGTGGTGTAGAATATTTTTTTTAATTTATCAATTTTTATTTTTCCTATCATTGAGTATATTTTATCTCTTTATATATAGGTACCTATTGTACATACTTGTGAACTTCTTATACCCGAAAAACTAGGAGCAAGATGGAATCAAATACCTCCTTTGAGTCTATGGTTTATTTATATATCAGCTGTTGTTTGTCAAATGGTCTGTCTGACAGACATTAATTTGTATTGAATGTGACATTTTGTCCTCGTCGATACAAAAAGGATTTTGTTATCAAAATTTTCTTGTGATTACATCAATAACTTACGTGGACCTTAGCTGTTCGTTGCGTCACAGTAAGTATAACAATAATAACAGTTCCCAGAGTTCTATAATTTGGACAAAATGGCAGAAATAAGTGAAAAATACAACACTAAGTGCCCTGGTGTAAAACGCCTAATGAGAGAGGCCATGGAGTTAGCGGAGGCCACTGAAGAATATTGCGCGAGACCTTTGGAGGATAATCTTTTCGAATGGCACTTCACAGTACAAGGCCCTAAGGGTACAGATTTCGAAGGTGGTATCTATCACGGTAGGATTTTACTGCCTAAAGAATATCCTATGCATCCTCCTCACATAATACTTTTGACACCGAATGGGAGATTTGAAGTGAACAAAAAGATTTGCTTGTCTATCTCTGGCCATCACCCAGAAACTTGGCAGCCATCTTGGTCAATTCGAACTGCTTTATTAGCACTAATTGCGTTCATGCCGACACCAGCTGAGGGGACGATCGGATCACTTGACTACTCTCCTGCTGAACGCAAAATACTTGCGAAGAAATCTGCAAGTTGGGTGTGCTCTCAGTGTGGCGAGATAGCGTCATTACTGTCCTCAACAGCAGCCAAGCCTATAACTGAGGAAGAGAAATCAGTATTAAATCAGATTGCATTTAAAGCAGAGGAGGAGCAGACACAAAAACCTCAAGAAGAGCCTGTTGTGGAGGTAGAGGCTCAGGCACTGGAGTCTTCAGAACCCACAAATAACTTCTTGGACCAGTTAACAGAGATATTAGTAGCCCTACTGGTTGGGGTAATAGGCATATTTATATACAGGCGCTGGAATGCACACTACCCCACATCTGAAACGGAGTTGTAATTTCTGAAGATTTGACAATAAGGCCTAAGTAAAAATTATCATTATTCTGTGATTCACCACATCTGTTACTGTTCATAAGATATCTTATTCAAATCATGGTGATTGTTATCACTGAATTGATTACTATAGTATAAGGAATTAATTCTGTTTTTAAAACTATATTATTTAGAAATTGTGCCTTAAATTCAAGGATAATGAAGTATTGATGAGGTATGCATGCCCTTTCAAAGATAAAATAATGCCAACAAATTGCTATTGCCAACAGATTAACCATAATAGAATTTCAAAAATGTCATCATTTTGGCAACCTCAAATACTTTTCTGATAAAATTGATCAAAAGTTATAGACATTTTTATCAAAATTATATTTTTTGGCAAAGACAAAAAATAATAATCTTGAAATTATGATTGTATTTGCATAGTTATGCTGATAAGCGACCATGAACCAAACATTACTAGAATTATTATTTTGGCATATGCACCAGCTCCAATCACTATTTTCAACATACTTAACTGACATAAACTTTTATGGAAGGCACTGTACCTACTTGAAGTATGGATTCAGATAATTATTTTTCAAAATAATTTAAGTAGGTATATGGAATAGAAGCTATTAATTTAAGTATGTGTAAAAATGTATTTAGTTTTAAATAATTTGTTTCTCAACTTATTTATATTGCCTCATCTTGTGCATAACATTCCACACCAATGGACTTAGCAAATCATAAATTCTCATCACCTAAACCACCTCTGAAAAATCACCATATTAAGCTTGGATTAGGCTCTTAAATGTGATTATATACCAAGCAGAAATAGATAATATTTTATATCTATACAAATAAATAACATGGGAGTGTTTGTAATATTACAATAACCGCTTTTTACTGAGCGCATTTGGATGTATACACGGTACATATACCAAAATATATTTTTTTTGTCTGTCTTTGTTCCGGCTAATCTCTGAAATGGCTGGACCGATTTTGACGGCACTTTCACTAGCAGATAGCTGATGTAACAGTAACTTAGGCTACTTTTATTTTAGAAAAACTTTTTTTGTTAAATACCACGCGGACTAAGTCGCGGATAACAGCTAGTATTATAATATAATCATGTACCTACAGATAAAATTGTGCTCAGCAATGTTTATGCACAATTTTACTGGTAGCAGAGTGCTAATATTATGCCCATTGGTTTGGAAAGCCATTGAACATCTGTATAGAAACAATAATAGTATTACCGCAGGAATGCCTGTGCTGGTGACATTCCAAGAGCTAAGTTCATATAACAATAACCATTTGGAAACATTGATATTATAAAGTATGTAGGTATTTAAAATATTATGTAATGTACCTACTGTATAAGTAAATTATAAACATAGTGTTAAGGTTTGTGTATATTTTATTGCATGTAAATTTATTGTAACATTGCTTTCCAATGTCTATATTGCATAGTTGACTAAAATAAAATTTGTAAATTCACTAAATTAGTGGTATTCATTCGACCAAGGCCAGCATGCCAACGAAGTTCTCTAAACGCATCACACACAATCAAAGGCATACCTTTGATTTGACATGGGTATTCGTTTCCCAATTCCTCGAAATTTAAACTTATCTCACTTGTATCATTATGTATGTACTATTTCCTATCTACACACTCATACTAACTAGGACAAGTTAATAATAATCATTTTTGTCCACAAATTATAGATAAATGTTACGTATCATTTAGACCTCCACTTATTTTTTCATATAACAAGATACGACTCAAGTGGCCGGTGTAGCTACAGTATCATAATTTAGAAAGAGATCGCAAATCTATCTCGCTCGCTATGGTGGGATTACCATAAAAAAGTCGATTTATGAGAAAAGTGACATGAATATGCCATTGCTATTCAATTATGAGTCGGTTTTGTAAGCAGACTTGGGACTGGGGTATAAAATAAAGAAAAAAATTACTCGTATTTTTTATTGTTACGATATTATACCGAGATACATCTAGAAATTAAGTTACGACAAAAAAAGAATGGGTGCAGTCAATACCTTCCACCATTAGTGTTCCACCAGTTTGTGACTGGGTTAAGACGGGTGATAGATGATTACAGATAAATATTTATATCAAATCCGCGACATTCATAGGCATTTCGTCGATCTGTGTCGAGTAGTACTGTTCAATGTCTCTCAAGATCCTGATGTCATCCGACTTGACGAAGTTTATAGCGACACCCTTGCGACCGAAACGACCCGACCGGCCGATTCTGTGGATGTACAACTCACGGTTGTTGGGCAAATCATAGTTGATAACTAGCGACACCTGTTGGACGTCAATACCTCTCGCCCATACGTCTGTCGTGATGAGGACACGGCTGAAAAAGTATACATTTTATTTTATCAATTTCACAGACTGTTGCGTAATTTTTGTGGTCAATTTACATTAATTATTTATAGTTTATCAAGTTGTTGTAAGCTTTGAATAATTGTAATTCAAATTTCAATGCCTTTTAACATAATTACATCACACAGGCTCCTCTCACACTAGAGAATGCTCTCATAGTATCAAGATTGCCTTGTCCTAAATAATCTTGGATGTGGCCAAATATGAAAAAGTTTACAGACACTATACTAGCCCCTATTGTAAAAAAAATATTAAAAAATGTCTATGCATTGCAGGGAGAAAATAAGGTAAACGGACCACTGACAGACTGACAGACCATTAACAGTAGCTTATTTGTTTATTACAACTATCAACATAGTCTTTGGGCTTGTGTGGTTAAGAAATATACCTTTGTCCGGACCGGAACTCCTTCATGATGTTATCTCTTTCCTTCTGTGGCATATCTCCATGCATTGAGCTCACAGTGAAGTTCGCTTCCTGCATCTTCTGAGTCAGCCAGTCGACCTTTCTCTTAGTGTTACAGAAGATAACGGCTTGAGTGATGGTCAATGTGTCATAGAGGTCACACAGAGTGTCGAACTTCCACTCCTCACGTTCTACTGCTACGAAGAACTGTTTGATGCCTTCCAGTGTCAACTCATCACTGTTGATGGGAATAGAAGGCATTATGAATAAGATCCTTTGAAAAAGTTGTTTACTAGTTTTAAAACTTTCTGTATACCATGCAAATAATATGCGAGGGCTACCTGCAAATCTTACATTAGCACTAATCCAGTAGGCATTATGACTATATTTTAGGTCACATAACCCGCGCAAGTGGCCCATACACATTATTTACGTAAATAGCTAGTTGCTAATAGTGGTCTCTGCCTGTTTCCATGGCTGTGAGTATATTACCGTTTCACCAAAATCCTGATAGGATCAGTCATGAATTTGGATGTCATCTCCAATATCTCGTGGGGCAGTGTGGCAGAAATGAGGACAACTTGTGTGGCTGGTGGCAGGTAGCGGTATACATCATAAATCTGCTCCTTGAAACCCTTGTTCAGCATCTCATCAGCCTCATCAAGCACCAACATTTTGATGGACCTGGTCCTTAGTACTCGTCTCCTGATCATGTCTAAATTGAATGGAATATAAAGTTTAGATTTATGCTATGCTTTAAAATTGGTTTATTAACTGATAGTCTTTTTACCCTGATCAGTTTTGGTCATGATGATAAGGGAAACCCATATTGCGATGGTAAGAATTTCAATGTCATCATATTATATATATAACTGTATATACTCACCAAATACTCGACCGGGTGTGCCAGATACCACATGCTGACCATAATCCAACTTCCTGATATCTTCACCAAGGTTTGTGCCACCAATGCATGCATGACACTGTACATTCATGAAGTCGCCCAATGCTAATATGACCTTCTGGATCTGGGTGGCCAACTCGCGCGTCGGCGACAGCACTAAGACTTGGGTTTCACGTAATGTTGTGTCCAAAGACTGAAGTATGGATATCGAGAATGTCGCAGTTTTACCGGTACCCGACTGAGCCTGAGCTATCACGTCTCTGCCTTTTACGATAGGTAATATACTCCTTTGTTGGATTGCTGACGGCTTCTCGAATCCTGAAGAAAAAATGTGAAAGTGTTACAACAGTGCCAGGCCGTGTAAACAAATAAAATGTGAAATATATTGGAAGATTACAATATAATTAGTAGTTGGATATACCGTAAGTGTAAATTCCTCGCAGCAACTCATCTCGAAGGTTCATAGAATCAAATGTTGGAATAACTTCCACATCTTCGCTTGTGTCGAATTCAACATTCGACAAGTCCTCCGATATTATTTTACGATTAAAAGACACCTCTGATGTAGCCATCGTCTTGTATCCTTGCGGCAATCTTGAAATAAGCTTAATTAACCGTAACACACGTAGTATAAAATAAAACTTATTTATTTTATCTGATTTATTTCAACGAGGTTGGCGCGATTCATTACAAGGAAGCAAACAAAAGAGTGCGGGGGAGGGGGAGCGAGCGAGCGAGGGACGGTTATGGGTCATCAATATATTTTTTCTCTTTTTCCTGTACTATGATAGAGAGAGAAGTGTTATAAAGGGGAGCAAAAAAAAATCGCAAACCAATATGGCGGGCGGCTGAAGCTATAGAGGTAATACTGATATTCTCAGTAGCCTTACCTATAACTATGATAACTACAAAGCTGTTAACAAAACGTGCATATGAGTGTTAAATATTTTTGTAGACTCAAATCTAAATTCGTTTCCTGTTTTTAACAATATTTAATTTTATATGCATTTCATTCACTTCTATTCAATTGTTTGTAAAGAATATTCATTTACGTAACAAACATTCTGTTTACTACAAATAATATATGACTTTTGAGCCAGAGGTAACTAAACGCATTTAGCAACGCATTGACCACCAAGTGGGTCGGGATTTCAATTATTTGTGGTCAAAAGAACGATCATATTTGATTTTGAACGAATCAAAATGGATGCTGGGTGTGAATGAACTATGTACTGAAAAACGAACAGCTTTTTATTGAGTTGTGTCGTGGGCCCGATTGAAATCGGGAAATCGGCATCGCGACATTGTTTTGTAGTTATTTAGGCAGTGACAAACGAAAAGTGCCATCGGATGAGGGATTGACCATAATATCGTTCAATTCAGAAGTCACCGTGTCGGTAATGTGTATATACGAAGGTTCGGAGGAGTCCACTATCCCCAGGTGGCCTTAGGATGAGGACTTTTGAAATATCGTGTGCAGTTCCGAATTCGCGAGTGTTTGATGCGTCGCCGTCCCACAAAATCAGTGCGACATGGCGAGACGATTCGGACTAAAGTGTCGCTCGTGTCGTGTATGAGCGGTCAGAAATGAAATGCATATACAGGAAAGTACAAACACAACTCTGACAACATGTACCAAAATGACAGAGGAAGTAGACAGAAGACATGGCGTAAATGGTAACAGCAGTAGTAAGGGTGCTGGTGAAGATGCGCCTGTGAACAGTACAGCAATCAATGCAACTGGTGGGAGGCTCAAGTTCTTCAAAGGTGGGTGGTGTTTGTCATTCCAAGCTATATTAGTAAAGAAAACTAGATGTTGATTCAATATCATCAGTAGTACCTTGGCTGTTTGGGTGTCAAAGTAAAACTAGAAAGTCATTCATGCTCTGATAATCTCACATAAGCACATTTGATGGAGCCATATCCAATTGTGTGAACACAGCTTCTGGGCTATTGTTGTTTGGTTTCATAAGACACCATAACCACCGTAGCGGAAACAAGCAATAATTTAATGTATACATCTATTCTTATTTACATTCATATTTAGTAAACATAGAAGGATTGTGTGACATGTCTAGTTAAAGCTAATATCTATGTATATTTTTTTTTATAATTTAACAATTCTTATTTGATAGTTGATTCTAATTCCTATAATAATTTCAAACTGTCTAACATAGTGTATCTGTGTAATAGCAAACACATGTGTAACATTATGTTTGAAGTATAATAAATATGATATCATTGCATCAGTCAAGTGACTCCCTAATATTAGGAATGTGTAACAAGTGGACAAACCAAACAAATGTCATACACTGCTGACCATTGTCAGTTTTACTAGAAGTAATCAGTCATAAATGTTTAAACAAGTAGGTATAAACAGTAAGATAAGAGATTTGTTTATTCATTAAATAATATATTCAAGACAACAGTTTTAGATATATTTACATTCTCTACCAATCAAGTCATGTGCAAACATTCATGTTTTTATGATTGTACTTTATATTCTTATTGGGTGTGTGATACATACATTAGTAGTACTAAAATTCTCTATATTTTCTTATAAAATTACATTGTAATATTTTGTCTACTGTATTAAAATTTGATTCCATAGACACTGAGTTTACAAGTACAGTACAAGAGGACTATGAATAAACTATTATCAATGAACAACACGTAAACAAGGATTAATTAGTTGATGCTATGTGCATATTATCAGTAACTTATAAGTGCTCTTGAGTAAACAGTTGAAGAGATAGAGATTTCAAACAGTAGTTGTCACTTCCATATCAGGGATAATGCAATAATTGGAGTGCTAACTAGCATTACAAATGTGACGCTGTCAGGAATCCTCGATAGAAATTAAAACAATCACTTTATAATCACTGCATTTATTAAAATCTTGCACTATTATTACTTCACACACCTTATTATAAAACACGTCCGTACTGTGCGGCAGCAGTCGACAGAATGGCGAGCGATCACCGACCGTCAACCAGAATAACTACCAATGTTACCAGGCATTCATATTTGTGTAGTGTTACCATTATAATTGTAACAGATATGATTTGGTAATACCAAGTAAAGAATAGAATACCATCTGTATCACTATCAGTGATACCAGGCAATAAAATACTATGGTAAAAGCCATGATGTGAATATCTGTAACAGCTCGGCCATCCGATCTTCAACGAGTGCCTTCGTTGTACAAATCTTTTGGTGATCACGTACCTATATACGATTAAACACAATATTGAATATTTAGACTAAATATAAAAGTTACATCAAATCTTAATCTAGAGTCGAATCACTTTATTTACATCGTGCAAATGGTTATCAATTATTTTCATAGGCAACACTTCATTGTGCCCGGCATTCCTTCACTGAGGATCACTAATTCTACTCATTGCTTGATTTGGACGACACATCATTGTGCCCAGCCTGTCCGCAATGTGTAGCCTCATTGCTTCCCAGACCCCTCACTATTTTTCCTTGGGTGACACGTTCATTGTGCCCGGCATACCCATAGCAAGGAGTCCGCCATTTGAGCTGCTATTCTATCTCAAATACTATAATTCCACGCTCGAGGCATACCCTCGGTCTTTCTCACTAATTATCGTAACAATAAAATAAACAAGGTGTAAACATAATTATATCCGAGACAAAGTATCGAGTGAGCTGCTTTCATCCAACAGAGGAATGCATTTGGTGACGTTACAAGTAACATTGTTTTGATGATCTATCGCATCAGAGTCGCTATCATTATTCTGATCGCTATCCGAAATCGACCTAAAAGCGAGCCAGGGATACATCTTATCTCCTGATACAATGGCTTCGTATCTTCGCCTCTTTCTAGATATTGGAGTATCTTCTATAACATAGCGATCATTGGGTAATACTTTTAAGACTCTATATGGCCCTTGTACTTTTGGTTCCAACTTTTTGGATTGTCCACTACCTATAGTAATTGTTCTTTCTAACCTGACTAGCTCACCTTCACTAAACCGTCTAATTTGTTTCTGACCCTTGTTATACCGAGCTTTAACAATTTCGCTTTGTTTTCTCATCAAGTTACCGGCTTCTGTCCTAGCTTCTTCAATTTTACCTTCAATTAAACCGTTCCCAGCATCTGATATTACTTCATTAAGAATACCCTGAGAAGGATTAATTACTCTACGCCCAAATAACAATTCACTAGGAGTCTTTTTCGTTGTTTCGTGAACTGTCGTATTTATCCCTAATTGTACATCAGATAGATACTGATCCCAAGTTCGGGAGTCTTTACCGTGAGTCATGGCGCCTAGTGATGCCAAGATAGTTCTGTTTGACCTTTCTACTTGTCCATTGGCACGTGGTGTTGCAACGGCGTTAAGTATATGTTTTATGCCAATAGACTGGGTAAAATGTTTGAACTTTTTACTTGTGAAACAACTACCCCTATCAGTTATAAGACGAGTAGGTGTCCCAAAATAGCCGATGGTATTTTTAATAATTTTTATCGTTTCGGAGGATTTCGTACTTTTAACTGCCGATAGTATAATATACTTTGTAAAAGCGTCGATTATAACTAATATATAGACGTTTTTTTTCTTACTTTTATTAAAAGGCCCTAAATGATCAGCATGAATAGTGTGAAATGGGATTTCGATCTTTTCTATAGGGTGTAAATTCAGTTGACGCCTTCCAGCTGGGATTTTATGGTGTGCACATTCCAAGCACGCAGATACATATTTTTGCACAAAGGATCTCATTTTTGCAAACCAGTACAGTGCCCGAATTCTGTCCAAGGTTTTCTCAATCCCAAAGTGGCCAATGTCATCATGGTTAGCCTTGACTATTTGCCAACGCGACCCCCTAGGGACGACCCACCTCAATGTGTCCGCGGCTACAACTCTATAGACACGGCCATTTTTCAGTTTGTAATTTTTATGTATGTCAATTATTTTGTCTGTCTCTGAGTCCAACAGTATGCGTTTAATATGCCCTATTTCATCGTCCGATGATTGAACAGTGGTTATCCAATCTTCAGCCGTAACTGTTAGAATGTCAACTATATGCGGAGCTTCGTGTTGGCTATCTATTGGTGCCCGGCTTAGAGCGTCTACATGCGCCATTTTCTCTCCCGGACGATATTCGAACTCACAGTCGAACTCCTGTAATTGTACCCACCACCTTGCGATTTTAGGGACTAAATCTCGTTTTGTTAAGGTGGTACGCAAAGAGTTACAATCAGTTACGATCTTAAAACGAACGCCTAAGAGATAAATTCTAAATTTGCTCAGTGAAGCTATTACGGCTAAAGTTTCAAGCTCGAATGAATGGAGTTTTTGTTCGTCCAGGGTGGTTTGTCTACTATAATAAGCTACAGCCCTCCAGAGTCCCTTGTTATCCTTTTGGAGAAGAATGCCTGCTAACCCTAATTTACTCGCATCGGTATGTAGCTGAGTCTCTAGCGTTTTATCGTATAAAGCAAGAATTGGTCTGCTTATTAAGCGTTCCTTTATTTTAGTAAAAGCTGAATCTTGCTCCACACCCCATCCCCAAGGTGCGTCCTTTTTTAGGAGAGCAGTTAATGGCCTAGTTATTAATGCGAAGTCCTTTATAAACCTTCTGAAAAAGCTAGCTAGCCCTATAAATCTCCTAACATCGTGCTGACTCAATGGAGTGGGAAACCTAGATACTGCATCAATCTTTAGGGAGCCCGGCTTCACCCCATCACCACTTATCTCAAAGCCCAAGAAGTCCAATTTGTCAAACATAAATTTACATTTCGTTAATTTAAGAGTCAAGCCTGCCTCCCTTAAAACATGCAAAACCTCTTCCAGCCTATATATTGCTTCTTCAAACGTTCGTGCTGGTATAAGTACATCATCCATGTAAATGACTACGTAGCCTAATGTAGCTTGCTTAAAGATTTTATGCATAACTCTCTGAAAAACTGAGGGCGCATTGGCTAGCCCAAACGGCATTCTTGTATATTCAAATTGGCCGTCCGGCGTTACGAACGCTGTTTTTGGCTGGGATTCCTCCGCGATAGGAATTTGGTAGTATCCCGAAGCCAAATCTAGGGATACAAATAATTTATTACCGGCCAACTCATCGAGAAGGTCGTCGACTCTAGGCAGGGGATAATGGTCACGCATTGTTTTACGATTCAAGGCCCTGTAATCTACGCATAACCGTTTCTCTCCACTCTTTTTTTTTACGATCACGATGGGGCTGGCGTATGGCGATGAAGATTCCCTAACAATACCGCACTCTAGCATTTCTGTAACCATTTGCCGAACATCTTCTCTTTCAGAATGAGAGAGTCTGTATGGTCTATAAACTACAGGTTCTTTATCATTTAATTGAATATCCATTTCAACTACAGTAGTAAAGCCGAGATCTCCAAGATTAGAGGAAAAACACTCCTTATATTTCATCAATAGGTCCCTAACGGCGAGTTTTTGTTTACTTGTAACATTTTCTCCAATAATAGGCTCGAATTCTGTACTATCATCGGTCAAATTAACATGGCATACGTTTTTACTACTGTTGACCCGTTCACTTCGGGTCAGCAACTGGTTAGCGCTTAGTATTAGATTGTTGGTACTCAAATTAAGAAGTAGGAGGCTACCCTCATTTTCTTGTATGTTATACTCTCCAGGAAACAAATAGTATTCTGACCCCTGTTTGCCACGAAGTCCGCCTACCACAAATACGCAACCAGTCAAATCTGTTGCTGATTTTATTAGGATAGGTTTTATTTCACCAGGTTTAACGCAATTTGCAGTACTGCAGCTCAAATGTATCTTAGGTATATTTTTACTTATAGCTAACCTATCTACAGTCTTGGTTATTTTTATGCCGGGACGTTCGGAGAACGTATGTCCTAACAAAACCGGATAATTTATGAGGTGGTCATTAACAATCAAAATTTCAACATCTTGTTCGGTTATGCCATGAACTGTCATGTCAACACGTGTAATACCTATAGGCTGATAAGGTATATTCCCAAGGCCTCTTAGAGATGGTAGATCATTGTTTATTGTCCAATTAATCCCTATCCTCTGTGCATCCGATATACGCATAAGAGTGCACTCACTACCCAGATCCAAATGACACTTTATTATGCTATCATTGATACTGATAGGGAACGTATATATACTGGATGATACCTGACTAGCAATATTAAGGACAGTCTTTTCCCTATCCTGTTTATGTATACCTTCCGCTTTCGGACATGCGTTAGATAAATGTCCTAAGAGATTACAGCGACTGCATCTTAATAACGGTTTGAGACATTTAAAGCTAGGGTGACCCGATTGATTGCAGTTAAAGCATATTATACTATTTGCTTCAGGTTTGCCATTTCTACTAGAACTTTTGCTTTGGTTGCCACTAGAAAGACGTTTTTCCTTTTCTTTTCCCGATTTCTGTACATCCTTTAAAACTCCAGGCTTAACAGTCTTAAAGAATTTCAATAACTGTTCAGGCTCAGAGAATTGTGCAGCTTGAGCTCCTAGTCGTATACCTCTATCCTCTATCCCAAAAATTAAGCAGTCAACCGCGTTTTTACCACTAATTTGACATCTGTTAAGCAAGTTTATCTTAGCGTAATAATATAATTCCGGGGAATCGCCAAAACGTAGCTTTTTATCCAACATATCAGTGAGTAATTCGCCATAATTTTGGCTTGATGGAAACGACTCTATCAATTTGCCTTTCCATTCATCCCATGAGTACATGAGTGTTGGTAAACTTTGATACCACGTCCTGGCGACGCCTACTAATTTAGGTAACGCGTAATGTATAACTTGTCTTTCGGACCATTCATAAATATGTCTACATTCCTCCACTTTAGAAAGCCATGTATTAATTGTTTGCTCCCTAACCAACGGATCAAACTCAGGTATAACGTTTTGTAAAGATGAAAACCCCTCACTCGCACCAGACCTCATCGATTTAACAGCATTTACAAATGATTCCATCAGAAAATTATTTTGATCGCCTGTATCATCCCTTCGTTGTTTCTTTTGAAGTCTCTCATCATCACTATCCGAGCTGAATCTGGTTCTACTGCGTTTTTGATGTCGTAATCTCCGATCACGCGAGGACGATATTAGCCTACTGCACCTACTGCTTTTTCGTCCCGTTTGGCGGTCACGTCGCCGGTTTCGCCTTTCGCTGCGACGATCCATACTGCGCCTGCTACGGCGTCTATCGCTGCTGTCATTGCTGTCTTCCAGCTGGCTGCTCTCACTGCTCCGGCTTCGCCGAGTAGTGCGGGGTCTCGGTATTCGGTCACCGCCACGACTGCCTCGGCTGCCCGTAGGTCTGCCAACTTGACTACGAGGTGCCATCCGTGGCCGATCCCCCTCCATTAAACTGCAAGCATGTGCACGCATCAATGATCTTTAATATAAAATTGCATTACCGTATCCACTTGACCCATTGTCATGATATATGCCATTTATGTAAAGGTAAATAGTACAGTACCATTATCAATTATCATGTAATTCTACTTAAGTTAATATAAATGTTTATTCCTCAAAATAAATATCCCATCACAGGGCCAGCTCAAATAATAATAATTCATTTTAAAGTTGCGGGTAGTATTACTAATTTGTATAAGTAATTAGAAATAACCCAATTATAAGATAGGACGAGTCTAATAACCCTGCAGAATTACCAACCGCACAGACACACAGACTAATGTCGGAAATTTGGTATTCAATATTTATTAAGACGCTTCAGTGCAACAACCGCAGCCTTGTTTTTATTCTTATTCGCTCGACCACACTGCCACTCCCTGCCCTGGCCAAATGCATTCGAGTCCAGCGCATCCGGGACTGAAGACGAAACAACTAAACGCAACCCAATAACCCGGCCACATTACCAGGGAGTGCCCCAGCCAAATGTTAGACAGGTTACGGACAACGCGAGTTCTGCTAACTGTTAATATACGATCGTACTACCAGGGAGTGCCCTGGCCAAATAAAACCGCAATCACAGCAACAATAACTATAAAATCCATCATTCAATCCCACGCGAGCCGAATAAAACTTGTCATATTTGCTAGCTCGGAAACGCCTCATAAAACATTGCAATTTTATACAGAGGAAAAAAAATGGTCAATATCGTACCTTTATTATAGGGTATCCCACTTCTGAGATGTGACGCTGTCAGGAATCCTCGATAGAAATTAAAACAATCACTTTATAATCACTGCATTTATTAAAATCTTGCACTATTATTACTTCACACACCTTATTATAAAACACGTCCGTACTGTGCGGCAGCAGTCGACAGAATGGCGAGCGATCACCGACCGTCAACCAGAATAACTACCAATGTTACCAGGCATTCATATTTGTGTAGTGTTACCATTATAATTGTAACAGATATGATTTGGTAATACCAAGTAAAGAATAGAATACCATCTGTATCACTATCAGTGATACCAGGCAATAAAATACTATGGTAAAAGCCATGATGTGAATATCTGTAACACAAAGGATTAGGAGTTTGCCCTTTGTAAATAATAAATTATATAATAAAAAAAATATGATGTTTGTTGGTGAGAGCATCACTTGAGAACAGCTGAATTGATTGCTGATTGCTGACAAATTTTGGTTTTGAAATGTTTGTAATAGTCTGAATCAGGTTTGTAGAGAATGAAAAGGTTCAAAAGTTGTGTGAAGAAAAATTTTAAGCCCTTTTTGACAGGACAATGTCTGCCGGGACCGTTAATGGTGCCAAAAAAGGGGTCTAGTGCAGCACCATGCTATGGTCATGGTCCCAATGTAATGTAGGGATTAGCCTATGGCCAAGATACTAGTTTCACGAATTTCGTTAATAGGCCACACATAGCAGGTTGTCTTCCAAACAATTATTTGACCCACATCAATATACAGTTCACGATGTTGATTGTTACAGATGGAAAATTTATTCTGGAGTTGGTGCGTGGGTGCGCACGCGAGGGCGAGCGCGCAGGCTGGGTGTCGGTGCCGCGCAAGACGTTCTGGCCGCCCGCCGCCGCGCCGCCCACGCCGCCCGTGCCGCACCCGCCCTCCGCCTCGCTCTCCGTGTCCGACGACAACAGCTCCGTGCAGTCCTCGCCCTGGCAGCGCGACCACTGTTGGAAACAGGCCACGCCGCGCAGAAATATTTCCAAAGAGTTAGCCATGTACTACTGCAGGCCGAGCACGTTGCACAACGCAACAATAGAGGCCACAGCTCGCCTCAAGAGAAGGAGGCCCTACGACGCCGGCCAGGTCGGGCTCGTCAACGGCAGCTCCAAAAGGACGCTTACCAACGGAGCCTGCGACGGCAAGAACGGTGACGCTGGCTCGCCCGAGAACCGGGGCTGCCGCGGCGAGGATGCCGTCGACGGCGCCGCGCCGAAGCTGAAAACGAACTCTGACGACGACCGACGGACGGAGTACGATCGAGAGAAATACTATCATATGAAACTAAAGAAACCGTATCAGTATCGTAAGTTAAGGGTGTACAAGAAGACGAAGCCGGCTATCAGGCGCAAGGAACTGACGAAGACGATAAACAAGCTCCACGAGCGGATATCGTCGCGG
The DNA here is from genome assembly GCA_905333125.1 of Pheosia tremula. Lineage (NCBI taxonomy): Eukaryota > Metazoa > Arthropoda > Insecta > Lepidoptera > Notodontidae > Pheosia > Pheosia tremula. The sequence continues at coordinate 6,820,682 of HG995415.1, forward strand.
CCGGCGCCGGTCAACGCGAAGCTTGCGAACTGTAGGCAGGAGCATATGATGGTGTCGCCGCGGAAACGAATACTGCGAGAGCTAGAGCGGGTGAGCCTCGAGGACCAGGGCAGCAAGCGGCGCGCCAAGACCGTGCCCGCGCTCAGCACGGCGTCCTACCCGCCCTCTCCGGGGCCCAGCCACGCGTCGCCGAACGCCAAGCCGCCCGCCGATCCCGCGCGCTCGCACAACGGCACCGCGGCGCGGAAGGACGCGCCCGTCACCAAGAACGTGAGCAGCTACAGCATCCACTCGCTGCTGAGCATGCCCGACGAGAGCCCCACGCGGCGCTCGCCCGAGGCGAAGCGCTCGCCGCACTCGTACCCGCCCTCGCTGAAGACCGAGTCGCCGTCGAGCGTGCACTCGCCCGACCCGAGCCCGAGCCCGGACGGCTACCGGTACCGGTACGGCGCGCTGGCGTCCCCGCGCGGGCGCGAGTCGCCCGAGCTGACGCGCTATCGCCCGCCCTACGCCGCGCCGCCGCCGCCGCCCTACGCGCGCCAGTGGGCCGCCTTCCGGCCGCGCGAAGAGTGGGCGCGCGACGTGCCCTACGTGTACGGCTACGGCTACGTGCCGGCGCCCGTGTACCGCGCGCCCGCGCCCATGTGGCTGCACTACCCGGTGTCGCCGGCCGTGCCGCCCAGCCCCTGGGCGCCGCTCGCCATCCCGCTCGTCACCGACCACATACCTAAGGATGAACCCACTTCAGGTGAGTGTGCGCTGCGTGCATTTGATTCACGGCCGCTCATGTATTCTTGCCTTTATTTACGGGCGAGATAACTCAATATTGTGAACTGTTGTGTGTATAAGTGTGTGCCTATGATGAAATGTATAAAGGTTATCAGGATCTGCTACTATCACATTTTTTTATAATCGCCTTAATAGTAATTTTACATTGATAATGTTTTGAAAGTGATATAATATATAAACTTTTTTGATAATTAAGTATCCATGTGATGTTATCAAATATCTCCCGATTGTTCTTTCAGATTTGCCGCTCAATTTGTCCAAACATTGAAGAGGCAACGGCGCTGGCGCAAGTCTGACACGTGAGACTGAACACACAAACAAAGATTGTTTTAATCAATTCGGTCAATTTCGCTTCGGCGCGCGCGCCGCCGCGCGCCAGGTGCTACTCGAACTTTCCACGCATCGTTCGCTTCACATAAATGCGATCTATGACTATTAGATTATTGTAGCATTTAGGCGGAACTGCAATACCTACATATATTTATTATCAACGTTAGAATGTGGAGAGAAGTTCGAACAAGTTGTGGTGTTGTCAATATTTGTCCGACCAACATTCCATTGTTACATTACGATTGGCGCGTGTAAAAATCCAAAAACTACATCCCACCTAATCCAACGTGTACGATCGCTCGCGCGGTACTTGTATATTGTCACCGTAGCGAATATAATATTTTGCAGACTCGCAAAAAATATTTTTGTATAGATTGTGGTTTTCCGAGTGAACCGCTCGGAACTCTATTTACAAACTAATGTATATTCACTGAAATATTATATTTTTAGTATAGATGTATGTATGCAGAGTCGAGTGTGTATTTTCATACAAAGTATTTGTACTGCGAGTTGAATATTTTAATATTGGCTATTATTTTAGGATAAGATACTAAGATCTAAATAAACAAAAAGCAGTTATCAATTGTTAGAATTTCAGTGCCTTGAAACAAATGAAGATATTATAAACATATTTATAAACGAAAAGTAACGCATTACAAATTGCTGGCTTCGTCCAAATTTACACGATAACATAACATAGGCGAGGCCGAGCGCATTCTGGATACGTTTTTATACGACATCGAGTCCTCCGAATGCGCTCGAGCTCGGCCTGATGCAATCACTGTCTTCACATCATTTTTATAACGGTATACCTACTATTAGTAACTCACGAGCGTTTTCTATTCCTTACTGATTTGCAAAATTCCATAATGTTTATGTTCGATCTCATTATTTAATTTAGAAAATAAAATGAGGTAAAGACTACAGTTTTGGGATCAAATTTGGATGTGTGTTTACGTAACATGTATAAAACTAAGAGACATTGTATATAATTTGTGAATGGTGTATTATTGATGGAAGTTCGGGCGTAGAGTATAACAGAGCATTAACCGTTTACGATTTAGTAAGAAGTTAATTACCTTCAAATAATTATTGTAATTGTACAGTATTTTTATAACGAGTATTTTATGATATTTACGCTGATATGACGGGAGTCTGTCTTGTACAGATGTCGGTGCGAGTCGTGCGTACTCGTTGGGGAACCAATCACCGAGGAACAGAGTTCCCCGCGCACCCCCCCTCCCACCAGACAGACCCAGAAGTGAACTTCCGCGCAAGGGGGCGTCTGTCACGACTGGCGCCGGTATCCGTAGTAGGTACATGGTGGGGCGCCGCACTCCCCCGCCCGGCGGGCGCGAAGCGCTCTACACAGGCTTTGAGATTAAAAACATAGAGGTAGATTTACTGCAATTTTAGTTGAAGTATGGGGTTATGCATGTATCATAAGGACAGTTAAGTGACGGTAAGGGACTGACTTCTGATGTAATATTATCATTAATGGAATTGTATAAAATAGTTTATGTAATCGGAGGCCTACTATAACGATCGTGTCGACCGCCAACTAAGTTGAATTAGTGTAAATGTAGCTATAATTACATCGTGCTCAATTTAACGCTGAGTAAATATAGGGAACAACAATACTGCAATGTTGTAGTGTGTCAGGGAGCGAGCTGTATTTTTTATTTTGAAAAAAAAAAGACGATTTGATATTGAGCGTACGCAATCCACTTTTTTTGCTATAAAATCTAATTTTCTGATGTCGTTTATTCTGGGTTGCGTGGGCTTAAACCTCTTCGTACAAGTATGTTATTTTAACACATTTATTTCAGCAATTTACAAAAAAAATAAAGGGAATCCTGTGATAGATTTCGTTTTCGGATTCCTGTTTTCCATAGTTTTGTTTACCTTATTTATTATTATCGACGAAATTTTATTAATATAATTTAATTATTCATGAATATAATAATTCTATACATAATTATCTTATGATGAAATTGGATGTAAATAGTTTTATAACGAAATTTATACGGATATTCCTTTTCTTTTAAATTTACGAAATAATGTAAAAAATACTCTGCATGATGACAGACAAATAAATGTGTTTACAGATTAACCGTTGAATCTGTATGTGGGGTACTAATATAGAAAGAACAAGTACATTTGAGTGCCATTTGAGGAGGTGACAACCCTATAGAGGTCTTACACTTTTCGCCAAACGTGACAGAAATATTATACCTACAGACTTCAGTAACATGTATTAGAATATACTTGCTGATATATGATAGGTGGGGAAATTAAACATAAAAGAAACGCGTGAATTTTCATTTTAAATACACATGTAATATGGTTCAAATTAGATTCGTTAATATATAGTACAAGCTACGGTACAATTATTGTACAATATCGAGGTTATAAGATATTTGAATGCAAATGAAAAGTGTAAACTCTAGAGTTGTCTCGCACACAAGTTTTTTATATAAAAATATTTTTCTATGTGCTAAATAGAAAATGCAGTTTCCTCCCAACTACAACATTGCTCTACCGCTGTTTATGAAAATCAATTATTTTTCTACGCGACGATTATATTACAACACAAACTTCGAAGTATGTGATAGTGCTTTCAAATAAGAGACGCGAGTGTGAAGGTGTCTTAAAATCCCTTTAAAAATCATATTTATCATGCCGAAAAATAGTTATTATCCATTTATATTAAGATGTAGTTATTACTCGAATAAATATAACTTTTTAAAAATAATGCATTTTAATTGACATAGTAGCTTTTCTTCCAGCTAATCACCAGACTACTACTACGCTACTAGCTTGAGCTGGGGGCCAGACTGCTAACATTATTACCTCATAAGAATGAGAGTGAAGTCTTAATTGTCACTAGTTTTCATAGACAAAGCGATCATTAGGGGCTTGGACAGTTGTAGAATTAATAAGACAGCTGATCGAAGGTTCGTTTTGAACACGACTTTTGACCCACGCCATGCACCACTGGGCTTTTTCACTTGGTAATAAAAAGGAAAATTTGAACACGTCAAGCTGTATGGCCACCACCAACGGGGCACACATCCCCTTCGCATTAAGAGCGTGTACTCGATATACCGAACGAAGCCTCGCATGACTTATAAACCTAATATCATACCTGTCCCTTTCGGGCACTGAGTCGCGATGGCGTATTAATAAAACCTCCGTGTACACATCGCTAGTCGCGTGTGAAGTGATTACGTGACCTGTGGGTCGGATAGATCAACCATCTGCCGCGCGCTGTATCACCGCATGGCTTTAGTTACCTTTTAGATGTTAATATTAGTGTCGCCATATCTTCCAGCGACCACCATAGACAAAATAGCGAAACGGCTGGATCAGGGACAAATAAAACTGATCACTATTTCAATTTGTGCTTTATTTATGAAAAAAATTGTAAATTATCCTACAATGAATCTCCGAATGAAATAGACTTACATATCGTTTTATGTATCAAATACATCATTTCGCTCGACGCCAGATCAAACCACATAAGAACAATATAGTTTAAAATATTATCTACAGAATCCGTCCTCGGCGATTCGATTACCAAAAATACAATGTTCGTGAGCGGCGGGGGGCGGCGCGACTATGTACAGCGCGAATATACAGCGGGCGGCCGGCCTCAGCCGAGCAGCGCCTCCATGGTGTAGGGGTGCGGCGGCGGCGGCGGCGGCGGGGGCGGGCGCGCCGCCTCCTGTCAGTCCAGGATCACCAGCTGCAGCGGCGCCGCGGCCGCCGCCGCCGCCTTGCCCGCGCTGGGGGCGCCGCCCGCCCCCGCCGCGCCGCCCGCCCCCGCGCCCGCGCCCGCCGGCCCGCCGCCGCGCATCGCCCGCCACGGCGCGCGCGCGCCGCGCCGCAGCTCGCCGCAGTTGAGGTTGCGTCGAGCGCTCCTGCGAACGTACACCACAGCGTTCAGTACTCATTCGTGGCAGATGTACATCACACAGTGACTGCGCTACTCACTTGGCGGCTTCCGTCGCTCGGAAGTAAAGATCGTCGGGCGCGTCCATCCACGAGATGACGTGCCGGCGCCCGCCGCGCCCGCTTATATTTGTCGGTTTGCCGTTCACCTGCACATAACGATCAGAACTATCAACACGACACAATATTTATAAAAAACTTATTGCCTGTTATGATCAAATGGAATGTTATACAGTACGATCCAAAAAAGTAAACCATAAATATGAGCGTTGGTGTTCTATAAGGATCCCCCTATGCACTGCAAACTTTGCAATGCTAATTCTATTGAGTCTTGTTTTTGTAACTGCAGATTGTATTATATTAGACAAGTATAAATTGTATGCAACATTTTTAAAACGTGTGTTTATCCAGCAGTAAAACTTAAAATTGACAACAACGAAAACAATTAATTGTTGGCTGCGAACGTAAAGACTAATATTAAATATTAATTTACCCAGGTGATAGTGATAAAAAAACATCAAGACAACCCGTTCGGCCGGCCGGTCCTTCGGTTCGGCCGTTAATGCTATCGAAACATTATCATTTGTCGCGTTAAACATTGTAATACTCTGTGCAAGTGTACTCACGTGTGTGAAGACGTGCGGCGGCAGCGGCTGTCCGGTGGCCTGCGCGCGCGCACACATGGCCGCGTACTGCTCGCGCGAGGGCCGCTGCATGGGCGCGGGATGCTTGTTGGGCCGCTTGGCCGGCGGCGCGCCCGCCTCGCGCGCTCCGCCTCCTGCACGACATAACGCACAACGGTATGTTACAATCGTGCGATGACTACGAATATTTGTACCCGAGTCATGGATGGTTAATATCTATATAAGTATTATATACTATACGGGGTCGAGTCACCTTCGTCCGTAGGAGAATTAAATACCCTCGAGATACCCTACACGTGACCCTGGGTGGTGCCAACTAGGTGACAACTCTACTGGTGGTAGGCTTCGGCCGTGGTTAGTCACCACCCACTGAACAAAGCCATGTCGCCAAGCGGCCTAGCCGTGTTCCGGCATGATGTTCGGTGTTGCCATTCATAGATGGCGGGTCAGATCAGCTGCGCTGCATGTGCCTAGTGAATGTAGCGTCTCGATCTACTGCCGCCTTCCTACCTAGGCAAGTATGCTCCATCGTAGATCTCATCATCACTTACCATCAGGTGAGATCGAGATCAAATAATTGCCTATAATGTAATAAAAAAAAAAAAAATACTGGTTTCGCCCCCAGTACATTGCACCCATCATACAAGCGTTGCTTGGTATGGGACCTGGGCCCCAAATCTACCAACACAATCGATTCATAATCGAACAGAAACTGCATAGTAAGTATATATCTCATACAATATCTGTCAAAAGTGACAGTTACTATGCGGTTGCTGTTCGATAATAAATCGATTGAGTTAGTAGACTTGGGGCCTATATAGTTAGTGTGTTCGTCTGGCAATCAGTAATATTAAAAAAAACCGCTTATCGTTGAAAACGCCAAGACATACATACCCGCTGCTGATTCCAAAGTGAGCACAGATAAAAAATGATACGTTAACTACTATAGATATAATATAATTATCTCCTTAATGTAAAAAATAATCATACGCAATTTTTTTTATTCGAAACTTTAACGAAAATGGGTATAGAAGCAGTAATATCTGGAATTACATGGCAAGCTATTTGGCCGGAATGTTTTAAAACAATTTTGGGGGGCAGTACCATATCAAGGATGGTGACAAATTAATTCAAGCAGTTTTTTTTTCAAATTTTGTCATGTTTGCATTCAGCCAAAAATGTTGGACTTTTCGGAATTTTTAATATATAATAATATGAACATAAAACTGCGTTTCATAAGCTCAAAGATGCCAGAAGCAATATCCAACCTCCTTGACTCTGTAGTTAGTTGAGGTTAGATTATAGGTAAGGCTAATTTGAATCTTTAAAAATAACACTGTGGGAAGCGCATGTAGAGTGTGTGTACTGACTGTCGAGTCCATTGATGTCGTCGTACGCGCGTCGCTTGAGCGGCGCGGGCGCGGCCTCGGCGCGGCGCGCCTCCAGCTCGGCGCGCGACAGCACGCGCTCGTACAGCAGGCTGCCGTCTGTCGCACACCAACACACATTAGTCCTGCACCGCCTGAGCGAGATAGCTAGCGAGCCTCAGAGTTACGATTCGAAGGGGTATTACACTTTTATTTATCTATGATATAGTGCAAATAATTATAAGCGGACATCGGTAGGTCATAAAGACCATATAAAAAAAAAACAATTCAAATAATTAGAAAAATAACACCATGGAGTTCCACTAAGTTCATGGTTCAAAATTGCTGGTTTGCTTTGTTATAAAAATCAAAACCCGTTTACTTATTTATTTTATACATTAAACTGATCGGCCTAACCTTGTCTTTAATCTCTTCAAATGTTTAAGTGTATTTTTATTCCTATAATTTAGACTCATAAATCAATCTATGATCCGGTTTCCTATACTTCTATTTAATTCTTATTCGTAATTGACATGATTTTTACGATAGAATTTATATATATATATATAAGAATCAGAAATTGTTTTGTTCACGTAAACCAGTACAGTACGCATGAATAGTCAAAAAAAAATCTCAAAATTCCAAGCTACAACTTGACAACCCATTCGGTAATATATTACGTTAAGTATAAATAAAGCTATAAAGATGTAACCGAATGGTGTCCAAGACAAAATAAAAGAAGGAAAGGGAGGCAGCGTCTTAGATGGGAAGACGATATTCGGAGAATAGCCGGATTTACTTGGGGAAGGAGGGCCCAGAATCGGAAAGTGTGGCAGGCTCTAGGGGAGGCCTTTGCGGAAACGCAAGACAATCGCAATAACGGTGTCAAATAAGTAATTAATTTCATATGTAAGATTGTTCAATAAAGGTTATTATTATTATAAATATAGCTCGGTGTTGGTGTGCATACCGGGCGCCTTGGGCGGCTTGGGGTAGGCGACGTGCGCGGGCGTGGGCATGCGGTCCTTGGGCGTGAGCACCAGCCAGTCGTGCCGCGCCGCCACCGGCGAGCCGCGCGCCGCCGCCAGCCGCGCCGCCACGCCCGCCACCGGGCCGCGCGCGCGCGCCACGCCGCCGCCGCCGCTGCTGGCCGCGCGCAGCTCCGCCGCGCTCAGGCCCGCCATCGCTATTGAACCTGGTGGGACGACACACAACTCGTGATTATCATATCGCCAGACGAACACAGACAAGCTAGGCGACGCGTGCATTATGGGTACCGTGCAATGAACTCGGAGTTAACCCAGTACATAATTATCTATCACAAACAATTGCGGGCGCCACACATAGTTTGCCCTTCCCGGGTTTTGATCCTGGAACTAACGCAGCAAACCGGGAGATAGATATTGCTGGCCACGTTATTAAATAACAACCTAAGATCGCCGATAAGGGCCGCAGATAGCAAGATGATTTGAACACCTTTGCAGGAACATAGTAGCAAATGCTATCTCAAAACGGAGGTGTGAGGAGAAGAAAGGAGACACCTTCGCTCGATAGAGGCTAAATAAAATTCACGCATCGTATCCTCAGAAATACAAAATGTATGACGTCATAATAAAGTAACCGCTACCGCTTAGACAGCTAGCTCTAGCCTCCTCCGTAACTCACTTGAAACCCTTTTGACAGCTAACGTCATAAAATTACGCAGCGTCTCACACAAGTTTGACAGAGTCAAACTTAACATAAGTCACACGGCATCTTCAGGCCACGACGAGGCACGACATACCGCATTAGCCTAGACGGACGCAGAAAGTAGTATAGTATTGTGTGGTGTGTAGTGTGGTGTAGTGTGGGGCGGTGCGGTACTCACACTCGTGCTTGAGCTGCAGCAGGTTGACGGGCGAGAAGGGCGCGCGCGCGAGGTGCGCGGGGCGGCGCAGCGCGCGCGTGAGGCGGCGCGCGAGGCGCGTGAAGGGCGAGGCGCGCAGGTAGAAGGCGGCGCGGGTCTTCATCACCGGCCGCGCGCCCTCGCCCGTGCCGTGCGCCGTGGCCACGTGCCGCGCCAGGTGCGCGCGCAGCTTGAACTCCTGCACACACAACACCGCTTATACTCACCGACACTACAACGCGATCCACAAGTTAGCGAATGTAGGGATGAGATACACACGCAAAATGGTATAGAACCAGGGCTTCCCAGTACGAGTATGTAAAAATACCAGGGTCGAACACGAGGTTTTAACATATTTGATAATATATTAGTGCTTTTGCCCCGACCAACCGAATCGCACATGCATGCCCAAAGTTCCACACTGAATTCTGGCCGTGCACTCGGTCAACTTCGGAATACCGAATCGGGCACAGCCACCGAGCCCCGAACTCGCGACCTGCACCGCGATTCGTATTAACGATAAACATACTTGAAATCCAAATATATTATTTTCGTAAATACGATTTTACTTCTTATTTATATGAGGATAAGGATAGATTTCCAGTGCATGTATTCTCAGCCGTGGAAGCCGCAGCTTACGCGTGATTATCAAGAACTTTCACACTACACTGCAAGTATTTCGCACCCGTACCAGGGCCGCCCACTTTGTAGCGAAGCTCCAGTTATAAAACCTGGTAGCGTAAATACGTCTCAATCCTAATCGAATGTTATACCTGTTATACGTAATGTTGAGGTCGTGTTCCGATCCGGTTATATAGTATAGGTATAGAAAACAAATGTAAATGACAATTTGCAAGTGCCCCGTAGACCTATACGAAATAAATGATTTTGTCTTGAGCATCGATCACTTTAAATTTGAAAAAGTTATGCGAATTTCGACGAGGGATTTTAATTTAGGCTATAAAAAATAGTAGTCTTGCTCCTTTGTTGCTTTATTCCTAAACATTCGAGTACCTATTTAAAAAAAAGTTATCACGACGATACGAGGATGACTGTACGGCGATGTGGTAACCGGCTCGGGTGGAGTCGGCTCCTATTCGCGGCAGTTTAAGCGCAAACCTGCGTATTCGGCCATTATCCCAAAAAGTTGAAGTTTTTTAGAAACTTCGTAAACCGGAGTTAAGTTGAAAAAATAACTAATAAAAGCAGTTTTTTAAAATGAAAATTCAAAGATTCAAAATCGTGATGCAAGGATACAATAATAAATATTATTTCCCAGTCATTGTAATTATAATGGCGATGTTCGACTTCGCATCGCGTTTATCAGATCTCATTTGAAACATTAATGACGGCCGGCGCAATTGCGCAGGCCAATTATTGTAAAATTGCAAGGCTTACTAATGTAATTAGTTCAATGCTGCCATGCGGAATGTTATGCACCAAATGTTAAATGTTTAAAACAATCAAAGAACTCCTACATACGTCTACTTAAAAGTGCGGTCCTCTGGAGTTGCGTCAAGAATATTTTTTTTAACTGTTGAAATCGCGGTGTGCATCTCAAACAAAATAAAAATTCGATCCCTTCAAACAGCTAAGAACCGCCTCGCTAAATAATTTTATCGAACAAAAAAAACCTATACGAATGCAGGGATCGGTAAAAATTAAAATAAAACAGTGTAAGGTCAGCCAAAAAAAAGTCTAAGAAATCTTATTTATATTATTTATTTATACAGGACAGGGTTGTGGGTGTAGCGTTGTATACATGGCAGGGCGTGAACGTGTAGAAGTGTGTGTGTCTGTGTTAAACTTATACAAGGTGTAACAATACTAATGTAAAATATTTTAGGCAGTCACTTTGTAGACTAAAGGGAAACATTCACAAAAAAAAATCAAATTAATAGACATTTAAAAATAAACCCGCGTACTAGGTGCATTACGAGTGCCTCCTTTAAAAAAAAGCTCCATAATATAAACAAAATTATTATATACAGGGCCCGGACATTTTATCTGGTTTTGCGTGTAACATAGCCGAATCCAAACATACCTGATGGTAATAAGTCAAATCTAACAGCAGTTAAGTCGTTGAAAAACATAATACAAAACCCGTTCATAGGCTTACCGGGTTCCGGGCCCTGATTTTATACATCAACGTAATCAGTACGACCTACTTATTAAGTTGTTAAAATGTTTAACAGTATTCGGTTAGGGGTTCATAGTGTTGGGTACCTTGGCGCAGTTGAGCACGGTGCAGCGGTGCGGGCGGTGCGACACGGACAGCGCGGTGTCCTCGCCCTCGCGCGGCCCCTTTGGCACTTCCACTTCGCTCTCGCTGAACACGCCAGCCGTCTGTTGGGACCAGCACATATATCAATTACATTATACTCAAGCATTTAAAACTATTATTACTATTTCTGCCTACAAACATTCGGTATATTTAAGTTTCGATTAGCGCAGTTGGTAGTGACCCTGCTTTCTGTGCCGAGGGTCCCGGGTTCGAATCCTGCTAAGAGCAAACTTTGTGTGATGAGCACGAATCATGGATGTAACCGGGTCATGGGTGCACTGTACGGAGTCCATAATACAAGCGTTGCTTGGTGTGGGACGGTATAGTTGGTGTGTTCGTCTGGCGATATTATTATTATCTTATTATCGTAATTTCATTATCGCCATATTTATTTAATTTTGTTTGCAAATATACGTAAACTTTACTCTCCTTTAAACATGGGACGAGGTAGAATATATTGTGCTACCCAAATTAGGCGAATGCCAGGTATCTTGGATACTAGGATACTATTTTAGTGACATTTGAAAAGATTGGCTATGTACAACTGGAGAGTAGGTAATAGAGACATAATTAATATACGTGCGTTAAACTGTTGGAAGAGGTTGCTCAAGGAACACCTTCCATCAGATTAACCATCTCATCCTAAAAGGTTCTTAACACCCTCAACCGACGTAAATGTATAAATGAGGTTCAAAACAAAGCGGTACTGTATGATAGCCTCATAGCATGGGGCAATCAGTGCTATCTGCCTACATGTATGTGGGTGCAAATCGTCATCTTGTAAGTATTTCTCTATTGTTGGTACAATTAATGGACTATAGCACTAACCTTAAGACCACCATATTTCTTCCAGTACTGCCAGCATGTGCCGCAAAGTCTGTATTGTAAATGCTGCGGGCCCCATGTGTACCACTGGTTTGAATTTGTCACTGGAAACAAATTATATTGTTAGTAAAATTGTAAAACCACGTTCCCGTGACAGGCGTTGAATGTGTGTGTAACACTCCACTAAGCGTACATCATCTTATAAATAAGTAGTAGTAAGTATGTTGGTATGTGAACACTTGTTCATATACCAACGTACGTAATCGCTATATCCTCGTAAAAGCTTGGTTGATCTATTTAAATCAATGATTTAAATATATATATCAGTCTGAAATGTTTCATAATTGTTTTTGTAATGGGAACATAACGACGTACAATAAAATTTGCAATTTTGTTTGGTTCGTCGTATGTCATAACCTGCAGAACTTGATCCTTATTAGCGACATTATCAGATAGTGCAATAAGACGGGACGTGTTTAACCCTTAGTAGCCTGATTTACGAAAGTGATTTATTTTTAATATTACTGTGTTTAATGTTACTGTGTTTAATAATAATGACATTTGATTTTTTTTAATTTCGTTGGAAAGAATATTATACAACAGTAAAATACGTACAGCCAACCTATAAAAAAAAAACTAATAGTAATGTGAACATTCGGTTTAAAAGATTGGTATCAAAATTGAAACTCTAGGCTATTAAGGGTTAAATTATTAAAATCAACAATATCAATTACAGGCTAACCCTGAATAGGTGGATAATAAGTATTTAAACATAGATAAAAATAATAATAAAGATAATTAATTGTCTCATTTCTTTGATCATGAGGTGATACGAAGTTCGCCAGGATAGCTAGTTATAAATATACTATTATCCATAAAACAAGCGTAGTTTGGGATCGAGCAGTTGGGTATGGTCGTCTAGTATTATTATTATTAGTTTGTAGTGGTTTAGTGGTACCTTGGCAGGATGCGCAGAGCTGGGGCGGCGCGACGGCGGCCGCGGCGGCCGTGCCGTTGGTGCCGCCGTTCAGCACGGCCGCCGGCTTGCCGCCGCCGCCGCCGCTGCCGCCGCCCGCCACCAGCGCAGGGTTCGGCTTGTTGCTGCAAGGATACACTATATTACTCCATAGCCGTGGCTTTTAGTATTCTGTGCGATGGGGTCACGTGAAATAGACATACAACTATTACAGAGAGCATGGTAGGTACTAGGTCGAGTGCGCGTTCAGTCAGTACTTAGCTTATTTGATACTCAATCGGTGGGGGAACAGTGTTAGGTACAGTTACTCGTACCGACGGCACAAGGTTTAGAGTCGACACGACGGCGGATATCTGTCGATAGTTTGGCTAGTTTACAACTTGCCTTATTATGGCATATTCTGTCGACCACTATCTCGTCAATTAATTATGAGAACATCTCGAGCAAACTTCTCATTGTATGATAATTTTAAATTTACTATTGACCATTAAAAATAATAATCATTTTTTTTTATAAAAAGTACTTTTAAAAAACATCAATTTAAACAAGTTATGCTGACAGTGCCGGTTGTCGTTCCAACACCTTTGACAGTTGTTACAAGTTATTTTTTTTTTTTTTAAAACCCTGGCATATGGCCATTGCTCCGAGTCAATATTACTACTCAACCAAATCAGGGTGAACTGAAAGCAGACTCGAATACAAAAAATAAATGGAAAAAAAGCCAAAGAATAATAATAATAATGAATATAAAGAAGCAAACTACACTTTAGACACAATACTGAACACATTCGCAACAGGACGGGATAACCTACACATTTTTTATACACACGGCGTGACAGCGACAGAAACAAACGCAAGCGACACGAGTGCCTCTCAGCGACAGCGACTCTACTGGTTCATATAAAATTTAACACTACTATTGACTATTATTGACGGCGACAACGCAAGGGTATGCTACGGGCCACGGTACATGTATAGTATAGTATTCATCGTTGGTACAAACACTCACTAGTTGGGAATGTACACTTGCTTCAGCTTGGACTCGGCCTCGACCGCCTTGACGCGCTTCTGTTGCACGTAGCGGTCCGTCGTCTTCCACATGTAGTAGTACTCCACAAGGTTCTTTAGCGTCTTCCATGGCAACTGATGACAACACACAGGATTAAATAAAATCGACCTAGTTTTAAAGCCTGGGCATATGCGACTGCGCAGACGGCGCGGTAGAGTATAGCGCAGGGCGGAGCTTGCAGAGCCTTGCGCGCTACGGAGCATGGGCATGATAGACGCATGCGTCTGACCTGCTCACAGGTTCGTTTCTGGCCGGCAGGCTTGCTTTTATCGTTAGACAACTTTCACCATTTTCGTCGGTCACAATTTACACTCTACTGTAGTATAAAGGTAACTGAGTCTCCATATGACATATCATTGAGTGGTTCCTCAGACCAGGGATAGGGCGGGTCTCTCTCTCTAGTGTAGCTCTGATATTAATAGAAGATAAAATCAATTTACGATGACATTAAATTTTTTTAAGTAATATACTTTATAGTACCATTGTAAAATGTACAAAAAACTTTTTATAAGTGTGTACTCACAAAGTCCTGCCGTATGTCGGCGAAGTCTTTGCCGTATTTGTCGAGCGCCTCCTCGAAGAGGTTGGCCTCGGAGGCGGACCACTCCTCCATCTCGTCGCGGCACAGCACCGGGCCCGACGCCGGCACCAGCGACGACAGCGCCGTCTCTATGCTGTACCCGGATTTGTGCAGCGTGTCCATCGCGTGAAACTGACAACAATAATACGATCATTAATAGACAATTAATAACAGCAGTCCTCCTGAAAATATCATAGCGGCTAATCTCAATGGAGACAAGCCAACTACGCAGGAGATATTATAGTCCACAAGTGTGTGCGCAAGCCCACTTGTAATCTCTCTTCTCATTCTCATATTCCAATGGGCCGGCAATCCGCCGCAATCGGAGAAAAATCAGGCGCAGCACCGATGGATTTACGTCGTGCTCTCCAAGACACAAACAAGCGATAATCGTGGTTCAAAATGAGATTCGGACATGGAATACAGAAATCCCTATACAAAGGCGAGCGTATTACTAACTTGCCAATCACTGGTCACAAAACCACAAAAAAAATGCCATATCAAAATTGTAACTTCACATATTTTTTTTCAAATGCGCTAAAAAGATAGTATACCCTTTCTGGGTGAGTCTATATATATTATTGCAGCGGTGAGGTTGTTGTACGTACAAGTGTGATGTCTCTGCTGGCGGCGGCGGCGGACATGTGCAGCGAGGGCTGCTTGACGCTGGAGGAGCAGTCGAGGGCGCGCGCGAAGGTGCCCACGGAGCGCGACACCACCAGGAACTGGTCGATCTGCCGGTCCGACAGCCCGTGCGCCGGCGTCCACACCAGCGTCTCCAGCTCCGCGCCGCGGCGCGCGTCCTCCGACCCTGCCGCCACACAACACCACACACGTATATACACGACACAATAACTAACATCTAAAATCATGACTCAAAGAGCCCAAACACACAAGACAGCTTTCAGCGTGCTGATTTTTTTTTTTTATTACATTATAGGCAAGTATTTGATCTCGATCTCACCTGATGGTTAGTGACGATGAGATCTACGATGGAGCATACTTGCCTAGAAGGTACGTTTGGAATACTGACCGCCCGCTAGAACGCGGAACGCAGAATGCTGAAGTCTGTCTTGTCAGCGCGGAGTCTTAGGTCCCCATTTGTCGATCGGCATTGCCATCTGGCAAAGCTATGTGTCCTTGCAGAAAGTGGTGGCTCACACGCACACTGCTAGTGGAGACGTGGCAGCCGGTAAAAAATCCTCGTGGCAGCCGGTAAAAAATCCTCGTGGAAGCCTCAGTGCCTCCTGACGTCATCATCTACCGCCGCAGATACATCGGCACCGACTCGACTCGACTCGGATTGTCTCGCCGAGAGACCTCAGACACCAAGTGCCACGTCTCCACTTGAACGACTTTGCCGAACGGTCGTGCCGAACGGCATGGTGATATTGGCTTTGTGTAAATTTATTGTGTAAATTGGCTCAATAATACTTTTATTTTCAAGCCATTTTATGCTAATCTTGCATTCGTACATTTATTCCGATGTCCCGAATGCGCGAGGTTATACGATAAACCTGATCATTGCAAATTAGTACTTATTTCAATAAAAACCAAGCAAAAATTCACACAAACCAGACTTAATAAGTAATTTTTAAAAATGATCTATGTTTCACTTGACATTGTATTTTAAATTACAATACAAAAATAAAAAGCTGAAAAGCATAAATGTATGTATTAGAACGATGAGCAGTACATACCTTCTTTTAATAAATTAGTTACTTCAGTCTGATATCTACTTCCAACTCTGATTTCTCCCTTATCTGCTAATAAAGTCTTTTGTGAAGGATCAAATACTAAACAATAAAAAAATGCGTCCTGAAACAAACGAGAGAAAAATCAAATCAGTATGATATGGCGTGAATTAGTCGCTCGCGAAAACAATAATAATATTTATTTTAAACATAGCCTCGCACTGAGGGGAGGATTGCCCACCCAGGCCCAGTGCGAGTTGGTGAACTGGGTATGTCTTCAAAAACTCATTAGATTCTCTCAGACATGCAGTCTTCCACGCGATATTATCTCGTGAGCGAGTGATATCATTTTTGAAGATGTGGTAGCTCGTTAATATAGCCAGAACAACTAATAAGAAATCAAATTTACCTATATCTTTGTCACTTTTTTTGTGGTTACCCACTGGTAAAGTGAGGTAATTATGCTTTTATTACGCAAAAAATCAACAGTTTGAATAGGCTACATTTATCAACTGGATGTATTTGCATAAATATTCAAATGCTAAATCTGTTTTGAATATAATAACTATTAAGTACACAATAATTTGTTTTAATGTAATGAAAAATGTTGTATGTTGTGTTGAATGTTGTATGTTGTATGTTGAAAAATGTACGAGGAGTAAGGCATGTTGGTGGACATTTTATCTGTCATCTGGTTTATGAATGTATAGTTGAAATTAATTTATGGTGTAAAAGCGAAGCCACGAGAACCGGCGGACATGCGTGAGGTATATAAGGTGTAACAATGATAGTGTAAAATAATATAAAAGTCCATCGGTAGGCTATTACGGTTTCACATTCGCGAAAGTACTCAATCAAAAATTATTTTAAATTTAAAAAATAACACTACGTGCCATGTGTGCGGCGAAACGTCACTGGTTTGCTTTCTCAGAAAACAATCAAACAATGTTTACCCATATATTTTATCAGAACGTAATCGTTATGACGGACTTGTTAATTTCTTAATATATGTTACACTATTTTTTTTTACACCTTGTTTAATGAAACAAAGAGAAAACCGCAAGGAGTTAAGTGCTAGGCCCTTGATCTCTCACTCCATATCCTGAGCGGTAAGATTTCAGCTATTTTAGAAAACAGTATCCCATCACTCATACAAGACTTGCGTAAAAGCAGAAAACCGGCCAAGTGGGTGTCGGGTAACACAAAACTTATGGTTCCGTAGGCATGAAATGTGGTAGATGCACCAATATTATGAGTTCCAAGAAACAAATATGTTTATGGGGTTTATTTGTCTCCTTTTATAGAGTTGACTCACGAGGTGATATGAAATTATTACTTTTTTATTTTCACTTTCCATGTAGTGGAGGCACACTATATTATGTTTTTAGATTTAAAAATGTGGTGACAAATATCTTTATTGCGTGCTATACATATAAACGGATCGGCAAGTTTCATCGGGACGGTGTTGTTGCTGACCCGATAAGTGGGTCACAAGTAACAAATATTGACTACGGAACCCTAAATATCTTCCCGACAACGGTTTCATAGGACAAATAGACGTAACCATTTTGTACGATACAGGAAGTTGCATCATATTAGGGCGTCATATTTCCTAATAAAGATTGTTAGTGTCTGCATGAGCTAACCTTGTAATTGTAACATACAGGATAAGTGCTTGTTAGTCACGACGCTATATTATATTAGCTGCCATATGTGTTACAGATTATTGGTTTATAACAGTAAATATATTAATATGCATAGGTGTCAACAATTGTTTGAAATTTACTTTTTTAATTATCATAATAGAAAAATTTAAGTCGGCTAGCGTATTTAATATAACCTAGCCTTCAGTACTAGCTGCTTAATATTTTAACCAAGTATTAAAATGAGTTCTGCTAATGTTAACCGAACATCCATCTTTAAGGAAAACTAAGTAAGTCCACACATTATAGGGTAACCATGAGGCGCCGCTCGTACGGGAGGATAAAATGATGATACGTTCACATTACCAGAACAATACTGTACTGATAGGTATATTGTTAGTAGCCGTTACTTAATGGTGCATTCGAAAACAGTATCCTCAAGCTCTAATTACGTTTGTAAATGATTACACACAACAATAAGCTCACTTCGCTGCGAACATCATATGGGGCTTACAAACTACATCTAAAAGCTTTTTTGGAGAAGGAATTTGTTATAATTATAAACATTTAAGATAGGAGATATGCAATTTGGGATAAATGACGTTAAAAAATCAAACTTTTTGAAATTTTGTATTTTTACTGGAAAAGTCTTTCTGGATTTTTTTGTTAATTACGATGACTAGAGAGATGAACGTATAAAGCCGACAATCGACAGCGTCGCACGCTACGCAAGCGACAAACGTACAAGCTCCATTGTGGAAAAGGTCCTTATAGAAAACTTGACGCGTGTTTCGTGCACAGCGCGCGTCGCAATGGAGTATAGTGGGTAAAGGTGCATGAATTGGGTGTCTATTGGCGCAGGCCACGCCGCGCCTCGGCCCTGGCGGTACATACTCACATCCTTATTGAGATAGCTGAGCAGCGACTCCGTCTCGTTGAGTAGCGTGACGGTGCACTTGCCGCGGATGTGCGTCGCCGGCAGCGTCTCCACGTGCCGCGACAGGAACAGCTCGCGGTGTTTCGCCTGGTGTCGCTGCTTCGGCGCCAGGCCGTCCGTGCCCGGCAACTCCGTAGATTCCTCCTCCATCGCCGCTGGAACATCAATATTATAAATTAGGAAAGTTCAACTTGTGATGGTTATCGGTTGGATAAATATTTCATTGGGCTACTGGCAATATTTATTAATAGACTTGAAAAAGAAGGAGGTTATATTCCCTGGTCGATGCCAAATGCCAATCCAAACATATAAGTATGTAATTCCTAGGGAGTATACAAAGATTTGGATTAGCACCAACTCCATATAAAATAAAAATAGTTATTTTTGTTTTTTATTATAAAAAATAATTGTAGACGATGCTTAGGGTCTTCTATGTACTCCTGGTGTGTATATCCTAAGCTTAATTATTTTATTAATAATTTCTTAACAATTTAATCTAATTCAATTTTGGTACGAAGTGTTACAGCGAATTCGTGAACTAAATTTACATTTGTTTAATTATCACCAAGGTTAAGTTTCGTTTTCATAGTATTTGCATCAATGCAAGGTCATCATACGGCTCGCGACTGTACTCACACGAGTGAGTAAATTTAAAAATATTACTCTTCAAATCATATCCAATCATTACGAGATCAAGTGTTCTTATGTATGTAAATACTCGAAGTAAAGCCAATTGACTGGACTTGAGTCACCGTAATTTATCCGTTCTCTGTAAACGTGCCTTAAATAAAATACGTGTCATATATGAGTAGGCACTACTAATACACGAGTGGCATTTTTATATTTAAAAAAAGTTACATTACATAAATATTATCTAAAATATGTATCAACAAATCAGTATCACCAATTATAATTTTATAATCATTATTAATAAACTAATTAAATTTGGCATTAGAACGCGCGTTTTATATTTGTGACCACTGAGTGACGTCACAAAGATCACCATCGTCATCCAATGCGCGCATCGAGTAACCGCTTGCCGCCTGTCGCGGAGCCCAGCCCGCCATGGTGTCAAAGTGTATGAATTTAGGTTGTTTGTTACACGCTAAGCGCTTAAAGCGCGTTTTCGGTACGAGTTCAAATTGAGTTTTCAATTTCATATAACTGGTTAACTATCGCTCAGATAATACAAATAAAAACAATTTGCTATAGAACTTATACCATTATTATGAAATCTACGAAAAAATATACAAAATAGCCCTCATTGCAATCAACGTCATAGATGTGCAGGACGATCTCAGATATTTATTAACCAATGAATCACCGCCTTCCTAGACGTGTCGGCTGGGTTGCCAACACTAGCAAACTGAAAAGCAACAAATTACCGATATAAAAACAGTAAATGGTTATCTTAGAGCAATCGTTTGTATTTAACCAAAACGCTTTTATTTCTGGAAGGACTGTCATCAGAAGATGAATAGTGATTTATCTTCTGAATAAACTCCCGCTAATTGTCACAATTATAGGAAACCGTATTTTCTATCTCTAACGCTGGAATTTCCTATTCGTATCCTACTTTACGAGTAGACAGTACTGCCACTTGCGTGATATTTGAAGAATTCGATATTATATCAGTATCTATGTTGTCAAGAACTATTATTACTTTTAAAAGAAAGAAGACATTATATCTTTTTTGTATTTACAAAGAAAGATGGCGTATCTAAGGACCGTGTAGGTACAAAAGTTACAAAAAAAAAACAACCGTAGAAATATGGACTAAACTAGTAAGCAGGGGTGTTGTTTAAAAAAACAGTAAATCTACTATTAAACAGTAGGGTTGGCAGCACTACGTGTCGGGGACCGTTGAAGCGCTTTAGTACGATTTGCGTAAGAGAGGGAACATTGAAAGCCTTGCGCGGCCCGATGCACTCCGATCACCGATAGAGTGGTCGTATTGTTGGCGATACAAGTAAACATCTATGCAGACGATGACTTAACATAAATTTTCCGACTTGTTGTTTAAGCGAGATATAATGGTCGTAAAGGTGATACCTTAAAAGATAAATATCATCTGCATGTGCTTTGTTAATTATGATGACTGCACAGCGGCCGGTCTCGGGCAGGTGCGTTGCGAAACGTGCATGTCAACTTATGATTTTTATGCGCCGATGTGCCGGCCGCCATTACGACACGCGCCGTACGCGTATCACACAACATGTCGGCTGTTCCGTTTTGTTCATTAAATAAAAGTACCGTAAACTCAGCGCGAATGTTCTCGCGTTACAACGAATATCTCTCGAATTTGGACATTTCGAAGGCATTCGGTACGTGTAAGAATTTATTTGGGAAGCCGCGTCTAATTTTATTCGCAGACATAGGTATAAAACAAAACCTACTGAAAGTTTATTGGTACGTATACTTACTTGCCGACCTTTTAAAACACTTGACGACAATATATGCTTATATGATAGCAAAATAATCTGCTTACATTAGATGAGTTACCACGATCAAGAAAACCGATAATCATATCAAAAATTAATAAAAAAAAACAAGTTAAGTCTCTAAGATTACGAAAAAGAAATAAACGTTTGGACATAAACATAACTTTACCCTGCTAAAGTATATTAATAAACCTAATCACAACTAGAATGAACGGCGTGTTGTTATTCTATACACAGTGTAAAGTGTATCGGGGCGTTGTCGAGTGGGCAAACACGAGGGACAAGCGTCCCCGCTGGCTGACAAAAGCGCGACCCCTGCGGCCAAGTCATCCGGTCCTGGGCCGCGTCACGCGCCAACATTACCTTAAATACCGACACCCGATACCCCTCAAACTTTTAAAAACAATATAAATAAATTGGCGTAATTAATAAGCCTGTTTTTTTTAAGTCAATCTGAGTAGAGTTACTAATTTACCATTCGTCATAGCATAGCATACTCAGATAATATATGCTGATCGTATTAATTGGTCCAAATTTGAATACTTAAATATCTATCTACACTTCTTGTTGTAAGTGGATTAATTAGTTATTGTCCTATCTGTTATGGACAGTTTTATTTTAGACTTCCAAATAGCATGTGCGGCGGTCGGGACCGCGTTCGAAGGCGGGATTAACGGTTACTTATTATTATTACCTTGTAGTCTCATTAAAGAAATCTCACTCATATCATCATGTAAATAATAATAAAATATACAATTAAAGCATTATTATTGGTACCAATAACGCAAATGAAGATGGGGGGAAATAAGGGGAAAGATGTTAAAACAAACGGGCGAATTTAATTCCATCACCAGTACGAGATGAGATGCGGCGCGCGGCGCGGGCGGCTCGGACAAAAAATGAGAACGCGATTGTTTAGCCCTCCCCGACTAAGAGCTATGGAATAGTGCAACCGTTTTCCAACACTATTGGAACATCGATGCGTGTGCTATAATGCGCGAATAATGTAACATACAATGAATGGAGAAATTGCGAAATTTTTTAACTGACGAATATGCAATATACAATATCTTTTTAGATTGGGTCAGCAATAACTTTGCTTCGAAGATCATATCAGAATACATCCGAAGTTTCAATTGAGAGCGTACACGTGTAATGGGAAATTTGGCGAATCACAATTCGTTTGTCCACCTATCATGCCGAAAGTAACGATTACCTAATATTCATCGATACGATAGAGTGGGCGAGGAAGATAGGCATCACTATCGCGCCGCGACGAGGGCCGCCGCCGCCGCTTGCCACGACACCCCAGCCCCGGGCGGCCGCCGAATTGCGAGGGATTTACTTTATGATAATTATTACGATTGCGATCGCGAAGAAAAGAGTCCGGGCGCACTCGACGCAATCTCGAGACGTTCGACGCGAAGCCCGTAAAAATCACAGCTTTTACACCGAACCACTTTTTAGCCGTCGAGCGATTTGCACCGTGAATCGCGATTGGCTGAAATTAGACACCAATCCAAAGAGAGGTCTTCCGAAGGATTTCTCAATAACAATCTTATTACCCTATCAACAAGTACATTAATTACGTAGATAATAAAAAAAGGAAGAATAGGAATTATATAGTAATTTAGGAACTATAAAAATCGTATTGCGAGTTCATGATTGGCAAGACCTGAAGACCATAATCATGATCGATTTCCAATGAAGGCATTATTAAGTCATTATACAAAGCCAATGAGGTATACCTGAAGATATTACAAATGGTAACAAATGTAGTTCAGAAGAGCTTATGCATTATATTGTAGCATTCCTAGAAGTAATGGAATGCGGGATGACGACAGACAACATGCGAGGCATATGAATACAAAACAGTTATAATAGTCATACACATCAGAGTGACAGCGATTTAAGTTAATTTAAATAAAATGCAGGAATACTCTTTAATCCATTCGGGAGTTCATTGGTGTTACAAACGTTGACAAAACCTTTTTCATTTAAATAAAAGGATATTGTTATCAAATTTTTTACATCCTCTTGGGAAAATATTGGCCAGATACTTGAACTCTTGGTTAACTGGTATTTGTCGAAGGTTTTGATATCACTGCCGCAGAGCGGGTTGTTGTGACATATTGATACAAGTTCTGCACATAATTTATGCGATGAACAGTGGTAAAAAGTACAGAATACAGGTTGGACGGTCCCTCAGCGACGGGGATCGACACGGTTGCGGATCCAGATATGTCGCTGGAAGTATGAATATGAATAAGCAATGTTCGGGGCCTAAGTGTGACTATAAAGAAAGAGCTTTCTTGTACACACTTGCAGCCGACTCGCGTACCAGGAGCTTGAATTATCTATGGGTTTATCTAATCTTGGTTAAGCGGTGTCAGTCCGAGTGAAATATTGAACATTGTTGTTGGCTGAAGGTACTAATGTGATTGTTTTAAAAAAGGTAGCATGTACAGGCCTAAGGGACACAAAATAAGAATTAAAATGAAAAAAATCGAAGATATTTCGTGCTGGCAATGATTTATTACGCGATTTCGAGTGCATATGACTTTTTACTGTTGTCGTTTGCTTTCACCAGTTTATGTGAACGATATAATGTTATGATTATGTACTTCGAGCCTTCAATGGTTCCTTTTGTTTGCTAGAGTGGTCAGAACCTGTATGACGATTTAATAACATGGGATTATGGATCTACTACACGCGTCACTACGCAACTAATTAAAGCGTAGGCAAAGAGAAAATGGCAATCTGTGGAGTCCCCCCCCGCTAGTGGGGGTGTCGGTTACGTGTGCCCCCTTGGGGTGGTCGGGTGTATGGTTTTTCTGCTCGGGCATCCTTTGCTTACTTATTGATCCAGTCAAATGTGTGGAGGTGGCGCGGTGGGTGGCGCGCCCGGCCCCGCGCCCCCCCGAAGGGGGTAGGTCCAAATAAATCTGCCCGCCCGCGAAACACCGCAGTGACAACAGCGGCGGCCGGTAAGATGCGGTCGCAGTCTCCATTCGATTCTCAATGCCGGATATCCTTGATTCCAATGCGAAGACTCATACTAGTTCAAAGATAATCTGAAGGGAGTATCTAAATTGGCGATTGCCATTTTAATTGGTATGATTTCCATCGAAAGCGGCGGGCGGCGGGCGCGACATTAGAAACAGGCATGCGCGCAACCGCCGAACGTACCTTGAAATCGCGACGCCTCTACTCTCTTCATGGGGGTCAATGACGTTTCGTTTCCAAACAAAATATCTGCCTAATTAGTATTAACCCTCCTATACAAATAAAATCACAATAGTTCGAATGCCCGTTCGAGATCAATTCCAGCCAAATTATGATCTCAATTTTCAAATTTCTCTATAATAATTGTCTTCAGAGAAGATTATTGTACGCTCTAAAATGTTTAATGTTACATTGATTGCAAACAAAGGAGACATTAGGAATGAGTAATCAAAAGAAAACTAAAACGATGTCGCGATAATATTATCTCAGTAGGACAGGATGAGATTGCTCATCACGTCACATAGCTGGTTCAAAGCTCTTTGCTGTATTAAATAACATGCGTTATAATTTATCATAATAAGCTTGCTGATAATTAAAAAGGAAAAAGATTACCAATTGAATCTAAAGGCAATAAATAAACTAGCCATAGTATTCCGACACGATCAAGTCCGTTGGCTACAGGCTGTGAAGGTTTTTTTTTTATATCGTGATTACTTATATTAATTACTAGCTGTTGCCCGCGACTTCGTCCGCGTGGTATTTAACAAAGACTCAGCCGTTGGTAACAGCCTGCTCGCGTTCTGATCCCGCGGGACGCATTGCAGATTGTTGCTATCAAACTTTAATCAGGCGCAGCGCTGCAACATTGGTTTTAATTTTTTTTCGAGAGATCCTATTTTTTTTTCTAAAATATAAGTAGCCTAAGTTACTCCTTGTTACATCAGCTATCTGCCAGTGAAATTCCCGTCAAAATCGGTCCAGCCATTGCAGAGATTACCCGGAACAAACAGACAGACAGACAGACAGACGGACAGACAGACAGACAGACAAAAATTGTAAAAAATGTTGTTTCGGTATAGGTACCGTGTATACATCCAAATGCATTTAGTAAAAAGCGGTTATTTTATTATTACAAACAGACACTCCAATTTTATTTATATGTATAGATTCCAAACGAGAGACTTTAGAAGAGGCTTAACCTTAATGGTAAAGTAACACCAACTAGACACGCACTTATTAAAAAATAACCTATTACAGAAACAGGATGCAAACAATAGGAGAGTGGCTAAAATTACTGTTTACCTAATTCCTTAATCGATTTTGAAAAATATTTATTTTATAATGCCTCTTGGGAAACTAAAATAATAGTTAATGTTTCAGACCTGTGCTTATTGCACATTAGCGTACATATTGGTGTCGATGTAGCATTATTTGGGAGTTACTTTAAGGAAAACATAAGTAGGTCGCCAATATACTCGTTCTATAGATCAAGATAAGGGCAAGATCGGTGAACTTAAAGTGGAACGTAATTAGCTGACAAATGACAATATCAAAAGACGAGCATGTTGAATCGCTTTCCATATAATATTCTATATTCAATTTATGGATGAATAGTTTCGCAAATCATGTGTTTTAATGAAAAAACAATGCAGCATAAATAATTCGCAATACACTCGATTTTGGGGATTAGGAAGTTTCCTAATTCATTTAATTATCTATTATCCCTCAGGTAACATAATAATGTAGAAGTCTGAAAAGCAGTTAAAAGAACATGATTAAGTAGGTCTCAATTGATTATGTATTAGAACTTCACTAATCCCCCATCCTCCGGATCCTGTATTGTTATAGGAACCAGTTCTAGAAATTGGCTAACTTTAATGACGTAATCAAAAGTTGTCCTAAGAATGGAAGTAACAACAGGATTCCAAATTTTGTGAACAGTCATCATCTTAGCCTGTTCTCCAAAAGCCTATACCTTGTCCTTGTTGTGTCCTGTACCGTGATTACATACTAAAAAGTAAAGCAAGGTATTGGTTTTAAAACACGGCAAATTACCACACGTATGAGTTAGGTACGTATACATTTGGTTAATATAGGCGAATGCAATTACACTGTGTGTAATGACTGTGTCCCGAAAACCAGTTTCCAGAAACCACTATTAGTAAAACTTTAAACACGAGTGAGACGTTGAATTTGAATATGTTTCACGTATTTTAAAGAATAATAGACAAGAACCGTTACTTGACTCGTCACCAGTACCCGTGTAATGAGTGTATCGCTGAATTCATAACATAAAAACTCAACAAAGCAAATAATGCTAGCGACTTGGATGTATCGGAAATATTCAGAATAGGTTAAACTTAAAAAAATATGCTAACCTATGGGTGTTGACGACCGCAAGAATAACGACGATTTCAGTCGAGTCGTGATCTATTATAATTTATTTGATTCGTTCGCATTTTTTACCGTATGCATGTTCGCACATTTTAGCTTGATAATCTTATGACGACCATGTTACTGTAGGCAACTGGATAAAAATAATAGATAATTTGTCTGGAAATGTTAATCGCATACCAACTTTCTCCAAGAGAAAAGTATTGTTTTCAGTACCTCAGGAATAAATCATTGATATGATGTAGTAGAGACGTCAAAACACCATCGACATGCTCTAACACACTTTAGGTATTTTATTAGATTACGACTTTAGAGTTCGGTAAAGTGTATAAAAAATGTCGATAATTTAAAACCCGGATGCTATAGAGATAAGAGAGGGTACCTACACCTACATATCAAACAAGCTGGCAAGTTGTTCAAATCATTCGGAAGCAAAACTGATTCAACTCGATTGAGAGCCCCTAGTATAAGAAAACGCTTTGGGATACTGAAAAAGTGGATCAGGATAGTATGCGTTTTAGTTTAGTGTCTTTCTTCTCTTTCGTCATTTAGTAGTTAATATTTACACTGCTATTAGGGATCTAATAGGACCATTGCATTGGATCGATTGGAGGTATTGATGAGGCCCAGAAATTAAAACAATACCTTTGGTAGGACTTCTCTTACAATCTGGGTGTTTTCAAGTCGAGAGTGAACAGGTACCTTCTAGGCAAGTATGCTACATCGTAGATCTCATCGTCACTTACCATCAGGTGAGATCGAGATCAAATACTTGCCTATACTAAAATTAAATAATAAAAAAAAAATTTTTTCAACCAGTTCTAGTTGAGTATTTTTAATTTGTAGAATCTCATTTTGAAATAATTTTATTTCGTTTTTGGATCGTTTCGTCACTACTTACAGATCTTCGTGTTCCAGACCAACGAGCGTATTGCAGAGATCAAGGGTACTCAGTTTGAGTAAAATATTAAAAAAAAAATCATGATACTCTAAATAGGTGAGAAATGTTTGTGGAAAATGTTTTTTTTTTCTATGGAATAAATTTAAGAAAATGTAGTAACTATTGCTGTAGAGATCCTTGAACACGCTGGTGGTGTAGACATGGCCCATAAACAATGTAAACCAGTTCAGCTAATGACGTCTGTTCAAGTGGACGCAAATCAAAATTTCTCAACAATATAGGTAGGTATTTCGATCTGTGCAAGCACAGCGATGTTGCAACTTCATTTACTCGTGTCAGACGCGATTGCTATATGCATTGATACAATCCACATTTAACATTCTACCGATTGTACATATGACGATCATTTTGTGTCTTTTATTCAGGAATTAAGATCACTACTACGTGGCTCGTTTCGAAGATAATGAAATAAAGTAATTCAATCAGAACTTTACTTAAGTTGTGGCATTAAGAGCTTAATGCTTAAATGTTTATGTTCGCTATCGTAAACGAAGCAAGCACTCGTTGCTTTCATTATAATGTTATTGTGAACTTACAAATTGCAGGGCTTATTGCGATTTTAGTGATACTTGTACTACCTCCTTGAGAATATCTATTGGTAATGTTTGTTCATGTTTATATTGGGTATGGTGTGGCAATGTGGCAAGAGTGTAATGAGAGGGTCGGTCGGTCCTGTGTGGCGCCGCGCGGTGTAGCGCGCGGCCGGCCGGCGCGGGGCGGGAGGGCGCGCGGAAGGAATGCGTCGTTTTCGCATCGGGAGAAACGAATGCGTTTAAGCGTCGCGGGTATACAATGGCGGCGTGACGAGATCCGGTTCGCGGGCCGCGGGGGCAGGGGACGGGGGCTCTAATCGATAGCCGGCGAGCGACGGCCAGGCGACTGCGGCGCATAGGTGACAGCCGGGGCCCAATCAAATTACCGGCCGTGGAGGATAACTGCATTGCCACGCACGCCGGAGGAACACACGCGGCCGACCCCACGTTACACGCCGAAACTTCACCATCGTGATCCTATTGATACTCCTATCGAAACACCACCGCGTCACACACATTGGCATATGCAACTCATTGACGGATAGTCATCACTTATCACGCTACCCGATAGGCGAGAGCCTCCCCTGAACCCCACCCGTTGTATGCTGGCAATTAATACATAAGCCGAGACAAAATTAGCCGTAGATGAAACACTACCAAATGTGTATAATGATTCACAGGTATCATGAACAATATTGTTGTACTATATTAATGAAAAGAAAATAATTAATACATTAAGAATGCCAAATATAACGTTATTGCTATTAAAAAAACATGAAGAATCACGGCTGCTCCCTCCAACTATGTGTCAAATAGCGTCGACATTTGAATAGTAAAAACAAAAAGAAAGACAATATGATACACAAACAAACAATAATAAAAATATGGATGAGTAGCGTTCTAGGTCGAGAGGTTCTGTCCGGCCAAGGAGGTCAAGTTCCACAACAATGTCACATACCGCCGTTTGCGATGCCTTTAGGATAACGTTAATAATAAAGCGTCTAGTTTGAAGCGACTAAGGACGTCGTTCAATACCATCGTGCAAACTTTGACAGTATGCCGGAATCAAATACATCAACGGATGTATAATAACCGACAAGTTCCACGGCTGAGGATTGGTGTACGCGCATCTAATTATAGGTTATTCCACCCGCGTACCACACAACAGATCCACGTTGTACCATTAACGACTTGTGCACGAATGTCTACCCTCGAGCTATATGTCTACGCACATCATATAGGTACGCGACCGGGCGTGTATAGAGAAATGTGATGTAACCCGTCACGCATACTGATCTCTGGACGCAGTAGTGAAGTATACTCGAAAGACATAAAACAGCAGTAAAGGAAATGGTGAACGACTTCGGTCGGTAAAAATGAAACTTGACATTGAAAAGGAAATTAAATCAAAACACTGCATAAAAAGATAACGACGCCGTAAAGTTTCCACAAATCGATAGGCGCCCCGTGTCGGGAGACATTGAAGCTTATTTCGATGGAAGACTGAAATGAATGTTGCTTTTATAGGTAGGTAATGAAGTGGTCGCCACAATTAAATCGATGACATCATAGCCTCGATGCGAAGCGTGATGGGAAACAAAAACACAATTCAATCAAGGGGACAACGAACGACACATAGGCCAATCTGACTAAGGAAATAATATTCTTACTTCTGAATATGCAAAAAAGTTGCCGTGATTAACACGGCAAAGGTGGTTTAATTAAGTTTTATTAATTAATCACCACAGGTAGTTAACATTTAGTTGTCAGTAAATATAAAAAAGAACTAGATACTCTTCATAAAAAACTAACTAACTTTTCCAAGTCCAAGGATGGTCTTTACAAAGTAGTTGACGGCATATTAATCAGAACAATGTCACGCGTTCGCGAACTTTCTACGCTCGTTTTATAACTTTACTAGCAAACCTGGCGAACTCCGTTTCGCCACCAGATGAATGAATTTTCTTTGCTATAAACCTCACGGAGCCCGAGACCTTTCCAACGAATGCAAAACCGTGGAAATCGGTTCGTGCGTTCTGGAGTTATAGCGTCAGGAAGGAAAACCCGACTTATTTTTATATAGTAGATTGTCATGCACACGATGTCAAAGAGTTAGTATACGAGGTCCCGGTATAGTATATTTGGCATTATTTAAACAGCAAAAACCTCTGTGGTATTAACTTTTGCCGTGACCCTGACGCGATGTCATGTTAAAGCTAAATAGCTAAGGTTGGTCTCACCTAGCGCAGGGTCGAGGACTGCTTGTGCCGCTTGTTCCTCTCCAACCGGCGTTTTAAGGCATATTTTCTTGAGTTTCATCGCGACTGGTGAGTCTTCTGTCTGGGCCACTGAAACACAAACACAAGCTTAAAACGTCGAATGTACAACGACTTTCGTTTGTAGCGTGTTGTTACGAAATCCTTCGAGACATTTGTGGCCTCCGCGAAATCCTTAAAAATGCTACAGCAAACTTGTAGCTGTTTAACTTGTTTATATGGGTTCCACAGTGAGGCAACTTACGGGTTTAGTTAAGAACTGAGGGCAGACTGTTGGCTTGCGATTCTTTTCAGACTGTAAAAACTATAATAATTTGACAGTCGTGTATTATTGCGGAACTAATTAAGATGGGGCTTATTGCGAGGTATATTTAATTCCCACTGGCATGAGCAATTCGGTACAAACTACGCAATTGCTTTCTCGGAAAATATCTTATAAAGATTCATAGGATTTGGTCAAAATGAACAATTAGTTCTCGTAATATTGTTTACGTACTTTAACAATTTATTCGTCACGGTCACCAAGTTACATTTATATAACAGCTCTTGAATGGTTTCACTTTAATAACAATACATACAATATTCAATACGTTAGGACCTTACGACTTCTATAAATATAGTTCAAGCAATAAGTTAATAGTGAAACTTGCAAGAGGAAATCGACTGCAAAGCACACAAACTTTTACCGTCTGTACATGGGAGTGATTATAATGCAATCCCATAAAAACAGTTCATTGGATAAACTGTTATTTACGCTGTTAAATAGGAGGTTAGACTCAGCTTAAAATAACTGGCATTATTCACGTAGAACTTTATGAAGTAATCATATTAGAAAGTAGGTACAAGTACCATTAACGAAAATATTTTTTTAGCCAATTCTCTGTTACATGTTGATCATAATTTTCAATCGAGTAAAGAACGGGTTTCATCGCTAGTAAGTTTAACATTTTCAGAAAGTGAAAGCTGAATCGATACAAACTCGTGGAGAGGTTCGGTTGAGACCGTAAATGTTCTTTATTAAGAAAAATGTAGGCCCTCACAATGGTCAATTAAAATCGGTATAGTTAAAATGTGTGCCAGGTTTCGTCTGCGACCTTGACGCCTTGAGCGTCGGCCACCGGAGACCGGGACGCCGCGGTCGTTGGGGGCGCGAGTCCCGACATCCCGGGTAAAGGTGTGCGTACACCGCCAACTACAATAATACAGCCGTGACCTATGACAACCTATTCGTCTACAAATAGGGTTTGGTGCAATACAATACTGGTAACGCAGATGTCACATGTCAAGAACACTGGAATATCCAAAACGCTTTAAATGTTACTTATGTGGCAGTGGAATAATGTTGTATGGCAAGTACCAGTTTGTAACAGCTTTGAGTCTTAATATCAGATATGCTGAAATTGCTCGGGGTTCCAGGATTACTATCTAATGTATTCGCATTAATTTGGCGGGTTTTATGGGTCAAAGAGGCCTCATAAAAACGTAACATGCCACGTGGTAATCGGTGTACGCGTCGTGTCACCGTCCAATACGTGGTGCGATGTCGCTAGTGTGTCGCGGTGGTTACGGCAGGGCAGGTGCAAGCGAGGCTGCACGCTGCGCCGTGCGGAGGCTGCGGCCACCCTCGCCGCCCCGTCACCCTCACGTACCACACCCCCCGCCCCGTGCCCCGGCCTCCGTAACCCTCCCGCGCACGCCATCTTAACAAATCGATAGGATATGACTGTTCTCCACTTCGCGGGTGCGACTTTTGGGCGCGGACTGAATGACCCCTCTTGATTGCGTAAAACACAGCGCGTGAACAATGAGGACGAGCGATATTTGTCACCAAAATACACACGTTGTTGTTTAAATTAAACAAAACGTCAACCCAAAAGTTAAAAATGCTCTACCTCCGATAATTTTGTATACAAATAAACCAGAGGGATTTTGGTGTACAAATTTCTTTTCCAGCAATATGTAACAGTTAGGGATTGAGCCCATTTTACGAAAAATATTTTTGGAAACAATCGTTGAAAGTCGAATGAATTTGATTAAATACGATTTAATTTGCAAAAATATCCGTTATAATTAACTTAGCTGCCAATAAAGTAATTAGCGCGTTATCCTATTCATCTGACCGACGACGAGGTATAGCCATTAAAAGGCTACTAAGTAGTGAAGAGAATAATTATTGAAAGCGAGTTTATTGGCTTGGTACCAGCATTGCATTTAGGAAGTTTTGTGTTGTCAGGTATTTGGAAGAACTATTTTCCACAACTAGTTCCTCAGTGAGTCGACTGTATGTCCCACGACTTTGCTCACGATAAAAGTTTACCCTCGCATTTTTTTTTTTGCAAACTGGAAAAACAACTTGGTGGTTTCTTACGTGACTATAACAGAAAAGTATTGCGAAAAGTAACCGCCTTCAAATATCACAGTAACCTATATTCCTCGGTTGACATTAAAAGTTTGCATGGGACGATGACCAGCCAGTGCACTTGTAATTTACTTAGTACGAACATGGCATGTGACAAGAACGAGAATAACGTTAATTAAGAATTCTATTATTAGACGTTCAATAGTGGAAGCTCGCTTACGATTCATTTACTGAAATGGAATTTAGCCATCGCCTTTTTCGTCAGCAAACAGAATTAATTCAATGAGGAGGTAATGCCCACCGTCCTATAGCCCGCACGGGTGTACGGGAGAAAACCGCGGCCCGCTCCCGCCGACTCTACTTAAATATTCACGCCCTCTAATGACACGATGTCGCTCACTTTAACAAGGTTCTAGGTGGTCAGCCTGACGCGATCAGTTGGGCCCTTGTTGTTTATAGCTTAACATAGCGAATGTAGGTAAGGAATTATGTACAGGTAATGGTTCTCTGAATGTAATTTCAAGAGTAGACGTGTTCGAAAAAGTTATTTCCATTAATATACATGTCAATTTTCAAATGGCTCTACAGGAAGCCAAAAGTTGGATTCAATATCTTCGGGATAACATAATCACAATATTCTTGACTATATAAATTGTAATGCCCTTGTGATTAAACCAAACCTTGATATATTATGTAGTCAATTAATGTATTCTACGGTGTATACGTAAGCCAAACCCAATACAAAAAAAACAAATGGGAATACGGCCAGGAAGAAGAAACAAAGTTATAGAACGTTGAATAAAAAAAAGTTACTGTCCAAGCACACTGGACCCAAATATTTCTCGTTTCCATGCCAACGTCGAATGGCGGGATGTGCACCAGGATTTTTCCTCATTGAAATAATACGGATACAGTTATGAGACACAAAGTATGCGAAGGAACACAGTAAGTGTTACTAATGATACTACATATTCATTGGTGCGTTGAGTTCACAGACTTAACGGTTACCGACTGCGACCTACGAGCGCAAATAGCCCTGCTTGTCTAGCTTATGAGCGATTTCCTTTAGGGTTCCGACCAGTTTGTGCCATAGTAACTTGCGGTCAATTCTAGTTTACCCAGAAGATTAAACAAGCATCATAATTATTAACACACTTCTTAATTAATGACCATAGGTTTCAGTAATAATAGGATATGTAAATTGAAATAAAACTTATTTTACAGATTTTATCGCGTTTATTTTATGTTTTTACGTTCCCGACATTTCGGCTGCTTAACAGCAACCATGGTCACGGGAGGACTGAGATGTGTTTGACAACCTAGTGTCATTGTTTGAACTGGGGTACCCTCATATTTAGTTGTTGCTCGTAATAAACGCGATAAAATCTGTAAAATAACTTTCGTTTCAATGAGTAGTAATCGCGTAAATATAAAAAATCAATAAAGGATAAGTAAATTTTCTTTGATCGTCATTTTACAAAAGGATTTTTTCCCTCTATCAATAGACTATGAATATTCAACATGCAATGATAACATTTAAGTGGTTACTTAAAATCGCTAAACGTCTTTGTTTGCCCTCAAAACAAAATTGAGTTAGCGACCTTTGCACTTGACTTGCTAGACTTGAGGCCAACTATAGATTTTATTATGAGCAGAATACAATGATGCCTATCTCCGCTGAACTGTGGAATAATTGATATATAGTAAACTAGCTGCGCCCGGCGGTGTTACCCGCGATAAAAAGTATGAAAAATTAAAACATCTATCCCACGGGAACCATAAATTTTACCGGGATAAAAAGTATCCTATGTGCTATTCCAGACTATAATCTATCTCTGTGCCAAATTTCATCTAGATCCGTTCAGCCGTTCGGGCGTGAAAGAGGAACAAACATCCATCCATCCATCCATCCATCCAAACTTTCACATTTATAATATTAGTATAGATAGTATAGATGATTTTCTGGTTTTGACGACCTGATTAGTTTTGTTGGTAGTGATCCTGCTTTCTGCATCGAGGTTCCCGGGTTCGAATCCTGGTTTAAAGTAAAGTTTGTCATCTAACTTTATGGGATGAGCATTAATGTTGTATCCGAGTCACGGATGTTTAATATCTATATAAGTATTATAATGTTACGTGCGGGGGTAATCAAATGCCGATTACGTGAAAATTACTTTAATCGCTCTCCACACAGAGGGCAAAAATAGTACACACCAGAACACTAACTAGTAAACACTCAAATCACAATACACCAAATCACTTTGTAACACAGTTGTCCACAGTATTCGCTAGAGTCGCCGGTATAGTCTTCTTGGTTCGCTTCCGAGAGATGTGTTCACTATCGCTTTCAAATAGAAACTGTGTCGTCGCTGGTCCTGCACACTATTTATAATCCGAAAATAGCGAGGGTGGATCTTTCCAGAAAGGTGTCGACAAAAACCCACAAAACAGAAATGTTCCATAAGGAAAATGAACCTTATGTACACGGTAATAAGGAGGCGCTAGAATGTTCTAGTGTACGTAGCTGTATTCGTCTAATCGGTATTATTCCGAGAACTCGTAGTTCCAGGAATTGCATTGTCCTCGCCTTTTGTTTACTAATAATAATTTTAATAAAAATAATGTGAGGTATATTCCGGAAGCCGGTTGCAACATTGTTGGCGATTCTAGATCTTTCTTCACAGATCGATAGGAGACCTTGGACCCGACAATGCGTTTTTGTTTCCAGAAGCTTCGATGTCTATTTCAAGAGTTATCGATACCTCTTTTATACGCATCGTAACATTACCCCCCTCTTAGTCATGCTCGTCCCGAGCATCATTCGACCCATGATATCGCGCTAACCAGTCCACATGGACTACCTTTGGTTTTCCTCTACTTCTTATCTGCGGGCCTTTAACTGAAGCACAAGCTGTGCACTTACGGCACCAATCCTCGACATCTTCCCGACAACGGACCCAGTAGAACCGTTGTCTCACTTTAACTAAGGTCTTCTTGACTCCAAGATGTCCACCTGAAACACGATTGTGAATGTGCCGTAAAAGAGGGACCACCTTTCTCTGAGGTACTATGACTTGCATGGTTACTTCTTTTCCATCGTTTGATTCCCATTTTCTACATAGTACACCATCTTCCAGAGTCAAACTGTCCCACTGAGCCCAATAACATTTAGTGATCGAACTATGAGCAGACATATCACTCCATTGGGGTTTGTTCCCAAGTCGTTTCCAGTCCAGTATAGGTCGAAGGTCATCGTCCTCTTCTTGGGCCTTCTTCATGTTAGCTCCAGCCCATTCGTCGTCAAGTTCGGGAGTCCTAATGACTTTGATCTCTTCCTGCACTTCATTGTTCTGACAGTGCTTGCAGTCTTCGGTCATTGTGACTTTCGGAGCCTTATCTCGACTAACCTGTACTTCCCTTACGGTTCTGACGACGTTTTGATTCTCAAACCAATGTTGTTCCGTTTGGGTCGCAACTTCCACGGCCCTCCGTTTTCTAGGACATTCCAACTGAATGTGCCCCTTTCTTCCACACACATAGCATGTTGGCTCAAACCGAAGCTTCCCCTTTCTTTTCGGACATTCCGGCCGAACATGCCCTTTGTCTCCACACTCATAGCACGTGGGGACAAACCGAGACTTTTTCTCTTCTGGTATCATCGTTCTCACTTTATGTAGCCTCGTGTCTTGCTGCACTGCTTCCACCTCGAGAGCATGAGTCAGTGCGTTCCTTAAGGTCTCATGGTGACCCAATCGCACAGCAGCTCTAACTTCTGGATCTCGTATTCCGTCTACGAATGCCTGCAGCAAGTACACTTTGATAACTTGTGGTGCCGATGAGTAAGCTCGACGAACCAGCCTTTCAATTTCCTGAGCCCACTGCTGGAGGCTTTCACCAGCCTTCTGTGATCGCTCACGGAGTTGCACTCGGTAGACATGCTCCAGGTGCTTATCACTGTAGCGCATGTCTAACGCTTCCATTAATGTCTCCAGCGTCCTTATTTCAGGCGGTAGGTTTTCGAGAATTATTAAAGCATCCCCTCGTAGAGCAAGCGTAAGAGCCATAAAAGATTGCTCATTGCTCCAGCCATTACCACTTGCAAGTACCTCGAACTGGTACTTGAACGCTGACCACGACGAAGTCCCATCGAAGCGTGGTAGGTCAAGTTTTACCGATGATGGTGAAGCCACTGCAATAGATCCCTGTGTTCTTAGTTTCATCACCTCCTTACTAAGTTCTTGCACGTGGTCTTCCAAAGTTTCATTCTTCAGAGTTACTTCTTGTAAGCGGTCTTCGAGCTTCGTTATCTTCATCGTAACCTCTTTGTTAAGCACTTGTAAGCGTTCCTTTAAGGTATTTACTTCTTCGCCGAGAGCTGTGATACCTACGCTGATTTTTCCTAGGACAGCTTCCTGGCTGGCCTGCACCATTTCCTTAATCTCCCGATGCGTAGCCTCTTGGTTAGCCTGCATCATCTCCTGCATGGAAGCCATTTTCTGATTGGCCTCTACAACATTCTTTATCTCCTGCCGTGTAGCCTCTTGATTGGCCTGCATCAGTTGTTTGAGCTCCTGCCGACTGACTTCTTGGTTGGCCCTCATCATTTCTTGCAAAGAAGCCAGCAGTGCTGACATATTCATGTCAGGTGAGCTAACCCCTGGTGCTGCCATAGGTTCCGCTGGAATCTCAGCACCAGCCCGAGGCTCTTCCTCTTCACGGATACGTTGACGTGCAGCATCCATTTCCACTTGCCGTCTGGTTCGTGGAGTACGCCCTTCGTCTTCACGTGGTAATAACGGCATTCCGCTTCTGACACCAATTGTTACGTGCGGGGGTAATCAAATGCCGATTACGTGAAAAATACTTTAATCGCTCTCCACACAGAAGGCAAAAATAGTACACACCAGAACACTAACTAGTAAACACTCAAATCACAATACACCAAATCACTTTGTAACACAGTTGTCCACAGTATTCGCTAGAGTCGCCGGTATAGTCTTCTTGGTTCGCTTCCGAGAGATGTGTTCACTATCGCTTTCAAATAGAAACTGTGTCGTCGCTGGTCCTGCACACTATTTATAATCCGAAAATAGCGAGGGTGGATCTTTCCAGAAAGGTGTCGACAAAAACCCACAAAACAGAAATGTTCCATAAGGAAAATGAACCTTATGTACACGGTAATAAGGAGGCGCTAGAATGTTCTAGTGTACGTAGCTGTATTCGTCTAATCGGTATTATTCCGAGAACTCGTAGTTCCAGGAATTGCATTGTCCTCG
The DNA here is from genome assembly GCA_905333125.1 of Pheosia tremula. Taxonomy (NCBI): domain Eukaryota; kingdom Metazoa; phylum Arthropoda; class Insecta; order Lepidoptera; family Notodontidae; genus Pheosia; species Pheosia tremula. The sequence continues at coordinate 6,858,905 of HG995415.1, forward strand.
CCTTTTGTTTACTAATAATAATTTTAATAAAAATAATGTGAGGTATATTCCGGAAGCCGGTTGCAACATTGTTGGCGATTCTAGATCTTTCTTCACAGATCGATAGGAGACCTTGGACCCGACAATGCGTTTTTGTTTCCAGAAGCTTCGGTGTCTATTTCAAGAGTTATCGATACCTCTTTTATACGCATCGTAACAATAATATACTGAGTTCGCCCAAAGTCCATTGTACCGGATAGTTGGTGTATGTCTTGCGAAAAAAATGATGTTCTTAAATGATTCGTATATTAAACGAGATTATAATACCAGTTGACGGACGGTCCTAAACAGTAGCTAGTTTTATTGCTGATTGCTAACTATTTCGTGTACGACTTACATTATTACCAATCATGTTTCTGGAAAACCCTTCCAAAGATGCTAGCAAATCTTAAAAAGAAAACTAAAGAAAATAATAACTTTTATTAATTACACCAAGCTGTTTATGAAAACGACTTTCCCTAATTGCTTCAGTGTTGCTATTGGCAGCCGACTCGTATACGCGGCTGGGGCTGCCGCTCGCAGCGACGTCTTTTTATTGTGCAACTCAAAGACTAGTTAAGGTCGGGCAATAATTTCGTTGGTATAATGCTGCGCTCCGATGGTAAGCTCTTGTAATACAACTTATTTGTATAGAACTAGAGATCCATCTAATGATTTTCTGTGTATAACAACTGCAAAGGAGGTTTCAGTGACATCAATAAAAACTCTTCGTGCATAACGTTTGTTGTGAAAAATATTTCTTATCGAATATTTATATTTATGTTTTAAGTTGTTTATCGTATACTTAGAATTCATAATCCTACTATAATGCAGCCTGAAGCAAACTAAATAAGTCCACTACAATTTAAGTATGTTGTTTACTTCAAAAGGGATCTGTGTCGAAAATATCAGTCAGATTTCCAGATATTTTATTGACTACGCATATAAAAAAAAAAATGTAAGTCTTCCAGCAACAATGGAGTTCCTTTATCTACATAGCCAGATAATTTTTTATCAAATTCAATTTAACTGATATCCGTATGTGTATCAAACACCGAGTTAACTGCTGCTGGTCTATCCCTAACCACGGCATTCGCTACGGCCTTTTGGCCAATCTGATGCCGGACGTTTTTTTAAGTGATTATATTAGACACTGTTGCTGCTGAGTCAGCCCCTTGAACTTTATTCATAGAGATCATAAAAAATATATATAACATTATGACGGCCAAGTCAAACACGTAACAGTTTAAAGATCAATTCATTGAAAGCTACATCTGTGTGCCTTACACCTAATAATAATATAATAAAAATACCCTAGCCCTTTTTTAATGTCCCACTGCTGGGCACGGGCCTCTCCTCAATTCGAGGGGGATTAGGCCATAGTCCATCACGCTGGCCCAGTGTGGGTTGGCGGACTTCACACATCTTTTGAGGGGTTCTCCCATGTATTTGTGGTTAGGTATAGTTTATAGCGGGAAGGAACACGCTTACACTAACGTAACTCTACGTAAAAAGCTTGTGCTTTAGCCACTTTTGTTGACATCCACTCTATTATATGGATCGACAAACGGCGGGTGGCACTCGCAGAGCCTCAAACCGCACGACCTTGACGTAAATACGCAATAACTACTTGAACGACCGGCGTTCGCTATTATAATACCTATGTGGAATAATTAAATACAAGATTATGATGAAGCAGACATTATACGGACGATTTGTTGGAGCTAAAGTTCGAAAAGTACTATTTTAGGTCTTGATAAATAAAAAATCAGTTGAGCTATTATCCGTGTGTACATTATATTATAATACTGCATCTGTGCAAACGAACATCACGGAAAATCTACTGGATGGATTTTGATGAAATTTGGCTCGGGGATAACTTATATTAAGCCCAGGTCAAAATTTAGGACACATGTTATCCATGTAAGGATGGTTAAACCTATACTATACCCAAAATCCATTGGGCTGATTAACATGGCATGGATACGTCGGGTCAATGTTTATGATACTTTTTATGCGGGGAAATGGAAGGGTTCCGCCAGGGTAGTTCTTGTACTCCCGGAGGGATCCTTCGCGAACAAAGTCACGGGTACAGCTATTGTTAAATAATATCATAGGCAGATAGGATGTGAGTAACAAAATTGTCATCGGCTAATACATCTTCGCTTTGTATATGTAGGTATATAGATAATATTTTATTTAAGCATAATCATGGTCACCCACGATATTCCCCATTAACCGGTAACGTTGTCACCGCACTACTACGTACAGGCAGCCGACCTACCGAACGGATACTCGCTTCACCTGCTCGTTTCCGCTGGATAATTACAAGAAACGCACAACTAACTAAACATTAATATAGGTACATTATTGTTTTCTCCTAACCCGTAGGAGAACCGGACCCGTAAACTTTTGCGTTAATGTTACGTCAAACAGGTCAGCAGCGTTAAAGTGGGACACGGATTTGAACAGAAATTGCTGAGTTAACGCCGCAATGTCAAGCTGTTTGTCCAAATATGGCATCCTACTGTCTCAAATACTGCGAGTCCGGTTTCAATGAGTGAGACGCTAGAGTGTGCTGCGGGATGTTGAAACAATGCGACGGTCTTGTACAAGTGCGGATCGGTCGGATGCGCGAGGTTCGTCGACCCTGCCCTCGTCCCGCGCGCCGCGCTCGCGGTCTCACTTTCGATGCGCCGCGCCCGAGGCCTCCACGAGTCCACGTGCCCGTGCGCAGCCACCGCCGCGCCGCCGTCGGCGGTGACGTCACCGCCTCCAGGACCACGCGCAACGGTGGTACTCACCAGAGCGTGAAGGAAGCTGTTTGTGCTTTTCATTAGAACAGCCATGGGAACCATGCTAAAGACGGGCGCTATAGCCCTTTCCTTTACTGACATAGTTTATAACCTGTCAATACTAGGAGCGAATGAAGCACACTCGTGGGTACAGTAAGGTTTACAATAACGGTAGTAACATTATTAGCTCCATAATTTTCATTTATTTGTCCTACTACTAACTTGTCTAAAACGGCATAACATAGAGCTAGAGGCTGAAGAAAGTGCGAAATATCGCGTAGCCGTGCAAATGTAAAGCAAACGAACCTGTGAGCACCTTTACTTGTTACGTTAAATTTACAACATTTGCATCAGTGATTTGGTAGTGGAAACAGGAAAAGTGAGTTAATAAATATAACTTATTACTCAGATACTTGGTACATGGTGGTTTTGGTAAATTAAAATTAAAAAATAAGAAGAAGGGTACATAGTATTCGACACAGAGGTCGCAAATGATATTCCTATCGGTCGAAAATATATTTTTCTTCAAATTCTATCTGTTTGTCGGTTCGCACATCTAGGAACATTTACCGGACGGATTCTAACGAAACTTGCCATGATGACAGCTTACTTATGATAGCCTTAAAATCGAGGGTTTTTATTCTGGGAAATAACCAAAAACTGAACACCATAGTTAAACCGCGGACACAGTAGCTAACTACTTTGCGTACATTTAATATTTGACCTATACCGATGGTAAGCATTTTCCTGGCAACTTTTTGTATGTCTTGTTTACTTCGAAAGAACTCAAACGATAAATAATAGTCAAGATTGTGTACCGTATTTAAACCCCACACTATTGGGTTTAAATACGGTATGTTAGGTATGGGGCCCATAGCTACATACTGTATTAGTATTCCTATAAGTTCCAAGTGTTCTAAACGCATTAAAACTGGACATAAAACAGAAAGCAGATTATGTATTTCCGAGGTTAAGAAGCCAGTTGGACCTGTTAAAATTGTGCAATTTCTTATATGTGTTTTGTAATATGTGAACGTTTGCAACTACAAAAGTGTCTGACGGAGGGCTGATAATCATGTTTTAGTTGATAACTATTTCGATGAACGAAGCATAAACATAATAGTACGCTTACTATTCTAGAACTATTCTAAATATTAGAGGCATTTAAGATCTGGTGTTGGAGGAGAATGGAAAATATCAGGTGGATGGAAAGAGTGAGTAATGAAGCTATACCGAGAAGGGTGCCAGAAAGAAGAACGGAAACCATACGTAATAGAAGGGGGAAGATGATAGGCCAGCTCATACGACATGATACCTTTATAAAGAATATCATAGAGGGGTAGACCAAAGGAAAGCGTGGTCGAGGAAGACCAAAGAATAAGCTACATAGGTCACATAAAAGAGTGGATCGGTGTCATATTGTCTAAAGAGGTGAAAGAGGCTGCTCTACATAGAGACAGGTGAAAAGAGTTTAATCAGCTATACTAAGTTATAGTTCTCTTTTTTCTTACTTAAGGGTACCCTTAAGTAAGAAAAAAGAGAACTTTTTTCTTACTTACCCTTAAGTAAGAAAAAAGAGAACTATTTTAGAGAACGGGGAAATTTCTAAATAAGACTTGATTAACGATCAATTACTACAAAAAAACAGTTAAATTTTACAAATCCGTAGATAGCCTTAGAAACTTAAAGAGCCAAGAGCGTGCAAAACGGGGGTTGGTAACATAACGACGACATCGACGTGCCAATATTTTGCTGGGTAACGAAAGACTGGCGGCGCTTACAATACAGTATAGACGGATAGCGGTAAGCAGAGAGATTTATATTTTAATACGTAATTGTATTGTTAGTATTTCAACTACATTTTGTCCAATAGGACAAACTTATTGAAGGTTTACAGAGTAGAAATATACTACGGTGGAAGCACTTGCCCACGGCATAAATTAAAAAAGGCAAAAACAAAATACATTTGAGACGTTATTTTTGTTTGGAAGACCAACGCTAGGTCTTTTAAAACTAGCACAGACTGAGTTTGGCGTTGGACCTACTTGTGGCAACTATTTGCCATTCATTTGTGATGTAAATGACATGTTCCAATTACAATGTACTTTTAATGAATAAAATATTATTTTTCTTCTTTAAATATAAATATATAGCAGCAATGAATATTAAAGTAGCCTCTCTACATGGCGCTCTAGTATCGACGCTTAGTGGCTTCCACTGGGCACGTGGAATAAAGGTCGTAGTGTCAAATCTCACAACAGATTGTATTACTAACCGTCCGTGTTTGATCTGTAGTATATTTAAAGTTGTAAAGTTTTGAATGACTATATTATCACCATTCATAAAACTTGTTACCGCCTTTTACAAATTTTTATCCCTATCATAAAATAAGACATATCCGCTGTTTCCATTCAAGATTGGGGGGGCCGGCATTGTTTTACTATGAACACAGCCAAATAAAACGGTTAAAACATATTTCGTCTTATCATCTATCGGTTGCAAATAAGCTAATTGTAATAATATATGTATAATCTATAAACATAATTAAAAAAAATAACTGATTGCTGTCTGGGTGAGAAAACTATTATTGACGGCCTTTATCAAAAGCAATAGAACTAAAAACTATGATTGCTAGAACTTTTGTCTGTTTATCAGTGCGTTTATGCACGCTAATCTCAGAAAGGGTTTTTACCAATGCGGGTGTTAGTTTCACCAATTTATTGTGTTAAGCTTCACATAGTCAAATTTAGTGTTTGTTTAATTTCAAACCGTTTATAAATAAAAAAGTTATATTGATTTGAAGACGCGGACAAAGTCACCGGCAACGGCTAGTTCCGAATATGAAGAAGTTATTTACACATTGCGTGTTATTATTTAAATAATTAGTGAGTTGGCACGAGCAAGCCGCGTAACGGCGTCTAGTATTGCAGTCGGCATTGGGTAGGGTCATCGGCGCGTGGCGACAATTAAAACCTGGATAAGTGTTGTGTGTACCTGCGAGATGAGGGCGCCACGGTCGATACGAGGGGGCCACCCCCGCGGGGGGTGGGGCTAGCCATCCAGTTAAGGAGTTTAGAATACAAGTCACGGAGTATTGATGTCTCCCGGGCTATTTTTAACCGTGTAAAAAGATAACGAAACATTCTCTTAACGACGCAGGTATTATTAGTTAAACTGTGGTATTATGCGGCAGCATTTGTCTAGTAGCCAGCCGGATTCATATTGTAATCCCCACTCTTTGAATGATTAGGTGGGTATATGATAGCGTTAGACTTTTAAACACCTCCCGTTCCAGTGCCTCTTCCAAACCACATAATAAGTTACCATTAATAATTTTAAATTCAATATTCTTTTTTTGAATTGTACGTATTATGCGTAGGTACATTTCTTTCCGTATGCAAGTCGCGACTCACTTTGTATCAATGACTTTATTATTTCAATTAGTGAGTGGAAAAATTAGATTTTTTTTCAGCAATTTCAACATCTGCGTCACAAGATGTGTGGGTGTTGAGGCGGCAGACAGAGCGAGCGGGTGTGAGGCGGGTGCGGGTGCGGGGGAGCCAACTCTTCATTCCCATTTAGCTACTGAATTGTATAGCGGGAGGAGGCCATGATTATGTTTACTAACCCCGGCCGCCCGCGCCCCCTGGTCTACGCGGTCCGAATTAACACACGATCTTTGTCCCGAAACTCGCTCTTTACATAGCCACTCTGTCGATACGCGTTGCTATGTTCAAATTAAAAATGGCGGTTAAATAAGGTGCGGATGTCGATGCGTCGATTGTTTTAGTAATGTTCGTTTAACGATAGGCATTCGATTTAGACAATATTTTTGGTATTAGTAGCTGGTGCTGTTTCTTGTTCTTGTTAAATTTAATCAAAGCCACAATGAAAAGTACCCTAACATTTAAAATTTATTGTCCGAACACATAAATGTCCCTGATCTGGTTCACCAGAGCGAGTCCTCACACCGCGCTACACTACCGGACGAGTAAAAGAAAGAGAAGCAGTAAACAACTCTACTTGCGTACGACCCTCGCATTGTAAACAAAATAAAAATGTATCAAACCGTACTGCAACTTACAATCAGGTATGGGTCATAGTTGACCCACTGATCCTGTTCACACAAACCGCAGTGTCGGTAATCGTGTAAAAATCCGACTGCCTCGCTGTCAGAAGTCAGCCCCTGCCTGACCACGAGCCGCCTGAGCGTAAGTAGCCGTCTATGTTAAGTTTACCTATGATACAACAGTGAAAAGTTGTTCGTTCGTACTGTTTTTAAACTGATACTGCTGGAGTCATTCTACACCAAACTGTTTGTAGGTTATAGTGCATAAGTTGTTGGATTAATATGTTTATATTTAGATTCTGTATCTCTTAAACAGATTAAGAGCAGTTAGCTACTTTTTCCCTGCTGATAATATTTGATACTTTTATTGTAAATAAGTGAAATCGTGTAATATAAACAATGCTTGTGGTTACATGAAGTTATGAAATATTTTGACAAATATTCCGCAGCTACGTACCCCACAGCCGCCGCCAGGGTCATTACCACGCGGCTGGGGGCGCGTTCCCACTAACGCCCCGGTGCGCCCGGGAACTGCGTTACTGGCTTTATGACACCCCTGATTAATTTTACTACCCGTCCTTGGTACTACATTCTTGAGGATCTTGATATTAAGTAAAGCGCGCTAGACTGCTTGCAACAAGGTTGAAACTCATTTATCGCATTGTAGATGTTTAAATATCAGTTTTAATTATACAACAAAGAAATCAATTATGTCACTGGTGGCATTTATTTAGCCCAAAACCGCCATACGGGGTATTGATACGAATTGAATTGCTAAATAATACAGAAGGCAACGGCTGCGCTTATCAAAATCGTCTGATGACGTCAACACATGAAATATGCACATTATAAAAAATGTGTCCAACCGAATACAAAGACGTACCACACACATACACCGCGGCTATATGTATAGCGGTCCCGCGTCTGCGAACTTGTGCCTACACGCTATTCAGGTAGACGTAGAGAGAGGGTCGCCTAATGAAAGTCGATGAGATGAATGTTTCGGGTTTAATTAGAATTGATTAAAGTCGCCGGATCGGTGCGCACTGGGAATCACACCGCAGTATCAAATTTTACCAAAAAATATAATTTTAAAAGAATATTTGAATACGATGGAAATGAATCTTTTATAGAGATCGCAGAAAAATTGTCAGACATTATTTTTGTCAGCCTTAATTATGACGGTCGCCTTTTTTGTGCTTAAGCATGAAGTCAGTAGGTTGTACACTCAGTAAAAAATGATTTTATCTAGACTACCAATTAGCAAACGTTAGATTTTACATTTCAGTTAAGGAAGCGCCCCAGCCTTAGCTTATCTATTACAATAATTGTGATATATGGGCATAATATAATTCTTTGAGCAACATACAGGCGCACACACACTACAATATCGCGTATTAATGTACCGCGCAGTAATAGTGATCTACTACCCTACCTCATTTCCAAATGTTGTCTAAATAAGTATACTCTAATTCCAATTGTGATTTATAACTGAACATATATAAACATGGGCCATAGACATTTATCTATTCTTAGTCAAAGCCCATAAATCATAGTTGTCGTTTACTCGGTCCAGAATCTTAATAATTATTATCAGCGTGTTATCTTGAAATTTTTACTGAGGCAACATTATTATGGTAACAAGATACGACATAATACGACGACATAGCTAGACCTTATCTTTTAGTCACGTTTATCTTATCTTTTAATCAAAACCGTCTTCTGGTCGATCTCGCACCCTCGATTTGGATTTAGAATCTATCTATATCATGTGGCGACATTAACTGGGACTAATTATTAATCGAGAAAATAGTCAGTCAGGTATATACTCGATTTAAGACCACGATTATCAAATACAATCGAATATTAGATCTCCCTAATAGTCAACCAATCATACAAGAGTGTCTTACAGAAAATATGACCTGAAATGTAATCCCAACTAGAAAAAAAAAAGAAAGAAAGAAGGTCAAAGAAGGTTGTTGACAATTACAGATCCTAGGAAAGGACATGGGAAGCGTACATTCAGGATGGGGTAATAAGCTCTGAAGTATGACAAAGATGTTGTCCAAGGATTGGCGCTTGTAACAGCGCGTATCGACGCGACCACACGATCGCGTGACGCTTTGCTGTTCAGCATTATTGGTACGGTGGGACCGTGGATCGATTCCGAAGCGAGTTTATGAGTAAGATCACTATCTCTATCAACATTTCAGTAAAGACTGCCTAAGACGTTAAATATAACTGGTTTTGAGTACAGTGCGACACAAGTTTCAATTTTGTTTTATTTTAAATTTCAAGTTACCATTGCGTAAAAAGAATTTTAAGAGTACATTAAACAACTTTAAGGGAGTCGTTAAAGGGACGGTACAGTTGTCTTATACTTAAACCAGTTTGAAGGCGTGCTATTAACTATACGTTACGTGTTGAATTATATTTCCATGTTTATGGAACATTGGTCATTAATTTATAATGGTAAAGAAAACGAAACTAGATATTTCATAATGTTCATCTTTAAATAAAATATATAAAAAATCTAGCTTGGTATTACGTTTTACAGTATTAGGTATAGCAATAAAACGCAAAGCTATACCAAACTCGATGATCGTGCGTGTATTAGATACGGTAATAATAAGTGAGATTGCTAAAATCGCAAACTCCAGACACCCGCTGAGCAGTCCTTATATCAAAGTCCGATATATTTTATAGTACTATTAATAGAAAAGAATCAAACACGCGCTAATCCACATGGGTCCACGTGACGCGGACGCCATTGCAGAATATTATTAACATACAAGTACGTACCGAATACTGCTGTCTTCGTCAGACTATGTGCGTGACCGGTCTGTTACGAAAATCAATATCTAATATAAATTTGGACTCCAAGGATACCAACAGTTATATAAGTAAAGTAGCCTTTGTACGACATCGGTAATAAATACAATGTGATTAAATTTGATTCTGCGACTAATTGGAGCAGTTATTTTCTGGTAGGTATAGGCCAAATTGGTGGAATGATCGCGCAGGTTCGATTCCCAGCCCACGCCTTTGGGATTGCATAATCTCGTCTTCCACAATAATTACCACATGATAAACATCGAATGCAGACATCAAGTCTAAGAAAATTACGGATCAACGGGGTGGACCAATGTGCTTCTATCGCATTCAAGGGAGGTCTTTCCAATCAATTGGAAATTAGGACGACTAATCTAATGATTGAATTAATTATAATGTATTAATTGGAGTATTTTTCACGGCTATATTATAATTTAGAACAGACAAGCCAATTACTTGAAACTCCGTATATTTACGATACACTAGCGATATTTAGAAAAAAAAAAGCTTCCGACCGATTGGACAGATGGTCTACAAATTATTATCGAAACATTACGGTAACTTGGAGGATCAAACTCCCTTGTTGGCACCCCATGCATAGAATGATAAAGGACGTCACACAACGCGAATTTAAACTGGCCAATAAAGAACAATGGCCACGGAACTATTGGCCCCATATCGTTGTCTGGTTTTCATAAAAAAAAAAATATTATAGACTACCTATCCTATTAGTTCCCAGCTCGTATCTATTTTATAAACCAAATCCGAGATACTGTCATTTAAAAAAACTTGTACTACTTCTCAGAAAAAATGTTGGAGCTGCAAATTTCGCCATTTTGCCGCGAACGACAGCTATAAAGGGAAATTAAAACTGACTTTAATCCGTTACAAATACGACTTTACGATTAAAATTAAATTCCCTATTCGAAACTAACAATCCTTTAGCAATAGGATGTAAAAAAAAACTATTTGATTAATGAGTGAAATTGGTACATTTGGGTAATATCATAATTTGCGACTGCGCATGTTGGTGCGCAGACGCTGTTAATTATATATACTTGCAAGCAAATCTAATTAATGAACGACATAATGTGTATTACATTCTACCCGTTATTGGGTCTCTACTGGAGAAACCATTGGGAGAGATCAACTATGCGATCAAAAATTGATTATTGAATATCGGGTCATAAATACACCACGTCAATCGTTACATTCAATTAGATATGCCCCTTGAAATGTAGATACAAGGACCGATAATGCTGCAGTTATCACTTAAATTGTACGGAAATTAAGAAAAAATCTGCATATTTACAGTAACTTTTTGAACCCATTGTAAATAAACAAGTTATCGAATTGCAGTGAAACATGCAAAATTTGACGAGTACTTACTTTGATGCTTATCTGCTAACTGTATAAGAGGGTTGGGGAGGTCCCGCCGCCTGTAGAAGCACATGACTTTTGCTTCCACGTTGCCAGAGGGCGTTTTGTTCAGCTCCTCTATCCGCCGGATCTGGTACGGAGACGTCGACGACGTCTCGAAATAGACGCAGTCTGTAGACAAACGTAATGGATGTCGATTAGATTGGGTTCAGTGTTGGCTGGCGAAGGTGAACAGCAAAGCAAGCAGACGTTTCAAACCTGTACGAAGTGAAGGAAAATCATTGTTATTTACATGCCTATGTTTGATTGGATACATGGATTACCGATTTGTCTAGCGGTTGAGGTCCAAAACCTTTAAGTACTACGCGAGTAAATTGTAATTAATATCAATTTACCAAATTCATAATGCGTTGTTTTTTTTGTGTCTTTTGCAAAGTGCCAGCCAGCTATATGGTACGTGAGGTACTTGGTGCGGAACGACCGGTTGCTCTTTATCCAGCGATACGAGTAGGCACTTATAGATGGACGGAGAGACAGCGATAGTTACTGTTTTGGGATACCAATAAGGTCCTTATCGAGCAAAAAAAAAAACTCAATTGCAGACGATGACACGTCAAATAACTCTTGAAAACATTAATTTATTGCAAGGAGATTTTCGTGTAATATTTATTATTTTATGTCCGCACTTATTGCTGTTATCATCCATAAAAACATTGAATTACGTGTACCCGTGTCATATCAACTACTCGGATACTGTTATGGAACTTATGGAATAAATAAAGGCTTGCGAAATTTCTTTTGCTAAAAATTTTAAGCTAATTGAAATATACAATGTTGCCATTTTAGCTCACACATAATGTTTCCTGTTGTTACTCGTCGAACATTTGTCGCCGCCTCTTGGCCTATTATGCCGGCTGTGCCTCATGGATAACTAATGTAAATGGCGCCTTTTTACCGTTACGTCGTACACAACTAAATAGCCCGCGCGCATAATGACACGCTTGGAACCTTTCATTTCGAGCTGTAAGCGCGTTAGTTTTGGACGATTAATCTCGCGACAAGTTCAACTATCATTGTGGATAGAAAGTTCTTTTAATGATAGCAAAAAGGAGTTTGTCAGCTGATGAAGAGGCAGTCTGCTGAATATTCAATCGAACCTCATTTTGAGAATTGCTCAATTATGTAACAAGCATTACACAAAAAGCATGATAATATCTTAACAATAACTTTGAAAATGCGTTAAAATCCAGCTTCTGGTTAAATTATATACTTCCGTATTGAACTTAATACCCAAGACATGATAAGGGTTAACATTGGTGAGGTAAGCGAGACATATTCTGAAGTAATTGTCTTGATAATATTGTCATCACCAGCCAGATGGTAAGAAGATATCACGAAGGTGGCCGGTAAATGCAGGTGATAACAAACACAGAAACGGTACAAATGACGTGAAAGAATTGCACCTTTACCCAGCAATAGGTTGATTCAGAAAAATAATAAAGAAAATTAGGAATTACCCGCAAAATTGGCAAGACTGATCTTATTATTGTTGCTTCTTTTTTTTTAACCGACCGAAAACAGGAGGAGGTTCTCAATTCAAACGATTTTTTTTATTTGTATCAGTCAGTCAGTATCAGCTCCCGACATGGTCTTGTCGCTTACTTCACAGTAATCACAAGTGGGTTTGTGTGGATGCATATGGGAATACTTCCATAATACTTACGTTTATGTAACCATTAACGTAACTCAGTGATTTTTATCTGCTTGAATATATATGATCGTAAGTACTATCGTGTACTATAGATAGATTTTGAGTCATATGACGAGGTAGTTATTAAAAGAAGTATTGTAAGAAATCGGGACTAAGAATTCTATTTATAGGTACTTAGGTGGTTAGCACCATCCATACGAGCATAATTACAATTAATCTTTTTACAAATATCACCATCCAAGGAAGGATATATATAGGAAGAGTTTAGTTCGATTGCTAATTTGGGGTTACATTTTAAAGATGCGTGTTATTAGATCAAGCATAATTTCTAGTAATACGGAATCTATTTTCTTCATGATGACCGGTAAATGTAATAGGTACTAGTCGATCTCATATTTCGTATGAATCTTTCCATTCTGGTGCGTTCGCGAGGTGAACTAAAATTATCTTACGATGAGACGTAAATTCACGTGTAATAGATACGATAGAGCGCTATATTTTTTTCTTGTTTGACTATCAAGATCGTGAATTGAATTCAGTATTTGTAATCACCGTCGAAAATAGGGACTTTGTAGATTGAACAAGGAAAGAATGATGATCCGACAGAAAGCTATTGTTATATTCTTTTTTTTTAGACTTTTATTTTGTATATAGGGCTTTGGCTTTCGGTCTCCTGTTTATGCCAAATACTGATACTAGGCATATATAATTGAATGATTAATGTATAGACAACCTATTTTGTTGAAGGCTTACTCTAAAACATGTTTGTTATAGGCAACTGTTTTAAAAAATCAACATGTCGTTAAGAAAAAAATCAGTGCTCGTATCATAGGCTACTCATTGTCTATGTCCTTATGCACTCATACATATAGCCGGCCGATGCGAGGTGCTGCGGATACATCTATACACCGTTACGTATAGTTATGCATGTGTATAAGTTGGGGCATTATGCGGCTGATAGCGATGTTAACGCCCGTTCAGTTTTGCCAAGAAGTGTATTTTTGGAACGTGTCAATAAGTAAGTGTGTAGTAAATTTAGCCTGGACGGGCACGTCATCACGAGGGGCGGGGAGTGATTGAATTCTCTCGGATTTCGCGTGGCGCCGATTTACTTATTTCTTTTGTGCGATTATCATAACTGGCCTCACGGTCACCAGTTACGAATCACACGAAGACGATTCTCGATCTGCTAATTGTATTTAAGAACAATATGTAAATACCTACTGTAAAGTTAAAATAATTTCCTCTGGTGCTGCACTAGGTAACTATTACAATAAACTGTATATGTTTTCTTAATCCCCTAAGAGGGTTTCTCTGTACATGAAGCACTGTCCTATAATTTAGGTAGTCGGTACCTATCTTTTCCCATCACACCCGGTTTCGGTGACCAACTTAAGTATTCTCGACTTTGGACTGAAGACAAATCTAGAGAAAATTTCACGGCGGAATTTTGTTCGACCTATTGGGGGTTGTTACACATACTGCAATCACCAAACATCAGGGAGAACTGAATATTGAGCAAACCCAACAACTAGTAAGACTCCATGCAATTTTTTTAATCCAAGTTGTTAATGAATAAACATGCAGATTTTTCCAATTAACATACATTAAACTTTTCAGAACTCGCAGGGCTCTCTTCTGAATAGCTTGTTGGACCTTATTTTACTGTTTTTGTGTGATGAATTGCGTTACTTCCTTTACGTACTCATTCAAACCGGTATACAAAGCGATGATGATGTACAAACCACAGGTGTGTGTGGCCTCACCATAATCAGGCCGAAATGGCTAAATAGGCATAAGTAATCATAACATTGTCGGAAACATTGGTGGTCCAAAGATACAGATTACCCATCCTCCTGCAGATGATGATGATGAGAATTAGTAATTATGATTTATTGCGCCCTTGCCAATGGTATTCATTATTCACAAACATTTGTCTTGCCTATAATGTAATAAAAAAATAACCTTTACGTTTATTGGTCTGTGTAAACAGCGCCGCATAACGTTCTCGTCGACGAAATGTAGGCGACACTTCGAGACTTAGAGAGCGTTCGAGTTTAAGCGGTCTACTTTTCTCAATGTTTTTGACAACGATATGGTACAATGTCGCCAGACTAATCGTATGGTTTTAAACCAGAAACCGCCCCAATACTGCTAACTGCAGTCGACTCATAATCGGACCGAAATGGCATCGCAGAGTTTTCTCATACAAAATCCCGAAAGTGGCAAATGCCACTCTGACGCCGGATGACAATGGCATAGCATACTAGGCTTGCCATTACGTTTACGTTACGCATAACTTGTACACTCATTTTGATTCGGGATTACTCTAGTTAGTTAACCTAACCATTTTTTTTTATTTAGACATTACCAGTAGTCCCGGTAGCACCTCCAACTAATCTTAAGCTTGTGTTGGAAAAAGGCTGACATAAAAAGTTAAATCGGAAGGGTGCGGATCATACTGGGAACCGCTCGTTTATAAGGGCGGCCCCTCGAATCACTAGACAACTAACACTAATACTTTGTGAAGATGTTTATGATCGACCAGTCTCGAAGTGGCTTCGTCAGGTAGTCTTCCTATTGCTTGAGTTTTTAATTCGTGGGCGTCAGCCGGCTTCCCACGGGTAAACTTTAAGTTCGAAATAATAATTAGCACTATGATCAAAACCGAAACCAAAACATTTCATTCGTTTCCGAGATAAGCTCGTACAGAATAAAGACAGATGCGTTTGGGCATTTTTTTTAATAGTTTGCATAGAGGTAAGGGTGTCGTTAGCTGTCCCTGATTTGTTCTACACGGATATCAAGCCCGCAACTTCCCCAGTCGTAGTTCGTTTCTCGCGCGGGACAAATTTTTAAAGTAGCCTTTTAGTTGACGCTGGTCTAGATGCTATCTCCCCTTATCCCAAAACGTTTGTATCATACTTATAATTATTCATGCTTCGTTTATTTGGGAACATTGGATGGGTGTATTTGTCTGGGGCTATTTAGGTGTTTATTTATACAAATGGCGATCAGACCACTTGTATTACACAAATGATCCATACCTACTATAGTAAGACCTTCTCATTTACTTTTTCGTATATTTTTTGCGTTTGTAAAAAGTAATAACAGCAACTGAGTACAGTTAGATCTCTATCAACTATGTCATAAGGTGTAAGTTTGTGTGTCATTTATTTTATGTAAATTTTTCCTGTAAGTAGTGTTCTTATTTTTATCTTCTGTAACATGAATTTTGTAAATCCACTGTTTTACAGTTTTGTCTCCATGTTTTAAGAAATAAAAAAACCATCTACATCACTAGCAAGACAGCCAGCGCCAGCGCAACTATAAACTTCATTCAATAGTTTTTGCTTTTATAAAGGCTAAAAATCAAAGTGACAAAAAATCAGTAAATTATTTTTTAACAATAAAAACGAACTATCCACTAGGTATAAATTTGTAAGGAAATTTGCCATGAAAAGAAATAGCTATACCTACCCACCGAATAAAAATGGCGTGTAGAAAAAGCTGTTCATTTTTTATCATTTGTGTAAAGGAAAGGGGAGTTATAAGTATGACATCTTGGCTATGGCTTTGCAAATAAAGAACAGACAAACCAATCCATGCGATTTTGTGTGGTGATTGGAATCAGAGGCCGAGTTACACTGTTTATTAAAAAATGATTCTGTACCTAGCTAGTTAGGTATACAACATAAGTATGTCATCATGAAAAAAATACACAACAAACAAATCAATAAAATAATATTTTAGTAATTAAGTTGGTTACAAGCAGAATTTGATCATGATTGTAACTATATTATTATTAGAAATTTTCCTCTTTATATCAAGAGGAGGAAAATCGTCATAAAGTATTAATACACCCGGTAGGTACTAATCACAATAGTTGACACAGGTTGACCTAATAAAAGCATGTTTAAATTGCATTTTAACCTAATAGCTGTGCCAATAATTTAATTCACATGTACTTTTTGAGAATATGCTGTGGGAACTCTGCAATATTACATTTATGTTAACCACCAAGGTCTCCACACAGTGATTTCTGCATAAACAGACGATACAAGTTGACTGTCTTGTATGTGAATGCACTAAATTTGAAAGTTAGGTATATTTATTTATTTTTAGTAGTTTTTTAAGCACTATACATACAAACTTAATTTTAAAAAAACATCATGTTACCACATGGGGCTACTACCTTATGTGCACATTTACTTATAAACTATATGCAAGTTAGTGCTAGATATTAAAAGTCAGTAAAGGTTGGCTACTGCCTATGCATAACAGGTCAATGAACTTATACTTTCACATATTATCAGATGGTTAAATGAGGAGTTAAATGTCCTCTAAAGAGTAAATATCAAGTTTATACCATGTACCTATGCCTTCATCATTAGTTAGTCAAACCATACTGTCAATTATTAATTACATCTTATTCCTTATACTTCCAAATATGAATTGAGATGAAATTACTATTGAAGCATTGCTAAGTGTAAAATAAAAAGTTACATAAACATAGCAAACTTTCCAATAACTTCCTTTACATTATGTTTACCTAAAAATCATGTTTGCAACATTAAAAACTAAAATAAACTGTTATACATAACCTCGGTGATGTAAAAAAATAATATCATGATATATTATTGATTTCACTACTTTTTGAGAACTGAACCAATTCTATAAATTTGTAACAAGGACTTTGTTCTGTAAGGGCATAGGTTATAAATAAGTTCAATGCTAAAGAAAAAACAACCAAGGTGGTGAATGTAGGTCATATCATTCTTTGTCAGATACAAGCATATTATGTATGCAGCCGTTTTGAGGTCAACACAAAATTGATAAACTCAAATGTATGTGAAAAATTTGTCTTATTGAATTGATAAAGAAGTTAAGAGGGAAGTCTAATATTTTGTAATGATTACAAAACAAAGGTACGACGCAATCGCTGTGGTGGCACTATTTTATATGATAGGAAGTGATAGAAGGAAGAGCTAATTAACATTCGCCGCGGCGACCGCTGACTGCGGCACATGAGGCGCTCGCGTCTGTGTCCTCGCGACTTTAAAGCCAGACTCCCCAAAACAACGACATAAACCAAAACGTTCCCAAACCAGGGCAACATAACCTAAATAACAACACTGCATAGCCTAGTCCACCTCTCAGTAGTCCAGAACCACTACCAACCCAGACACGCACCAAGTTTTCGATTTAAATGTTTTGACAACATCGAATATAACCTAAAATCTCGTGTCGAAACCGACAAAAGTTCCTCAAACAATATCCAAAAACGATAAACGCCGCTAGAAAAATTGCGGGCGCTTCGTGTCCAACCACCCGCACGCAGATACGCAAGCCGATACAATGATACCTAGATGCAAATGCTAATGTCCTATTTGACGAAATTTGGTATAATAAATATAACTTTCCGCAAACAAGACTTTGCCGCGATTTTTAACCACGTAGCTTTTCGAATCTTTCAAAATCATTCGAAATAATGATATGTTACTATACTGAACTAATTAATGCGAACAATTAATAAAGGTACGACAATCAAAGCAAAGCACCGCTAGTCGGCTGGCGGTGAACCGGCGAAGCTACAACAAAAATAACCAATTATTGCCACTTACCGCCGACTCTGTACATATTCGCAGCCATTTTTATACACAATCACTATTCATTAACACTTAATTAATCTACATCTGACACAATTAATAACTATAACACTATGTAATTGAGCTTTTAACAATGTTTTTCATCACGTTAACTCCGGACGCCTTTCGCTGATCGCCATTTTCTTTCACACTACTAATTTGGCCAGTGCGCAGTCGCACTTTTTGGCGTATACTTCCTGCTCTTGAAACAAAGCAATGACATGCCATCAATTTTGTATCCACAAATATATGAGAATTAGTGTATTTTTACCATAAAATGCGAAATATTTTACGAATAATGTCCATTTGAAATAAATTTACTATGTCCTAAAAATAAAAAAAAATATTTCATTCAACGACGTTTCATTACCGCACAGAATAACTAAAAGAAAACTGAAGTAAACTTTTCGTTTTATACACATGAACAATGATTTGCACAAAACCAATTCATATCGCAGTTTATAGTCATTAGTTATTTCTTAACAGTAACGATAAAGGATTATATTAAATATTTTATTTAAGAGATATGATTATACAATATTTATTTACAAACACATTGCGATTTTTTGTTTTACACATACGTAAAGGAACGCAAGTCCATAGACAAAGACACGACGCTAAGCATGTCTATGGCTAGCTGTTTGGTGTCTATGGTAGCTACCAATGAAGAGTAAGACCAAGGAGAATATTGTAGTAAGAAAGGGAGCTCCACTAAAATATATTATTAAATATTTGGAATAAACAAATAAAGTTTCGATTTCTAATTTTCTAATAAATTAATATTTTCGTAGAGTTTAGTATGCTGTGAGTATGCTGCGTCTTTATAAATGACGTGGCGACTGTGACAGCTGATTAGTCTATGGTTTTGACAATTGCCAAATCAGCCAGCCTCTCCCGTCTGTTGAAAATGATTAAAAATCCAAATAATAACTAACATTCTGAATGAATACTTGACAAAACTTTATATATTGCATATGTGGCTGATTACAAGTTTCCGCGGGCATACTTGGTACGTAGAATACTCAACTGCTTTCAATATTGTGTGTTACTAGATTGTTTTGAAGATCGGTGTTTTACACTCAATTTTAGATCAGCGCTATGGCCACGTATGAAGAGTTTATTCAACAGAACGAAGATAGAGATGGTATACGATTCACTTGGAACGTGTGGCCGTCGAGTAGGATCGAAGCGACCAGACTGGTGGTGCCTTTAGCCTGCCTGTACCAGCCGTTGAAAGAGAGGCCTGACTTACCACCTATACAGTATGAGCCTGTGCTGTGCACCCGTAATACGTGCAGGGCCATCCTAAACCCGATGTGCCAGGTGGATTATAGAGCTAAATTATGGGTTTGCAACTTCTGTTTCCAAAGAAATCCGGTAAGTTCTGATATAGCATAAAATTAGTTGTAATTGCGTGTTTCCGATTCCAATATTAAATTAATATCGCCAGAGTAACACCAATGGTATGAAACAAAACTAAGCAATGCTTGTACTATGGGTATTAACAGTACCACCCAGCCCAAGGCAAGTTAAAAAGAATGCCATTTCATATATATACCCAGACGGGACTCGGACTTGCAACCACCTGCTGCAGTAATGCAAGCAGTCTATGCTTCAACCACTAGACCTGTATGTGCTTAGCACATTTCTGTTGGTAGTTAGCTACACATATATTATTTTATGCAAAATACATTGTTTGTCCCTTTATTTAAGAATAGGGAAAAAGTACTGTATTTATGGTTAAATAATTGATCTAGGGCGTAGTAAAAAATTGGCATAATCACCACTAATTTATCTTTTTCATATTATTTATCTTGTTTCAGTTTCCACCCCAATATGCAGCTATATCAGAACAGCATCAGCCAGCCGAGCTCATCCCCAACTTTTCAACTATTGAGTACACCATCACCCGAGCTCAGACTATGCCACCGATTTACCTCCTCGTGGTGGACACATGCCTGGATGAGGAGGAACTTGGGGCCTTGAAGGATTCACTCCAGACTTCACTTAGTCTGATGCCGCAAAATGCTTTAGTTGGCCTTATTACATTCGGCCGCATGGTACAGATTCATGAGCTAGGTAAGAATTTAATTTAAAGTTTTTTTAGATGTTTTATTAGTTTAGAAGAGTAAGAAGGTACTAAGCTGTTGTTCACGCATTTATTAAATAACCCTCCTATAATTAGCCTGACAGGGGATTTAAATCTGATGTAATACTCTAACACCTTTACAACAATAATAAATCTTGGAGTGCAGTAAGTTCAAATGTATGTTTGGTGCATTGCATTTTGCTAACATAAACCAAAGAGCAATTAGTGTGCCTGTAGACAGGTCTAATTTGTTTTGACCAAATTATGCAATTGTGTGTGCAATTACGTCATGAAATAGTTAAGGTAAATTAAGAAAACACTTGCAATGTCTCTCTCATAATTTAATTACACACTTTTTAACTTATCTTGGTACCTTATATTGCAAAATTTTAACAGGAAAAAGATAGTTTTGATTAAAAGTATTTAATAAAATATAGAAAATATATTGGGTAATCAGTTGATCAATATGGATAACTTATATCACCTCTTATCTCATGTTGGTTAAAGTGAATTTATTTCAATATAAAGACTACTACTATGTTTTAATTCTCTTATATTACAGGTACTGAAGGCATATCAAAATGTTATGTCTTCAAAGGAACCAAAGATCTAACAGCCAAACAAATTCAAGAGCAGTTAGCCATTGGCCGTGTCAATGCCCCAAACCCTCAGCAGAGACCTGGCGCTCCCACAACACAGCCACCGGCTCACCGCTTCCTCCAACCAGTCAAGCAATGCGATATGGCTCTAACAGACTTACTCGGAGAGCTTGGCAGAGACCCCTGGCCGCTCGGTGTCGGAAAGAGGCCTCTACGTAGCAGTGGAGTGGCTCTCTCTCTAGCTGTTGGTCTCCTGGAAGTTACTTACCCGAATACTGGTGGACGAATTATGATGTTCCTTGGTGGACCTTGCTCTCAGGGGCCCGGTCAGGTGGTAAATGATGAGCTGAAACAGCCCATTCGGTCCCATCATGACATCCATAAGGACAATGCCAAGTATATGAAGAAGGGGATTAAACATTACGAAGCATTGTCTTTCAGAGCTGCAACAAATGGTCATTCTATTGACATTTACTCATGTGCGTTGGATCAGACGGGGCTTATGGAGATGAAGCAGTGCTGTAACTCAACTGGGTAAGTTGGTGGAACATAATGCAGGGACCATACTTGTAACGTATGAGTCATAATGAAATTGAAATTGTATCTTTACTTGTTTGTTTAAAAAATATTCTAGGGGGCACATGGTGATGGGTGATTCGTTCAGCTCCTCGCTGTTCAAGCAGACATTCCAGCGGGTCTTTGCTAAGGATCAGAAGGATGAATACAAAATGGCCTTCAATGGCACATTGGAGGTCAAATGCAGTAGGGAATTGAAAAGTGAGTTATATTACACTCTTTCTAATTTCATCCTTATTATAAACATATTTACTCTTCCATGTAGAATTTCAGAATAAAATGTAGGTCCCCTATTTTAAAAGATATCTTTGTACCAAAATTAATTCAAATCTGCTGTTTACGGCTGATCCTTATTTAAATTTACAAATAAACACGTTCGCTATACTACAAAGAAAACTTGCACATGAGACGTTGTAGTTATTTACATTGTGAACAATTTAGTTCAGACCTTTTATGTGGAACAGAGTATAGTGAGGTTATTTTTCAGTATCCGGCGCGATCGGTTCGTGTGTGTCTCTGAACGTGAAGGGCCCGTGCGTGTCCGACCAGGAGGTGGGCATGGGCAACACTAGCCAATGGAAGATGTGCACGTTCGACCCCAGCACTACGATGGCGATATTCTTCGAGGTAACATTAAATTAGGTCTTTTAGGTCCAGGTGCATGTTCATTTATCTTTTTCGTGGCCTACTTTGCAGTAGGGTTGTTTTCAAGGGTACCCTCATTTGCTTGGGTGCCAATATTCAACTGTCTCATCCAAAACCCAACTAGTGAGATTACTGGTTACCTAAGGGTTGTCACATCAGCCCAAAGATTCATCAGTCTAATGCTTGTAACAGTAGGGGACGACTATGATGGAACAATGATTTCCACAAATTGTAGTCCTCCGCTACTCGCACCCTTCTTGCGACACATTGTACCTGTGGTTTTCTTGATCTTATTAGTTCTCCTTGTAGGCATCCTACAACTACATCATAAATCTCAATGTTCCTATTCTAGAATCTTTCTGCCCCAAGAGACATCGCTTCTGCGGTAATTCTTGCTATAGTAGCAATAATCTTGTCATCAGGTGGTGAACCAGCACGCGGCGGTCCCGCAGGGCGGGCGCGGCTGCGTGCAGTTCATCACGCAGTACCAGCACTCCAGCGGGCAACGCCGCGTGCGCGTCACCACTGTTGCTCGCAAGTAAGACACTATTCCTTAAGGCAAACGGCTGTTGCTTAATGTAAACAGGCTGGTTTCGGGTCCATTTCTAGCAGCAATAGTACAGCTATCGAGTTGCCGTACTAAATGCTAGAGTCGCTGGCTGATGCTGAGCTGCTTGGTAAATTCTCAGCCAGATTAAATTATCCATAGTCCATTTACGGGACCTTTTAAAATAACTATTAGCAATTTGGGTACAGTGGGAATTTGAAGACCGTAAATTATGTTCATAAGCCACATAAAAGAGTTGGTCGATGTCATCGTATATGCAAGTGAATGAAGAATTGAAATAAGTGGAAGGAGCTCCATCAGCGGCACTGACAAATGTCTAACCCTGAAATTGAATGTAGAGAAAGAATTTCCACCAGAAGTGAAGATAAAGTGTATGAAATATCCATCCTCAAGCTTAATTAGAACGTAGATCCCATAGACTATACATATAATAAGACTTGGTTGAGACTGTAAATACAAATAATATTTTTGAAGAAAAAAAAGAGAAATGGAAGGAGACTATTTTTGTACACAGAAGCAGACTCCACCGTTTTGGTTGGCCTGAATTCGCTGCACGTTAAACTACTGAATGAATTTTACTGACACTTGGCATAGTGATAGCCTCCGGGTACCCCTGGTGAATGTATACAATACTTTTGGCTACTCTAGTTAATAGAACGGTCAAAGCTTTGAATTAAATCAGAGTCTCATCCTTATTGCTCAAATTGTCCAGCAAGTGTACATCAAGGTATTTCGAACAGCTGGGGCGACGCGGCGGTCAGTCTTCACCACATCTCGGCTGGTTTCGACCAGGAGGCGGCCGCAGTGGTGATGGCGCGCCTGGTGGTCTACCGCGCCGAGCTGGAAGACGGACCGGACGTGCTGCGATGGCTGGACAGAATGCTCATCAGATTGGTTAGTGATCAATATAGAGAATGAATGGAATTGCCGGTAGAATTTTATCTTTAACATCATTTTGTCACATGTTTAATGATGATGTAAATCCTGTTTCCAGTCATCATCTTTGTGATTAATTTGTCTACAATGTGTTTTTATTAATAATTTTTATTATTTTTTTGACATAGGAAAGAGCACCTACCTATACAATACTACCTGCCTGGGTCATTGAGGCCATTTGAGGGAAGGAAGATGATGGTCTTTCTTTCTTTATAAATAAAATAATGTTTCCAGTGCCAGAAGTTCGGCGAGTACGGCAAGGATGACCCCAACAGTTTCCGTCTGTCGGAGAACTTCAGTCTGTACCCGCAGTTCATGTACCATCTTCGGCGATCGCAGTTCCTGCAGGTGTTCAACAACTCGCCCGATGAGACCACTTTCTACAGGTAAAATTTCAAGTTAAGGTCTCGTGTGTTTTGAACCGAGGCACCTCGCCTATAATGTTATTTAACCTATCCCATGATTAGGTAAAACCTTTGTAACTATATCACGAGGAAAAATTCTCTAGAACCCTGATAAACAGTTACAGGGCTTTTAAGGGAGAACCTCCATTCACACAGGTAGCACGTTGAATTTTGAGAACCACACAGATTACCATATTACTTTTACATAATAATTTAGTATCGTCTTATCTTGTTTATTTTCGTTATTGTTATGTTACCGTTATCCGTAATTTTTTTTTGTTTAATAGGTCACCAAGATAAAGATATCTTAATATAAATTACGTGTCACGGTGTTTGTCCGCTATGGACTCCTAAACAACTAAACCGATCTAAATAAAATTTTGCACCCTTTGTGCAGTTTTATCCAACTTGAAAGATAGGATAGTTTATATCTCAATTTATAATCGCAAATATTTAACTTCAAAAATATTTCCTAGAAATAATGTGTATGGTAAAACAACGTTTGCCGAGTCAGTCAGTGCTATTATATAATAGTATACAACTTTATCGGTAACTATTATTTCACCAGGCATATGCTGATGCGCGAGGATCTGACCCAGTCGCTGATCATGATCCAGCCGATCCTGTACTCGTACAGCTTCAGCGGTCCGCCGGAACCGGTGCTGCTGGACACCTCATCGATACAGCCCGATAGGATACTGCTTATGGACACCTTCTTCCAGATCCTCATATACCATGGAGAGGTGAGCTGGCTGGGAGAGGTCGCTAGTATCTAGGCCCACCAATACTGACTCGTACAAAATGATATCAGGGTCCCTTGTAGGGTAAAAAAATGCAATATGCCAAATATTTGTAAGTGTCCCCGTAGGCATATTCGAAATATATGATAACACTTTGGGTTTCCCAATTGAAACACGATTTATTCATAATTAATTGCCCGTTATAATAATTGACATAAGTAGATTCCTCGTACTATTATGATGCTATTGTCATTCTATTACAAGTCGATTATGGGTCACAAATTTTTGGCAATTTAACAGCCTCTAATGCTAACCTCCTTTCATATTTCATATACAGACGATAGCTCAGTGGCGTGCGCTTCGCTACCAGGACATGGCGGAATACGAGAACTTCGCCCAGCTCCTGCGCGCGCCCATCGACGACGCGCAAGAGATACTGCAGAGCCGCTTCCCCGTACCCAGATACATCGATACCGAACACGGTGGCTCGCAGGTCAGAGACAACCACTTAATTTTTATATTTATTATATTATCAACCAAGATTTCCTTGAAGAAACATCGTGAGTCCGCCTCCGTCAACCCAGCCATCCCGTACTGGGTCAGCGTGATGGACTCTGGCGTGGATCCCTTCGCATTGAGGGGAGGCCCGTGCAAAGTAGTGGGACATTAGAGGACTGTTACCAATTAAGGTAGGAATATCCATGAAGATGGTAAAAAAACTGTGTCTGCAATTAAGCTGCGTTTTCATCAAAGCAGAGAGAAATAGAAGGGAGGTTTCACACCGCTCTGGTGGAAACCGGGCCTAGGCCCGCGTCTCTGAAAACTAGCCCTTAGAATTCGTTGAATGCATGGCGGGTAACACACACGATGTTATGAATGATCTCAATATTAAGCACGATTTTTCACACCAATTTTTTATTTCAGTTTAATAAATGGGAAGCGAAATATTTTTTGCATTCAAATTAAATTAATTCTTATTACAAGCTTACAGCTCAACTATGGAGTTTCAACGCTACGCATTTGTTGGTCTGATGACTTTTTCGTCGCCAATAATGCCTCTAGCATATCGTTCACTTTCTCCTGAGTCTTTAAAAAGTTTCTGAAATGCGTGTCATCGTATCTAGCACGTTGCTTCACTTTTGTCAGTGGTACTTGCTGCCTCGAAGCCACTTCGTCATAAGTGTTTACTCTCTCTCGGCTTCTCTTCTGATCCGCATTAGACCAATCTTCTATTCTCTCCAATTGCTCGTGAAACTTCTTTACGGCGTCGTGTTGGGACCGAGCGCGTCCGTAATCTTGCTGCTTATTTTTCTGTTTATACGGTTCACGGTGATTGCCATCATATTTTTTGCACAAGGAATTTGCTCTGTACTTACTAGATCTATTTTTAGAAGGCTCTTTGAATTCGTGATGTTTAAGAATGTCTGATATCCTCAGTCTTTTATTGAACACGGAATGGGTCTGTTTTTTTTCTTTAGGCTTCTCGCCCGGCCAAACCTGAGTTACCTGTTGTTCTCGTAAATCTTTGGTTTTCTGAAATGGTCGTTTTGTTGTCACAATGATAACCTGATTGAACAATCTCTTTTGATTGTCTATTGGAATGCCTAGCGGTGGTATTTCATTTGAATTAGTCTGAAATGTTACATAGTTTTGTGATTGCATTGCATTTGTTAAAGGGGCGCTCATTTGCGGCGCAGGGTCTAATGTTTCGGCTGAATGGTACATCACATGCGGGGCCTGGTTAAATTGTTGTGGCGTACGGTTTGGATATTTTTGTCGTTGTTTCATCATTTTCGGGTAATTGTTTATCATTTGTAATGCCCGATTTCTCATTTGCACCATTTTCTGGGGGTGATTTTCGATTTGTGGCGACTGATTTAGAATTTCCGGGGAATCGTTTAACATTTGGGATGCTTCATTTTTCATTTGCAACGCGTGGTTTAATATTTGCTGGGCGTGATTCATATTTTTTGACGGCTGGTTCAACATTTGTGGTGAACGGTTAACATTTTGTGGTGTATGTTTTATAATGTGTGGTGCCTGATTCAACATTCGTGATGGTTGGTTATATATTTCCGTGGATTTGTGCAATGTTTGTGGTGCCTGATTTCTCATTTTTTGTTGCTGGTTTAATGTTTGTGGTGAACGGTCAACAGTTTGTAGTGTCTCTTTAACTATTTGCGGCGCTTGATACACAATTTGTGATCGATGGTTCAATATCTCCACTTCATGGTTTAATAATTGCGGAAAATTGTAAATGTTTTCAAGGGCCTGGTTCGTCGATAACGGTGGCTGGTTAATTAATTGCACTGGTTCATATAAAATTTGTGGCGATTGGTTGAACGTTGATGGGTAATTGTAAATATTTTGCGGAGCTTGATTTCCCACTTTTGGTTGCCGGTTCATAACTTGTGGTGCCTGGTTCAACAATTGTTGAGGGCCCGATTCCTGGTTCACATTTTGTGGTGGTTGTGCTAACACTATTGTTTGTGGAGGCTTGTTTACCATCAGTGGCTGCTTGTAGAGTTGCGATGGCTGGTTTACCATTTGCAGTTGGTTCATAATTCGGGGTGACTGATTTGTTATTTTTTGCGGATGAGTCAACATTTGCGGGGGCTGATTAACCATTTGCGACGTCTGGTTTTCCAATATAGGTTGTAATGAATCCTTGTAAGAATTCTTTAGAGGATTTATGTTTACTTGTTTGTAAGAGTTCGAATAATTAGTTTGGATAATTTCTGGCTTTATTCCATAAGGGTTTAATGCAGGCATGGGAGGTGGCTGGTCCTTTTCGGAAGGTAAATATACGTTTTTCGAAACGTGGGTTTCTAAAACGTATGGTTTGAGGGTAGTCCATGTTTTACCCACTGTTTCTGTGTTTAACTCGTTAAACAGTTCCAGAATCTTTTGCACAATGTAATTTGCATCTTTCTTGTTACGTTCTTCCTTTGCTTTAGTAACGGCTGTTGTTATTTCTAAAACAAATTAATGGTCGTATTTATACATGGCATGTAACTTAATATTATTGGTGTTAATAGAAATATCAAAATAAGGATGCTATTATAAATCAACTGAACTTAAGTAATAAAAGAAATACCTGTGGTGGTTACTGGTGTTTTAGCTGTAGTTATTGTTGTAAACAGTGAAGTTGTAGACTTTGTAGATGTCGATGTAAATGTTTCCTTCCTTATATCTTTCAAAATACTTTTCTTTATACTTTCAGCCATTTCTTTAATGAAATCAGCTGGTATATTCTGTATTTTTTTTAAATTATCCGTAACACTATGATTCGATGTTATCATAATTTTATGTTTTCGTTGCTTGATTACATTTAGTTTAGCGGGCTGGTATTTATTTATCTGGAAAGTGTTTCTGCTAGTTGTATTTACAATGTAAGATAGCGAGGAACTGTCAACTTCTTCGTTCATTGCAAGAATTTGGTTTATGTATTGTAAGGAATTCTGTATGAGTCTCAATTTATCACTTTGTATTACTGTATTCAAACCAAGCTTCGGGTTATATTGTAAGACGTTTGGTTTTTTAATTATTCTTTTTATATTATTTCTAGATGGATCATTGTCAAATACAGGAATAGCATTTACAGTTTCGTCGTTTTTATGTGCAAATGCATTCGATTTCTCAAAAATCTTGTTTGGATTTATATTGTTTTCTACAAATGGTGGTATAACTTTGGGCGCTTCGACTTGTACATTCCTGATAATATTTGGAAAGTTACCGCCATCATAAAATGTATCTGTCTGTTTTCCAATATTCACAATTGATCGATCGTTTCCTGAAAGCGTAGTTTCATTTGGTGCCTCGATATATTCATCATTTAAATATGATTCCTTTGCGACTCTTTTTCGGAACCTGGAAATGAAATTTTCAGGCGTTGGTTTTCTTGCAATAAATGGTTCATCTAGTTCTCCTTCAAATGGCTTATAATTATTGTTTCCCATGTAGTTGGGTTCTAATGTTCCTTCATTCTTAATTTGTTGATTGGTTGGTGAATTGAAATTTATCTTTGTATATTGTAAATCGTTCCTCAACTGGGAATTTCTATAAAGTGCTTTCTGATTAATGTTTAGGAGTAGATTTGGGTCGAATGGGGATGAATTATCCTCATCATTATGTCGTGAAGGCGATGGAATATTGCTTAGAAATTCGGGATTAAAAACCTTTAGAGTAAAGTCAGGATAAAGTATGTCTTTTGATCTCTCGGTGGCTCTGTAATTATTATTTAGAAGTGAATTTATGTCAAATACTTCACTGTCTTGTTCAACATAAGGTATGGGTTGTAATATATCACGAGATTTGTACTTTTCACGAACCAGGCTATATCCCAAATTCTGCGTGTCTTTAGTTTTATCCGCATATGTGGTTTCATTGTTTAATGTATAAGCGTCACCAAATAAAGATTCTCTTGCTAATTCCTTTTCGTTATTATTGGATACCAGAGAAGGAGAAATTTCTATATTGTCACTTATAAACTTGGAATACCAGTCTTCAAGTGTCGCATTATTTGTATCCTTTGGTGTGCCCACGTAGTTATTGTTATTTTTCCGTAGTTTGTCTACGAATAACGAAACGTCCTTAATTTTTTGTTCATTTTTACGTGCAGATTGTTCAATATCAGAAATTCTTCCAAAATCTGTAATTCTTGAATCAACGGCCGCGGCACTATTGAGTTTTTTTATGAATTGTGATTTTTTTTCACGTAAAGGTACATTGTCAGATTCCCTTTTGTTTTTGTGTAGAGATGATGCAATAATTTTAATTAGATTCCTAGTATTCATGTCATTTTGATCTAGTACGTTTGCCAACATCAGTTCTTGTTTGGGCCGTTGACTAAATTTATTTAGTTGTACAATATTATTAGAACCCTCTTTATTGAGATAAATATTATTAGAATCTATCATGCCTGCTAGTGGTGGTTGCTGTGATCTGTCAACTGCTGATCTGTTGCCACTATTAACTTTAGTCATTTGATCTCCCAAGTTAATAGAAAAAGGTAATTTGTGACTGGTTAATTTTTGGGTTTTGTCATTATTATCCATAATTTCAGGGTATTGAGATACAAAATTGTTATTATCCTGCCCAGTAGCAGTTTCTTGTTTACTAGTAGTGGTATTTCGTTCTGCTAAATATTCTGCTAAAATAGTTTTAAAGTAGTCTATTTCACTGGAACGTAATAGTACGCTATTAGAATGAGTTGTTGCCTCAGTTGTAGGAGACGTTTTAGGAACTTCAGCAAATATTTTACTATCGTAGATTTTGGAATTATTTTTGTATTTATTCCAGAAATTTACTATATTTTCTAATGTAGGAATATTTTCGCTATCATTGTTTTCTTTGTTTTTAGTCGAAGTTATTATTTGTTGTAATTGTAGTTGTTTATTTGTAGATTCATTTTTTTCATTTTGATTCAAGTTCCATGTTTCACCATTCAAGTCATGAGGTTGTACCATGGAATTCGATGTGTTCGGTGTTTGTGTATCCACTATGTTACCATAACCTACAAACGTATTAGACCATTAGCAAAACACACTTTAGCTATGATATAACTATGAAGGTCAATAGTAAAAAAAAATAACTTACTTGTTGTTGTCATCGATAATTTCACTGCTTTTTGATCTCCAAATATGCCAATTTGTTGTGTATTACTTTCGGCTCCTAATTTAGTCTGTGCTAAACATTCTTGTCGGAGGGTTCTGCAGGTAATAAGAATAATATGTATGAAATGATTGAAAACCGCCGTATGATAAAGTTTTTTTTAAAATGCAGATGCTTTTATGCTCTTTACGTTTCCGACGTTTAGGCTGCTTTACAGCAACTATGGTCACGAGAGGACCGAGGTGTTTAACGTTCTAGTGTCATAGTTTGAACCGGGGTACCCTCATATTTATTTGTTGTTTGCGGTCCAATCTATGCAGAAAGTGCTCACAGTGTCTTGAGGTCTTGCAATGGTTCGCTTGGTTTTGGATTTAATTATATTAATTACTAAATCCCAACTCGTTAGTAGCACACAGACATCTTCCCTATTGAAATGAGTATGTGTTTTTTTTTTAATTTCAATGGCCTCACTTATCGTCTTTGGTCGGAATCTATGTTCTTTTGCGAGGATGTGTCCTTGATCTAATCTGATATAATGGCGGGTGCGATCCTGTACCTTACCTTTTTTCGACCAATGACATATCGACTAATAATATGAAACTCACATAATATATATGGTGAAAAATGTCCATTTGGAAATGAATCCCATGGCTCAGAATCCTAGTCAATCAGAAACCATGCAATGGTTCGACACACTGATAAAGCATTAGTAGTTAACACTTACTCATTGTTCATATCATGGATGTTTACATTGCGCCGCTCGAGTTCCTTCAACGTGTTCACACCTATATCCTCCTTTTGCAATCCGCTCAACAACAATACACATAATATATCTGAAAACTATCACATTTTAATCATGCACGTTCTCACTAATCAATACAAACAATGGACTTTTCGAATTATGGCGTGTTGTACACCGCGTCACGGGTTCCTAATTATCAATTGAGAAGATTAGTTTATTGGAACCTTTTATCTGGCCTGCACGTCCAGTGCCCGGCCCGTGATCGTTTGCATTGATTCGTGGGAACGTACATGAAATCGCGATGGCGGTCAGTAAAATCCGGCGCGACATTGCGGCGCGTTATCGCTTACGTTGACTTTTATTTTGGCCGCGACAATGGGTGACCGAATTATGTTGGCGGGCGACCGCGCCACGGCTCTCCAGATGGCGGCGCGGTTCTTTTATTTTAATTTCGATGCTCAGAGTAACTCCACTCTTATACGATTTGCAATACGGTCTTGAACTCATAATTGGAAATACTTTTGGATCAGATTCGAATATTTTTATTCACGTAGACCATAAAGTACAGTAATTATGAATTGTCAAAAGTTACAAAATACTATGCTACTACTTTATACCACCCGTTCTGAATGCCGTTCGTATGAAGAATTTGATCCTATTTAATGGATGGGTGATGTACCTATACAATAAAATATATTCCCGCCCGCGTAACCTTAGAATTTGTTCTGTTTTTTATAACTTTACTAGCTGCGTAAAAAAAAATGCGTATGAAAAATTAATACATCTATCCCACGGGAACCATACATTTTACCGGGATAAAAGTAGCCTATGTGCTATTCCAGACTATATATAATCTATCTCTGTGCCAAATTTCATCCAGATCCGTTCAGCCGTTCGGGCGTGAAAGAGTAACAAACATCCATCCATCCAAACTTTCACATTTATAATATTAAGTATAGATAAACGTTGCCTTTATAAAAGTTCAATCTTTACTACAATTACATGCATAAGGCATACCTTTCTAATTTGCCCGGGCTGCCATGCACATATGGGGTCTTAAGTAACAATGAGTTTTAATTTGTTCCAGGCCCGTTTCCTGCTGTCGAAGGTGAACCCATCGCAAACCCACAATAATATGTACGCGTATGGTGGGGTAAGTTTTGCATGCATAACCTTACTTTAATAGTTTGATATAACTCGTCCGGTTAAGAGATGGGGCTATGTGCCTATACTGTCTGCATACAGGACGGCACTGAGCCGTGGACGCTTACTATGGGCCTCATAAGAAATCTCAAGGCAAACTCGCACTGGAGCGACCTACGCTTGGGGATTCAGAAAGAATCGGAAATTATAGATCCGTAGACGAACCGATATAGCTCAAATAATTTTAAAGTTGAAGGGGCAGTGGGCGGGGCACATGGCGCGAAGAACCCATGGCTGTTGGGTTCTTGAATGGCGACCAAGAGCCGGAAGACGTAGTGTAGGATAGGTGGACCGATGATATCATACGCGTCGCAGAAACCGGTGGATGCGAGTGGCGGAGGACCGTGATGTGTGGAAGTCATTGGGGAGGCCTATGTCCAGCAGTGGAAGTCTTTCGGCTGATGGATGGATGGATGGATGACAGTACAGTATACTGTAATATGGTCACTGTACTCGATAAGCCGCTGTTCATAATTTAATCCTTTATCCTGACGGGATATAATCTAGCTCTTCCACTTTTATTAATTATTTTAAAATTATCAGTAATCATGTAATACAAAGACTAAGGTTGCTTTGACTTGACTAGTATGTATTAGTCCTTCCATCCTTCTCATGTCAGTCATGGATGGCGATACGTTTATTTCTGTCAAATTAAATTTGTTAATTAATCGTTTTATTCAAATTGCATGACGCACGACTTAAAAAAATCTAATTAAATACAATTGTTTTTTTTTTTATAATTAGCATGTTGTTTTATGCCATCAAAGCATGGTGTGAATTTTATTTGTTTTTTTTCTGTTTCATCATTGTTATGGCGAAACCCAGGCGATGCCGATACCATCTGCGGTAGTGTTTTTTTTCTTAATTTCAAACGGATTGGTGTTGGGTCTCTAACTCTGCAATTTAAATATTAACCGTACGATTTAACATCTGCCTTCATAATTTTCCTGATCGATTCAATTTTACAAAACACTTACTTAATTTTGTAAAATGATATTTTAAGACAATACGAGTGCTTAAAGCATATATTAAATGCACGTTGTATTGTTTTAAAATATTGCGCAAAATGATTTAGTTTCCATATGAGCGGACAAACCATTTTTATTTGGTTATGAGCTGTCCCGGCGAACTTCGTACCGCCTCAGAATCAAATGTATAAGAAAATTAATTATCTTTATAATAACTATTTGTGATTTTGTCCCATGTTTTAATCATTATTCTGCTTTTCGGGTGAAGACAAATTAAAAAAAAAATTAAGTTGCTAAAAATCGGCCCACCCGTTCTTGAGTTATAAATGGTAACTAACACGACATTATATATATATCCATAAACTTTATATAAAACTATACAAAGGTCTGTAGGTAATTTACATATTCATTATGTTTACTAATGTTGTTTTCGTTTAATAAATTTAACATAACATTGCTCTCCAATTTAACTTCTGATTTCAATATTAACAACTATAAGCTTGTCTAATCATGTTAATGCATATTGTCTGGAGAACCGTGTTTAAAGGCTCGCCCATAAACTTTAACGTAAGCATGTTTCGTCCTGCTCACATCACAGATTTCGTTAACATGAATGACGGTGACAGAATGCTTTCTGCACTGCTGTTTTTTTTTTCTTACGTTAGTGCTCTTACTTTGTTTGCCGTCTCTGTGTGCCTAACAATGTACTCCGAATGTATTTATATTGTCACTTAGTGATATAACGTTCAGTAACTGTCAATTAATGCTGGAGTGTGAAGAGGATGCAACATGCCTACGTGTAAAAATATTGAAAAATGGTATTGAGTAATTCGGGTGGCGGGCCGAAAAAATAATTTAAGTATATTTTTGACATTACATTCGCGTTCCTCAGGACGGTGGCGCCCCTGTGCTGACAGACGACGTGTCGCTGCAAGTCTTCATGGAGCATCTCAAGAAGCTCGCGGTCTCCTCCACCGCTTAACACTGACATAAAACATAAGCAACACTCCACATGCACATCGTTTTCAGAACTATTAGTACTTGTGTTTAGAATAACCACAAAATATTGCATACGGGATATAGGATCAGGGCCGGATCCAAGATTTCGTTAAGCGGGAGAGGGAAATTCAGAAAAAAACAAAAAAGATATAGAGATTTATCGCAATAAGGTACATCGGTCAGCTATCGCTCCCCCCCCCCCCCCCCCCGCGTTACGCGTGTACAAACGTCATCTTTGACTAAGGTAACGCGATCATTGTTGCATGGAGTGCCAGAACGGCTTGGTATAACCTTGCGAAAAATATTCCATTCAGAAATAGAGACAAATCGATTGATTATATGGGGGAATACTTTCAATAAGAATGTTTGGATAGTTACAGTATTACATTATCGATTTGGGGAA
The DNA here is from genome assembly GCA_905333125.1 of Pheosia tremula. Classification (NCBI taxonomy): domain Eukaryota; kingdom Metazoa; phylum Arthropoda; class Insecta; order Lepidoptera; family Notodontidae; genus Pheosia; species Pheosia tremula. Next base: position 6,893,843 of record HG995415.1, read on the forward strand.
TTGAAATATTGTTAAATAAAGTCTCGGCATACCGCTCGCAAATGCGATTGAAATAAACATTTCGTTCAACAGAGACACACAACACTAACCTAGTTTAGTAACATCAAAATATGGGAATGGGAATCATTATAGAATATTTAACTTTGGGATTTAGATTTCAATGTCCCTTGTCCGAGAGAGCAGTTTAGTTTGTGGTACATCCAGCAGCCACAATGATATCAGCTCTGAAAATGAGAATAATGTTCGAGTTTATCAATTTATTTTTCAACTTTAGCTATAGTTTTCAAATTACGATGTAAAATATATGAAATTTGATTGTTCAATAATAGCAATGTGTACTTTATGAATAAATGTATCGTTTCGTAATAGGTGTTGTTTTATATTATTGGGTTGAAAGTGAGATGACCACGAATGTTTGTACCCAAGTCATGGATGTTTAATATCTATGTATATAAGTAATATATACTGGGTTCGCCCCCAGTGCATTGTACGGCACCCATAATACAAGCGTTGCTTAGTGTGGGACCGCATTGATGGTACTGTCTAGCGATAAAAAAAAACTTGGATTTCAATATTTGGGTAACGGTTGACAGAATTCCGGTACTGGTTACTGTAGCGTTGAACAAATAAAACAATTTCATACTAAAAATAATCCTATTTCATTTATTTACCTACATAAACTTTAGTAATAAATACATGTACCTAAGAATACCCTTTATACATACAAATCTATTATTTTTGGTTAATAATCACTAAATAAAAAGGTTTGTAAATTTGATTTAACTTTAGCAGTGGAATCATATCTTTCTTAGTTTATAAATACCCACCCTGAGTAGCGGTAATGTCCGGTTTATATGACTAATGTTCGCAAATTGACAAATATAGAGTCAGCTTGACTCACTTTCAATAATGTTCAAGTTCAAGTAGGCAAATTCCAGCAGTAGTCTGCAAATAAACAACAAGTCGACTCTGTATTTGTTACCATGAATCGTATACATCGGACATAAGTGCGATAATCGTGCTACTTTACAGGCGAGAACTAGGTAAAACATTCTAATGGGAACTGCTCTATTTGTAAGCTAAATATAAAGCCTCAGCCTCAAATTTAGCGGGCAGCGGGGCGGCGGCGGCGGCAGCGCGGGAGCGGAGCTTGTTGGCCGCCCCGCGCCGCTGTTTTCGAGAACCGCTCCATTTGATTTTACGCATAAGATCCTGCCGCTCCCGCGCCGCCGCCCCGCCCCGCTGCCCGCTAAATTCGAGGCGACCCTCGAATTTAGCCTTAAAGGTAGTGCCCACAACAAGGTAAGTATAATTATTATAGTAAAGCATGTGACGTAAATGATTCCAATATTATGCGTTTGCAACAACTAATGTGCAATAAACTAGTAATCCTATCGTAAATGCAAGAACTACACATTTGTATCGATAGTTCAACAGCTACAACTTGTTATGCCATCTACAAATGACTACAAATAGGCATTTGTAGTCATTTGTAGATGGCATAACAAGTTGTAGCTGTTGAACTGTTGTACCGCAATCTGGTTACACCTCTACTTGAGGCCAAGTAGAGGTGTAACCAGATTGCGGTCGACGTCGATAAGATATCGATAGCCTCAAACAATCGGCAAACCTTCGTGATCAATTGTCGATATTATTGAACGACATCCAATAAAAACAGTTGACGGCAATCGTCCTGCACTCAGATGCTATACATCACACTGGGCGGGTTCAAACGGTCAATATTATCGATCGACGTTGATTGACCGCAATCTAGTTGACCCTTAAAGAGGCTGCTACATCAAGAACCGATCCATTTAGGGGGATATTACACTTTGAAATAAAACCATTTTTTTTCCGCGCCGGTTAGTTCACATGACACACATCCCTGTTTGTTCGACTACCCTTCTAAATATATTTAAACTACCCGCAACTATGAGACGTTTAACGTCTCATTCAGTCCCGCTATTATTATAAAAAAAATAAGTGATGCATTCAAAATAGATTGTGTTAATTATTATTCAAGGTCCCGTGTGAATATAACATTACAAAAAGGGCTTCGAATAGTTTAGTTTTAATTTTTATAAACAGTCCGCCATATTGCGGAAACTTTAAGAACTATTGTTGTCATTGACTGAAATGGATAATTGCGCCATTTGTATTATTAATGGATAAGTCCACGTTTATTTTAGACTTTGGATTTTAAGTCTAAAATAAACCAACCTTGAAATGATGCTTGGATCATCGGCGTTTATAATATGTTATATTGACTGTCTCGGGGAATGACATTTGAAACCAATAGACGTAGAACTTTACGGTAACAACGCCAAAACATGGGAATCTAAAAATTACAATATTGAGCTATCGCTTGTCGTCGAATACATTGCCGCTTACACTGTAGCCCTACAAATATGCTCTATGATGAAGCAGTAATAGATAACTACGTAGTGTGATAATAAACACATTTTTTTCGATCCATTTAGATAGCGCTAATATATTGTCTATTATAATTGATAGAACTACGCGATACTTGGCGGAAATCCATTGTTAACCTATGGGGAAAGAGGACCCCACCACTGACCTTCGGCTTGTCAACTTTTTCGATTATTAACCAAACATGTTTGATCGCTAATAAAAGAAGCCAACAACACTGAACTCCTCTAAGATGTTAATAGAGAAAGTATCTATCACGAGCGACGGGACCTCAAATAAAATGCAATTCTCCGCGACACTAAGCGAATCTAAAAAAGCATTCGACGTGTTTCGCCTCTAAACGAGGCATCCTCAGGACCGCTGGGCTACGAATGGGCTCATTCGTAGCCCAGCGGTCCTGAGGATGCCTTTTTCCCCATAGGTATTGTCTATTGGTTTTAATGTCTTTTGACTTGGCGGTAAATTCGCATTGTCGACTCGTCCGCGGTTTGATTACTCGAGTAAAAAATCTCTACAGAGACCAAGCTACATACATGTGACTTGACTCACAGTGAGCAGTTTGTGCGAAGCTTGGTCTCTGTAGTATTATTTTAGTCCTGTGGTTTGACGTCACACTGAGTTTTCATTTCTTATTAAGTAGCCCGTATATGATGATTCCGAGTAATAACATCAGTATATACTTAATGTATACGGTTCAAGAGTGCGGTGGTCAATTGAGGAATCTGATGGACATCTTCTGTTCCACATCGGTCCGCTCCAGGGCGCGGCAGAACTCCTCGAAGCAGATCATCTGGTCGTTGTTCGTGTCGGCTTCTATGATGGTGCGTTCCGCGATACTTGTTAGTTGTTCTTCGCTGGAAATTAAAAATTATTATTAATATGTGTCTTAAGTTCTACTGCTGGGAAACTACATCCCTGCATCTTCCTCCGTCTCTTTCTATCCTGCGGGGTAATTTTAAATCATTCGAAACATATATCAGAAATAGCTAAGCTTATATAAATTGTTGTCTAAGTACCGCCATATTGCCTGACGAACACATCAACTATACAGTCCCACACCAAGCATAGCTTGTATTATGGGTACCATACAATAGACTGAGGGCGAACTCAGTGTATAATACTTATATAGATATTAAACATTTATGACTCGGGTACGTATAATCGTGCTCATCACACAAAGTTTGTCCCTACCAGGATTCGAACCCGGGACCCTCGGCACAGAAGCAGGGTCACTACCAACTGCACTAATCAGGCCGTCATGATAATTGTTTCGATTTAGATGGGTCATATACTTACAATGACTTGTACTTATACAAAATAGCCTCAAGGGTCTTATATAGAATGTTTTATAAAACCATATCCTGATATAAAAATGTAATATCAACACTATTTCATACTACAAACAAACATGTCTTCACAGTGTGATACGGTGAGTATATTTATAGTATTATTACATTGCTAATTTACAAATCTTATCATTTTAATGCGATTATGTTCTGTACATAGGTCTCTTGCATTTTCTTGCATAAAGCAATTACCATCCAAGATTTGTTATCATATTTACGTTTCCCTGTAAATCGATATCTGATTTCCTGTTTTATATGCGTTTGGATTATCTAAAGCAAAATTGTTACTAACAGCCCACTCTTGCTCCACTAAACTATGTTTTTTTTTTATTACATTATAAATACTCTTGAGATGAGATCTACGATGGAGCATACTTGCCTAGAAGGTACCTGTTCACTCTCGAATTGACATATTGTGTGAGTGTGAACAGGTAGGAAGGCGGCAGTAGATCGAGACGCTACATTCACTAGGCACATGCAGCGCAACTGATCTGACTCGCCATCCATGAATGGCAACACCGAACATCATGCCGGAACACGGCTAGGCCGCTTGGCGACATGGCTTGTTCAGTGGGTGGTGACTAACCACGGCCGAAGCCTACCACCAGTAGAGTCTCAACGTCTACAATAGTACATCTGCAGTCCTAGTAGAGAAAATTCCTTTGCTAGTTATTTATAATATATTGTTACTAGGACATGAATAAACAACATGTTTACAAGGTCACCATATCAGAATAATGTAAATCAAGTCTAATAGATAATGTTGTAAATTCAATGTTTACTTATTATTCTTGCAACTGAACTTTGCACTCATGGACTTGACATGATGGCCCACTGTTGGGCACCGGCCTTCCCTCATTGCGAGGAGGATTAGGCCATAGTCCACCATGATGGCCCAGTGCGGGTTTGAGGACTTCACACGTATTTCGAGGGGTTCTCTCAGAAATGCAGGTTTCCTCGCTATGATTTCCTTCACCGAAGCGAATACAGACATAAGTAAATGTTTTTGGCTATCCATTTCCCTGAATAAAATGTATTCTTAATATTGATCTGGGTTATAAGTTATCACCAAATCAAGTTAATTCAAAAGCCAATAAATAGTTTTTCAGATCAACAAATCAAGCATCCTAAAGACAGACAAAAGTCAGCTTTCACATTGAAAATATATGGTCCACTTTGTTTTTTTCCAAAAATATAGAATTAACTGATGCATCTTAGTTGTAGACTTATTATATGTATAATTTTAAGATGTGGTTATCATGTTCACCTGATGTTAGCTCCCACCATCATGTGCAGTATTGCCAGCAGCTCGTCCCGGGAGATCTTGCCGTCACTGTCCAGGTCGTACATGGCGAAGGCGACTGTCAACAACAATATACAGAAGTAGGGAAGTTAGTCACGCCAGAACTAAAATATTTATTTAGGTATGATACTAATAAAAAGTATTATATTTAATAATAGTCAATTTTATTTAAAACTTAATAAAACTATATTATCTTGTATCTCATTTTCAATAACTTGCTAAACGATGAATGAAAACATTGTGAGGAAACCTACATGACTAAGAGTACCGCTCGAAAGTGTAGTCTGCCAACCTGCACTGGGCTAGTGTGGTGAACTATGGCCTAATCTCCCTCGCATTGATGGGAGGCCCAAGTCCAACAGTGGGACATTAAAGGGGCTGGTATTACTAATATTATAAAATTATGTATCCCCATATTAGCGTTAGCAAGACTCACAAGGTGCTAATATTATTTACAGAACACAAAATAAATTAAGCAATTTCTTATTATTAAAATCCAACACATTCTTTATATTTGATAGTTGAACTATAAATGTTAAACATAAAATTGGCTAATATAACATTAAAATTATCAAAAAAAGGCCTTTGTGTTGGACCCATGTCCCTACATAAGCCATCCTAAGATCCGGGTGTACCATGTGTAGTGAGAGAGATAAAAATAATGCTATATTCATATCCTAAACTCCCCTTAAGTAAGTATGTACTAAACATTTATACTCACATCTTAATTTCTCTTCCCTGCTATTTAATTTATTCTCTCTATTTTTCCTAATGGGTCTGAAGTGTGCTAGCACCCTCATGAACTGCAAGAAGTTGACCCTGTCGTCATGGCTCTCGGCGAAGAACGAGTGGACGATACGCTCACTCAGCGGGTTGATGGCCAGCTCCGGGATTCTCAAGAAGTCTTCCCGGGCGAGCGTACCGCAGTCATTCTTATCCAGCGATGTAAATCGTGAATAGAGCCGTTCAATTTGATTTGGTGTGACTGAGAAGGTATACAAGTTGAGGATAATTATAATAAAAAAAATTGGAAATTCTTTATGAGTTAAGTAGTAGGGTAATAAAGTAGGAATAATAATAAATAATTACTTACAACCGGTCTCCTCCTGTATTTGAGCAATTTCCTCTTCTCTCAGTAACAAAGACGACTTGTTCCCCATCTTGGCACGAGTCTTGCCACGAACTGTGCGAACAAATAGATAACTTCTTCGAACGCATATACAGTAAATTATGCAAGTACAGAAAATCTACCTATATTCGTGAAGTTTGGGGTATTTAAATGATAAAAGACGTGACACTTATACGGTTATGTTAATTAGAATAATTTTCTAATATTCCAATTCCAATATTTATTTCCGCGCAACCTTTGGTACCCAGCTCAATATTCCTTCTATTAGACTTTGGCATTAGTGTTTGTATTTATTTATCACTCATCGTCTACTAAATACGAGAATGACGATTGGTTATGCTTCCTCTTTCGTCTTTGTTTGTTTTACTGCAAAATAGGAGAAGGAAAATTGGGAAATGAAATCGATCGATTCTGTCCGTTTAGTGACGTCCAACGAGAAAAAAATGTGACGTTGACTTATGTACAGTGTTGCCAAGTATACACCAGTCCAAGTCACCCATTTTTGTCGCCAAGTAGCATAAAATCACTCAATGTTTTCCTTCTTTTTTTCTCAATAGTAGCTCAAAGTTGGCCAATTGGAAGTCTGATTGGCTATATCATAGTTTATATGTATAACTTCATAATTCATTTTGGTAGGAAAAACCGAATAGCATTTCGAGAGTTGGTGCAGATAAAAGAAAAAAAATACAGATAATTTTATATAAATCTTAGCTCGACTTTTCAAGTGGTCATTTTCACTAAACAATCCTCCTCTTTACTGATTGGAGTACCCGATTCATTTCATCATTGTCATTGACAGCATCATTATCAATAGCGGTGCTTATAATATTATAGCAAATATCAAGAAGTACTCGACACTGGCAAAATAGCTCTATTTTGTAGCTTATTGCCAACCTCAACAATAAGAAGTACATAATATTTCAGGTAAGTTTCGTGTGGCTACCCACGGGTAAAACTGAAGTTTTCAGCTGGGTAGACCATTATTGAGACTAAATACCTATGGTATTATATTATTCTCTTTTACTAGGGTTACTTTGTAAAAAAGGCAACTCACAGTTTTGTATATAAAGTATCTATGTATATACAAGCCACTCTGTGGTTGCGTAGATACTGAAACTGAAAATTGTTATGTCAAAATTGTTTCAGTAACCGATAAATTCGGGATAGTTTCACCTACAATTTTACAAGATGAGTATGACTAAACAACAGCCTTCTGAACCATTTCTGGAGAAAAAATCGGAGATAGAGCCTTTAGATACTGTAATAGAAGTGAATGAGAATGTGCCGAGCGAGATATTCGATCGTCCGTACGAGGAAGGTGATTTTGATGAGTATTCGCCAAGAATATTCAGCATCAAAGATGTTCTAGAGTCGATGAAAATTAAGGCGCTAGATAATGCAATATACGAGCTCGGAATTGTTAATTTATGTTGGCCGGAGATTACTGAGCCCGTGTTTGAAACTCGAACATGTTTTCCTAAAACTTATTACACGAACACCACGAAAGAACGGCTTCTGCTTGCGTATGCAGAAAATTTCAGAAGACAGTATCTAATGCATTACAAATTGCGCAAACCGCTGCTATTGCAAGTGCCTAACGAATGCTATTTGCAGGTAATTTCAATATGACTCCAAGTCAATCATAATTTGAGCAATATCTATGTACGCTCATCTCAATAAGTTATACAGTTATATTACTAGATGGCGTAAGGTGTACTATTTTGCTTTATGAATTGTGGTTCAATTTTAGAAAATGGTGTGTACGTCTATCCGGCCTACAAAACTGTGTTACGCTGGCCTAAACACATGGCAAGGGGTCGCTTCATTAGTTGCAGACTATTTCGACTTCGAGCCTCTGACCAAGCCAATGTTACACGTAAGTCATAGTTTAATAGATTTATTTGATAATAATCACATTGTTTTTACTGCAGTTACGCCAAAATACACGATATTCGCTATCCGCCAACAGATGGCGCTATTTTAAAATTATTCTAAACAGCTGTTGTGAACTTTTATTTGAAATTGCTTTAATTTGTAGATGGCGTTACCAATGTGTTATGCATTATGATAATCGCGATTCAAATAACAATTAATATTATATGCTTAAGTGAGGGTACTACCGAACCGATATTGTTCTTTAGGGACAGACCCACGGCTTAAGAATTTTCCGAGGCTCACGTAAATTCGAATATAACCTTATAGGAAAAGTTTAAACGTTAACTTCAATGTGTACCTTTTAATAAATATTTGTAGATTGTGTTGCTCTACTGATTTGAGTAAGTGTTAACTTTATATGGTTTTATGCTAATCCAGGATAAATAAAACACATGTGCTATATAAGGTTCAATCAAGTTTAATTATTCAACATTTTTCGAGATCACAAATCGTGATAAGAGAATTTATAATCCAATCTTTTTTTTCAATTTTGTACAAAATATCCATTTCTCGAATGATTTTCCAGTGGGATTAATATAATAGTGATTGTGAAATTTTAATGCAAATCAACAATTATATCTTCTGTGGGAAGGAGATACAATTTTTGAATTCTGCTAACGTTGCCGCGGGCTTGCCGCGGCTACACCTATACCGTTGGACAATTCTTTATTAACATTTAAGATAATACACTCTATTAGTTAGGAATGTACTTACAATAATAATAATCTCTCAATAATTTATAATTTTGATCACAGTGTCCTTAACTGTTAAATTTAACGTATAATACAATTCCGAGTCGACACCTCGACAGGTCTACCGTAATATAAAATACTGAGCAATAGAAAACAATTACACAACGAGTGTTTAGCTAACGCGATAGAGTCATCTATATCTTAACAATATTACCTTGTTCTAACGATTGGCACAGCAATACGTTCGCATCCTTCCAATATTTGGTATCGGCCGGGATTAGGGAACCGCGCGTCTCCGGCCGCGCCGGCAGGGCCACGCCGCGGTAGCTAGCAACTCGGTGAGCGGTTGAAAGGACGCCGTGCGTGACTTAGTATTAGTTTTGACGTGAGGTAGAACATAGGGTATCCGACTATAAACTATAGTAAGGGTACACTAGGAATGTAATCGTCGAATGAATGGCAACATACAGCGGTACTATCTAAACTAATCACCGACACGACAGCGAGCATCGGTAGTGAGACAGATAACACTCATTTTAACAACTGATCACACTCGATCCATCAACTTTTTACATATTACATATTATACTCGGAAACGGGAGCCGACGACGCGCCCGGTCGGTTATTTAGGAATCCTTACAAACTAAAGAATGACGCATAGCTTTTCTTTTAGAACAAAGAAATTACGCAAATTTGGCTACACATATCACAAGTGAACGCTTACTGGCGGCGACGTAACTATGTACATAATTGAAATATTCCCTGTAGCGAGCGGCGAGTGTGGCGGTGCGTCTACTTGCGGCGGGCGGCGTGGTCGTGGGCGGGCGGCGCGTGGGCGGCGAGGCGGCGCGCTCGCAAGTTGTGCAGCAGGGCGCGCAGCTGATGCACGTGCATGCGCGTCACGCTGGGGTCACCGCTCGCCTCCAGCCACGCGAGGAACTTGTCCCCGTGCTCCATTGCCTCAGTCGCGCCCGATTCCCACTCCCCATTCGATGGCGATGCTGACCGCATCTCAGCGCCCCCCGTTGAATTGTTATTGAACAGAAGGTTGTCTAAAACGGTGCGCGCTTTCGTTTGGCTCCTGCCGAGCTCGTGATTTCTCTCCATCGTCGGTTCCTTATTCTCTGCTCCTATCTCTGGACTAGCGGCGGGTTCAGCCACGCGCGGCTCCTCACTCAAATCGCGGGGCAACTCGCTCTGGGCTTGTGACTGCACTGGTATATGGGACGGACTGGTCGTCGCGAATCGCTCTTCATCCTTGCCTTTCGTAAGGTGTGAGTATAGGATGTTTTCGGCTGTTTTTTCCTTTGGTACCTGGGCGGCGGGCTTGTGTTTGTCTTCGGGGAGTGGCATCGCGCCTCCGAACTGTTTGTAGTATTGCCATAGCCAGGAGTTTCTGTTGTAGTCGAGGTGGGAGTTGATTGGGACGGGGGCCGCTACTGGTTTCGGAGGGATGCTAGGATCATTGGATTTGCTAAGTTGCAGGGGATGTGCCGTTGTTGTTTGAGCGGTCAGGTCGAGCATGGCTTGTTGTGTCTTCAGCCAGTACCATAGTGTATCATCCACCGGCTGACTAGCTGTCGACGATGGCGTATGATGGCTCGTTTTCTGTGCACTCGTGCGGTATGGATCTGAATGGTGCGACTTGCTTCGATGCTTGCTTTCGGTCATGTTGAGAGCACCATTATGAGCAGGTTTTGGAGATCGAACTGATCGTAAAGCTCGACTGGCGGGCTGAGCCGACAGCGCCGATAGTCCAGGATTGAGCTGAGCTAGCAGCGTGAGATTAGTAGCGATCTCGTTGAAGCTAAGCCCTAGGTGGGAATGCGTTAATCCGGGTAGATGGCCTAAGCCCGAAAGTGGACTTATCGCGCTCATGGACACACTCGCACCTGGGTCTGGTCTACGCTCACGCGGAAGATGTGAAGTGGGCGAGGGAATTGTGCGCTTAGTGGTCAGTTCTACTGGCGCATCTACCGGTGGCGGCGGTGGCGGGGGTTGTGGAGTGGCCGCGACAGGTGCAGACAGGTCGAGGCCGGTGGCAGCGGGCGAGGGCGGCGCGACCGGAGATTCTGTCCGTGCGCGTTTTTCTGGCGGCTCTCCATCATTGCTCTTATCAGTATCGGGCGAAGATAGCCTTGACGTCATGTAGCGTAGTTTATCCTCGTTCTTGCACCAACCTCGCAAAGTGGACTCTGGCACACCGATATCGCGGGCCACGGAGGCCTTGGACTCGCCGTCATTGACGCGCTGTATGGCCTCAATCTTGTCGCTCGGGGTGAGTGCGCGCATCGGACGCTTCCCCTTTGTCGCCATTTTGGCTTCGCGCTGGCTGTAACAAAAGAGAGTTGTATATGTAGTGTTGTTTTCGAATCAGAAATGCTTAAATTAATGTTGGATTGAATGTTAATTCGTAACTTATGTAGTTACGGAAATTAACTATTATACATTTTAACACCCTGTAATATATTTTAGGATCCATAAAAGCCTTAATAATTTATCGTAGGAAAGCCTAATTACAAAATTTTGTAAGGGTGTCAAAACTATTAATTCGAAAAAAAAATATCTACTATTAAAACAGCCTGATTCGAGAAAAAAGATGATAAGTACCTACTTCACATTCAATCCTAACAGGTAACTATTATAATAATACCAATAAACCACAGCGGTCATCGAGTGCAGTAAACTAAAGTACCTACCTACAGTCATCATTATATGCAAAAACAAAATTAAGTCCAACGCACTTGAACTGCGGCGACACGACATTGCAATAAAATAACATTGCACAATTGCTACCTCAATATTTCCATATCATACTAATAAAATTACGAAAATTATAACAACCGCCAGTAACACATTCACAACAAAAACGTTCACGCGGAAAGCTATAAAGTTACGAAAAGATAAACAAAAAGAAGACATAAAATTATGACCTACGACAACAGTAGGCGGCAAAAGTTGTCGGGTCGTTGACACGGTGACCTTGCAAGCGGTTACCGCATTTTCCGCCGGTCGCTCATAGATGGCGTTGGACGACCGTAAGGTCGGGAGCTGTTTTTAATTTTAATATTTTGTGATGACAATACTTATTACCATGTCAGTTTAGTTTAAAAAATGAAAGATCAATTTTAAAACGTTAGTTAATGCGCAATATATAATAATAATGATGGGATAGATGATATTTTAAGAAAATTATCCGATTAGTGTATATGTATAAGCAGTAATGAGAGTAGGTAGCTTCTCAGATAATAATATCATTACCTTATTGTAAGTAATGCATCATTAGATGCGTTAAGGTAACAGCTAGTGAGTAATTTAATTCGGAGTAGGTACTTACTTAAATAAGCCAGAGAAAGTACCTACCGCTGCCTTGTTCTTTATGTTTACCAATACCGTTTTTTTTAATCTAAGCAACCCTTGAATTTTTGTGGCAGTTTGGTATTTACTATTTATTTACCTGCTATTATATATTTAAAATATCTTATGGCCGTAAAGAGGTTGACTTTAAATCGAAACTCCTAATATGCAAGGAAATCTGACACAACTTTTATTAACATTACCTTATAACATCCTTATAAGGTTTTATTTGAATTAGGTAAAATTTGACAATGTTTATGCTACCTATGAATATATGTAGTTATTGTAGTATGCGGGAAGACTAAATTAGGTACTCACGAAGGTTTAGTTAATTAATTAATTAGACTTGGCGGATGTACTGCTGTGCCATCGTTTTTTTTTTGTAACTATTAGGATGTGATTTCAATCCGAAGTTTGTACAGGCTGTTCTATCTGGCGCGTGGCACTTAGACTTTATGATTTACTAATTATTTTCAAAATTCTTAGATAGAAAATATTATCTACGACGATATGACGTAAGTATATAAACATTTATCTATCTCTATAACTTTTGTAGATAGTTAGCGAGAAGAAACCAGCATCATGGTAGGTATCGTGAAATACCTAGGTAGCCAATAGTCTTAACTAACTCAGACATCTGACAATGTATGAAAAAAACTAATTTCCCTTTAATTTCACGGTTGATTCATTCAGCTTCGCTCATTGATAAAATGTTAACTAGAACTTTTTCGACGAACCGACATCACGTCATATAATCATTCAGGTAGCAACCTACCTCCTACCTACTTAGTTTCGCGCTTGGTAACAGGAGCGGTGGCGTAGGATTGCAAACTTTGAAACTTACTTGCGAGCCGGCGGCGGCACGTGTGCTGTGTTTACACTTTTTGTCGGGCCAGCCGTGGTTGCGATGTTATAAACCTCTGGTGGTTTATTCCGACGTACAAAATGTATGTTGTTGCGCGGTGCGCGGCACTTGTTCACAATTTTCACTGATCAGTTTTGTCACAAGTCACTGAGCGAATTCCGGAGCTGCGAGTCGCGGGCGTGAGTAGACGTGCGTCGCGGCGCGCGCGGAGCGACTGTGTGGCCGCGTGATAAGGCCGCCCGGCCCGCGGCTCGCGGCCGCGACCGGCCGCTCCTCTCCTTTGTGTCCGTCCGTCACCCTCCCCGCGCACGCCCGCCGACCCCCGCCCCGCTATCTTGCTACCTCCTCGCCTATTCCTCCGGACGACCCACCTATCTCCCGCGATGTATTAACTCAATTAATTATTAATTTTAACGCACCAATGTGTATTCGCGAAACGTCCCCGCCCCGCAAAGTTTTTACGAAGTTCATAACTGGCAGCCGAAAGTTTTCCGAGTTTTCTCCCGCGCTCGTGGTGTTCCGCAACTTTTCCGAGCCGGCAAACTTTGGCTCGCAATAACGTCTCGCGCCTGTCTACTCGACAATAGTTTGTAACTAATTGAGCCTATTTTCTCGCCTACGACCACGGTACAACTATGTATTATATTTGCTTGAAACAAAAACAAAAGCGAACGGCGTAGTAGCATGATAAGCGATGGCGGGGGCTCATTGATATGCTACGAAGTCTCGTAGCGCTCGCTACGAATGATTATTATGATTATGTTATCCGTAGCAGTTAATTTTTATACGCGCTGTTCCTTCCGTATACTTGTGAGATATCGCGCGTTTATTTTTACAGCGAAAGCGACGACGTTCGTTTGCTGAAGAGTTATGGGACGTTACTGTAGCGTTTCAAGTTGCTTAAGATCTATTTCAGGACTTATTTTGCGTCATTTACGATTGTGTCAGTATATTTATTCGATATTGTATTCAATTATTTTGTCTATACGGTCTTCCATCCCATCTTCCTAAGCCGACAGTGATAGGTATTTAATATCATACTATAACTGGCTCAGTTTATGGATGCAAGATGGCAGGTCAATATTATTATGAAGGTACTTAAATGTGTTTTAGTCGAATCCACCTCGTCCTCATAATTATAAGTACTAAGCTTCTTCCCTCTGTACTGTACCATTCGTGTTAATGCATTAGATTATAATGTAGCTATTATTAACATCGACTATAGAATTTTGGGTGCATTCGTACAGTGAAAGTCCTGGCTACCTATTACGTATAAACCAAATGAAGCGCTATAGTGGCTACCTGTAGTCACCAGTGCAACTGTTATGCCACTTGTTGTTGACGTGGTCAGGCGGTAATTGCGTGTCATTTATATAAACGTTCACCTTTGTATTGTTCAACTGTTTGCAATGACTCTGACTGTCGTTTCGGGCGGATCATTAGTTGAGCACAGACCGATGATACTTAACCACACGGGGACAGACCACGCTGGCTCGCTCGAGCACTGGGCCCCAAGTCTGCTAACACAATCGATTCTTATCGAACAGCAATCGCATAGTAACTGTCACTTTTGACAGATATTGAATGGGATATCTGTCAAAAGTGGCCGTTACTATGCGGTTGCTGTTCGATTGTGAATCGATTGTGTTAGCAGACTTGGGGCCCTGGTACCTGTCATTTGCTGACAAATAATGAGTCTGAATGAGCCCGAACTATCTTTACGACGAGGCCGCATTGCAATGGCGGGAAGTGGATGCCTTTTCATTAATTTCGTTGTACAATACACTTGTCCCGGGGACTCGCCGGGGGTCAAAGCTCGATGTCTTCGTTGGTCGATTCTGGCTTACAGGTGTAATAGTGGTAAAAGAGGGCGGCGGGCTAAGTAGCATTAAAAATGAACCTTGCAGCGCGGTTCCTCTGTACAAGGTCATTTACCAACCCCTATGTTGATCGTAAAAGAAGGTATTATTATTGTGTATATGAAGCGGGTCGCATTAATTATTACGACTTCAAGACTTGATTGGCAGTACTTATCTGATGTAAATGCATTTTTATTGATGCCTAGATAAGAATCTATCGGAGTATTAAAAACATTCGCCAAGTAAAAGGAAACAGTTGTTCGTCTAATCGTTTCAACTCTATTGTTCGACGATTATTGTTTTCCTCGTGTAAGAGCGCCAAAAGGAAAGTTAAGTCGCTTAATGGCTTCAGTAGCTTCGCGGATAAGATCTTAATCTTGGTCGCTGACAGTTTAGATTTTTTTTTCTGGAAGTTGGAAGGCAACTTATTCTTTTATACGATCACAATATTTTTAAAATTTACTTGACTTTTTTAGGTAGTTTATAATGGCAATATTCTCGCCCCCTGTAAATAGCAACGGCTAAATATGTTAGTAGACTTGGGGCGCTGTATGCTCGCCTAAGCTCGGTCAGCAGCTTTGTTCAAGCTCCATTAGGATATTAGAAGCTGTGTGTAGCTGGCCTAACCGGGCGTGTATAGATTATAGTTAGCGGTGGCGGCGCGTAGGTATGTTTTTGCCGAGCGAGGCCGCACAAAGGCTCTCGCCGAGCCGCGTCGCGATTTACGACGCGTCGCCCGCACTGTATTTCGGGCATTGGCGATGTGACAGATGCGGGAAGCAATGGATGCGGCGGTTTTTGTCCACTGTAGAAAATAGTGTCATCGTTTTTTTGGATCATTGTTTCATTCAGTAATGGTAAAGACAGGTTTCCTTACTTTTATAAGAAATTTTGTTGTAGAATTCTTCTTATGTAACGCCACACCTTGATTCATTTTCTATAACTCTATGATGTGGAGCTATCTTTTGTAACCTCTCCAGCTCTTGTACTGATTGTAGGAAGGTCGTATTGTAGGCGGTGTGTAATAGTAGTTCTTAAACAAGGGCATCTCCTCTCCACATAGCTACATAGGGAAATTTGTATGAAAAAAAAAATTGTCGTGTTCAGTTCCTTGGATTGTCTATTTATTTAGCTGTTGCCCAAAAGTCGGCACTAGGCACTATTTGGATGTAATTATGCCACATCTAGCCATTGTCGCTTCGCCCATCCGGCCGCACGTTCTCTAGTGATTTCGTTATCGGCGGCGCGGCGCGCGGCACCCCCCGGCGACATCCGACGCCGCGCCATTACCGCGGCAGACCCCCCCCCCCCCCCCCGCTCGCGTCCGCCGCCATACCCCTCCGGTTGCCAGACTATATTGTTAGGTGTGTAATTATTGTCGTTAGAATTTATAACTTGACCTGTTTCTCAGAATTTGAATTTGTCTCTTGTAGTTATTGTAAAGAAAATATCCACAAAATGTTTGGGCTTGGACCAAACCGCTTGGTCAGAAGGATTCTGGGCCGTTAACTAACCTGGACGAAACTTCAGTAGGTTATTTTAAATAAAAATATCATTAGATATAACGATAATAGACTAATTAATCATAATTAAAGATGGCGCTCGTATTGAATCACACCAGTTTTCTTAAATGATAGAGTATAAGACATCTAATATCGATGCGCTCGCCTAGTGCCTCGGCTTATCACTACTTTTATGATACCTACTTCTAGTTCAGACGTAGACAATCTCTACATTTTTATATTTTTTAAAGCTGGCATCCCAAGCTCGCTTGCTCACACTCATTAGCCCGATGGCGCGCGACCGGCTGCACCCGCTGACGTCGAGACGTGAATTTTTACAACCTATAGCTGCTGTGTGTGTGTGTAGAGTTTGCCCGAGCCCGCGGCCATGGCGATCGCGTATTTATCTCTATGTACCTATACAGTCTATTTAAGCGTGGCTCACTTATGTGTGTTTGTCACATAACACATAGGTATAAGCTCTATGATTATGCATTTAGATCAGGTATTATTTGATCATTATTGGTGTAGGAATCTCAGACCAAGAAATAATAACACGCGAATCCGCGTGTACTACACAAATCGGCTTGGTTTTTTGAGCTTCAATGTGTTGTATGCGACACTCCTCCTATATTATATCTTCGTCTAAGTGCACGACGTTTCAAGCAGGTTCCAATTGATTGATAAGTCTTTCTATAAATTTATTATTTTTTTAAGCTAAAAACTAAAAATTTACTAATGACTTAGACGTATTGCATACAATCATCTAAACAAAGACTAATACATTCTATCACTCCATCAAATATTCCTAATTACATGAACAGGTTGTAGTAATAGCATCATGCAATCTTTACCAAAGGAATAGGCAGAAAAAAACCTCGGTTTATTTTAGTTCTAAATTGGGACGTTATTATGACGGTTGTAAAACAGCCTTTTGAAGTTCTTTAAGACTCTTCTTTGTAGTAAAACAGAACCAGCTATGCTTTGACCGAGGTAGAGGAATAATTAATAATCCTTTATTAGTCCAAGTCGACTCTGAAGGCTGTACATCAGTCAGGGAGGGCCATGATGACCGATCGCTACTACCGGCCTGCCGAAAACGAGTTGAAGATTTATTAACGAGTTTGCCGAGAACTTTAAGTCATTTTAAAGAGGTACTTACTTTTATGCTCACTGAAGGATAGTGAACAGCTTTTTGAAGATGTAACTTTAGCCGTAAGAAATTAATATTATTTTACTTTTGAAGACAGAAGTCTGACTAGACAAACGTACACAGGTACTTGTATGTCGTACTGATTGGAACGTCCAAGGAGGTCCATTGGAAAATCATGTAGGAGAGGAACTCTACTGTCAGGCTCGCTAACCCACAGTCATGAATTGAGCACATTGAGTTATAACGCGCTGACAAGACCAAAGACTCTTAGGTTTTAATTGAGAGATCAGTCAAGAAGCTCCCGGAGTTCCTGATACCTAGTGTGGTGATAGATTGGGGACCGGTAGGTATATTCCAGCCCTACCTTCGGTTAACCAGACACGTTTGTTTAACCGCAATGTTTGAATAAGTTGGCAATCTACTGCAGCCATCTCCTTAGATTTATTAGTACCAAGAAAAATATACCAAAGATACACCTAGCCACGTTCTATCCTAGTTATAATTCCGCAGTTTACTACACAGCGTGTGTCGCGAGACGTGGTAGTAATCTACATCGTCCTTTCGAAATTTCCTTCTTAGTTTCTGATGAATAAGGTTGAAAATGGTTCGTGTTTGTATCAGTAAACAACGTAATAAGTTTGGTGTGTAATTGTTATCGGTGCAGTAAACGCGACCGCGGCGCGCCGGTGGTGGCTGGGTGCGCGGGCGCATGCACGCGGCCGAGGTCGGCTGACGCATAGATAGCGCCCAGCCCTGCAACCTTCGCCGGCGAGTGTCGCGACTCGCGCGTGACGATATGAAATATTGCCACATTATAAATACAGATTGATGTGTGAAGTTTCCATGAAATCGTATTGAATTGGGATTGGAAATAGATAATGAATTAATAGGTTACCCAAGAAGCTCAAAATGCTGTTCAAAAGCTCGTAGGTAACTGAGTTTCAGATTAAACTGTATTTGGTTCTATAGTAGCAGCTCTAGTGGTCGCTGTCTGCCTTGTAGCTGCATATTAGCACGGTGCTTTACAACTTGGCTGCATTGAAAATGCGTAGGAGTGGCAGGTAGATCATAAAAGTAACGGTTAGCTTTATTCAAATTTATCAATAAATTGCTATACTTTAATTGCGTTAGCGCCAGGCGCAACAATAAAGAAGTTACAAGTCTGTTACTTTGGTAACCGTTCATATATAACCAATAAGAGTCGATTTTTTAATTAGAGACTTGGGTATTGTATATTATAGACGTCGCTTTTTAATAGGAATAGAGCAAAAACGGTTCAAATTCTCCACAAAAATTGGCTGTATCTGCCAATTTACTGCACCTAATTAAACATTCGACCATCAAGGTCAGCACGAATCCTTAAATAACGACGACGATTTTAATGAGGGTTTGTAAGCGTCATACATACAAATGAAATCATGACTTCTTAGACATCTTCTTATCCGCAGCAAAGCTACCTACTAAACAGTACAGTAGCTTACCTTACGTTCGTTTCATCATGGATATTGGAGCTTCGCAGAGCGACCCTAAGCTCAATTATGGTGAAATGATTGCTGATTGCTCTTCTGCGAATGTCGTGGGATAGTATAGTGGTGACGTAGCCGGTGGTCGCGGTCGTCAGGTAACAATATATTATAATGTTTACGAAAGATTTTCCCTGTTCCTTGATTGAAGGACGGATGAGTAATTGGCGTCTTATCATTGGGTAGGTATATAGCAAATGGATCCGTCTAGAGCCAACATCTTTATTGTTTTTTTTCTGCTAATTCTTGAGGGGGGGGGGGGGGGGGGATGGCAGCGATCGAGATTGCTAGTTTTATATACAGCTTATGTGCAGATCGGCAATGTTATTGGCAGAGTGATATGTCCAGCTAGGTTTATTGGTTTTGTGTGATAGTTTTTAATGAGTCATTGTGCATCTTGCAGTGTTGTGCAGATGATTCCCGCTATCTAAAAACTCGATCGAAATTCAAGGGAGTCTTTAAAAAGTATATCTATATCATAAAAGGCGAAGACAAAGCCCGCGGAGGGTCCAACCAGCCCTATTGTTCCAAATTTAAAAGAAAACATTTGACGGGTTGATTCATAGACAACTGACTTCCTTTAATAATAATGTTACAAAGAGGTGGTGTAAAGTAACAGGCCTTTTTTACGTCTCGGGCCGAAACAACCGGTTGCCATTTCAATACGTACATTTTGTCTTTCCTATAAAAAATGAGGAAAATATTGGCGTGAACATGTAGTTATTCATTATGCATGTTGTTCCCACTGGGGCATTTATGTAGTCCAAAAGCTTGAAAATCAATGAGGTATTTTTTTACCTTATCCAGGCCTATCAGAAAGTTAACGCTCCAGCTTTTCTTATCCATCTTAAAAACTTTGCTGAACAAGTTATTATATCAATGTAAAACTTTATGCTGGGTGCGATAATAGAGATGGACCTGCACGTGCTGAACGACGGCGATACCCCGACGTTCGACACAATCAGGGGAGGACGACGACTTACCAGCTTTGTCGACGTCACGGCCTGCACAGGGGACCTTTTAGCGCTGGTGGAAGACTGGAGAGTAGCTGAAGACCTCACGAGCTCAGACCATAACGGTATTATTTTCAAAATTAAATTGTGTAAAGCGAGTGGTACTAGTAGAAGCAGAACGACCCGGAAATTTTATACAAAAAAGGCCAACTGGATCCAGTTTCATGAGAAACTGGATCAGTTAAAAATATCACATAATTTAAACAAACTTGCCATACAGGAAATTAATAGTAAACAGGAATTAGAAAGACATGTAAATAACTTTACACAAGTAGTCACAGAAACATGCATCCAAACCATAGTCAAAAATAGACCAAATTCTAAAATCACCATGCCGTGGTGGTCAAAGGAGCTGGAGAAGATGAAGCGAAGTGTCACCACATTTAAGCGCAGGGTCCGATGTGCAGCCCCTTCCCGAAGACCGGGAGTCGTCGAGCAGTACCTGCGGGCGAAAGAAGAGTACGAGGCGGAAGCCAAGAAGGCACAGATCAAGAGTTGGCAGGGATTCTGTGAAAAACAAGATAGAGAAGGAGTATGGGAAGGGATATACAGGGTTATCAAAAATACAGCAAAAAGGCAGGAGGACCTTCCATTGACAAGAGACGGAACACAAATAGGACAACAAGAGTCTGCCCAATTGTTGGCGGACACGTTCTTCCCGGAAGACCTGGAGACGGAGGACAACTCAGACCACCGGCGGATAAGAGCCCTAGCAAGCCGCGTAAATGACCGCGTCGATGGTGAATACCATGACCCGGCATTCACTGCGGAGGAGCTCAAAACCGCGGCGGAGAGTTTCAATCCGAGGAAGGCACCCGGAGGGGACGGGTTCACTGCAGATATATGTTGCCAGATGATTAAAAAGGACCCTGACCTACATCTGGCCATGATGAACAAATGCCTTGAATTAGGTCTCTTTCCCGAACAATGGAAGGAAGCAGTGGTGGTCGTGCTGAGAAAGCCTGGCAAAGCGGACTACACAAGTCCCAAGTCCTACCGACCGATCGGCCTTTTGCCGGTCATGGGTAAGATTCTGGAGAAGCTGGTCGTCAATAGAGTCAAGTGGCACCTGGTACCCAGACTGAGTCCTCGCCAATATGGCTTCATGCCCCAAAGGAGTACTGAAGACTCCCTCTATGACCTGATACAGTACATACGCGGCAAACTACTTCAGCGAAAGATCGTGACCGTGGTATCATTGGACATAGAGGGAGCCTTCGACAGCGCCTGGTGGCCGGCCATAAGGGTGAGACTAGCCGAGGAGGAGTGCCCGGTCAACCTCCGACGAATCGTCGACAGCTACCTGCAGGACCGAAAGGTCCAGGTTAGGTATGCTGGTGAGGAGTACACAAAGGGCACTCAGAAAGGGTGCGTACAGGGATCTATTGGCGGGCCGATTCTCTGGAATCTACTCCTAGACCCGCTGCTGAAAGGACTAGAAACGCGCAAACAATATGTACAGGCTTTCGCAGACGACGTAGTACTCGTCTTCGATGGCGACACGGCACTGGAGATACAAAGCCAGGCCAATGCCACTCTGGCCTATGTCCGGGAGTGGGGAGTTAGAAACAAGCTGAAATTTGCACCTCACAAAACAAACGCGATGGTTGTGACCCGAAAGCGCGTTTACGACACCCCGCTCCTGTCCATGGGGGGGATTGACATTGGCATGACGGATGAAATTAAGATCTTGGGGCTCACCATAGACAATAAATTGACATTCAACAGCCACACTGCGAACATCTGCAGAAAGGCGTTGAATGTCTACAAGCAGCTGGCAAAGGCAGCCAAAATCAGCTGGGGCCTCCACCCGGAAGTCATCCGGGTGATTTACACGGCCACCGTTGAGCCCATCATCATGTATGCATCCAGTGCTTGGTCGCCATCGACCACGAAGATCACTATTCAGAAGCAGTTGTATACAGTACAGAGAGGCTTTGCACTAAAGATGTGCAGAGCATATAGAACGGTCTCCTTGAATGCGTCGCTGGCCCTGACCGGGCTACTACCTCTAGATATCCGAGTGCGAGAAGCGGCCTCCCTTTACAAGGCCAGGAGAGGAGTACCCCGGCCCGAGCTAGGCGACAGGGAAATGGAGAAAAAACTGCCATATACGAGTACTCCGCATCCGGCGAAGCATATGAGGCTCGAGTTTCTACACTTGACGGACCAACAAGACGTTGTTACCAACGTAAGTAGCGCAGTTAAAATATACACGGACGGCAGTAAGATTGAGGGCAAGGTCGGAGCTTCATTATCCGTTTGGCATAGTGAAACCGAGACCAAGTCAGTCAAGCTCAAACTGTCGCCCCACTGCACGGTCTATCAAGCGGAACTCTTGGCCATATGCCGAGCCACACGCCATGCGTTAGAGAGTAAACATGACAGTTATGCCATCATTAGCGACTCGCGTTCTGCGTTAGAGACAGTGGCTAACGCACTCCCTCTTCACCCGCTAGCTACTGAAGCAAGAACCAACATTGCCCACTGTAAACTCCAGGGCAAGGACGTTTCCTTGTTCTGGATAAAAGCGCACGCAGGGCTTGAAGGGAACGAGAGGGCAGACGTACTGGCCAAAGAGGCTGCACTGCGTATGAAGACCAAACCGACGTACGACAAATGTCCGATATCATTCGTCAAGCGACAGATCCGCAAGGACTCGCTTGACGAGTGGAATCGTAAGTACAAAACTGACACCACTGCGTCTACAACAAAGATGTTTTTCCCTGACCTTTTAGAAGCACACAACACGATCAGGAGGATACAACCCACCGGCGTACTCACTCGGGTGCTGACGGGGCACGGTGGGTTTTCCGAGTACTTGAATCGCTTCAAGTGCAAGGAAGATCCATCGTGCATCTGCGAACCGGGTGTGAGTGAGTCGGTGGCACACATACTGCTTAGTTGTCCAATTTACGCTCTCCAGAGACTGGAATTGGAAATGTCTTTAGACATCCAGCTTAAGTTGGACAATCTGGGCAGTCTCATTAGGGACAAGAGGACACAGGAGGCCTTTCTGTCCTACTGTGCGAAGCTAGCGACCGGTGTAATAAACAGGAATAAGACCTAACTGGAAAGAAGATGTCTGTATAAATATTATGTTAATATTTAAATCCAGAATCTTAACACTACCACGATCCTGATTACACTGGCTAGCGGTCTTGTGCAGTGGGCAGAGGGAATTTCCCCTGTCCCAAAAGATGTCATAAGTTGTACCCTAAAATGTTAGATTATTTACTTTATAAAAGTTGCTTTAAGTTGTTATTTGCTATAAGATTTCATTGCCTTTTAAAATGTACAATAAAGATTACTTTTACTTTATTTAAATAAAAAATCCTATGTACTTATATTTTAATATTAGTTTAAATAAGGTCTCTGACCCCCATGTCAGAGGGATTCGCGGGCCGGGCCAGGACAGCGCCCGGACTGAAAAAAAAAAAAAAAAAAAAAAAAAAAATGTAAAACTTTAATAACAAAAACAAACATACAAGAATTGGAGTATAATGTCAATTTGGACTTCCCAAAGATCAAATTATATTGGACGCGAATTTAAATATTTGTGAACCTTGTGAACGCACTCGTAAAAGGACCTTTTGCTTCCGCCTGCATTACACCAATTTCGCCTAATTATTCTGCTTTATAACTATTGGTTGGTCTTTACAACTTCAATGTAGTACGGGTTTTAAATGTTGTTCATATGATTACCATAGTAATTACTAGGTTATTTATTTTTTTTGTATCCCTTAGTTTTTATACAATATTTTGCGTGAATTAAGTTTTAGTGGATATCCTTTTGAGACACCCTTAGGGAGGTATTACATTATCGTCAGTTTAATTTGAATTAAAGGTCATATACATAATTGCCAATTTTTTATTGAATATTGACATGGCGTCACACCCGCAATAATGTATACTTACGATATTTTATTCATTCCGGGAAATGAAACGGTCCCCCGGGAAGATACAAAAAAACTATAGTACTTAAGTATGTAATAATTATGAATTTACCTTCTTAATATTTACATTTTTAGCTGCGCTATTCAGGATGTGTAGGTACAATAAAGGGCTACTTACGCTGTTCAAAGTTTATTCGCGATAATAACCGTTGTTATCTAGATCGCGATGGAAGCTGCCTGCAGACCTTGAATATTCCGACTTAACATAATAATATCGCCAGACGAACACACCAACTATACGGTCCCACACTAAGCAACGCTTGTATATGGCTACCTTACAATGGATTAAGAACTCAGTATATAATACTTATATAGATTTTAAACATCCGCGACTCGGGTACAAACATTCGTGCTCATCACACAAAGTTTGTCTCTATATGGCGACGAGCTACCAGGATGTAATGTAATTGTAACGTCATTGAGAAAACAAGCTGTCACTTTCACACTAATTTA
Source organism: Pheosia tremula (assembly GCA_905333125.1). Taxonomy (NCBI): domain Eukaryota; kingdom Metazoa; phylum Arthropoda; class Insecta; order Lepidoptera; family Notodontidae; genus Pheosia; species Pheosia tremula. The sequence goes on from HG995415.1 coordinate 6,918,359, forward strand.
TCGAATCTGTGGCGTGAAAGGGATGGATAACGCTTGCGTACCGAAACGCTACGTAACAAGCTTGTGCTTGAGGTACAGGTCGTCACTTACAGTCGACTTGAGTTAAATGTTTCGCGTTTTTAAATTAAACTGCCTACCTTATTATGTTGTTATTCAGATCAGGACATCTTGTTAATGGCTATAAGCAAGCAAGCAAGTACCGACATAAAGATAAGTAAGTAGGATGTGGTCAACAATGATTATAGAATTATTACTCGCCTGTATACCGCAAATATTTTTTGTGACTCCCAAACTCCCGTTTTGACTGAAGACATTATACAAATTATAACCTTCGTGCAATTAGCCCGCCGATCCTCAAAAGAAATCTCTCAATACCGAGGCACGTAGCCGTATTCAAGGAATTTTCGGTAAAAACACCCAAATCAGCATTGTTTATACGTGTTCTCTCACACAAATATCGCGGCGTTCGGCGCGCCCCCCGACTTACAACAAAGGCGGCCTCGCTTCCCTTTCAATTAGTTTTTACGCGGTGAAGATAATGATTTACAACGGGCGGACGGACGGACGGACGACGGCGGGCCACGGTGTAATCGCGGGGGCCATCTCTTCCCGGAAAGAGCGACAATGAACACACGTTCGCGGTATCCCCCCCCCCCCCCCTCTCCACCATGGGCTTGGTTGGTCGCGCTTTATCTGTGTGAAAGCTTTCGCGATCGCAGCACGGTGAGAGCGACGCGATAGCTAGACTATGTGCAAACTGAATCATAGCTAAAGTATAGATAATTAAAGTCAAAATTATATTGAACGAAGGTAGAGTCGGAGTAAAGATATCAGCATAATCGGGTAATATATTTTTGTACAAGGTCTTGGGATAGCTACGCGATAATAGATTGTAATAGTTTGTAGCCTTTGATCGAAGATTCAGGAATTATATATTTTTATAGCGGTTGATTTGCTGTGTATTAAAGCAGTGTTTAGCGTGGCCTGCAGCACAGGGTTTGCGTCCAGTAGAAAGGTTGCGTGCGTTTCAAATTGTGGCCCGAATGAGATAAATGAGCCACTAATACTGATGCTCACGACAAACCAAATGTGCATGTTCGATCTGCGTTCTCTGTTCAAACCAAATAAATGGGTTTGGCATGCAGCCAATGTGCTCGAACGTAATAGCAAAAAAAAAACAATCATACAAATTTTTACCCCCCATTTAAGGCGTTGAATTTCTAAAATTCTTTGATGCTCAAGAATCATATCCTCCAAGTTTCAAATCTCTATGTGCACCGGCTTAGTCTCTCATTCAGTTAGTGCCAGTTAGATTTTATTACATAGAGATTTGTTTTGATAATAATCTCCGCGTCATTGAGCACAGACCCGTACCACACGACTGCCTACAACTTTCGACGGAACCAGGTGACGTGAAACAGTAAAATGGCAACTTCGCGAATACACACACAAAAAAAAAACACGCGTAATAATAGTTTACGATGAGACGCCGCAGGTAGAGGGATAATGAGACTGCAGGTACGCGCGCCGCGGCCCGCGTAAACAATGCGCCGTCTGGAAGGGCCCCACACCCCGCGACTAATAACGTTATTATTACCGTGTACCAGTACAAAGAGTTGTATCCCGCGGGACTACCTGAGATTTCTGGATCGTTATAGAACGTTGACTATCTATACTTCTATACTTCTATACTAATATTATAAATGTGAAAGTTTGGATGGATGGATAGATGGATGGATGGATGGATGTTTGTTACTCAATCCCGCCAGAACGGCTGAACGGATCTGGATGAAATTTGGCACAGAGATAGATTATAGTCTGGGATAGCACATGGGCTACTTTTTATCCCGGTAAAATGTATGGTTCCCGTGGGATAGATCTGTTTTAATTTTTCATAGCGCAAAGGATTGACATGATTTTTTGCGCGGGCAACACCGCAGGGCGCAGCTAGTTGTATATAAAATGTCCTACTATTGGGCACGGGCCTCCCCTCAATGTGAGGGGGATTAGGCCATAGTCCACCACGCTGGCCCAGTGGGGTGTTGCCGGGATTTAACACGTCTCTTGAGTGGTTCTCTCAGACATGCAGGTTTCCTCGCGATGTTTTCCTTCACCATTCAGCAAGTGATAATCATTGTTGAAAACGAGATTCGCTCATGAAATTCAGAAATCCTAGAGGTGCGAGCCGGGTTTCAACCTGCGACCCTCGTTACCGAGGCGAGCGTTCTACCAACTTCGCTATCACTGCTTGACTATTGCCTGCCCACCTCAAAAACTAGGACGACGTATCCGTAGGGTATTTCGAGACTTGAAGAAATATTACGCCTTACACTAGAAAACGGTTTTCCCCGGGTACCTCTTTTAATACCACACGTATGGAAAATAATGATACCTATGTTATTATAAGACTGTAGGTATTCCCGGCCGAACCGAGACGGTCGTCGCGTCGGGTCAATACCGATCGCAGCGTGTCGTTCGCCCCGACGATTGATGGCTGCAATATTCGCGGCCGTGCCCCTTCAAGTAATAGCCCACACGTATCTGTGTCGCGCTAATGGCGGCGCGGAGGCGGCGGCGATCGGTCGGTGACGGGCACGTAAAACGCGTGGCTGCAATAGTATACGGCGGCGTCGCGGGCGATAATTTAGCTGCTATGCCGCTCCCGCCCCGCAGGCGTCCCGCCAGCGCGTCGCCGGCACTGTCGTCGCCGGCTGACGGTGCTCTCGACGCGCGTTACATAAAAACTCGCACGTGTGAGATGCATAGTAAGGCCTTTCTCTTGAAATTAAGCTCTCGAAAAGGGAACCTTTTGTTTGTTTTAAAATCTATGAGCTGGGTTGAAGGAGGATTTGGCAGGTATGAGCTTTTCCCCATCAGGAGTAACTCTCTTAATATTAAAAACAACTCTCTCTACAAGTTATCCAGCTGTAGGATGTTGCGTCTTTGAGTCTGCTGACACAATCTGGTACTGTGAGCTGAGCGAAAATGGGAACCTTATTAAAAAAAAAACAAAGTTAACTTGCCTCACTATTATTGTCTTATTTCACAAAAAATAGGTTTGTTTGCTCTGCTTTTAAGCTTAAACGTTCTGCCTTTATCATAAGAATAAATAAAACGTGAGTTCTTATCCATCGCTGTGTATTTACCCCTTTTAGATAGATTAGAAATTTACGTGTCATAAATTTTACCGATAATCGGTAAATAAACCATGACCTAATATGACAACTATAAAAATTGTAATAAAATTTGTTATGGACTTGTGATTTGGCCTAGTTTCTTGCGAGTTTTTGTCAAAGCCAACGATAAAAAGATTAAGAAAGTCTATTACATCCTGTCAATTGTTCCCATAATGACGTCATCATAAACGAAGATGAATGTCGCAAAGTAAACCTTATTATCACACCGACGGTTACTCACACTCATCAGGTAATATGTCTCCTTATCGGAACCGAAATAGCCGCGTCGCGGCCGCCGGTCGATGACTTATGCAAATTATTAGCGTTGGCTGACATCGGATGTTTTGATCCTTGTTTATCTCCGGTTGGGAGATTGAGATTAATCATGACTGCCGTGACTTGGAAAGTTTACTGTTGCATATACTTGTTGGAATACCGATGATTATCATGGTTTCATTATCCCTTACCTACTGTTGACGTTCGTAAGCGTGTATAACATAATGATTAGGTAGTGTTACTTTTGCTATGATTTTTCGAGATGGGTTTTCGATAGAAACGTAACGTAATTTATATGTTTGGGAGTCACAGCCTGCGGGTTCAACAAACTTAAGGGCAATATAAATCGCCAGACGAACATAACTATACGGTCCCACACTAAGCAGCGCTTGTATTATGGGTACTGTACAATGGACTGAGGGCGAACTCGGTATACAATACTTAAATAGATATTAGATATCAATGATTCGGGTACAAACATACATGCTCATCACACAAAGCTTGTCCCTACGAACTAACGAAACCGGGAGCCTCGGCGCATAAAGCAAGGTCACTACCTACTGCGCTAATCAGGTCGTCGATATAATATAATTTTATCCTGTTTTTCAAACAGGGTTTAGTATGCACGTACCGAGTAGGCACGTGCGGTTGGTAAGCAAGTGTAATTTAAATAATTACCGAGTAATTAGGATAACTTGAATGGTTATCCAATCTTATGGACTGACTGCTTTATTTCAACAACCGCATGACGTTATAGGCTATCTAGTCTGATCATTAGCATTTATCCAATACCTGGGGCCCAATTCTGCTAATTTAAATCAAATTATATACAATTGCCATTCCAGCGACACACGATTGAGGTTCCATTACGACTGTGACGGATTGGCTATTCTGCTAAAACTTTGATGTCGTCTTGATGGAGTCTCATTTCAGTGTCAATAGTTGTGTGTCGACGGCTAGAAACGTCAGATAACGAGTAGATGCCATTACTAAGCTACATTACATTGATACACAACTGAAGTACAGAATACGAAATAGTTATATGACAGTTGAATGGCTGGTCAGTATAAAGCCGCTGGTCTTAGACTACCAAAGACTATACAATCATTCAATCGACACGCTATCGACACTCCACTGAAGCGTTTGTTTATTAGCAGAATTGAGCCCCTGGAAACACGTCAGGAGACATGAAATTTTGATCCAGTTACAGTAGCCTGTGAGTTTCTGTAAATCTAGCGTATGCTCGGCATAATTTTAAAGAAGGGTCGCATAGTGTGGAAAAATGAAAATCGGTAATAACTTCGTATTACGCACGCGAGGCGCCGACCTAAGTACGGCCATGATAGTACTTGCCTTTGACTATCTATCTATGCCCGATTTTCGGGTTTTGCGGCTTCGGTCATACGTTTGATACAAACCAGACTTTGTGTCTTTAGATAATAGTAAATAATGTATCGACGCAACGCGACGTGGGATTTCTTAGAACGATAAGTGAATGGATATATGAGTGCCAAATTGTTTGGACTCTACATAATGTTCAAACGTTCGGCTTTACTCAGTTTCCATGGTTATTCTTATAATTGGCGGTTCGGAGTATCACTCACTTAATTCATAATCCAACAAACTGAATTGCAATGCTCCTGGGGTTCAATTCTGTTAATTTACAAACGCTTCAGAGGATTTTAAACATTTCGTAGTCTACAAGTTTTTCAAGACCAACGGCTTTCCACTGACCAGCCATTCAACTGCCATTGAACTATTTGTTATTCTGTACTTCAGTCGTGTATCAATATAATGTTGCTAAGTAATGGTATTCTACTCGTTTCTGACGTTTCTAGCAGTCGACACACAACCGTTTACACTGAAATGAGACTCCATCAAGACGACATTAAAGTTTTAGCTGAATAGCCAATCTATCACAGTCGTAATGGAACCGCAATGCTATGTCGCTGGAAAAGCAATCGTCTGTCTTTTTTTTTAAATTAGCAGAATGTGGATTGCTTAGGGACAAAGGTCCGGTAATCTACAAATTGTAAGAACTCTATCGCAACGTCAGGCCATCTGGCGAGACTAGTCACTATTGTTTTTTTGTGACGTCACATGTACTTATTCTGGGTAGGTGCGTCACACAAAGGGTACGATCACGAGTTGTTGCGTATATTCGTGGGAATGGAAAGGGTGGTGTCGCGGATGGTAAAAAACGCGACAAACGGTCGGTGCTATGCAGCGCGGCGGTCGCGTGAGACGCGACTCGTTGCGACTACTTTAATTGGCCCTTTTAATCGATTGTTATGTAGATAACATCGCGACATGCAGTTACTGTTTTTTTTTTAATTTGCTTATTTACTGAAGCTTAACGTGTATATGGTCCAAACACGCTGGGAACAACTTTAAGAATTAGATTAGATATTTGTACGAGTTAAGTTTTGTCAAATGTCGCACAGAGTTTGGTCCTAAATTTTCACTTTTTAACATTGATACATATAGGGTGCTACTATGTAGAATATAATGTTTTAATTTCTTGTAAGTGGCGAAACTACATATTAGTAGTGATCCAGTACGTACACTTTGATGGCATCATAGAGTCATCTCTTCTTTTTTAATTCTTTTGTCCAATCACGGCCCCATTGTTCTGTCGACGTCTTATGTATGGTCGGAATCAATTAGCCAAGGTAAGGTTACAGAAAATGCGTTGAAGCAAAGAAATGGTGGCAAAAACATCGATTGTTTTAGAGCTCTTGAATCTTGAGTCCACGCTCGAGTAAATTCGGCTGATGTTGCGATATCTCGTGGGTTGGAATACCTAGTTCTAACTTTGAAATGGACATTTTTAAACACAGCAAGGGATTTGTTTTCACTGTGCTTAAAAGATCTTTTTAAAAAAAGAGCAGACATGGAGTTTCTTGCCCGTTCTTCTCCATAGGAACGGCATTCCGAACGGGTGGTAAAGTAGTAGCATAGTATTTTGTAACTGTTGACGATTCATAAGTATTGTACTCGATGGTCTACGTGAATAAAAAATATTCTGATTCTGATTCTGTGCTTTTTAGCGCCGAAGTACAAAGAGCACACGAACGGATTTTCTAAATCTAAATCAAAAAAAAAATATCTATATTCTATCTTAGATTCACCTCACGATGGGTTTGGTTGCAATAGCATAGATGGCAAAACTGTGAACTTTTGTCCTACATCACAATTGCTGTCGTGCTTCTCGATGAACATTCGGAATTCTCTAATAGGATTTCTAGCTGCTCAAATACCTCAATTTATGTCTTTATAATGTCCGAGGTTTAGATTTGTTTAATCTGGTTATCGTACTTACCCGCGAATGTTGTTCGAGTAGCAATTATATAATATAAGGTGTAACAAAAATAGTGCAAAATATTTTAACAGATATAAAATAATTGTGTAAATTATGTTTGTTTTTTTTTTTAAACAAGCCGATCCGGTAGCGCTTTACCATGCGCTCATTACAGGGTGTCAGTGTTTAAATGTCGAATAAATTTATTTATTTCTTTTAGAATGTTATGTTTATAACCTACTGTTGGCCCTGTTATAATATTGTACACTATTATTGTTCCACCTTATATAATCGTGTTCCGCCGGTTATCGGGTCCGTTATCTGCGCGAGCCGTGATCTGTTATCATGGGCAGGTTCGCCTCGCGACAGTTGCATGATTGCTTGCGATTATAAAAATTAATCTGCGACGCACAGTTATCGGGTATCGCCTTTTTATTGGTCGAGATTTCCTTTTACCGCGTGCTATTAGTGCAAATATATACATTCCACCTTATTCACTAATTCAACATCCCCAAACGTAATCTCGCGTAAATTAATTGAAATATTTGCTCGGGCCGTTACCAAAGTATGCCTTCATTTAATATACATGTAACCACGCAAAGAACCCATCCCGATCCCATAAATCCCCTCTGCTTTCCCTATTAAAATTATAAGCTTTATTAAGTAGACTCGGCTTAATCGAGTCACCTCTCAAGTTTACATTTTGTGAACGGCCCAACTTCCCGCGAGATGCGAGTGGGCGCGGGTACGAGTATAACGAGACGCGCCGACGTTTCTGAACGATTATCATCTCGACTAATTATTTCCGCCGCTCTCGACTCACGCGCCCGTCCGAGCACGTTCGAGCTTTTTAAAATGTACATCTGCGCGGTCAATAGACGGCGCATGCATTTCACGCGCGACCGCGCCCGGAGCCCGGAGCCTTCGCCTATCTATACCTGACGTTGACGCTCGCGATCTTATTACCGCGGGCCGGCGAGAGAAAAAAAAACAAAGGAAGCGGCGAAAGCCGCCTCGGAGATTTATGGAGGCGCGGCGCCGGGGGCCGTCGAGTCCCCGAATCGCTCGCGGCTTCCTGGAAGCGCGATGCGGGCGAGGGTTGGCCTGCCTTGCACGGCGAATATTGATTACCCGCTGGTCGTACTATTAATAGGAGGTCGGTTGACGTCGCCCGGTGGGAGTTCGCCCGCTGTGTCCGCGCCGACCTACGCGGCCCGAGTACCTACGTTCGCCTTTCCGGCGGCCATTTCGCTAATTGCCTCGAGGCAACGGCCAACGGTCTTGATGTGTATATATACCTCACTCAATTACATGAAGTATGAATATAGGCTTAGTCGGCGACGATTTAAAATCGATCAATGACAACGATTAACTACAATTGATGCATATAATAAAACAAGGACAACGACGCAAAGTTAAGATACTAATTTAATGGCACGTGCTATCTCAGTGGTCGTTTTTCGATGTTATGACGTCATCGTTTAGCATTTGCGTAACAGATTGACTCTATGACAGCATGCGTTAAGATCGGAATTGATCACCGATTTTCGACATCAGCGGAATCGTAAGGCAAGGGAAAGCGATGCAGTGTCGAGCTTCTAGAAAGTTCGAACAATGCGTTAATCATGTAGACACCAGACAGTGACCTGCAAGCGCGGCTGTGTAGTGTCACGCGGGTGACGCGTGCGCGGGCGCAGGCGACCGCGACGCTGTGAGCTGCGCAACTACAAACGCTATTTCGATAACGCGGATCTGAAATGTAGTAGTATTTCTAGGTGATCAACTCTTTGAAAAACTGTTGTATCTGAAGATAATGTATTCCTTGCTATGTTGATAAACCATTACTGGTATATTTGCAGAATGTCCTTTTAATGTTTAATACTACTTGAGGGATTGGCATTATTTAAACTAAGACATTAATAGAGCACCAATTCACCATTATTTCTTGCATATGCTGTGTTATTTACAATGTACTTAAATGTGGCACTACTATCAAATTAATTTCGTAGTAGGTGTTTGATTTGAGTATGCTTTAAAAATGCGCCACCGAGCGCGGTGACCTCGCGGCTCGCGTCTCGCCGTCAGCGACGCCTGCGCAGCTACGACGCACGCTGCAACCACGCAATCTAATCGATTCAGATCCGTTTAATCGATATTTCTGGCTCGATATGCTTACTTAGTTATCGTGTATAAGACTAACTATGGTATTTCAGAAACGGTTCAATTTGAAATTGACGTGCAAACTAACACGATATTTATTTGCATTATTTGCATTAACTAGCAAAGTTTTTATACTTGACACTGGCAAAATAAATAAGCGTGAGACGAAAAAAAAACTGGGACTATGACGCTTCCCTAATCATAGCTTGGATGACAAGACAGCGTTCTCGCAAGATTCTGAGAGGGGTTCGAGGGGGGCGTCCGCGTCGCAGTTGCGAAATCGCAACGTACGCAGGTTTATGGGTCGGTCATAGTGCTTGCCTACAGATAATATAAGTAAATGCTATCCTGGTTTCTATAAGGTGTGCGACCACGAGAGGGCGTTTTTAAAATAAAATGTGTAGTTTCCAAAAATATAACGACAGGTTATTGTTCCCGTCACCTGTAGGTACTTGTCTGCCAATGTTTGCGTGTTGCTTCTCGCCAACATTTGTCTCTGCCTACTCATATCACCAACTAATCTACACCGATGACAGCGTCCTGTTGTAGTTGCAAATCTGTCAATGAATTGTCATCTTGAGCGGTGACATATTATTTTAATTGTTTTAGATTTAAAAATTATAGGTTTGAGGTACAGTGATTGTGTATACCTAACATATTTTAAATAGTCTTAGTTAAAGTTCACTTTGTCCAAAAAAAAAAAACGTAAGTTTATTCGATATTTTAAAATAGCACCGTCTACATTGATTTATACATCAATGACCGCATATGTACACAAAATTGGTTCCTTTAAAAAAATAAGTATACCATTTACACACTTATTTTTTACATAAACGTGAGCAGTTAACCTACAAATTTAGCATTTTATTATTTGACACTATTTTTGTTTTCCTCTGAGTAATATTTTGTGGTTATTAACACCGTCATGACCTATTTTTCCACCATCTGGGTAAAGCCCTTTACGTCTGACAGTTTATGAACTTGAGGCCACGTTTACACGGAAAGGTATCCAAATGTACTTATATAAATAAAATAAATATTGGTTACAATTTCTAAGCTTCAGCTGACCGTAACCGCTTCCATGAAGGTTATATTGACAGCTGGCAACACTAGCTAACCGCCATTATGCTGCTTACAAACGTTCTAAACTCCTGCGCCCTCTCCTTATCGGTTATTTTCTTTATCAGTTAGGTATCTCCAAAGAGCTATTAAGCAACCGATCCTTACCTCACCGTACTGTATCGACAGCTTATCTTACCCATGATTGCGCATCAGAAAACAATGCAACGCTGACTCTAATATGCGTCTTTGGTAATAAGTTAAGGTGCAACAAAAATGGAGAGCTTCTACAATATTATCGTAGGTTAATGGGTAGGTCGTACCGATGTTGTTTATGTGTATAATTATTGTGAAAATGTTGCTTAATGTTTTATTTAGCCTTAGAGGTAGTGTTACCCAAAGACTTGGTCTTGGTCTTGAGAAATGCATGACCAAGCGACGAAAGACTTTGGCTAACACTACTCAGAAGACTAGACATAGCATTGAAATCTGATTGTATAATCTCTGCATTTTGTTTGTCTGTTAATGTTACCTTTGGCACTTTGGCACCCATCAAAGGTTCGACCGACTCACGCGTTGACGATTCGCGCGTTTCAACTAAGTAGACTATGACTTCCTCGGTCCGACTAAATGTGACGATTGAATTAGAGTAATGGCTCTTGTTCATTTGAGCGTCGTGTACCTACCTATAGTATCGTGGGTTGCGTCACAGTATTGAACGGATATAGCCGCGAATAATATCGCTACCTTTATTTTTGCATCGGTGGCTAGCGCGGTCTCACCCACGGCTACATTCTGCATTTAGCTTTCTATTCTATTCAGTGTAATGCACCTCGAGTTCTAGTATGTGTGTTGATTTATCTTAAAAACCATGACGATAGCTGCTCCTATATTGGTCTCGCATACCCATAACAATGTATAACATGCTTATAAAAAAACAACTATGGAGTTTCATACCCCTTGTTCTCCATAGGACCGGCATTCCGAACGCAGGGTAAAATCGTAGCACGGTATTTTGTGATTTTTTTGACGATTCATAAGTATTGTAATGGTACATGAATAAAAAATATTTTGATTTTATTTTTTTGACCAGGATCAGCACCAGTGCTCCAATTAGACTCCTGTGACATTCCTATCAGGCAAGCCGTTGTTTGGTAACATATTTTTCTCAGAAGTTTCTTATGCTTGTTTGAATTCGCGTTGTTAAATCACGTAACATTGCAATAATGAACACCACTATACAGATATGATAGTCAAACGTGACGATAATACCGTAAAACTGTATTACGCCAAGGACGTGATTACGGAGCCGCGGCAACGGATCAAACAGACTTAACTAATTGTTCCGTGTTCGACCTGAGGTTGAAAAGAATTTATTGACGTTTCAACTCGTAGTTCCGCGTGGGTGCATCATTGCACACCTCAGCCCACTCTCATTTTATTCTAACGCAATCGTGCCGCAAAACTATACATACATTGACGCTTCTCACAGCTACTAAATATTTATACTACGTTCAAACTCATCGATGTATATTGTGCAAAGCGATTTGGTTGTTTGGTTGGTTGTAGGAAGTGTATCAGTGAATGGGGTTTGGCGTCTCTTCGTCAATAAGTTTGGAAGTTTTATTTTATGTCGTTCGTATCCACGTGTAGCGCATTGGCTGGGTGCACCCGCAGCGTTGAATGCGCACAGTGTGCGCCTGGCCTTACATTTACCGACCGTTGGGTGAGGACTTAATAGTTATCCTCGTGAATTGTTTTAACATTTCCGTATTTCGCTTAGCGCAAAAGACGAAACGGTATTGGTTTTCGAACTATAATTTTGGAGTCTCTATAATAAGGGGCTTCTACTAATTTTGGTTAGTCGCAAAATATAATCTGGAACATGCCACATCGCCTCGCAATCTTAATGAAAAGCAGACTATATTAACTTGTTCATAAAATCAGCAATTTTATCCTCGACTTAAATGTCTTGGATAAAATGCCTCACTTTATGCACTTGTTGTACAATCTGCAATTATACCCAGAATATAATACTTGTGCCCTAGGCCCTAAACTCTGTAGCTGCTTGTCAGTTAATAATTAAGTTTAGGTATAAAGGTTAGGCAGCTTTAACTAGCTATTTGGCGCTATCCCCGCTAGCGGGATACATTGAGTGTTTCTCAGAACTCAGACCTCAGGGCTCGTTGTATTCCCGAGATTATTCATAAGTAGTAAAACGAGAAAAGTAATACATCTACGCACAAACGCGCCGATTTTAAACAGATAAAAATACGCGTAGGATTGTCCGATCTGTAAACAGTAATTTCTAATGTAATCGAATAACGTCACGTAACGTTAGAGAAACAATACTGATACTGTCATTCCTTTTTATGAAGTCTGCGGTGTAAACAATATCTCAAGTAACATATTTTACGGTAAAGTAAGCATCGTCCATCTCGCTCACTGCACAACTTTTAGAAATGGGAATGGCAGTGACAGCATGCGTTCTCGATGACGTTACGCTCATATTAACACTAACGTCTTTTAATAAAAACTCATAGTGTCATGTTCTAGTATCTGAGAGGGATGGAAGAAGCTTACGTTTCCGTTACAATTCTGAGAAATATTGTACTTGAGCCACAGATGCCTACTCGCTATGATAAGATTTGTGTTCCGCACGGAAACAGTCACGACTCACTGCTAACAGCTAGTAGGTACGTGTTTATTGCGACTGTCACAAACCTCACCAAAACCAACCAAAGCTCATGTCCAATCTGAAGGACGGATCTCGAGTTATCATACTTTTATTAATTTTACTATGACTCCCGCGTGGATGTTTAGCTGTTGCTGTGGATGATTATCAAACTAATTAGCATAAAGGCCGTCAAAATATTGTTGCTATTTGTAGCCCGGAGTGATGTGTCGGTTTTCGGATGCTGTTTTAGCGCGAGATGTTTTACTCTCATTGATTTTTTAATATTTGTTACGATTGTATTTAATTACAATATGAAACAGATTATAATGACCGCAATGAGAATAATATTTTGAAGAAAAAATCATGCTGATAATTGTCAGCCGAAAACCCAGATGCTACGGAAACATTGAAGGGCTACTCAATTTTATTTGGTTAACGTTTAAAATAAAACTCTACTGGCTAAGTAACCATATACTAGGACCGCCCCTAGTTAATTTTACGGTATCCATAATACAAGTATTGCTTAGTTTGGGACCGTACAGTTAGTGTATTTGTCTGGCAATATTTATTTGTTTAGTAGTACAGTAGGATAAAGACTCTGAGTGTAGTGATAATATAAAAATATAAATAAGTTAAGCACTAATGATTCTCGGGTCTCAATAACAAACGTGGTATTTTTTATACCATCCAGAGAACTTAGTACAAGTTTTAATAACATCCTTTACATACACTTTGCAGTTTTACTGGGCCCCAAGTCTGCTAACACAATCGGTTCATAATCGAAAAGCAACGGTATAGTAACTGTCACTTTTGACAGATATCCCATACAATATCTGTCAAATGTGACAGTTACTATGCCGTTGCTGTTCGATTATGATAAACTGATATGAATCGATTGTGTAAGCAGACTTGAGGCCCTGGTAAATGTGATGATAATAAAAACATTCGTATTTCAATACGATTAAAATTCATACTTTGGGCAAAGGTTGGTGATACAATAAAAATGAATTTAGTATGTAGGTAATATATTGATGTGAACGTAGAAAGGGCACGCCAGAGCACTGGCCTCTATTGGCGCAATATTTACTGCGCGTTAGCGCGCGGACGTGCGCAAGAGTCAACCCGCGAGCGGCCACACGGACGCGACGCGCTCAGTTGTCACCCGCAACCATTTTCGGACGCCGACACTGGAATTTGTTACTTTAATATTTTTTTTTTCAAATAAAAAGGTCAGGTCAGGGCGCGAAATTCAAAATGTCAATGGTTTTTATTTTTTTACGAAAAATTTGGACATCTTTACGATTTAATTTAGTGTTTTGCGATATTAGCATTCTGTATTGGATGTCTCGACCATAAAGTTAGTAAAAACCGCTACTTTTACTAACTTTATGGTGTTGTATCGCTTTAGGTATTTTTTGAAGCAAACTTAATACATTTACAACTTTATTCTGTTAGATAAAGGGGCTCTTAATCGATCAGCCGCTAATAGCACAATTGCTGCTACATATCGTGGGAGCTTGGAATTGAGCGTGAGCAACGCGCGCCCGCCGCGCCCCGCCCGCCCCGCGCCGCGCTTTGCTGTCAGTGGGCAGCCATTTTCGGACGCTCGCCATTACCTAACCATTAAAAATGCTATTAGCATTTAGTATTGGGTATATTTTGGGATACAGAATATAGATGAAAATAATAAACTATCGTTAAACAATAGGCTTTGATAACCGATAATACGTGGTGTCAACAAACCCGATACCCAGTCCTTTGCCCATCAGCATCAGGACACAAAATAGGCTAAGAATAAATAAAATATATTTTTAATTTACCCAATTAATGTCATTAACTAATTTAACTTTAATTTTAGATATTCATATCGTGCCTCTAGTATCCTTTCATAAACGCGCTCAAACAAAATAATTTGATTATTCTAAGGTATTCAAAATGTCTCCCGGGCCGTTTCGTGACCAATAGTTTGACATCCATCCAGCCTAGGTTAGGGTACCTATCTACGCAGATTGCGTTAAAAGGTTTACCTACAGACTTGTTCAGAAGTTCAGACGTACCGTTGCCACTTTAACAATACTTTCTTCTTAGTGGTAAATATTAACACATGCAAACAATTTTGCCTACTAAGTGGTCCCGGCATAGACTAAGAAGTTTTGTAGGGTAAGCAGGAACTCCTAATGAAATCGTAACGCCTGTGCTATCGAGAAAACATGTTGGCGCTGTCATACTTATTTATGTAATCTGTGGTGTGAGAGGGATGAAAGACATTTAAGTTACCGAAACGCTACGTAAAAAGGATTGTGCTTACGGTACTGGATGTAAGAAGTTTTTTTATATACTTATGTGTGCGTGAGTATGTGTTTTTACATGCGTTACGAGAGTTTCTTAGGCTTCATTTGTAGACCGCGTTGTGTGATGTCTGGACATTCTAACAAGTCTGTGGGTATACCTTCGCGCTGACGTAATCGGGTGACATATATGCGTAATTCTCAAGGATACCTAGGGATTTGGAGGTCTACGTTTTGTTCTGTGAAATCTATGAAATATCGGACCGTAGATAGGTATTGAATGTTTAAATCAAATCCAATTATTCTGTCGATCGGATTCGATATTCAGTCGCGTGGAAGTTAACAAGGAGTTATTGCTTTAAGTAGTTTGATATGATATGGTTTCGAACAAAATTATATTTAAAAAATAAAGTGAGTAAGTATATTTTAATTTACTACTGAATACTAACAATAACATATTTTAAATTTATTTCTATCATCAACACAACACTATTTATCCGAATATTAAACTGTAATGTCTGGTCCACATTAACCCAGCGACAATTTAGTCCAGATACCAAGTCCTATGTTGTACTACTACTGGAATTATGTGAATAGTGTTTTGATAGTACAGTAGATAGGTTCCAGTAAGCAATCCGGTGTATTAATTTAGTCTACTTCGTCAATCAGTCATTGCCAGTGTACTTTTCAATCCAGCTTGACTGGAATACGACGACCAATCCAGTCCCCAGTACCGGCAGAATATTTTTGGTAACCGTTTTTAGTCTTTAAATCTATCTTTCTATCTATATACAACAACACACAACAAGCTGTTAGTTAGTCAAGAACGGGTGGGCTGATTTTTATAATCTTTTTTTTTATTTGTCTGCGCCCCGAATAGCAGAATAACTATTTACACATGGGAGAATTCACTAAAAAGTTATGATAAAGATAATACGAAGTTCACCAGGGCCCCAAGTCTGCTAACACAATCGATTCATAATCGAACACCAACCGCACAGTAACTGTCACTTTTGACGGATATTGTATGGCATATCTGTCAAAAGTGACAGTGACTATGCGGTTGCAGTTCGATTATGAATCGATTCTGTTAGCAGACTTGGGCCACTGGACTGTTGGTAATCATTATACCAAGTTAAAGTCTTGTCATATGTATCTACAGATAAACCTATGATACGGGTTCAAACCGGGTTCGAACTCAAACGCCGTGTGTCGTCACCTAGTTGGTCATTCCCTTTTCGCGTCGCGCCAAATGCAATAGGTGCGCTGTTTGCAGCTGCGCAATGTTTTTACAGTGAAACGGGTGCATTCGGGCGCGTACATAGTGGCGTTTAATTAGCGGATTTCGAAATATGTAAAAATGTATAATATGGTTTTGTGATATTAGAACTACATTTATCGGACATTTTATCGTATCGGGTCTGTCAAGCAAGCGTCGGTTCATGTTGAGTGTAGGAATAAGGTGTAAGACTAGTTGCTTTGAATAAAAATACCGCCCTAAAATATAATGCAACTTAACGTACCGACGATAATCGTGGTTTAGCTGCAGTCACGGCTACCTGTACAGAGTGTTTGCGGACTCGATCCCCGCCTGGACAAATGGAAATGGAATATACTCTTTTCCGTGGATAGCAGGTGTCGCAGAGCCCCCATTGAATGACACCCTTAATGAAAATGTTGCTGAGTTTGGGAGCATACTGTTAATATATATATATAATAATATACCATAGATTCATCCTACGGAACTCTTGATATTTTCTACGTCCGATAATTCCGGTCAGACCATAAAATATCTTGTACGCTCCCGCTTGCGCTTATACACTATGCTATGGCCTATAGCGCGGTCGGCACGTTTGCGCACGGATGGCGGTCGCTTGTTCGGCGCGGGCGCGCAGCGAGAGCACATTACGCGGACGCAGCGAGTGGGGTGACCAACAATATTAATACATTAAAAAGTTTAATATTATTGACATACGTGTGTGATTGCAATATTTAGAGGAAATGACAAAACTCCCGGATTTTAACAGAATCATGGTTGATATAAGTTGCAATCCCGTATTCTTGTAAACGATCTAAATATTTTTGAATACCCTCTAAGTTACCCTCGTTTTCATTCATGCCATAAGCTTATCGAGGATAAAAAAGTTACATTATATTATGTTATTCCAAACTATATCCTTCAACTATGCCAAATTTCATTCAAATCCGTATATACATTTTTCGTGATCTCATTCAATATCACAAACAAACACGTTTGTGTATATTTACATTGTATTGTAGATCGTAGTTTTTATCCGAGTCTCAAGAGATATTTGGTCATCCTAATGGTGAGCGGTGCGCGCGGGTGCGCGCGCGCCGGTGAGTCACGCGTGCGCACCGCGGCTGCGCGACACCGCTTGAATTTGAAACACTTTGTTTACCACTCTATACTGGTCGAGGTTCGTATGTAATGAGTGTTTACGTTCACCAGTTCACCCCGACGTAAAACAGTTAACTCGATAACTAGAACTGTTTTTGTACGATACTCTATTAATGCATACCTCACGATACGATTTACGATCACGGAATCGGAAGGTGTAGACGCTAGTGCTAGTAGTGCTTTGCGTTTTAGCGGAAAAGGGAAGATCTTCCAGCCAGGCGGGTGGTATGCCTGGCGGGGCGGCCGCTATGCCCCGACGGTTATTGTCGGGATCTTGTATATATGTTTCATGCTCCGAAAACTCTTATAGCACGATTCAGGATTGTGTTGAGAATTGTATATTATTCTGAATGCGTCTGCAGCGCCCTCTGTGTAGCTTGTGGCGTGATTGAAATGGTCGCTACACCGTCAAATACTCACATGCAAATCAATTTAAGGGGTTCCCTAAACGAGTATTCGGCTTATGTCCCTGTCTGATTTAGAAGCCGCGAAGTCTGCCAAGTTGTTATCCGTTCTAGACTGATTTTCTACCGACGTAAACAAACCCCTGCTATCACAGTAACTGTGAGTGAGAGGCTTGTTTACATCGGAAGGAAATCGATTTGGAACAGAATGCGTTGGATTCAATCACAGATTAATGTTAGGTTGCATAATAAGAACAAAATACTTTACTCTTTGGGCGTATCGGCGGTATAACGTGGTATTCCATTGCTTGCCACAAACAATATGAGATTGTTGTCCTTGAACGGGATTGGTCTATTGCGCTCCCGCATAAAACACATGTCAATGTGAGCAGTGGCGTGTCATGTGAATGGGTAATTTTGTAAACCAGTTCAATACTGAGTGTCAATATAAAAAAAAACTATCTACATAACCATATAAAAAAAACTTCTTTAGTTGAAATAAAACTAATTTTAAGGATTTTATCGCGATTTATATTTTGATTTTACGTTCCCGACGTTTCGGCTGCTTTACAGCAACCATGGTCACGGGAGGACTGATGTGATTGACGTCCTGGTGTCAGAGTTTGAGACGGGATACCCTCATATTTAATTGTTGCTTGTGGTCCGATTTACGCAGAAAGTGCTCAAGACCTCAAGACACTGAATGTGTAATATTCGCGTAAATATAAGAAATCAACTTCTTTAGTTAAAAATAATAATACCTTTATTATTCAGCCACAAACATATTCGTTTTTTAACTCATGCTAACGAGTTGCATGAACATTGAACTTGTCGGGACGGGTGTCCGCCGGGCGCCCTTGATTGATTGACACCCGAGTTCTTTACCCCGCGTGCGCTACAACGTAGCGTAGGTACCTACCAATAGCCAGTCCACTGACAAAAAAATGATCATCTACCATGTTGGAACGGTTTTTTTTATGTTGGCCAACTTTTTTTTATTAAGCTTAAGTAGCTAGCATTAAATAAATATCGCCGACCAAATGAACCTGATGCTTGGTCCCAAACTAAGCATTACTTGTATGGTACCATATGTGGGACCGGGGATCAAAATACGAAACCATTCGGAAATTTATCCAGACGGGAATCGAGTCCACGACCACTTGGTGTAGTAAGCCGGGCTATACCAACCACTAGTCACTTGCTAAGCAGTCGTCGTAAAGTAGTATCGTTTTGGTTTTAAAATTTCCAATTATCTTAATAAGTTAATCCTTATGTATATGTATACATCAAAGTCGTGTTAGTTACTACATTTATAACCCAAGAACGACTGGGCCGATGTTTATGCTCTTTGATTTAGAATTTGTCTCCGCCCCGAATAGCACAATAACTACTAAAGCGTTGGAAAAATTCACAAAAAAAAATCTCATACATTTGATTCTAAAACGGTAAAGTTCGCCGGGACAGCTAGTTAATAAATAAAGATAAGATGTTACACTCAGCTGATCCTAACGACTGTCGAGAAGTCTATATACGTTTGTGACACAAAACGTATCACCAAACTGTTAAATGCGAAGATCGGTCGTCTTAACGATGCATTATCAACGTTCTATCACCACCGCCAGAGTTCAAATTTCAACAAAACGTGAAGGGCAATGATGATAACAATAGAGCAAAGAAGGCCCAGTATAAAATGGCCTACCTCTCCCCTCTTTATTTCAAATGTATTGAAGTTAGAAGGTTTATGGATAGAGATCGTGGAGGTCAACTGAAAATGGTCGATTTATAGAGTTGCGACGGAAAGTTTTGTAGATATTGAAACGAATAGAGCCACCTGTTGAGTTTGGTTTGTAACTTCGTTAATGGCCGACTCTAGTGGCCTGATGATGTCTGTGTTAGATTGTTTGTTAAAGTACTTGGATTGTGTGGGATTATGAGGGTATAAGGACCTATGTGAACTGGATTGTAACCTAAGGTTGTAGCGTCTTAACACAACAGTGTTGAGTTCTTTTTGTAATTCAGCTTAACCTACAATCAAATAGCTTTTCAATACAAAAAAAATAGGCACCTTCAACCGCGTTTTCCCTGAAACCCTAAGCTCTGGTACGACAGTTAAGTCGCATCTCCAACGCGTTGTTTGCTCTACACACTACACAAAACATTTTATTTGAATACAAACGATAATTGCACCCTGCCCCTCTACATGTGCCCCTTCTTTTGTTTAGTTTGTACAGCAAGGTAAGGCAAGCAACCCGACTTTAGTATTTCCAACTGTAGAAGGAATATACCTACATAATGTTTATGTCTTCTTTAGTCGCCACGCAATCTCACACGTGTGGCAATACATTTTGCATCGGCACGACCTCCGTGATGTCATTTGCACAAGCGATGCGCAATTAAATCGATCGATACGCATAATAAAGGTACCCACCATTAGCTACTTAATACTTTATCAAGAACTTATCAGACTGTCCATGTACGTGTCATTAGTCACTTAATTAAGTAATTCTATCGATACACAATTGTTACAAATTTTATGTAAATTTCGATAACTAAATGTCGACCGAATTAACGGGACAAAGATGCACGTGAGCAGTGGTGCTCATATGAATCTTTAGTCGAAGAACATTATTTCTTCGTCTGATTATAAGGAATCATTTGACGTTCGTGTTAAGACGATAGTAACATTATCAACTTATGGCACGTGTAGGTATAGATTACAGCTGAAGATAGATAATGAGAGCTCTAAGAATACAAAATTGAGAAACAAGTGACACGTGGGACTTAAAACTCCACGCACGATTTGTTTCCATACACGACACAATTATCATCAAACATTACTTAATTAAACTTAATTAAGTTATATAAAATGTAGCAAAGTGGTAGCAATAACATCGTCGCGATGCTCGGGTGACGTAACGAGCACGATTCGGATAACAAGCAATATCGAATCAATAGCCGGAGTCGAATGTTCCGAGTCGGACGATCGAGTCGAAATTAGAACGCGCGAACGTGCGTTCCTTTGAGCGCCATTTGCGACAGAAAGCAACGCAAGCAAAGGAGAGCTTATTACTAGTGTTGCGCTCGATCGCCGAAGCGTGGAGACGAGTTTTTTTTGTAGAGTTACATTTTTCACACTCTTTATTTATTTATCTGAGTAGGTAATTCTCTAGTGTAGCGACATACTATATCGTCGACGATGCAATTATTGTGACCAGTAGTTTAATACAAGTTGTAAGTCTGTTATGATAGTTTACTGCAAAAACGCATACCATTGCGTTTTTGCAGTAAACTCCATGACGCAGTACCATTTTACAACCGCATAATAATCGAGTACCTATTTAAGTATCGCATTTAGTTCAACGGTTGGTACTTATATTTGAGTGTGACCACCTGATCAAACAATCTTATTTCGGCCTCGGCGAAAGCAGTAACTTAATTCATTTTAGTCGCTTGCCAATTACTTTAGCAGACAGATCAAGACATTTTGGAAAATTTCGGCCTCGGCTTTCGTCCAAAATTATTTGTACGGTACCGCTCTACTTATTACGCTCGCTGGCGCTTTATGGCGGCCGGACTGGGGTCAGCGGCGGGTTTTTTGTCGCGGCACGTAGCTTTACCCCTCGCGCCCCCCACCGCGGCTCGCCCGCCACCCCCGCGAGTAACACGCGCGACTCCAGATAGGGGTGGCTGTGTGCGATGTGACCGCGTGTTGGGTAGCGACGTGGTTCAGGTTTCTGCCTTTGTTTTTACATGTTTTAGATGAGTTAATTTATTTACTTGCAGGCGAAGGTTAAAATATCAAAGTATTGCTGGTCACTTAACGACTCTATTAATAAATATTTTCAATAAAGAACTAAGACTACACGGTGCCATAAAAAGTAACAAAGAAATTAAATTTATTTAATAAAGTATTCTTATGTGACTCAGTTAAGTACCTTGATGATTCCAGTGTGATAATTTTTAAATTACATGACACCACCAGGAGTTTAAATCTAACCGAGGAACAAAATCCTCAATAGAAAATGTCCCTGAACCTCAACGCTGCCCCGTTCCCAGATCAGCAAGCATCGTAGCCTTCATTGTAATACCGCGCCCGAGGCCGCGTCGCGTCGCCATGGCGACCGATCGCGGCGCCCACCACCCCCGACCCTGCGCCACCCTCGCGTCCCCCTCACACCCCCGCCCGCGGCTACCTGCTCTCATTAATATGTACCGGACCGGACACCGTCTTCAGCCGGATCCTGAAATTGACCCCAGTACGTATCGACGGATGAAAATTTTATTAAAAAGGACACGAGGGGCTTTTTTTTATTTTCAACGGTAAACTATGTGCTAGCGTTCGGTGTCCATTTGACTGGGCTACCGAGCTAAAAAAACTGGACATATTTTTGTTGGTACCATGTTACCTAAGGATACAATTCAGATTACCTATCCGAAAAGGAAAACAATCAATTATTTTTTAATATTTTTATTGTAATCTCTTTCATAAAATGAATCAATATCCTGAAAGTACCTAATACTTTATTTTATGATGAGATTTATGATGAGGTAATACATATGTGAACAATTATAACAAATTAGCATAAAAGGGCTTCATAAAGAAAACTGATACCATAGATTGAACCGCAATGAAGTTTACGCATTTTTTTCAATTATTTTGAAATTGAAATTAGCGTGCAATCATGATAGAAGTCTATCTCAACTTGGTTATAGCGAGAGAGAGATTGAGTTTACAAAATTAATAAGACTCGGCTAATAATTAAACGATCACAGAAATAATATTCATAATAATTTAATCGTTGTTCTAGGAGCGCCGTTGATGTCTTTTACAAAAGAAACAGCGCGGCTCTATTTTTTTTGTCCGTTTGTGTAGTCCCTTTATCGTAAATTGTGTTTCATTGCCGTGTTGACATAATAACTTGATTATGTCGTTGTTGAATATGTTATTAAACGAGTGATAACTAATTTGGTGTGGTATGATTTTGACTTGTATTTATTTAGAGATATAATTTATTATACTCTACATTTTTTATTACATTTTTTCACCTACACTTCTGTTTTTCTTAGAGTAGTAGGTACATAGGCTGATTATACACTTCTTTTATTGGTAACCGATCTGTTTATGATCCATTTTAATCGAATGTATTTCTACATACTACTATAAAAAAGACTTTATAACGCCCTACTAATAAAAATCGGCCCACCCGTTCTTGATTAAAAAATGCCGAAATTAACACGACTTTGTTTTACATATACCTATAGATCCATCAAATCCAATACCTCAAAAAATTCCATTCTTATCACAAGACTCGTCTCTAAACTGATAAAGTGCTTACCGGGCGGCATGGGCGACAGTAAGTGACCACACATGGAGACGATCGTCTCCGGCGCACATGTGCGGAACTATAGAGTACGTGATACATCTGCTACGATCGGTATTTAAGCACGCCGAGAGTAACATTCGACATACCTACATATCGCGACAATGCGGACCGGAGTTTTTTATTATTTAGGGTATTCATTTGTTTTTGGTATTTTTTTTTTTGCATATTTCTTGTCGTAAAATTTATTGACTCTACCATTATAGTTCTACCTCATAATGTCGTATTGATCAGAGAATGAAGAGCTCCAAAAGGTCACATTTTGATACAGGACTAGCAATAGCGTACGTTATGAGACAATTATTTTTTAAATATCAGTGGTACTCTATGGTCAGCCTGCGCGAGCGCACGTCGTGTCGTGTGAAAGTGCGCTACCCGTTGGGACAGTACACGAGGCTTTCTACCGCGAAGTGGCACGAGTGCGCCGGCGACTCGCCAGGTAATCTGTAAGCGTACGCATTATCTATATCACTGTTTGTACTTATTTGGCGAGCTGATAACGAGGCCGAGTCCAAACATTCTTTAGCCAAGAAGGCTCTAGATATTGTATAACAGTGTCTACAGATATAGAGTCCATGTCGATGGCAAATTATTAAATTTAGATCTATATTCATAGTCAAAACTGAGGAGCAAGAGAGTCAGTGGCTAGGAACTCCATTCAGACAGAAGTCATTACGAATAGTTATATAAAAGTAAAGTTAAAGTATTTAATTAAATCCTGTAAATAATTTTCGCTTTTTATGGGGTCTTGATAGAGGTCACGCTTCTGCCTGACACACTTGGATCGTATTGCAAACATACTAGGGGCAATGTTTCAGCGACATAGGACCCGTTATGGTCTTATGCAAAAAACTTTATTTTGTGCTGTAATTATAATGCATGCATAGTGCGCCAATAGTCGTAGGTCCTTCTCATTACTTATTGTATATTTATTCGTAGCTTATTGGTGACAAGTTAAAATATTCTAACCGTTACCACAACCATGAATCTTTAATAATACTACACATTAAAATTTACAACCGATAAGCATTTTTCCTTTTCAAGTCCTCCAAATTTTGCTTTACCAAATAAATTCTGGCACACGCTTTAGGGCTTGTTCCCGCAATGTACTGATAAACCCTATCAACATCTTATTTGATAGAATTTGTATGGGCGATATGTCAAATAAGTTTAGAGGGATAGGGTTTAATTTATTATTATTAGAAATTTAAAAAATTACACCCTGTAATGAGACCATGGCTAAACGACTCAGGTTCGCCGTGTTTAAAAAAAACAATCATCATTAATATAATTGTTTTATACATCAATGTGATCCGTATAACTTACTGATTCATATGTTAAAATATATTACACTATTTTTATTATACCTTATATAGCCTGTTACACGTTATAAAGTATCAATCCTCTAAAATTAAGATATGAAAAGCACCCCTTTTCATACTAGCACTAGGGCGATATTTGTAACTTGATCAACCAAGCTTAGTTCAAAACTTTTTCCGCCGCTTATCATGCAGGCGACTGACAATAGATGCCGTGTGACGCAACCGCGCGGAGTTTGCGATTTTATCTGAGCCCCGCGTAACGTTGCGCTAAATTGCCTTCAGCGTTCGCGGCGCCAGGATGTGACGTCACGGCCGCATATTTAAGGAATGCTGGTCTCATATAGACTGGAGATAACCGAGAATCGTTCTTACCGTGTCGCGTTACTGTAACTATACATATAATGTAACTAGCTGCGCCCCGCGGTGTTACCCGCGATTAAAAAGTATGTCCTTTTTTGCCGGGATAAAAAGTAGCCTATGTGCTATTCCAGACTATAATCTATCTCTGTCTCAAATATCTTCCAGGTCCGTTCAGCCGTTCTGGTGTGATTGAGTAACAAACATCCATCCATCCAAACTTTCACATTTATAATATTACTGTGATTTCACATATAGGTTCAGTCAGTTAGAGGGAGAGATTACCACTTGTTATTATCTCTTTCTATCTGAATATAGGTAACTTAAGTGTAGTCGTTCTTGGTCTTAATTTCAGTCCTTATAGATCATTTTCCCCAAGCGATCGCCAGACGAACTATACAATGGAGGCCCAACGCCACTGTTTTGCGTCCCAGTATCACCCAGACTAAGGAAATTTCCGAAAAGATAATTTCCGGAATTTACCGAGTCAGTAGTGGTTGTGGTACTGTATTGACCCGTTCACATCACTAGACCAATCTGATGGGAGAACCAAGAAGCTCTTTTTCATGTATGCTCATTAAACCATTGATACATGTTTCTAAGCCCAAAGTATTATATAACTATTCCTTTTTTATCTGCCACCAATTAGAGCCACATTTGCCAGTGTCGAGACAAATTTATTGAATATTTGTTTTAAGTATCCTGACCATAACGATTATGGTGTTAAAAGCTAACTAACTGAACTAAAGATAACTCGTATGAGAAAAGCTCTGGGGACTTGACTATAATTTTCCGGATCTACGGGTCTTATGCTCCAGGAAACACATTTTGGAAAATAAAAGAACTTTGACAACTTCGCTCTTACACTTTCAGTCGAAAAGTCCCATATTGATTATTACTTATCAAACAACATGTAACGCTTTTAAAACTTACATTTATAAATATCTATATTTTCCAAAACTTTTATATCTCGGAACTAAGCTCTCATATTTCTTCCCTTTGCAATGGTGTCTTGTGGCCGTGCGATGCCAATTATGCGGGCTGATTGGCACCGCACTGGTCAGACTAGGCTGCACTACGGTGCAATCCCAATCCGCGCTGCATTTGAGGCCACCTTGTCGAGTGACGTGTGCTAATTGTCAAGTCTGAGTAAGGATTGAGCGGCGGACTGCGCTTACATGGAGAGATTCAAAGGTCTTTATTCTGTAAGCTACACATAATCTTTACAGCTTCTTATTGCTCTCTGAACTGTGTCTTAGAGGTGTTTAAAATTGTTAGTTCGCTTTATGGCATATGATCCCATATGATCTCTCAATCATTAAAGTTTTCAATAGTTGTTTTTTTAGGAATACTTCTTATAGGACTACTAGAGGATGGTAAGTGACTTTTGATGCTTTGAGTACCGTACTTTTAATTCTTGAGGGAATTTTGGTAATTCCTTTTTGAAAAAAAGCAAGTTGAAGCAAGAACAACTTGAAACAAGCCAATTGAGCCTATATTCATAACTACCCACTGATCATTTTTATTGGTTTTGTTTGCTGTTTTTACTTTGTGCTATTTTTTATTGTCTTTCAAGTACTGTAATTGTCCCAATATGATGTTAGTAAAAGTTATACTTTGTATCTCGTATATATATTATCTTATTCTGCCACGTTATTCTTCCAATATCATTCCCCCCGGTCCTATCTCGGAAACCAGACGTCTTTTCTGACTTACGCAACAGAATTTACGCTTAAGCGAACCGAGGTCCAAGCACTAACGTTACTCACTCACACCCATGCAATTTGTATGAGGCTGCCGACCGTCTGGTGTCGGACTACCCCGCCCCCCTTGCGTTGGACAAATTAAGGCGATGGAGGGGCGCTAGGAGCCAGTGGTCAGAGCTCCTGATGTGACAAACTATGGTATAGTGCGGCAGCTGGCTATTATAATTTGAGCTATGTCGAGTATGGTGCGAAATAAAGTTCTGTGTGTTTGAGGGTTCTCGGTAGCGTGGGCAGGGGTCTCGCTACGGTGGTAGTTCGGGAAGTACATTACAGTAGGTATGTAGGGGCGAATGGCGAGCGGGCGCTCGCGGCGTGTGGGTGAGACGTTTACGGTTGGATCGCTGGTCGACGACGATGCTATAACCATGATATATTGCATTAAGTCAGGACTTTTCGGGGTTGTGAATATTTTTTTCACCTTACATTTAATTCCGAATAAATAGTGCGACATGTTTATCGCCGTCGGTCTTTTGTCTTTTATTTCGGTCTTTATACTTGACCTATTTTGTTGGTTGAATAAAAAACACACCATTGTACTCAAGCTCTACTACTAGTAAATGTAAACAACGCAATAGTTTCAATCTACGATCAACCAAAACTTGATAGGTAGGTACAGTATTTGGAAAGTATCCCACTAAATATGACAACCTGATTAGCGCAGTGTTAGTGACTCTGCTTTCTGCGCCGACGGTCCGGTTTTCAAATCCTGGTAGGGACAAGCTTATTGTGATGAGCACGAATGTTTGTAACCGAGTCATGGATGTTTAATATCTATATAAGTATTTTATACTGAGTTCGCCCTCAGTCCTTTGTACGTTACCCATAATAGAAGCGTTGCTAAGCAACGCTTCTATTATGGGTGGGACCGTGTAATTAGTGTGTTCGTCTGGCGATATTATATTAATTATAATACCAATTCGTAGTCACCGTATCGCGGGCGCAATACCGCGCGGCGAGCGAGACGCGCCGCGGTCGGCCCCTCGCGTCGCGCCAATTAATTACGGTGGCCATCTTAGCCCCCGGGGCCGGGCACCCCGCGCCCCCCGCCGGACCCTGATGCCCCACACCGACCCCCGGCTACACTGACGGACAATAATTGCCGCCGAATCTACCTCGCAAGGCTTGCCCGGCACCTACTGGGACCGAGATAGTGCTCTGTCTAAAGTAGGTATATTTAGGATATCAGAGGCAAGTCTGGTTTTTACTTAAAAAATGTGTAATTAAATTTTCTGCCTTTCTCAATCTTCTTGATGCAGGTCCTCTTAATGAGTCTATCCCTATCATCTTTAGACGATTTTTTTTATAACTTTCATGTATTGATCTAGCATATGTATGTAGCCTATACTATGCCACATGTTGTGGTTAAAGCTTTTAACGCGGCGCAACATGCAGAATACTTTTTATTCCCGAAGATGGATAGGTTTTGCGGAATTGTCTCAAACAACGGTAATATCTCAGATTTCACTGGACAAAGTCGCGGGCATGGCTAGTAATAAATAACCCAATCGAAACGCATCCGCTTGCCACCTTCCGTGGAACTCAACACCACGAATAGCTTCCAAAATAGAACATTGTTTAGTCTCCCGAAGAAAAAACGCATTGTCTGCGAGCAACCGGCTGACAACAAAATCGCTTCAGGATTGACACGTTCGATAGGCGTGCGACGATTCTATAAATTGCGAGGTGTTTTAAAATCCATATACTTATACGTTTTTCATTATAGGTACTCCTAGTGATTGGAGATTTTTTGTTTTAGAATGTGTTGTAGATCTTGTGATACTGCGTCCTATCAAGATATATAATGTTAAATGTTGCCGTACTTTTCGCAAACTATTTGTAAGTTTATCTAGCTCATCAAACCCAAAATATAAGGCAGTATCACTCGTGATGTCAAGAAATTATGTGCCTCTATAATATCTTGATAATCGAGAGCAGTGATTTCAGAGAAAGAGAGACTTTCTACTGGCGTCGGATTTTTTAATGAAAAAAAAAGACAATTCAAGTTTCCTTAATTCACCCTACCCTGAAGCAAACCTTGGCCACGCCCATGTTTGTAAGATTAACACAACAGTTCTGGATGAATAAGAATCCAGTTTGTGTTTATAAATCACGTTTTTACTCATTTCTTCGTCTTCAGATTATAAACTTACGACTATAAGTTTTGTGGGCTTAAAATTGAAATAATAATCTAACATCATTGGGTTTTAAATATCTCTTAGCTCGGATGTATACCGAAATCTCATAGAAAAGAATCACTGAAATTTGGGTAGGTGGCCCCATGAGTACACTCAATCTCGTGGCTTCCGTAGAGTTCAGATTTCATTACCTCTCGTGCTACGTCATTCGGCAGTCTGTAGTAGGCAGCTCTAGGTACTGGCTCATAGGCTGCATGCCAGCTTCGGCGCGAGCTCGCGGGGTATTCGCTACGACTGCGGAATTTCTTGCCATACAGCAGATTCAATTGAGGGATCTTATTCGAGTTTCACTGGAAGCATAGATAGGTTGTTGGATGGCAATCCTGTATAGTAATAAGAGAAGTAAATGTTTGGAATCAGATATGTGTACTTATTGTAATGATGAAGCACCCCTTCGGATATTACCCAAAGAATTTCTATGAACAGACTTAAAACTACACCAATATAAATGTAGGAGAACTATTACGCAGTTCATATTCTGTATTTAGATGGGTTTTGGTGTGGTAGTCATGTCTTTGAGCCGCCTTTTCCGCCATCCATACCACTGGAAGTAGACAATGAAAGTAGTGATATTTGTCCAGGCCACTATACTATCAAAACAAAGACAAGCCCGCTGAGTTTTTTGCCGGATCTTCTCAGTTGAGGTCGCGTTCCGATCCGATTGTAGACTTAAGAATAAAAAATGTAATGAAAATTTGTAAGTGCTCCCGTAGGCCTATACGAAATAAATGATTTGACTTTGACTTTGACTTATCAGGGGTCGCCTGTCGAATGCTAGCTGCAGTGAGCCACTGATGTCTAATTTTCTTTCCGAGCGTGTAGCGGCCATGGTTTACGACTGGTTACAGCGGCGGCGCGGCGCCCATTCTGCTGCTAGGGCTGTCCATTCGGAATGTTAGCCATCGATTGTAATTAAACATTTCTTGGTGTCCAGGAGCAGGGTCCCAAGCACCTTATTTTTACGTAACGCAGCTTTAACGTAAGCGTTTTCGTCATAAATAAGGATGTGGGAGGCCTCAGTTTTCTCGATGACGATACAATTACGTCAGGAGTTCCTGCTAGGCACACAACTCTTTAAGGATCTTGTAATTCATTGTAGGATATTATTATTGTAAGCGTTCATTTTTGTGAGTCGTAATCAATAATTAATCACACAAGTTGTTTAGACTCTACTCGGTTTCAGATTTTGAGCTAAAAAAAACTACGCAATTAAATAACTAAGTAATTTATAGGTAAAGTAGTTTCATGTTTCAAAGTTTCATGTTTTACACTCATGTTTTACACATGAGTGTAAAACATGAAAATTAAATGATGTACTCGTATATCATTGAAATAAAACTAGTCTTACGGATTTTATCGCGTTTATTCTATGTTTTTACGCTCGCGACGTTTCGGCTGAATATAAGAAATTAATATGATATCTTTTATGTGATCATTATACTTGGTATTTAGCTGACTTTGGTCAACCCTCAGTTAGTTGTGCGACGCCATGGCGAGCGGCGCGGCGGCCGCGTCCTACTGATTTAATTAAAAGCGCGGAGAGGACCGCGAGCCCGCGGACCGACTGTTGTTTATATTATGTATAGTAGTGTGGTACATGGTACATAGTGGCACAATAGTCTGTAAATAAATAAATCAGTAGTATATAGTATAAGGAGTACGAGGCAATCCTAGGAGCCAATATTTTCAACGGATCATTTCAGTGTATTCTATTGTTTGTTCCTGATAATTCCTTCTCATATTGAGGAGAAGCGTACCTGGTACGTGGTACATAATGGCGATAGGCCTACCAGTCGCCCCTTATTACATTGGTACCAATACCATCAACGAATTGTCGGTGCACTGCAGTGCACCCTAATCCTGCCAATAATATAACAATTTTTTTTTGTTGGCAACATAAATATTTTTTTATTGACACATCGAAATTGTGACTTCACATCATGATTATCAATGCGCCAAGGAAGGGCAGGTTTAAAGGGTAGTGTATTCTTTCTGTATCACGCTGTATACATAGTTATAGATGTCGGGTTACGATAATAAAATCCATCGTGTCCCGCTGGTAGAGAGCGAGTTTCCTCATTACGCGCGGAATGCCTGTCCGGCTCGCTATAAACCCAGCTCCTGCCGAGCCGAATGTAAAACGGCTCTCGTTTCACGTAGAGACGGTGCTTTGATGGCCCTTTAAACAGCGCGCAGCGCCCCGGCTCGTGTGTGCCTAGCTTTATGTCTATGCTCGTAGAAATGGGAACGTGTATAGTGGTGTAAGCGATGTTGGGTTAAGGGCTACAAAATAACAAGTTATACAAAATGACCACATACTTTTTTTTAAAGTTATTAATTTACAATTGTATATATTAGAAACTTTTTTCAGTTAACGCATTATTTTCCCCAAAACGTACATTAATAATATTGAAGATAACGTAGTCATCAGGTAGGCACTTATTTTTATGTATAACAAGGCGCAAAACAAAAGTTTACGAAAAAATATAAAACAGCTTCCAAGGAGATCGCGTTGTTGACAAAATCGGGATAAGTTTAAATTAAACGGGAACCATACATTTTACCGGGATAAAAAGTAGCCTATGTGCTATTCCAGACTATAATCTATCTCTGTGGCAAATTTCATCCAAATCCGATCAGCCGTTCGGGCGTGAAAGAGTAACAAACATCCATCCAAACTTTCACATTTATAATATTATTATATATATATTAGTATAGATTGTTGTGAATTAATTTATAGTTCATTGGTTGCTTATTGCGTTGCTCGTGCATTTGCCGTAAGTTCACGTGTGTACTACATAAACATTGCTTATGGTATTGACAGACGATCTAACTTGGTTCAGCCCGCACCAAATTCCATCGTCTATTAATATTATTAGTAAATTTGAAAAGCGACGATAAATAAGGGTAGCTATATTGATTTCTTATATTTACGCGAATACTACACATTGAAATAAAAATAATCTTAAGGATTTTATGGCGTTTATTTTATGTTTTTTAGTCTTGTCCAGTCCAAACTTTGACACTAGGACGACAACACATCGATCCTCTCGTGACCATGGTTGCTATAAATCAGCCGAAACGTCAGGAACGGAAAAAACATAAAATAAATGCGATAAAATGCGTAAGACTAGTTTTATTGAAATAAGTGTAGCTATACTCAAAAATAGTGCAACCGATTCTACTCTTTATTCTCAATAAGCTAATACCAGGCTCATAAACACATTGCATAGGTATTGTTGCGTGTTATCGACAGATGGATAAGGTTGCTTATAGCAGCTTGCGTTTTCTCTTCGGCCTGCAATTATGGGTCGCATGGACCGAATCGACGGGCGATCGCTCCCACGTGACGCACGCGGGTCGCAGCCCCTCCTCCGAGCTCTACCTGTCAAACTAAACATTATAGAGATGAACGGCGACATCGATAATTGCTGTATGATATCGATATTGAACGATCGAACGGTATGAATATCGCAAGAAGTAGGTCGATGCCTGTAACTATAAATAGTGACGGGGTAGGTAGAAGAGTATATTTAGTTTGAAACTCTTTCACAGTTGTCTTGTCAATTATGATATTGTTCCTACAATTACTCTCTTTATATCTCTTCTTCTTCAAATATCAGGAAACTGGAACCCTATATAGTGAGAGATTGTCGTAAGCAAAACGTGTACTGCATAATCATTTAGATGGAAAATTAAATAGCACCGCAGAAACCATTGTGGACGTTATCTAAAACTTTCAATGAAGGTAGTATACGATGTATAAATATGTAGACTTTAAAGTATGTGGTTAGTGCAAAATCTCACACTTGAGGCTCTGAAGTTACGAGTTTGAAATACGAATGTGAATTGTTAATCAAATGACAATTTATCTATTGGGTTGAGCTTTGTTAAACGGCGTCAACTATCTTCGACATTCTGCACACGATAATTACCTCCCCCCCACCATTTCTCAAAGCATCGATAAATATCGATCTTCCCTAAAACAACCGCTACGGCCGCCAGGGGGAGCCAAGTCGTGGGGTGTGAGGGTGGTCGCGCGTTATCGAACCGCGACCCGCGCGGACCGCAGCCGGCCGGTGACGAGACGTACCTGGACGTCTCCATCCATTCGCCGGAGCTCTTCGAAGTTTCCAACCCGCGTCAATGCCGACAAGTTGTGGGTCTACGCGAGCGGCGGCGGTCGAAGTCATAGCCATTAAGCGAACATTCTGCTTTATCTCTACAAGCGTTTCCACAAATCTTTACTTTGTTTGCGTCACACTGTGGTTACACTTTTTTTTCCGCCACCTGCCAGTATAATGTATAACTTGGGTTGTTACACATAATTTATTCATTTGTTATGTTTTATTTTGTCGTGTTTGACTGTAATTATACACTTTGTTATGAATGCTGTGGGAATGACATACGGCACGTCATTTGCCTATATGGAAAATCCTGCAGAATTAAACTTAATATTTATAGACATAAAGCTATAAAAACTGGGTTATATTTAACTCCTATAGTTTGTCGTCTTACTACCTACGCTATAGGGCAAATTTCATCCAAACCTATCCAGGCGATTCCTGGTAAGTAATTAAGTGGGACTAAGCAAATATATATGACTTAGATGATGAGGACTACAAACTTATCTGAGCTTAAATTTTGAGCATCCGCCAAATAAGTGGTACCCGTCATGCTTCGTATGTGTAAAGCGAATAGTTTTTCTTTGAAACAAGATAAGAATAAAAGAAGTAATTATTGTTGGGAGATTGGCTCTGACGCTCGTGTGGTTTTGACGTCATCAAAACGGGCAAGGTTGGTATCTGCGTGAGAGCTACGTGAATCATGTGCCTAGAGATGCAATGATTTCACGCTAACACCGAACTTCCATGGTGGTAAGTTTCACACTTTATCCATGACTGAGGAAAACATATCAGAATACAGAAAGGATTTCAAGGACATTCATTTCTGCAAAATATCAATAAATCTAATGAAATTGTGTCGAAGTATGGGACGCGGATTTCCATAATGTACCTTGGGATTCGTAAACAGACATGTTCTGGAATATTTGTGTGAATCTAAGTTTTCCAATTTGGCGCGCCCAGCCCGCACCGAACCGCACCGCGCGTAACGATTAAATCTAATAAAAAACGGGCCCGTCTCCGGCGAGGCCCGCGCCCGCCGCCCGCGCCGATAACAAACAGAATCATGTAAAAAAGAGCACTCGACTCGACCGAACCGATGACCGAAGCTTTATTTCAACTTTATCGGTTTTGCGCCGTCCATAACTTGGTACCCTCTATGTTCGCCGAAAGCCGGTAAGTATGTAAATTACGGTCGCGAGCGGCGTCCTCCCGTGCCCACTTATCTATTCAAATTCGGCTCCGGGTGCGGGGCTGCGTCGCCGGCCCGCGCTAATCAAAATCCGATCAGCCATTAAGTCCTCTCGCTATCTGAGCTTAGTTTACGAGCGGGGGGCGAGGCGGCGAGGGTGGTGCGAGAGGGGGGGGGGGGGGGGGGGGGCGGTGATCACTTATTTATGTGGCTGGGGCACGGTCGCCGACTGAAAAACTACCCTCGCGCCGTCGCCGAGGCGCGGCCGAAGCACCAGGCATGCGAGATGCTCGCCCATAAACTCGGCGCGGCTTTGTAATCAACCGTGCCGCGCTTTTTATGAGGCCGCCTTTTGCAGTCGGTGCCCGGGATAAATATAACCCGCGCTATCTGATATTGAGGCGACGTGTAAAGTTTTATAGTACGAGTATATCCGCGTACGTATTCACCCAGAGAATACTGCATGCGGCGTTTCAGTCGAGTATGGTGATGTGAGGGAGCGTCCGAGTTGTAGTATTTATGTTCTTTTGTGAGATCTGTTCTTGGGGATAGTTTTGTTTCACGTTCCATTTGGTAGCTTCGAAATAAATGTATTTTCTTTCTGTTATAAGGTGTAATGGCTTTAGTCGTACTATCCTGTAACCAGACTCGTAACTATTAACCTTCTCCCAGGGACTTTCTCAAGGTTAAATTTCAACATTAGTGTTTTAGAAATAGACTGGCGTCCTTTTGCCAAACTGACAGCTCTGAATCAGCGCTGAGAACCTGTTACTCTCGTATTGCAAATAAAAATTATATTTCGGAGTCGATCAACGAAATCCTGAGTCAAAGTTCAAAATATGACCTTACTAGCTGCGCCCCGCGGTGTTACCCGCGATTAAAAGGTATGTCCCTATGTCATTTTCTGACCCCTAAACTACCACTTCCTATGCAAAACATCATGTCGATCCTTTGCTCTATGAAAAATTAAAACAAATCTATCTCACAGGAACTATACATTTCACCGGGATAATAAGTAGCCTATGTGCTATTCCAGACTATAATCTATCTCTGTGCCAAATTTCATCCAGATCCGTTCAGTCGTCAGTAACAAACATCCATACAAACGTTCACATTTATAATATTAGTGGGATTAGTGGGATTTCAACGGCAGGTCGTCTTCTAAATTTGGTGGTCAACAAATTTTTAGAGACTTGGAATGTGTCTGAGTTGAGCGTGTTTACTGGAGGTCGTCGAGGCGTGATGTGCGGTTAATGAAACATCAGCCGGCCGCAGATGTTTGTGCGCGGTGTGGGCGGTGTAGGGTCGCGTTATCGCCGCCCGACAGCGCACCGGATCGCGTGTTTTTACTGTCGCGTAGCCATCGCCGGGTGCAGCCATATTACATAAGAATGGCGGGGAGCCTTATACATTATTTCTTAATTCTATTCTAGTACATGTCTTACGGCCCGACGGCCTGATTAGCGCAGTTTGTAGTGATAAATTTTTTGTGATGAGCACGAATGTTTGTACCTGAGTCATGGATGCTTAATATCTATATAAGTATTATATACTGAGTTCGCCCTCAGTCCATTGTACGGTACGCATAATACAAGCGTTGCTTAGTGTGGGACCGTATTGTTATTATTGGACAATTTATGCCAACCATTCATTAGCGGGTTGATTTTTTACACGGCAAGCATGGTGTGCGTAAAGCACTACAATCAAGCACTTCACAGCATAATGCTTTTACTTAGCGTTTCAGTAATGTAATCTTTCATCCCTCTGACACCACCGATTTCATACATAAGTATGAGAGTGAAAGCATTTCTTGTATAAGTTCCTGCTTACCATACATCTCTGATTGGTTTGGGAGCTTCATAGTTGAAATTAA
Source organism: Pheosia tremula (assembly GCA_905333125.1). Classification (NCBI taxonomy): domain Eukaryota; kingdom Metazoa; phylum Arthropoda; class Insecta; order Lepidoptera; family Notodontidae; genus Pheosia; species Pheosia tremula. The sequence continues at coordinate 6,954,329 of HG995415.1, forward strand.
ATACAATAAATAAATATCACCAGACGCACGCCCCAACTGTACTGTCCCAAACTAAGCAACGCTTGTATTATGGGTACCGTATAAACACTGGAGACGATTCCAGTAACATCCAGACTAGGGTAAATAAGAAAAGATCTTATCTGAAATTCACCTGCTGCTGCAGTGAGGGGAGCCAAGGTCACCGACCTTAGGCGACATAATTTTCCGCTAGTCTTCACGCACTCTGTCCGCAGCTCCAGTAAGCGTGGTGTAGGCAAGGCAATATACGGTATTATCGTATTTTTAGCGCGAGATCGATGGGCCTCCGCGCGCCACCTGCGCTTTCACGGCTCGCCACTCTGATTGTCGTCTCCGTGCAGCCATGGCCGCCAAACTTTACCTGTTCCCGTTGTTGCTTTAAATCAGCCTTTCCCAAAGTGGGCGATAACGCCCCCTCGTGAGCGCTGCAGGCCTAAAGGGGGCGGTAAGAGACCCAGAAAAAAAATGGGGGCTTGTGTAGAGGCTTACAATAAGTTATAGTGGTCTTTATGTACGTGAAAAATGGGGGCGCTAAAAATAATTCATTCTAAAAGTGGGCAGTAGACAAAATAAGTTTGGGAACCCCTGATCTAAATTATGTAATTACGACATTACGAGCGACAAATGTTACTCATGCCGAGTGATTTAGAAATCTTGAGCTCCTATGCCTACATACTTTCCGTTTTGATATTGGTAGTTTCTGATCCGAAAACTAGATTACCAAAATGTTATTAAGATTCAGAACAAAAGGTCTATGGGTACTTGGGCTTCTACTTGCCTGTTGCATAGTATTTACTATAATAGCATTATTGATTTCTTATATTTACGCGAATATACTACACATTGAAGTAAAACATTTTTTTTCGGATTTTATCGCGTTAATTTTATGTTTTGTCGGCTGCTTTACAGCAACCATGGTCACGGGAGGACCTCGGTCTCAGTCAGTTGTATATAATAATCAACTATCAAGCTCCTCGGATCTCCTCCTCAGTCCTCCCGTGACCATGGTAGCTGTAAAGCAGTAAAAACGTCGGGAACGTAAAACCATAAAATAAACGCGATAAAATCCGAAAAAAATATGTTTTATTTCGTTAAAAGCATTGCTTGCTACTATAATTTGGTGTTGGGAATACGCGAACATTTATTACGTGGCTTTGTCGTTCGTGTCAATAAGTAAGGATCAAATTCGCGTGATAACAATAGCACTGCGTCGCCGAACGAGACTGGCGAGTGCATTTACCTTGTTTATGTTTTTGTGTCCATGATACATACTTACAACATCTTATCAGCTTTATCGTTGTGACATTCCGAGGCAGAGGTGATGACAAAACAAATTGATAGCAGGACTAAGTAACACTTAAGGGATAAATTCCTCTGGCACTACCGTCTGTTTCAATCTACTAAATGCCGTTTTACACCCGTAGTGTAGCAGGACTTGACAAAAATTCATTTGCTTCACTGGTTAACACCTGTATTTTGCTGAAAATTATGATAATGTCCGCTCGTATTCATAGACAGTGTTTAAAAATAATTGTCTAGAGAATAGTGCACAAAGTAACCATTCCATGATTTTTTTGAATTATAACAATAATATCACCAGACGAACACACCAACCACACGGTCCTATACTAAGCAACGCTTGTATTATTGGTACCGTACAATGGACAGAGGGTGAACTCAGTATATAATACTTATATAGAAATTTAACATCCATGACTCGGGTACAAATATCCGTGTTCATCACGCAAAGTTTGTCCCTACCAGGATTCGAATCCAGGGCCCTCGACACAGAAACTAGGGTCACTACCAACTGCGCTAATCAAGTCGTCAAACTGCCGCGCCGGAAAAACTAAATTACATCTTATCGTGTATAGGAGTTTCTACAGGAGACCCAATTTTATACCTTACTAGAAAGACTGGTTGTCTGTTGGTTGATAATTCTTTATGTAGCTCGTCATCTATAGGTTTTATTGCTAAAAATATATACGACTAGCTGTTACCCGCCACTTCGTCCGCATGGTATTTAACAAAAAAGTTTTTTTAAAACAAAAGCAGCCTAATTTACACCTTGATACATCAGCTATCTGCCAGTGAAAGTCCCGTCAAAATCGGTCCAGCCATTTCAGAGATTAGCCGAAACAAACAGACAGACAGACAAATTGTAAAAAATGTTGTTTTGGTATATGTACCGTGTATACATCCAAATGCACTTAGTAAAAAGTGGTTATTTTAATATTACAAACAGACACTCCAATTTTATTTATTTGTATGTATGTAGGTGTAGATGTATAGACTACATTTCATTTCAGTATTAAACGTGGGCCAATAGTGATGTTGCCGTCGCAGTGACTGCGAGATTACTCCATCTTATGTAACTCCCAGTTCCTGCCAAACATCTCTCAATATGACCTCAGTCCTCAGTGTTTCCAGTATAGTTATCATAAATTTTTATTTATCGTCGTCCCAAGACTCCCGACTGAGACTTGAGGGCAAAACTCTACGGACGTGGGCGCTGGAAATGTTCGGGGGCTCTGCGTGAAGCAGGGTTGAGTGCGGAGTGATATGTATCTGTGGACATGGATGATGGATCCGAATTCCGGAAAGTATTTACTAGGTGTAGGTAGTTAAGGCAATTTTTTTGTGAATAGGCACTTATGTGTAGTAAAATATTGTATGCGCCAGAATATACATTAATTGGTGTGAATTTCTAGAGTTCTTTGGTTGCACGGGTTCAGGGCCCGGCCGGGTTCAGGGACGGTCACTTTGGGCAGATATTGTATGGGATATCTGTCACAAGTGACAGTTACTATGCGGTTGCTGTTCGATTATGAATCGATTGTGTTAGCAGACTTGGGGCCCAGTTGTGACTGTTTCTGGAACGTGTTTGCATCAGAATAGTCTTAAAGCCGCCAAGAATGGGCACCAGTCAATCCATCCGTATTCAATTTTCATCAACAGTGTACCATGTAAATATAAGCTGACTAGTAACTGTGGGTAGGTATATACCAATAGTGCAGTGTGCGGCGCGTGCAAATCGTAATTTAGCGGCAGACATGACCCGCCGTCTCCTAGGGCTGCCAAATGTCCGCAGCTGCTGTGATACTCGTATACTCTGATAGTCTTTAGGCCTGTCTTTGTTCGGGTTTTCCTACGGTCGCACGGGCACTTTAAAGGGTCACAGCTTAATGAAAATCATATACTACATAATATACTGTTTATGTAATAATCATTAATCATGAGTTTTGAACCATGTACTCGTATGATATACTTACTATATTAGGTATCAATAAATTTTCAGGTTGACTACCTGTGTCGCACTCATATTATTAGTTATGAGTACTTACTGTGACAAACATGAGTTTGTTCGCACCGTGCGCCGGATCACAGGCACCTACCTACGTAGGTATATGCATGTATGAATCGATAAAATCACGCGGCAACCTTGCCGTCCGCGAGCAATGCGCCGCGGCGGCGCGCGCGCGGGCGTCGCGTCCGGTCGCCCGCTATCGCACCAGGATGATCGGAATCGTTGACATCGCGCCAGCGGCGCGGCGCGGCGCGGGCGCGGCGGCGGCTCGGTGGAATGACCGCGCGGCGTTAATTGTCGCGTCACCTTCGAGCAAGGGCGACCTCGCGACGCGCGACGAACCCCTCCTCCCTCCCCCCCGGCCCCCCGCCCTGCCCCCTCGCGGCCCTCGCACGCGTCACGTTACCTATGACGGTCAGCCACCCGCAATCGTGTTTTGTTTCGCCGGCCGCCGCCGCCGCCGCCGCCGCCTCAGGCTACCTACCTACGCGCGCGCGTCAATCCAATTCGCGCGGATACTAATAGATTCGATTATAGATCGCTGTTTGGGTACGTGAAGACAGATTTTGAGGAACGGGAGGATTCTATGTGGGCAGGTACTCTTTTGAGAGAAGTCCATAAGATAGTAAGAATAGTAGCGGCACTGTAGAGTAAGTATAGGTGTGTAATAGACACGTGTCTTATAAAGTCCTGGACAGTCTCTACAATGACCCAAGAGTCAGCATATTGATATTATGTTACTCGATCCCTTCTCTATAATGGCGAAACTAGCTAGAATACGTCCTTTGGGTAGAGGGAATAGAAAACACGGTTGTAGAAATGAGATTCCACCTATTTTCAGGTAGTTTAAAACAAAGTTCACATCTCCATACCTACTATTGATCGTAGAGCCGGTGACCTACTCTACCGCACAGTCCAAGCGGATCACTCATGGCACTTATTTTATTATTGTTGTGAGACGCCACGTGCTATCACGATGCAATTTGACCTCAACATTCTACGACTCTAGCGAAAATATTACGACGGAAATGGTAGAGTGCGATCCCGCTCTATCGTGTCTAGTTAAATTAAAATATAACTAAGTACGTACTCAGCATGATAACTGGCCGGGAAATAACGTTAAACAAAAAAAGAAACTAAGTGAAATGTTGGTCGTATTTTTTTCGTATGAATAGGTACCTATAATGTATACCTTTGTACCTATAATGTAATGTCACAATGTATAATGGTTACCTGATAAATAGAACCTAAGCTCATGTAATTTGTGCAAGTTCAGATTTAGTCCGAGACGCTATTGGGTATACTTTCTTCATAATGTTGTCAAGACACCTTCATGCATATTGATTGTGCATACTCAAACATGCAAAGTTGTCAAGTAGGAAATAGATGCGTACGTAGGATCTTAGCAACATTCCTATAAGTAGTTATTTGATCTTAGCAACATTCCTATAAGTAGTTATTTGATCTTAGTAACATTCCTATAAGTATTGAAATAAAACTAATTTTAAGAATTTTATCGCGTTTATATTATGTTTTTTACGTACGGAAAAAAACATAAAAAATAAACGCGATAGAATCCTTAAAATTGGTTTTATATCAATGTGGTATTCGCGTAAATATAAGAAATCAATATTCCTATAAGTAGTTATTTTTTCAATATTTTCGACATCGTAGTCAAAATAGTCTGACTTCAATATATAGGTCAGCTTGTGATAAACAATAACAGGGGAAAAGTTTTTAATTTATCGTCTACAGAGCAAGTTAACGGGCAGTTCGGATTGGACAGCTAGCGACATCTGTTAGTTTAATTCAGAACTAAATTCGTAGCAACATTTTTTTTCTAAATATTTTGATAAAAGGACATACATGAGAAGCCCACAGACTTAAATTACTTATCACGAAGTCTCTTAGACTTGACATTTGGCACATGTGTTCCTTTGGGAATCTAGGTCCTTCTTAGGAAGGTTTTACGTAGTCTGAGCGGTCTCGCGGGCGATGCAAGGGTAACATTTATCGCCTGGCTAGTGTTATCTTCTTAAGAAGTTATAATTATGACATATTACTATTGCTAATAAAGCCTAATTTACCTCAAATTTGACTACCTCTACAGTCTACGCGTAAGAAAAGTACGCAAGTGTACAAGCAGTAATCACGTGGTGATAAAATATGATACTTAAATGATTTTTTGAATGAACAGCAATAAATAATTTCCGAGCGCGGCTATGTCATTTCAAATTGCTTGATAACAATCGGCTTCCCACCCGCCCTTTCGCTTTCATTCATGGCTCATGCCCAGTGCCCAACTAAAACAAACTTTATTTCAATGTATAAATGTCTGTATTCACCGCCCGCTGTAAGTATTGCGCATGTGTGCGTTTGTTTTGACAAAGATTATGTAGGCTTTGGTACGTTCGGACTGTGCCTACATACTGGAATATTATTGTATGACGAAAATTTTTTTTATACTCAAGATTGAAATCAAAATATGTAAGTTCTAACGTAATATTCGAAGCGAGTAGTAAAGTTCCATTATCGGCTTTTATTCCACTCCAAGCTCAAAGAAAACGTAACACCACGTGAGACGAGCAGGAACTACCATTCATAAAAGTTTGCGGAGCGAAAACCACAGGTATCTATACCAATATGCTAAGCAAAATTACCATTAAGCATAGGTATCGGCCAATCATTGCTTAGAATAATAGTTTCATAGTTTATTTTATTCTCTTTTCTCATATGTTGCAATGTCATTTGGCAATATCTTCTTAGTTCACGTAATTTATGCATAAAGAACCTAAAGGTGGGGTTAATGAAGCTCTTTCCCATGGAAATAAAACAAATTTTAAGGATTTTATCGCGTTTATATTATGCTTTTACGTTCCCGACGTTTCGGCTGCTTTACAGCAACCATGGCCACGGGAGGACTGAGGTGGATCACGTCCTAGTTTCATATTTTGAACTGGGGTATTCATATTTAGTTGTTGCTTGCGCTCCGAACTACGCATCTTCTTCTTCTCCAGTGACCTTTTCCACTGTGTCTATATTGAGCAACCTGTTTCACCGTCCATGGTCAGCAATTAATAATAGACAATGCAAGTTTTAGTTAGACATACCTGTGACACTATACAATTGAACCTGAAATTTATCTCAAGATTTCGTCAACATTCGCACCGCTCGCACCGCTCGCACCGCTTGCACTCGGAAGAATCCTGTCGTTCTATCTATAGACTTAAAATTTACACAAAAAATATTAGAAGATTACCTGGCAAACATAAGGATCTATTGTTCATGCGGTAAACCTTTCAAGCGCGGATGACGTATGGGAAGCTGAATGTACTTAGTTTACGTTAATTTTTTTACGCTTTTATGTTTGTCACCAATAATGATCTTGTTATACTTAATTTTACGTGGTATTACATAAATTTTCGAGTTAGCATTTATACTAGGTACTTAACGACTTACGTAAGTCACGCATAAGTCACGAAAATGTCGTTTCTGCGACTATATTAATTTTTTTTATTCTTTGAAGGCATCACAGTCGCAAACACATAAATATGTAGGAGGTATCGCCGCAGATAAACTTGTAAAAAGTTATGAATGAAACTGAGAGTGCCCGTAGTAGAGTTGTAGACTCTCCCCTCGGCCCCCGCGCAGCCCCCGGGGCCTGGCCCCCGGCCCCCGCGCTGGCACCCTCACCACCCCTCCGCCCTCCCGTAACCGACGATTTGTTCACGCATTAGTTTTATTTTGTTTTGACTCGTTTTATACTATCGTGTAATGGAGTGTCGCTTGTGAAAATGTTATTTAAGTGTTTACTATGTGTCGTTTAGTTTTAATGGCGCGATGTAGAGACGTTTTATTTTACGGTAATTTAATGTGAGATGGTTTGGTGTCGTTTTATGTTTTTTAACGATTAGGTAGGCAGATAGTAGTGTATGTAAGTAAAATATATTTATATCGTCGTTTGTACCCGCTAAAAAGGAGAGACGTATTTCAGGTTCTAATAAAATAATTTGATTTGTGACCGAACTCTATTTTTTGGTTGATTCACTTAAGCTCCAAGAATTAAAAAATACCTACAAATAAACCTAAAATAATATCTTGAAACTGAAAAATAAATATTTACTTATCATAGAGGTGCCTAGAGACGGGATTGCTAGCTCGAACCGTCTGGGGTCGGACACGTGCGAACTAGGCCATGGATTATGGCTAAGCCTACATCCACATGCGGTCGCCGGCGATGTTGGTTATTTGTTGCTAGGTTGCTCTACATAGAGCCATAGATAAATTACGGACTATCTAGCTATAAAGATATTTTTTAGCTCTTGCCAGAAAACTAAATGTTTAGGTGCTCAAAGAGCTCTACTATATAAGTTCTTAAGAAAAAATGTAGAGCATACCTTTTTTTTTTAAGAATTCTATGTTGTTTTTAATATGATAATAGTTCTATACTGAGCTGTGAAGTTCTATGACTAATGACATTGATGACTTTCAGCTAAAAATATACTTTATTGCTTGTGATGAAAAGTTGATGTTTTAAATCATGACTGGGAGAGCAAAAAACAGTGTAGAGTACCGGCAGTCCAATGTTAATACCTTCGACGCTCCGAGAGCCTCGCTACCATCCACCATAGTTATCGGAAGATGGTATAGTTAACGTTATGTCTCACGGCGCGGCTCCGTCCATTTCCATGACGTTGCAGCTGCCAGCCGCACAGTAAGGTTGGGGTTGCACTGACGCGCGGAGCGGGAGAGGACGCGAGGTTGAGAATTTATAATATGGGGATGGTGATCTAACAATGGCGCTGAATGTGACAAGAGAACCTAGTCCTATCCCTTGAAATCATCAAATAAAATTTGTGTCTTCTTTTCGAAATCAATGCAAGCGAATTGATTTGGGCTGAGCCGTAACCAAAACATAATGTCTATCAATCCATGATTGCGCTATGATGAATGATTTTCCAACTTTAAAGATAGCCTCGCTAGAGCTCAATAAAATAGCAAAATTATGCGAGATTTGGATTCTATAACCTCTTTGTATCTTCGAAATAACACAACAGTTACAGTTTTTCATACTAACATTGCCGGCCGAGCCGGTATATTTTTAACCGACTCCAAAAAGGAGGCGGCTATCAATTAGTCTCGTATGTTTTTAACTACTAGTACATGTTCGATTTGTCTGGAGGGTCCTGTAATTAAAGATCGAATATCAAAGCACAACGACCATGACGTCATAGAAGAAGAATCTTACGCAGTGACGTAATAAACTGTCACATCCGCTCTCTTACTGAAAAAAAAATACATGAGGAACAATCTCCGCTTATGCACCTACTCAATTCCCACCCTTACATCGTCATCAGAGGAGCTCGTATTCTAAGCTTGGCCATGCAAGCGAGCCGTTCGCGTATAACCTATGTACTCCTCGTATACACACGGCTTATATACCTATGCACCTAGCTTATGTACCGAGCGCGGTTTATGTACCCATTACAAGACGGAGGGAGCCTGATATTCTGGCGGATAGTTCTGAAGGATATATGGTGTGGTTTTCGCATGGGTGGGATTCGAATTTTGTATAAAGGCGATGAACATTTGACGGGTGAAAAGATTGAACTGAGCTTTTTTGACGTGGAATGAAATACTATTGGAAAGAGTGCAACATTTTACTTTTCTGCGCAAACTAATTTCATGCCCTAATTCAGCTTGCAATAACCTATTACTAGCAGTGCCGTTAGCCTTTCTAACTAAGCCAACCTAGTGCGTATGAGTGGGCTCACGTCAATAGTTTAATGGCCAGGTTGGGTATCTCTCGGTTACGACCGAGGCCTCTAACTACTAGGCTGTCGACTATATACAGTGCGATTCAGAAAAGGTGTACTACATTTGCCATCTGCGCTAGTTCCAAATGCTCTAAGCATTCGTTATGTGAAGTTAGGACTTTAAATTGTCGATAAATAAATAAAATAAAATAAATGTTGTTCCCAACGAAACATTTTTTTTAATTTATTATATCTAAATTCTGTCTTCACGCAATTATATACCCATTTTGAATGACGTCGTATAATTATCCAGCTTTATAAATATCTATCAAATAAGTTAGTTCATATTGCACGGACTAAAAGACAGTCGACGCTCACACTCCCCGGTATTAACTTAAAATACTTCCTTCCGAGCGATAATCCAGAAAATATAACGATCTAATTTCCCTTTTGGGCGTGTGCGAGGACGGCCGGCGTAATTCTCCGACGGGTGGCCACTCAGAAAATGAGCTGAGTCGCGGGTCCGAGCCGGCTCAGCGGTACGCGAAGGCTGTTTGCGGGACACACTGACGTTAACTTTGACCAACACTTTTTATAAAGCCACACAATAGGCCAACATTTTTTTTTTGTCTGAAGTAAGTTGTCGTTTTATGACATACTAGCTGCGCCCGGCGGTGTTACCCGCGATAAAAAGTATGAAAAATTAAAACATCTATCCCCGGGAACCATACATTTTACCGGGATAAAAAGTAGCCTATGTGCTATTCCAGACTATAATCTATCTCTGTGCCAAATTTCATCCAGATCCGTTCAGCCGTTCGGGCGTGAAAGAGTAACAAACATCCATCCATCCATCCATCCATCCATCCATCCATCCATCCATCCAAACTTTCACATTTATAATATTAGTATAGATGTGAAAGTATTCTTGAAATATGCTACATAATTTCCAACGCAAGTAGGGTGGAGAGAGTGGGGTCGCACTCTTTCTCAGTCGCACCCGTGGTCAATTATGGCGGTGGCGACGTCTGTTGACTTGTTCAATGAATGCTTGTTGTTGGTAACCATAATATAAAAAATTGTGCAATCAAAACACACATATTCCTCATTATTAAGCAAAGGGTTAAACTTTTGCTTCGCAAGAGAGACAGATTTTTTAGGGTTCTTGTAAAAGTTACAGTACCTAATTATTAATGGTTAAAAGTATTGTTAAGGCGTACCATTTACCTGCTAAAGTAAACTTTATGAAAAGTTTTCTTTTGCACACGATGAAATGAAAGTTGAAACCATGTTTTAGTAAGTTAAAGCCACTGAATCGAATAGTGAAAATCTTGTGATATTAGAACAGTATTTTTTCTCTCAAGTTAACAGACAAAATTGCAAAGCAATTTTCTTCTATTAGTACAACAGCCTCGTGCAACTCTCTGTACGCAAATGTGTACAGTGTAAATAAATCAAAAAGATAACATTAAAATACTCAACCGTTAATTCAGAGTATACGATCGATATTTGTCAAACAAGTTGTCAGTGTGTAGTCAAAGCAACCGAGGCGGTATTTCAGCTGCGTCGACACGCGAGCTCTCGCCTTGAGATTGCGGCGCAGTAGACCCCGCGGTAATAAGGACTAGGTACATACCTATCTACCTAGCTACGCAGCTACCTACCTCACTACATAGGTACCTATCCATAGCCACAGAACAATACCTATTGCATTAAATGTTGCATCTATCATTTTGATTAGCAGTCAAATTGTGTTACCGTTGTGGTATTTCCATACGCTGGTAACTATGTTACATTGCACAGTAGGTAGTGGCGCTGCTTTCTGTACCAGGGTTCGAATCACGGTAGGGGCAATCTATATGTGATGAGCACGAATGTTTGTGCCCGACTCATAGATGTTTAATATCGATATATATTTAATGTTTGTATGGTATGGTGGTGTCTGGAGCCGTACAGAAAGACAACAAATCCAAAACTGGCGGATTCCGAGTCACTATCGAAAATGTAAGTTCGTAAAGAGTCGTAGAAAATGTTTTATGTACAGATACGATTTTAAATCTCATAATATGTATGACCAAGTATATGCATTTTCATTGTAACTTTGGTTGGTTAGTTCATTCATGACACATGATTGACACTCTATGTTTTCTCGACTAAAACACGTACCTAATAGGTACGTAGAGCTCTGCTATGTATGTATATAAGGGCTATGTGCCTGCGTTATATAAACTGAGCTAGCGACAGCTCTTCGGACCCGACCGACCAAAATGCGGGCACCTGACGCTCGCCGCCGACCCGGCCGGCTGCGGACATGCTGATAGGGGCGGGCGGAGCGATACCGTTGTTAAATTTTATTCATATACTTATATTTGTAATAATAAATAATAAGTAATGTAATAATAACGCCGCGAGTAACCACCGCGTTCGTAGTTCCTCCGCCTGCTGAGGTCAATTCGCTGTTGCTATCGTTTTCAGCAGTTCACCCCGGCGGGTGGCTAACATAACATTAAAATTCTCAAAAAGGGCCTCTACGTGTTGTACCCATGTCCTCGCGCAAGCCTTCCAAAGATCTGGGTATAGCCCTTGTGGAGAGAGACATAATAAGTATACTTGAAATTCTTTTATAATATACTATTAACGAATTTTCTAATATAGTGCATAAAGGATTTCAGATTTAAATTAGCATTTCGCCCGATATTCTAAAGTAGTAATGGATGCGAGGTATTGGCTATTTCTCTGAACTAGTTGCTTAGTACAGCTAGTTCAGTTTTCTTAACATAAAACCCAAGTAGAACCTATTTAGTACTACTAGAACGAGATACCGCCGCGATAAGCTATCACCATGCCAAATTTATTCAAAACATGTCTAGTATTTTTCTATTGATTCGTACAGACAAATGGACTGAAAAAATCAAGAATATAGCGGAATATAACGTCCGCTAAGATTATTTCTTCCAGAAATAGTTAATGTATTGATACAACAAAATTGTATTGAAATTTAAACGCTTGTGGTTCCGCTTGTCACCGTACCCCTACCGTTATCTCGCCACTAGCCAGCACAAAGCCTGCCCCCTGCGGTCTCTCGTCTTACCATTGCCGCGCGATTGTGCGCGCCGCTTATGTACTACATAGGTACATAGTGCTTATGTATACATAGCTTTATTTGTGTTCATCGGCCGCTGACTGAAATACAGCGCGGCAGCGGTAGTACCCCCTGGTAAAGGAGCTTATGTTCTGATATTCTCATGACTCTGTGCAATTAACTTGCTGGTTTAATCTTAATTTAATACAATTCTTAAAACTGTTTGATAGACAACGCATCGTTTAAGCCGATGGACCTAGAAGTTTGAAAGTGGAAGATATATTCTTGAAGAACCCTAGAGTGCTCTAGGGTGCGATTTATGGAAATTCGACCCCTAAGAGGGTTAAATGGGAGGTCAAAGTTCATATAAAGAACCATATTGTTTTTTAAACTTACATTCCGACTCATGTCTAGTTAGTTGTTTTATAAACATATAGCATGTTAGCTAAGTCTGAAAAACGTTCGCTCTGGAAACAAGGTGTGCAGGTTCAAACCCCGGCTCGCACCTCTGGGATTTTGGATCTAGGATTGGGATTTTGCGTGGACTATCACCCGAAGCCTCGCAGTAAATAAATGCTCACATTGCCCGTATGTCATTACTTCCCAAGACTTGATCCTTATTAGCGACATTATTAGATGGTCTAATAATACAGTAGGGTGTCTTTGTTTCTAAGTCAACAAGTTCAATTCCTGGCTAGGGTTTTTTTTTTCAAAAATCTAATGATGCAGTTTTACTTTTCATCTGAATCGGTCTAGAGAGTCCTTTGAGCATTTCTCAATTTTCCTTATAGTTTCGGATTTGGCAATCTACGCACACTTGAAAAACTCATATTAGAAAACAGCCTACATTGATGGTCACCATATATATTCACTATATACCAATGTATACTACATATTCAAGGACCCCGGAGGCAGGATCTGGGTCGCGTCGTCTGGTATCCATGGCTACCCTCCGGAACCTCGGGCGACGTCCGTTTATTGTCTCCCACGGTACCGTAACGGTTTTTGCGAACACCCGATATTAAGATAAAGATATATTCATTTGTAAAAACATGAGTATGCAGGATGTTTAGCTTTTACATTATACACATATATTATTTGAATTAAGTACTTATCATTATAATTATCTATGAAATTAATTACATAGCAGGCAGCTTAAAACAAATATGTAGTTGCGTTGAACCGCTACACTAACTTGACATCTGACAGATTTGTTAGCATTCTACATAGAAAAATGTTGTTTTTAATAACAGCTCTAAACATACTCATGATAAAGTCGATACTCGTTCATTACCTAGTAACCTAAACCTACGTAATGTTTCTTAACTTTTCACTAGTATGTGGTGCTTGGTTTGTACTAAGCATGAAAATGTTTAACCACAAAAATAAAATCCTAAGCGTATGTGAAATGCCCCAGTGACCACGATAACTTGCCAACCTTGGAATAAAATAAGCTGCTTATGTCTAGATCTCTGACATAGGATATAACTGGAATCTCTAGATACACAGAATAAAGTAAAATATACTTATATTTTAATCTTCCTACCATCTCCCTGGTATGTCGAGGTCGACTTCCAGTCTGACCTGATTTGGTTAGTTAGTGAGGATACCTTAAACCAAGCTAAGCAGAATACCACCAGTATATAAAAAGGCCAGTAGAGTAAGCAGGAACTCATAATGTAATCATAAGCTCATCGAGAATACATGCTGTCACTGTGATACTTATTTTTGAATGCACTGGTGTGAGAGGGATGGAAGACGCTTACGACACCGAAAAGCTGTACAAAAAGTTTTGTTGGAGCTACAGTTCTCAGAAATTTCAAGCTTCTTTCTGACAGCTATAAAATTACAACCAGGATCTCAAGATTCAGTAAAACAGCTGTTATTAAGAAACAACTCAGAGACATCTTGTAGCGGCGATATATGAAATATATTCAGTTCGCCAAACACAGATGGCATTGTATATAACGCCACGTACTATTGAAGTATATCCATACAAGTCTGAATCGCGGTATCGGAGTTTACCAGAGACAAGACATATATACAAGACCCTGACGATATTCGTAACCCAATGACCAGCCCCACCTTAGCTTAAAGATTTCCTACCACGGAACTGTAAATTCCTTGGCAATTTCTGCTTTTGTACCATCATACCTACACCTTGCCTGAGTGGGCAGTAACTGCTCGTACCAGTAAGCCTTAATGATATGCCTCACGCTATCATTTTAACACTTCATGATTTTATTTTCATCGCTGCTCTTAAAGCTGTGAACGGTATTAGCGATGACAGGATAAGATCCATTCATTCTAGTGTTAGGTACCCATTAGACCTGGGTACAGTGATGTCCATAACACGGAATATTAATTCTCTATAACACTGTGAGGTAAAGATGCGTTTGAATATAGCGGAATTTATTATTCCAAAGTTTTGCAATCAACTGTACCGTGATTGGGGTGTTTTTGAAATAGGCTGTAGCGCCCACTTCAACCGCACCACAAGCTACAAAGGCTGGCGCTGCAGACGCATTCAGAGCAATAGACAATTGACATCACAATCCCAAATCGCGCTATAAGAGTTTTCGGAGCAAGTAACATATACACAAGATCCCGACAATAACCGTCGGGGCATAGCGGCCGCCCCGCCAGGCATACCACCCGCCTGGCTGGAAGACCTTCCCTTTTCCGCTAATAAAAAAAATCGCTAAATTGTTTCGGGACTCATGGCAGCAACATTTACAATTAAATTTCATCTTAAAAAATGGTTTATACTAAACATCTTTATAATTAGTATCAATTATTCTTGATCGTTGACATTAAACTATGTGATAATGTAGACTTCGTGTTTTTAGAATTTCAGTTCTCTCGAAGCAAGCTATCCACCATATGTGAATGCATCCTTCGACGTTATCTGACGTCACTCGGCAGTATCCCCGGCTATTCGGAGGAGATGGCTCGGCACACGTGTCGCCGATTCCTTCCCCTTCATTTCCCCCAACCAAGTGCTCGACTTTCCTCATACTTATACTTGATTTATAAAATTACCAGAGAATATTATCTTAAAATGTTGCAAAAGTATTAACTGAGGAGACAAGTCTACCCGTGTTATTCTTATTCTGTATAAGATCGGAAATGATTCTGTACCTGCGGTTATTTGGCGCATTTGTGTGGCATTTTTATTGATGTATCAAAATTCACACATCACATAGAATGATGACAAATCCGCTAAAGGAGCACAAGTTCAAGACTTAGAATACACTTCCTGAATCACGCCGTATAAAATTCAGTACATCTTCATTCTTCAGTAGATCAAATGAGAACCCCATGAATTATTTTCTACCAACCCGTGTTGTTTCTGACTGGAACAAGCTACCTGAGGTTGTAATAGAAGCACCAACAGTAAACGCATTTAAGAACAGATTAGATAAATTCAACATCTCCAAGACTCGCAACGATGCACACGCATCATCTTCCTAAAGCTGCAAGTGTGTCGCTCCAATAATAATAATAATAATCTCATAAAACTGTCACCAGTAAATTTACCGGATTTAAACCAGGTGCTATCTAGATAGCACACTATAGTATACGAGCTATCAACGAGGATACGGCAAAGCTTACGGGATTTTATCGGCGCTGTGACTATAAAAGTAGAGAGTCTCTTGTTTTAGGTGCATTAAGCTTGGTGTGCCGCACGCTTAAATGTAAATGCACGATTTTCTGCATATAGCATAATCCAATCAGAAAGATGTTAAGAACCGTGTCTCAAAATTAGATGTTGGGTGTCGCAAAATTAAACGTATAACCTTCGTTTGGAATAAAAATATTGAAGCTAGAAAACTCAGAAAAATAAACTCAATACTTTATTTTCAACTAGCTGTTATCCGCGACTTCGTCCGCTTTTTGTTAAATACTACGCGGACGAAGTCGCGGGTGACAGCTTGTCTAAAATAAAAGTAGCCTAAGTTATTCCTTGTTACATCAGCTATCTGCTAGTGAAAGTCCCGTCAAAATCGGTCCAGCCATTTCAGAGATTAGCCGGAACACACAGAGAGACAGACAGACAGACAAAAATTGTAAAAATGTTGTTTTGGTATATGTACCGTGTAAACATCCAAATGCACTTAGTAAAAAGCGGTTATTTTAATATTACAAACAGACACTCTGATTTTATTTATTTGTGTTTGTATTGTATAGAAGACAAGGTCGGTGTTACTAGTGGTCAAAGCTACATAGCACGTGTCGCTGCCGTGATTTATCGGTGAACTATGCCCGATAGCGGTATATTGATAAGGTTAAATACGATGCGAGACTATACAGAATGCAACGGCGCAATACCGTTGCAACATTTTTGCAGTACACGTTGTACAACGACGGCATTTTTCGTCGCCGCGTCAGCGAACAATGACGGGACGCCTCAGTTGACTTGACAGCCACGCTGAAGTGTGAACGTTCGTATGTAGTACAAGCAAAAAGAATGCAGTGTTTCAGCAACTATGAGTTAGTATGCAGATTGAAAGAACATTTTTAAATAAGCAAACAATATTCGAGCGAATCCTAATCCCTCTCGAATTGAAGGGACGCCCGTGTCCAGGAGTGGGACATTAAAAAAGGCTGGTATTATTATAAACGAATATTTAAGAAAACAATTGAGAATATACATTCATTGTGTTCGAGAAAATAAGAACGGTTTTTATTGTAAGTTTTTAATTTTGTAGAATAATTGGTCGCCTAATAAATAGGTAAGTGCGTGGTCTATTCGGATTGTTGATGGGTTGGACCGAATCTGATATCTGACTTCATCCATCCGCTTCGGAAGATACGGGTTGATCCTACCCCAAAGCAAAACTTATGAAAAGGGGCAAAATGGTAGGAAGAATTTTTTTTTTGCTCAATGGATTAAATACAGCCGTTTTGTCTTTGGACTTTGTTAGAGTCGCGTCTAGTCGTTCAATTCGATCGCGGCCGTGTTAAGCGTTGTGCCGCTGAACTGTCACCGTTATACTCAAAGGTAATAACGTTATTCAGTGAGCACACGATACCAGTAAGTTGAAAAAGTATAGGTATAGGTTTTTCTTAATAGGTAGGTACACAAATTCCTTAGCGCGAACATTTCTGAAAATGCGCCTTCAGCGCTGAATATGTACCGAGGCCGCAGTGCGGGTGGTATAGGCTATCGCTTCTGTTCGCCAACGCTCGGTTAAGATCGTACGTTTACGAGCCGGTCCAAGCGCCGCGCGCGGTTTATTGTGCGCGGCTCAACTTGAATTGCATTACGTAACACCTGATACTAATTCCTATTGCCTTATCCAGTTGTATTGCAGTTATAGTAGCTTGGGAAGAAGGGATAGAAATAATCACAAAGACATCAGCAGTAATTAATAATGTTTATATCTTTATATCGTAGAGCAGTGATAGCCAAATTGGTAGAACGCTCGGCTCGGTAACGAGGATTGCAGGTTCAAACCCCGGCCCGCATCTCTGAGATTTCTGGATTTCATGTGCAAATCTCATTTTCAACCACGATTATCACTAGCTAAACGGTGAAGGAAAACATCGTGAGGAAACCTGCATGTCTGAGAGGACCCCTCGAAAGACGAGTGAAGTCCGCCAACCCGCACTGGGCCAGCGTGGTGGACTATGGCCTAATCACACATGATATAAAAAACAATAAAAAACGAATTGGCGCGCATTGGTCTTATAAATTTAATTAATAATTTAATTTAATCCTATTGCTAATAGATTCAAGTTTCTGTATATGACTGTTAGTGTGCAACACACGTAATGATATCCAATGCAGTCGGGCAGGTGAGAGCCAGTGTTTACGATCCTCGCGCTAACGAGTGCACTCATGATAATAAACAGATGGTAAATTCGTTCATTTACAGCATTGCGACCGGCGGCCATTGAGAATGGAGGCACGTTCACTCCGCGCTGGTGACGGGGCCATGATGGAAGCGCATGTTAGGGTTGTGATGATTATAAAATGGGATTGTGAATATTGCGGTATTGGAAAGAAGGTTTACTCTCAATAAATTTGCTTGGTCTTCGTTTCCCATAGCACACCCTTGCGCCACAGCCTTATCGGAATTTGGCCATAAGCGCTTTAATAGATTGTGTGTAGACATTTTCTTGGTATGTGTGTAAAGATATGATTTAATGTTGCATGATCTTGAACGCTTGGGTAGTTGTGTGCCATAGATGTATACCGACCCTCCCTCAAGAATTGGTAGAAAATAAATCAGTGCAGAAACTAACTTTTAACAACTCAATTTTTAGACACTCAAAGTTCTTACTAGAGGAATGTTGGGGTGCTCCATTAGATGTATGCAAAACTCATAGACAATGATCTCGTCCTGCCTGTCATGCAACCTGCGGACCTATTTCTATTTTTAACAAAAAAAATATTCACCGCTTTTTTGGGTCCAAAGTACAGATATACAAGTAGTAAGAGTACAAATATACAAGTCTGCATAAGTAATACTCGTATCGGGGGTTCATTTGTTCCACGTGCAGCCCTGAGTGGGGGGTAGGGGTGGGGGGCGCACGTCGGCGTCCGCGGGCATCGTGACGCCTCGCTCTTTTTGCGTTTCTTCCCGAACGATGCAAATCCCGCCGTCAATGTGCCGCTAGCCAAATGGAAATTGTGAATTTTCGCTAATATAACACCGCATACATATGTACTACGATTATGTGACTACGTAAATCATGAGCGTACGAAGAGGATTATAGGTGGATGAAAGAGCTCTCGAAGGTGTGCTTTATAACAAAAGAGCATGCATAGTAGACAGTTTTTATTCTGTCTCTACCGAATCTACAATTAAAACCACGTGTGTCGAATATACCCGAACGAAGTTTCCATCCGCGACCCGGGGCCGGCACACGCCTTCATGCCCCGTAAATCAATATCGACGGACCCTCATTAATTAGTGCGTTCGCGGACCCGCCATCACCCTACTACGACGGGGTGGGGACCGCCCCTGCGTCTTTCGCGATGAGAGTTTTTAATTATCCCAACGGGAAGCGGAGCCGTGTTGACACCTCCGCGTGATGAGACTTAATAAAGTCCTGGCGGGAGAGCTTTGATGCTGTAAGATCTTTTTGAGCGCACGAGTTTTGGTGAACTCCTTTTAATTTGAAATGTCGAATTAATTATAATCACTAAGTATGTCAGGCAGGCCCTCTGCTACTCGGACTCGGATTATATGGATGATATAACAGTTTCCGAATAAATAAAATAATTACTGAATACTTTGCTTTTTTTTGTATACAAACTGGCGAATAAAAAAATATTCTGTCAACAAGCCCGCTGTATATAGGCCTGGAATGGCATGATAACAGGATCGTAATTGTCACTTTTGACTGACATGTACGAACTTAAACTTGTTCCGTCTCGCTCGCACCGCAGATTTCATATATGCGAAAGACAGTTTCAGCATAGTTTCGCGATAACGATAGTTATTCACTAAGGTCTTACGGATATGCACACTGGACAAAGCGGAGAGCATATTAAATGGCGTGTTCTCGTGTCACGGAGATCAAGACTTTCTTTGAGTCGCTGCGCTAAAGGTGTAGTAGTAGAACATCCACCATCAACCCATATAGAAATAAAACTATACACAAACCCGTACTAACTTACCACCGTCATCAAGAAAAGATTATCAGCCGATGTTGTAAATCGGGCGAGAGCGGCCGGAAGGCGGAGCGCGTCCCGGGGGACGCCGTCGTCCGGCGCGCCGTCAATTAGAGGGGGGGGGGGGGATCTCGGGACGAGGGAGTGAAGATAGGGGGTGGTGGGGTGGCTCGCGAGACACCGCGCCGCGCTGCCCACGTATCTAACGCGGCACAGACCAGGGAAACAAAGGCTTACGGGGATATTCAGATAGACATCCGAAGGCCGATATACAAAATCACTTTACAATTTTAAACAAACTCGGTAACCTTAAATTAACTTATTTTAACTTATTTTTACAATTTTAAAACAATATCTCAATAAAATATAACACACATATAAAACCATCAAGCATTTAACATTAAATGCCACAAACCAAAGACAATAACACGAGTAATCGACAGTAACGATTCCCTAAACAAGGGCCCGGACACTCATATCCGGGGAAAACATGCGTCGCCCCTCTATACAGGGCGAAACATTTAAAAAAAAAAAAAAAAAAAATATAATGACCAGATTTAGGCTGTCCAGTGCCTGTGAGGAACTGAGAAAAACATAATTTTGATCACTTCGCCTTTAAAACTAAAGTTGCAAGTCACGGCTCGCACCACCCAGATTTCTGATTCGAGTCTCATGATCCATCATCATTTTCACTTTTTTATCGGTGAAAGAAAACATATATGTCGGGAAATGTTATCGTACGTATACCTATAAATACTTAGATTTTGAGTTTAAATTATTTAGCAAGGTTTTCCTCGTTATTTGTGTGCATGATGTTGAATGGGATTGTTTGGGACGCCTACAAAAAAACCATGGTCTGAGGGCACCCCTGATCGGCTTTGTAGGACCTCTTTTTGTGTAATGTTAATGAAAATTGGGGATCGCTTTTTATTCAGGTATAGAGTTCCAGAGTGTCATCTTAAAAGGTTTTATATTTGTGTACAAATATGTGTTATTTTTGCAAATTAAAATATACGGTTTGATTCAGAAAGGGTATATCTACTAAGCCTGCGTTTCTTAAACGCATTTGTAACCATTATGTACAATGACACAATTAATTGACACAATATGTCAATTTGAGAGTGAACAGGTACCTTCTAGGCAAGTATGCTCCATCGTAGATCTCATCGTCACTTACCATCAGGTGAGATCGAGATCAAATACTTGCCTAAAATGTAAATAAAAAAAAATGTGTAATCAGATTATTTGTGTCAATAAAAAAAAATTCTCACAAAAATCCCAATTGTTTTTTGTTGGGAACAATTTTTTCACACGTTTTTTGGGAACAATGATTGCAAATCAGATGAAGGAGCGTTATCTCAAAGTTTAGTATCCACTTCCTGAATCAACCCGTATATTTAGCCGAAATTTCTCACAGTGAGAACATACCTGGAACATAAAACTATTCATTAACAGAATAGGTATAATTATTGCATTTGATAATGAAGAAAACACAAATCGGGAGGCGCCAGAAAAAAAAAATGAAAGCTAGAATCCCTTTCCCCAAATAAGTTCTGAACAACCCCGAAGTAGGTCAAAGTTACGGGACAAATATTATGTAGGTATGTAACTAAGTCTGCGACAGTCGGAGCTTTGAGAGTTGTCTGGTGGATTAGTCTCCGTCCCAAAACGAATAGAAATAATTATAATTATTTACAATTTTCACCTCTGGTTCAGTGGACCATTCGCTTGCGTGGTTCCTATATATACTAGTATCACTGGGCCAATTAATTTGATCTTCGACACTTCATTTTAGATCTTAGAGAGTTTTCTATTAATCTGTTAAGATCAACGCGAGCTTTATTAAAATTAGAAAAGCCATCTTGGAATTTCTTTTGTTAGTTTATCCATAGTTTTTTATGGTTAAGTTTATTATTATTTACCAGCTACCCGGCAAACTATGTATCGGATGAAATGTTTTGTTTATTCAGAAGAGTTTGTTTGTTCAGAATGAAATGTTATAACAAAATTAATTATATTTATAACTAGCTGCGCCCGGCGGTGTTACCCGCGATAAAAAGTATGAAAAATTAAAACATCTATCCCACGGGAACTATACATTTTACCGGGATAAAAAGTAGCCTATGTGCTATTCCAGACTATAATCTATCTCTGTGCCAAATTTCATCCAGATCCGTTCAGCCGTTCGGGCGTGAAAGAGTAACAAACATCCATCCATCTATCCATCCATCCATCCATCCATCCATCCAAACTTTCACATTTATAATATTAGTATAGAAGTATAGATAATATTTTTTGGGCAAATTTTATTTTTATTTTATTATGTTATTCCGGGCGAAGACACATTCAAAAATCAAAAGTTCATAAAATTCCAAGGCGTTTTTTAAGTATTTTATTGCGCTTGCGTCTTCGTCTTCTTCCTTAGTTTTTTAATGGCTGCCGCGAACTTTCGGTGTTGCCCGATTAGTTGTTCTACGGCTAATGATGGGCTATATAGTCGCCGTTACACACATAATTTTGTGACATCACGAGTGATATGGTCTTATATTTTTCGTTTGATTCCATGAGCAGCTGTATAGGAGTATAGTTATATGCTGATGGCTGTATAACTCGGTTACACAGCTCCGAGGCGGTCACATCCACTCAGATGCGTCTGATATCGAATCTCGCGCAAACAAGATTGTGCAGCTATTAGTGCGAACAAACACGAGCCGCTTGCAAGGCCCCGATGCTGATGTGATTAGTAACCCACTAGCTTGGGCAGACTGCGTACCGCCCCAGAATCAAATGCATGTGAAAATGAATTTCCTTTTTGTGTTTTTTCCCTTGTTTTAATAGTTACTCTGTAATTTGGTGCGAAGATAAATAAAAAATATCAAGATCATAAAAATAGGCCGACCTGTTCTTGAGTTATAAATGGTGTAACTAACGCGGCTTTTATTTTGCACGAGTGTACATGTTTACGTGGCTGCTTGCCGTAAGTACGTGTTCACTGTCTCTACCTTAAGATCTTAACAACTCTATTATAAGACTCAACGTAGCGATTTTTTTTCTCATAGGTCTCAGATAATGAAATGCAAAATCAAGAGTAATAGCTTAACGTGCCCTCTGTAGCAGTCGCTGTTCAAAGTAACCACTGCGACACTGGACACTAGGTACCTATTAACTCAACGAACTTACCCCGCGCACGTGTGCGTAGGGGAATCTGAATACAAATGGAGGCATTAGAAGCGCTTGTACCTCCCTCGGCACCCACGGAGATATAGCGAACTGGACATGTCGTAATTTTACCGTAACGGTAGACGGTTTTCCCACTAATATTATAAATGTGAAAGTTTGGATGGATGGATGGATGTGTGTTATTCAATCACGCCAGAACGGCTGAACGGATCTGGATGAAATTTGGCATAGAGATAGATTTTAATCTGGAATCGCACATGGCTATGCTTTTTATCCCGGTAAAATGTATGGTTTCCGTGGGATAGATTTGTTTCAATTATTCATAGAGCAAAGGATCGACATGATTTTTTGTATAGGTAGTGATAGTTTAGGGGTACAGAAAAGGATATAGAGGAAAAGGACATACCTTTTAATCGCGGGTGACACCGTGGGGCTCAGCTAGTTTGGCATAAATTAATAAACATCGCCACACCAGCTGGACAGTCCCCAAACCAAGCAACGCTTGTATTCGCCCCCCAGTCTATTGTACGTTACCGATATTAAACTTGACAAGATAGACGCGGTGATAAACATTCGCGCTCAACACATAGAAGTTGTTATATATATATAGAATATAGATATAGTGTGAAGTGTGATTACTGTGATACTTACATATTTTTTCATGTTACCCAGGTTCAAACGAGGCTTTACATTTATAGTTGTTTGATATTCGCGTACCAGAATAAATGACCACCATCAGTGGTATTTCTTTACTTTCAATTTACGCTAGCAAATCAACATAATATACATTCACTTAACATGTCATTATCTAAATACGTATCAAAGTACTTAAGAAACTGATTTCTTTAAAAGGATGGGTTACTCATAGAGGACCCTTTGCGCTCATGTTTGCAAAGCGATGACGCCCCCTCGCGACGAGGGGGATGACCATTGGACGTCCCGTATTGTTCCATGCGGCATCGCTTAGATCAATGCGGCAGATCAAACGGGCACGCACCAGAACGGCTGCAAGAGAACTTTTATACCCAACTTAAGTGTACCGAGTTGTTAACATTTAAATTCACCATACCAGAGCTTCAAGACTGCTTACATAGTCCACTTACAATCTAATAGCAAAACAACGCAATTGCCACATTTGACAGTTCTCCCCTATAAAATCAAAAAGGTTGTAGTGACCTCTATAACCTCGCTACGAGAACAATATTCACTGTGTAAAATATAGATGGCGCACTGAAGCCTGAATCGCGGTATCAGAGTTTACGGAGCGTAACATATATCATATATAAGACCCCGAATTTAGCCTTCAAGCCGCAGAGGCTAGACCCGCTAGACTAGCACCCGCCTGACTGGATGTTATACCCTTTGCCACGAAAGAGTTATTCGATTTTGATTCGATTTTTCTAACAGAATTGAAGTTTTTCAGAATTGTCCGTTCGTCATAACGAAGGATAATTCTAACCATCAAAGTCAACGCCCTTAGATCCTTGTGTACAGTAATTTTCTTCATTTTTTTTACGGGACTAGGCCCACCGCAAACTCCCACCACTGTCACTCTTGTAAACCAGGATATACAGCGGATTGATCCTCGACGAGCGCCGGGGAAAATCTTGGAACCTGCAACAAAATTACTCGAACTCCTTCTATCCGCGAGTACAGCTATAGACTGTTCACCGTAAGATGTACCCTGCCGTAATGTTCCCAGTATCCAAGGCAAGGGACATCTTATCGTGAACGGCCTATAGTGGGTAATATTTTCAAATAAAGAAAAAGGGGCTCTTGTTTTCCTTGCCGCAATCCCTGATCCCCGACCTTCATCACCAAGACCGCATTATGTATACCGAGCTCTCGGCTAATTAGTTTAGTTGTTACACCGCAACCAGCCCGACTCTGGCCGCCCAAAACTTTTTCAGGTCAGTGACAAGACAAGTCTATCTTGCGGAGGTCAACCCTAGTCACGTGGGTTAAGAGAACAGATAATTAAGGTTTTTTAAAACCAGTATTTAGGTCAATTGAAGCATTGGAACCGTGTGATAACGAGACGACCTTTAGTGAGATCTCGTAAACGGCGTTAAAGATAAAATTTCCCGGTTTTTTTTAAATGGGACTTCACGATTAGCACAGTAGTTAGTAGTGACTCCGCATTCTGTGCTGAGGGTCTCAGGTTCGAATGCTGGTAGGGATAAACTTTGTGTGATGTGCACGAATGTTTGTACCCGAGTCATGGATGTTTAATATCTATATAAGTTTTGTATACTGGGTTCGCCTCTAGTCCAGTGTACGGTAGGTACCCATAATAAAAGCGTTGCTTGGTGTGGGACCGTATAGATGGTGTGTTCGACTTGCGATATGACCATTATTTCGTATTAAAGTAATATGAAACCGGCTAAAAAAGCTTTATAATAATAATAATACCAGCCCTTTTTAATGTCCCACTGCTGGGCACAGGCCTCCCCTCATTTCGAGGGCGATTAGACCATAGTCCACCACGCTAGCCCAGTGCGGTTTGACGGACTTTACACATCTTTCGAGGGATTCTCTCAAACATGCAGGTTTTCTCACGATGTTTTCCTTCACCGTTTAACAAGTGATAATCGTGGTTGAAAATGAGATTCGCACATGACGCTACGAAGCTACGCTACGACGCTAAATAGCTAAGTATATTGATTTCTTATATTTACGCGAATATTACACATTGAAATGAAACTAATTTTAAGGATTTTTTTTATTTTAAGGATATTATCCGCTCGATAGGGAAAGTAAAATCAAATTAAAAACGCGATAATGTCCTTAAAATTAGTTTCATTTCAATAAATAGCTATAGTTACAGTATATTTACGAAACTATTGCAGTGTATATTACTCGTGGTTATTTCATTGCGCGTCACCAGAGGGCGGTGAGTGTGGAGGCCGATACATTCTGCGCGCGTTGTCAATCGGCCGCGGGGCGCTCAGCGGCTCAGGAATTAACGGCGCACTGCGCTCCTAAGGCGCCCGCTTCTACCCGCCCCGGGGGTACAACTCACGGTACTACGGCAGGGTTGACACTTGACGTGAAAACTGCACTTCCAGCAGACTTCAAAGTACTTTTAGATTGACTTCAATTTAAAGAAGGTCTCAATCATATTTTTTTCCGCAATGGTTACTTTATAAGTCAAAGTGGAAGGATTGTACCCCCAAAAGTAAAAAAAAAAACTAAAAACAGACTATATATTAATCGGATGCAATGTGTGCGTGTCCAGTATCATCGAGTAAGGCAACGCTTGTATTATGGGTACCATACAATGGACAAAGGGCGAACCCATTATATATTACTTATATAAATATTAAACATCCATGACTTGGGTACAGACACTTGTGCTCATCACACAAGGTTTGCTCCTACCAGGATTAGGATCCTCGGTGCAGAATGCAGGGACACTTCCGACTGCGCTAATCAGGCCGACAAATATGAAGTGAATACTCTCTGTGTTCCAACCCTGCGTAAGCGCGTGCTCTAGGCATGTGAGATATCGCGGATAGACGCGGGCAACGCGGACCTCGCAATTTCACCCACCGTTTGACGCTTCGCTGCCTGTCTACTATTACTGATGACGTAACTATAAAATGTTACTACGTCATACTTGGTACCATTTTATTTTATTGCTTAACTATTAATTAACACTCAATTAGATAATCATTCGACGATTCACGACTCTATTTATCCCTTATTAAGGCAAACAGGATTTAGGTATCTACTTTGTGTAGATACTGGATGACTATAATGAACTTTCGGACGTTAAGACACTAATACAAATGGCGTATTGAACTGTCACTTTATCTATATTTTAATGTTTATTATCGATACTATTATAAATAGTATAATATTTATTTACAAAATAATAAACAAAACACTCTGATATTCCATATTCAAACATTCGATTTATACAAATTGAATACCAGCCGCTATGATGGACAATAAAATAGTGAATCGTCGTGACGATATGGAGGCAGGCGATGTCCATATTAGCCGCACACACCCACGGGAGCCGCGCTACGGACTTGCAAGCTCCATTAAATCGGAGCCCCAAGTCTGCTAACACAATCGATTCATAATCGAACGGCAACCGCATAGTAACTGTCACTTTCCACAGATTTCGTATGGGATATCTGTCAAAAGTGACAGTTACTATGCAGTTGCTGTTCGATTATGAATCGATTGTGTTAGCAGACTTGGGGCCCAGAGCTGTAGACGACTAATCAGTAATTTATAGCATTCACTGTTATAGAATCTGAATTGTTCATGTGTTAAACATCGGTAAGCACACAATTGATTCTTATAATAGTGAAGTGAATATTAAGCGATATAAAAAAAAACTTTAAGAAAATCATATTTACGTGTCGAATTGAGATCCTCTTATTTTAAACTCTTTTGAAAAAGACAAGCCCGCTAAGATTGGGTTGTAGAGTTAAGCAAAAAAAAAATAAAAAATACAATTTGTAAGTGCCCCAAAATCACTACTTTTATAATTTGATCTTACTATATTTTTGTATAAACAGTCAATCTATCGACATCCGACGTCACTACCAAACTAAGTACAGTGGTCCATACAGCCCGCGTCTACCCTGTCCCATTAAAACATGACTAGATTGTTGTAATTTGAGACAACCCTAGTGTGAGACATTATACGGTTCTACGGTCCATATGACCCGCACCGACCCTTTGAAATTTGTACACGAAACTATCAAGCTGATAATTTAATTACTCGAGCTTTGGCCTTATATTGACGAATTCATTGTTTCTGAAGGTTTATTTTATCCACTAATATTTATTTTAATTACATAGTAACTTTTCGATGAAAAGTGTGTCCTATCGGTAATCAGTCGGTGATTAGGGTTCCGTGCCAAAATGGTAAAAACAGAACCATTGTGGTGCGACTATGACCGTCTGTCCGTCTGTTACAACTGTGAACATGGCTTGGTTTGGTGCCATCATGCCAGAATCACTCCAATGTAGCTCATAATGAAATCTTCAAATATATCTTAGTGGCTTATCGGTGACCATAAGTAATTATTTAGGTAAATTCTAAGTAACATACCATTATCTAGAAGTGTATCCGGTAAAGGGGAATAACCGCTATTGCTTGGGATCTTATACCGTCGATGACATATAGGTGCTCAGTGATGCATATGCATTGATTCCTGTCCGGGAAAATTTTACAAATAATATTTTTTTTAATTTGCCCCTATCTTGGTGACTATTACTAAGATAGTCCCCAGTTCATTATGGTACTGATATAAGACTTACTTTGTTTGGAACCAAACAAATGGTGTCGGTATGCCGAAATATAAAAAAAAAAAATCTTGTTTTCTTAAATTTCGGCAATGTTTTGGTGTTTCTAAAATGAGGCAACTTAAGTTATGTCCTTTCGCCTTTGCGCACACATAGTATGGCGTGCCTTGGCGGATTGCCAAAGTGTGGGACTATTAATTATCATGTTGTCTGAGCCCCGGGTCGCTATCGACGTGTGTAATTAGCTAAAATCATTTTGCTAATCTGTTTTAGGGATATCTAAAGAATTTATGCCCCAGGGCTGTTGGTGTTGATTCGGCCGTTAATTATTTATGGTATTACATAGGTTTTTATTTGAAATCAAAAACATTTTTTGCAGTCATAGCGTGATGATATGTATCCTATAAATATGGGCTCCGTTATAATTTGTCCAGTTTTTTTGGCGTGATACACGAATAAACTAACTGACAGAAAACAATTCTATATAAAACCAATTATTCTAATAACAACATGTATTCCACTATCTTCGTACACAATTAGGAACAAAGCTTTGTGTTTTCCCTTATTTCTGAACGTGTGCTTTGCTTGCTAGAGGGGGGGAGGGAGGGTCGTGAAGGGGCCGAGACGGGAGGGGGTCGCGCTGCCATTAGCACGGCGACATCGCTGGCGACCGTCCGCGGACCAACATAGCCTGTACACTTCGTTTGATCCTTAACTACTCGTAGTTTAAGGGCATTTTTCGTGTGTTTCGAGGGTAGTGGCATGTTTGTGAAGGCGTGCATAATTTACACGAGGCCGATAGACGGTCGCGATTGTTATTACGCGTGCGGATATTGGATTTGGCGCGAACGCAGCCGCTGCGGAGTCCGATAATACCCCGAGATACTCCCTAATACTGTCAGGGACTTGAGCGACAATACTTTACAATATTAATTCTAATACTAAAACATTGAAATAAAAGTAATTTTAAGGATTTTATCGCATTTATATTATGTTTTTGACGTTCCCGACATTTCGGCTGCAGAATCAGAATCAGAATATTTTTTATTCACGTAGACCATTAAGTACAGCACTTTTGAATCGTCAAAAGTTACAAAATATTATTCTACTATTTTACCAACCGTTTGGAATGCCGTTCCTATAAAGAAGAAACGGTCCAGAAACTCCATGGTTGCTCTTTTTTTAAACCGATTGGTTTACAGCAACCATGGTCACGGGAGGACTGAGGTGGATGACGTCCTAGTGTCATAGTTTGAACTGGGGTACCCTCATATTAAGTTGTTGCTTGTGGTCCGATCTACGCAGATAGTGCTCACAGTATTTTGAGGAGCTGCAATGGTGCGGTTGGTTCCTAAAACATTTTACACTATTTTTGTAAGACCTTATTTGATTATGTGTACACCTGTACGGATATACATAAAGTACGTACTTATACCTATTATATGGTCGTTAAGTCATCCCGCTGACCTACCATGAACTTCGACTTCTAAGGCCTCTCATCAACTTGAATTTAATACACGACTTTGCATTAAACATGAGCGACACAAGTAACCTTGTAAATTCATATTCCTAGGGTTTCCATGAATAAGAAGTTTCTAATCAGTTTATGGAAAATTTGGCCGAATGATTGCCCAGGATACATAAACAGTGTCTCACAGGAACTCCTAAATAATCACTCTCCTAATAACTGTGAGTAAGTGCTCCTAAATAATAAGACTAACTTCTGCCCAAGGATATGCTCACCTCGCCGTGATGAAACAAAGCATATAGCACTAAGGGATGATGTAGCTTTTTATCAGTGAATGAATTTTCATATTCGGATCAGTAGTTCTGGAGATTATACTGTACATCCGAACTCATACACTTTACCTCCGTATAATATTTGTATAGAAAAGTATGCTATCACTGTTATTCCTTTTAAGGAAACCTGTGGCGTGTGCGGGATGGAAATCATTAATGTTAACGTAACTCTACATATAAAGATGGCGCTTGAGTCTCAGGTTCGAATTTCAGATTTTATCTCAAAAACCATGCAAATGTTGGTCACATTATGTTACCTTTACTCATGGTGAAGGGCATCATTGTGGTAATCTGAATTGGAAGCCTGGAACCCTATTCTCTATCTCATGTTGTGGAGTAACCAGGGCACAATATGAACTGGGGAAGTGGCTCCTTCCACATCATAATGTCCTAGTACATTCGCGATCCAGTAACGGCGTTGAGTTACTTTGAGATGGTTTAAGCAGATGTCAGTCAGCCTCCGGCAAAAGAACTATTTGAGGTTGAACGCACTCTCAACCTCTAACACCCCTATCAATCAGTCTAAAAACAATTTCATGCCAGCCCTATCCTTAGAAAGGGGACTATAAAAGGCATACGATTGTGTTTGCCGGCTCGCTCGGGGGCTACCTAAGCGAGCATTAGCGAAGGACGCGTGGGTAACACAGACTAACCAATATTCTCAGACCTGTGAATTCCTATTCCAATTCTCGATAAAGTCTTCACGCTCTGAGGCCAAGACGAATCGGTCTCGTACGTAATTTACGCGCGAGCGGTCACTGCTGGTGATTACACTCGGGCGTTGGTTTGTTGGTTGGATGCGATAATCCGACTATATTCAAGAGGTGTAGAATTCTTGATGTGATATCTCGGGAGTGCACTTCTGTGATTGGTAGTGTTGGCAAACGTTGGTGTATTGGGCCAACGTCGTCGGGGAAAGTCATTAAGGTGGCGTGTGCAAGTCAGGACGTTGACTACCGCCCGAGGGTGGACGTTTCGTGTTTCGTTAATTATATACCTAGCCTTACGTTCTACAGGCGACGCCCGGGATTATATATTGTCTATCACCATAGCATAGGTGTTTGAAAAGCTTCGGGGTAACGTCAGATTACTTCGGAACTAATCATCATTGTATGTCACACTTTTCTCATTGTCTGTATTCGGATCAATAAGTTTCAAGTCTACGTAAATTAAGATACTACGTTTGTCAATTAAAATAAGTCTTTTGTGAAGTCTAATCGCAAGTCCGCGGTGTCATAAAACTGCGGTTTAAGTCTCATATTATTTTAACTATAATTGTTCTTGTCACGTCGAGGCGGACTACATTCGCGTGCTTTAAAGTTTTACAGCTTTAAAATTGATTTAATTGCAGCCCCGAGGTAACTTAAATACACGTGTTGCAACGGTTAAAATCCAGTTGTAAAATCGGTCCAATAGCTGCTACGATAATAAATATACACTGTTAACGTATGTAGAATATATACTTATGTAGTTATTTCGAGGAGCTTCGAGAATATTCGACGCTGCTCATTTACTATGTACCTATTGCCCGGAGTCAGGTGGCATCGCGTGTGCTCAGCCGACGGGGGACGTAGCCGAACGCGGACCGAAAATCCACCCCCTATTCTACCTTTCAAGCCTTGCAACAACGTGCAGGGACTTTTGGGCCGCGCGACCCGCGAAATTCCATTTAAAGATGTCGGGATAATTCAGCGCTGACGAGGCGGAGGCCAAATTGACGCGCCCCCGGGGCCGCCCGCGCCGCCGCCTCGCACTGTATCGATCACAGGTTTTTTCACAGGGATCACCTCGGGGGATGGTTCGAGTGCACGAAACAACCCTCATCCATTTTGGCCGGACGATCGATTGAGAGATCTTGGCTTGCAAAAGCGATCGTTTCGGCCGAGGTCCCTCGTCTGGCGGCCGCTGGAGCGTGACCGCTCCAGTTGGAGTTGAATCTTGTTGAAACTTATATATAATAAATTTTTACAGATTTATACTTTGAATTACAGCATCTATTGCCTAGTGAATGGTCCCCGATCTGTACGTCAAGTGCGAGATACAAAATGTCTAAATACGGTTTACAATAAAGTATACGGTTTGCTTACGAATAATCTCGTACTTGACGTTTCTGGCTTGTAAACTATTGACCACTCCTAGCACAAGCTTCGGCTTAATTATAAGGACTATACTAATAATGCGTTAACCGCACATTACTATTAACTTTAAAAAGAAAACAAGAAATTGGCAACGCTTAACTTGAGATAAGTCCTTTTTTTACTTTGGCGCCCATCATGGGACTTTCACTGTGACATGTCAGTTACATAAGAACGACGTCACTTAAGCGACATGTGTGGGCGTGTTGTGGCTGGCGAGCGGGTCTTCAATCAGTCCATGCATTACACAAAACGAGCACGTTCTCATTGTCTCGCAACACCGGCGGCGGCGACCTCGCTCGACATAACCAAATAAATATGTCGCCATACGAACACACCAACTATACGGTCCCACACTAAGCAACGCTTGTGTTGTGCGTACCGTACCATAGACTGAGGGCGAACTCAGTATATAATACTTATATACATACTAGCTACGCCCCGCGGTGTAACTCGTGATTAAAAAGTATGTCCTTTTTACCGGGATAAAAAGCCTATGTGCTATTCCAGACTATAATCTATCTCTGTGCCAAATTTCATCCAGATCCGTTCAGCCGTTCTGGCGTGATTGAGTAACAAACATCCATCGATCCCAACTTTCAAATTTATAATATTAGTGGGATTAAACATCCATGACTCGGGCACAAACATTCGTGCTCAACACACAAAGCTTGTCCCTACCAGGATTCGAACCCGGGACCCGCGGCGCAGAAAGTAGAGTCTTTACCACTGCCCTATTGAGGCCGTCAAAGACCAAAGATTTTCTTGTTTGATTTTTCATCACTTCTCGCCTTTCATGTCGCTAGTTTATAGCCATTTCCAAGAATCTCAATATTACTAGTTGCCCTTTAGATACCGATCATTTTGGCGAATAATTTATTTGATAGGATATAAAGATGTCGACTCGCAAAACTCTTGCTGTCCCAAAGGAATTGAGAAAGCGTTTTAGTGTTATTGCTGTCAGCCCTTTTCATTTATAAGTATTATTTCAGTTTATAGTGTCTTGATGAAACTAATATAAATAACTTTATTTCGTGTTTAGACATCCAATAAAAAGCTACTGCTAGAATGACTGGAAATGGTTGCTGGCATTAGCTTAAAAATTTAGAAATATCCTCTATGCTAGGCTTCTCGCCATAAAGAAGAAGATCTAGTTCCAATTGACTGTATGATAGTTGACAACTTGCTTAGCGCAGTTGGTAGAGACCCTGCTTTCCGCGCTGAAGGTCCCGGGTCAAATCCTGGTAGGGACAAACTGTGTGATAAGCACGAATGGTTGTACCCGAGTCATGGCAGTTTAGTATCTAAATAAGTATTATATACTGAGTTCGCCCTCAGTCCATTGTACGGTACCCATAATACAAGCGTTGCTTAGTGTGAGACCGTATAGTTGGTGTGTTTATTATTTTACTATTAATTCTGACTGAGAGTAGAGACAGAGCAGATTAACATCACAGAAACACTAATAGGAAATTGAAACTGCTAATACAAGAACCATTTCGTTAATGGTATTTTCTAGAAAAAAAAAACAAACACGATCCACAATCAGGAATCATAAGCGATTACTGGCGACCCGTGCGCCCCCTGGAGGCGTGATTAACAGCTAATTGGCAGGGTCTCGCCGCAGCCCTCCGCGGCGGGGGTGGGTACACATGTGGGGTACTTGTACGTAGAGTTTTTACGAGGCAATCTTACTTGCGAAGTGCGTGGCTGTTCTTTTTTACATCGCCGTTGGCGGGCGGTGGCGCGGCGCAAAGATTATTACTGAGATCAGACAGAAATTAGTGAAAAGATGATAAAAGTGTGTTTTCTAAATTAAGGTTTGAATATTTTTTGCGAACCTACTATATTTAGGAACGTTCTCGCTTAAGGATAGAAGTTCAAGCTCGCAAGTAAACTTTCTAAAGCTCGGCACAATGTACTTAATGCTCAAATTCTTATAGTAATAAGCGAATGCTTTCGACAACGACCGACTTAGCATACCGCCGAATTCTCAAACTTGAGGACTGCTTAATATTAATGTACGGTAACGAATGCCATGTTAACCGGTCAGGAATGACGTAAGTGGAGTATGCAAACAATTCATCGAATTTTATTCATTTACATATTTCTAAAAAAAGGCAAAGGCAGGCATATTATATGATGAGCGCCATGATTTTCAGTCGTTTGATTTTTTCAGGCGCTCTGTGCGTAACTTCTGGCATAGATGATAGAATAACAGATAGGAGGAGTGTCTCCTCTTATTGTCAGGAATTGATAATCTGTGACGTGGGGGTGGCTCGCGTGGGAGGATCGCAAGGGGGGTGTTTTAATTAGAGCGCGGACCCCGCGGCCGTTGGGCCGCGTTCGTCGATGTCCTGAGCCTGACCGATACACACGACTGTGTTTGTTCTGTGTACCCCTGTGTATCGTTGTGTACATCGTTTTTGTCTATCCCTCTTGCTGTTCGAATTGCCAAAGATGGTTGTTTACTTTAGTGGGTTTTTTTTTGTCTATAATTTATTCCAAAGCCTGTACTTTAGTATGAGGTTATATTCTGATTTGTTCTATGGCTTAATATCACATGACTAGACTAAAAAGGAACGTATTTAAGCTTCACTTTATGTTTTTTAGAGATGATGGTACTAAAAACGACATAAGGTCGTCGGACCCTAAGGTCGCGCTGCGTTCTTTAACTATGCGGTGTTCCATTCCATCACTCGTTCTTTATGTACCTACTTATCTAAAGAGTACGATTTCGTTACTTATTTCGGTGATTTTGGTAACTAATCTAGGGCCTAGCGGTGATTGGTTGACAAACAAGACTCTTACAATTGGGCTTTGTCTAGTCGTAAGTCCTTTTTTCTCTGGCCATCAGCCTTTTTATACCATAACTCTGGAGTAGCTGAGCGAGCCCTTCGGTAGAGAAAGCAGGATGTCCACCAACTGTGGCTATCGGCTGGTCAAACTAAACAATTGCTTTACCAATTCTGTAAACGCAAGCAAACCCACTCAATCTTAGTGTATTGATCGAGTACATAATATTCCACGTAGATGTTCAATACCTACTCAACTTGAATACATTTTAGCTCCATTTTACTAACCCTCCCGGTGCGCGACTCGTTTAAAGATTCACCAACACCGCGGGCGAGCGGCGACGCGGGGTCGTTCGGACCCCTTTGAAGATATTCACCTTCATTAGCGTCGGGGTCCGGCTGACCCCGCGGGGGCGAGCTGCCACCGTCCTTGTGATTCTGTGTTGTGTTTAATTCGAGAGTTTGCTCGCCGGCCTTTGTAGTATCAGTTTGACGTTAGCCCTGTTTGTAATTGAGTTGTACTTGCGATGGGAGAACTATTAAAATTTGGCGAGTTACTGTACTAATTTATTCTGCACAAGCAGCGCCCCGCGGTGTTAGCCGCGATTCAAAGTATGTCCTTTTCTGTACCCCTGTGCATTTTTTCGGTATAAAGATTAGCCTATGTCATTTTCTGACCCCTAAACTACCACAACCTATGCAAAAATCATATCGATCCTTTGCTCTATGGAAATATAAAACAAATCTATCCCACGGGAGCCATACATTTTACCGGGATAATGTTATGCTAATGTGCTATTCCAGGCTATAATCTAATTCTGTGCCAAATTTCATTCAGATCCGTTCAGCCATTCTGGCGTGATTGAGTAACAAACATCCATTCATCCGAACTTTCACATTTATAATATTAGTGTGATCAGTGGGATTATTTTTTTACGATCTTCAAACAATTTAATTGCTGTGTTGCGGATGGTCGTTTTAAACATTTCAGCTTATAGTTCTTGATTTGTCATTCAGACAATCCCATTCCGCTTTGAGCGATATGCCTTGTGACGCTACATATTGGTGGAGTCACTACTGCTCTGCCACCACGCCTAAATCTATCTTTGATACGAGTCTAGTTCAAGCTAAGTCAGCGTTACCCCACATTTGTAGCAAGTGGGCAAATAAAGAAGATAACAAGTTAGATGGAGTGGCGCCGGACCGCGTTCGCGACTAATTAACCCTCCCGGGCGTGGGGTGGGATCGACCCCCGGCGGCGGCGGCGGGTGGACCGTTAAAAAATATCGCGGCACGAGATGCGCCGCCTCCGAGAATTTCCACTTTCAAAGTGCAGGCCCTTTATTTTTCTCATTTATTTGGGTTCTTCTTTTGTGAGGTATATATCAGTGAAAGTCAAGTTGGTAGAACGCTTGCCTCGGTAACGAGTGTCGCTGGTTCCAACCCCAGCTCGCACCTCGGGGATTTCTGAATTTCTTTTGCGAATCTCATTTCCAACCACTTGCTAAATGGTGATGGAAACCATAATCAGGAAACCTGCATGTCTTGGAGAGCCCCTGGAAAGACGTGTTTTATTGCTATTAATTACTTGACCTTGGCAAAATAACCGCTAAGTTGTGGCTGAGGCCATATTCACATCCATTTTATTTCGTAAAGAAAGAAGAAAATACTCTAGGATCAGTCAGCTTGCTGAGTACAGAAAGAGTTTAGTAAGCTTAAAATAATAATATACGTTAATTAATTCACACATTCCACTCCAATGTTAAACTTTGAACGCACGTGAACCTGAAAACCACGATCAAAGGATTAGTGAATTAGAATACCTATCTCTGGCCACCTACCCGAGCTATTCGGCGCTATAGCCACGTTACCCGACGTCGTAAAGCGAGGGTAATGCTTTTACGAGCTAGACACGGGTCTGCGTATAGATAATTTACTTGTGTACGATGAAAAATGAAAATACCTCTCGAAAAACACTGCGACGTTGTGTTGAGGTGGTTGATTGATGTACGCGAGCCGAACCGCACCGCGAACATCGAATGTTCGGAGACTCTCAATCAGAGTAATTTGACTCATCCATTGGGCAACATTTTCAATAGAAGGCCATAAATAAAATAATTCCTTTCATGGGTTTTTATAAATTCCTAATCAGCATGCGTAATTATATGAAATTGTCACTGAGCTGTACATAAATTATCGCTATCATATTTAAATGGCTATTTAAACGCGTCAATACAAAATAAGTGTATTTTAAAAGTC
Source organism: Pheosia tremula (assembly GCA_905333125.1). Classification (NCBI taxonomy): domain Eukaryota; kingdom Metazoa; phylum Arthropoda; class Insecta; order Lepidoptera; family Notodontidae; genus Pheosia; species Pheosia tremula. Next base: position 6,991,556 of record HG995415.1, read on the forward strand.
ATCGCTCTGTTTATTCGAGAATTATTAAAAAATACTGGACCAATTCCAACGAAGTTCTCCCCAGTGTTTGCCTTTGGTTAGGTCAGATGGTTACATTTCATTCCATTAATCAAAAGATACATATTATGATCCCGCTATATCTATTGATGCTAACTAAAACTAGCGGGCGAAAACGCAAACAAAACAAATGTAATATTAAAGTTAGGTACTTGACTTATTATGACCTAGTAGATGTACTGTTAAAATTACTGAAAATCCTCTTTACATCGTACAAAATTTAAGCCAACGTTTTAAGTAGACGCTTAATTGACGCCCCAAGTGGCGCCTCCGAACAATTACGTTCATGACCGCGAGGTTGCACGCGTAAAAGAAACTTCCACATGCACACACACAACAGAACCCTTTTACAAGGGCGGCTCGTTCGATTTACGGGCCCGTTTACGATTATGTCAAGCCCTATTAACACTTCCATCAGGTGCGCCCTTTTCAACAGATTAGTTTTGATCCGCGACAACTTTTGCAGCGTGCAGACATACGTTCGTGTTGATGTTTCATTGAACTTAGTCAACATGGAAAATGATCCATGGACCACCGATATTGGGTTAATTATCCTATGATTTGGTTGGCAAGTATGTTCATATCCCTCGTTTCGTATAGGTTGATGGGATATAAGAAAGCCCGTTTATACGACCGTAATGCACCAGCAAGCGCGATCCAAAAAAAAAAGCAATTTCCCTTGGCACAGGATTCGCGTGACCTTGCTTACCGGCCGGCGCTCACCGGTGCGGGCGGCTGCGTGCGCGCACCGAAGCGCAGGGTGACACCGGGGAGGGGGGGGGGGGGGGGGGGGGGGGCAGCGGGACAGGATGTGGTCACGCACATTCGCGCGAGATCGTATCGCCTCAGGGACCGCGGGGAAACCGCGACGTGATGCGGTTTAGGTTAGTAATGTAGGCCTAGCATGGCTGGCTGTGCCAAGGCAAAACAGTACTGTAAAAAAGAAACAAGGTGCGAGCCGGGGTTGAACCTGCGCACCATATTTCCAAAGCGAGTGTTCTACTAAGATGGCTATTACTACTACTGATGTATGTCATTAATAAGTGGCTAGTGAGAGTCTTGGGAGAGTTAAACGCCAAAAGAAACTTAAATAAGTGAAGTATGCCACTATAAATAATTCAGTGTATCATATATAGGGTTCCTATGATACTAAATATTGGCCATGGATATCGACTCGGTTCCTTCACTAGCGGATACGCGGCGCGCGCGCATTGCAGGCACGTCGCGATCTCCCGCGGGCCCTCCATGCCGGTCGCACCATCGCGTGGAGCCATGTTGGTAGGGCCGATTATTTTTAATTATTTAAGGGTCGCGTGAAGTACCCCAGCAGGCTATACAATAGAATTAAAATTGCCTAGTCGTAGCAATATATAAAATATCCGTCTTCATGGTTGCAATTTAATTGTCAAACATTATATTGAGTCTTATTACTATCTTAAACTATCAGAGGGAATATGGTTATTGGTATGAATAAATTCCATTTCAATCATAACTTTTAGATCATATTCTAGACCAAATTTACAGTCTTACATTAAATATTAGACGCTAAACAATATTACTGTAACCAAAATGGAATATTGTGTTCTATCAAAAGTTTCACCAACTCTACATAGCGAGGGATCAAAGCTAAGCTGGTGTGACAAGCGCACGGATAGACTACGTCACCATAAGGCCTCAGCCTCGAGTTTAGCGGGCAGCGGAGCGGCGCGGGCGGCGGTGCGATAGCGGCAGGATCTTATGCGTAAAATCAAATGGACCGTTCTCGAAAATAGCGGCGTGGGCCGGCCAACGAGCTCCGCTCCCGCGCCGCTGCCGCCGCCGCCCCGCTGCCCGCTAAATTCGAGGCTGAGGCCTTAGTGACATCAGTTAATCGCCGACAGTCAGAAATTATACAACAAAATGACAATTGTGATTTTAGTGAGCATTTTTGTTTTGTTTAATACTGATTTCTTATTAATACGCGAATACTGCCAATTGAAATAAAACTAATAACTAAAAAATTCGTTTTATTTAATTATTCTTTTTCAATTTCGAAATTTACCTTCACATCATGTTTTCGAATGCGCTAAAGAAGCTCAGGTTCAGGGCTTATTAAACCTTATCTGAATCATATACGTACTGGGATCGTTCCAGTCCATTGTACTGTACCCATAATTCAACTTTTGGTTTGTTATTATGGTAATACCTAATTAATTTACATTTCTAATCCGATTAGCATTATCACAATAATGAAATCTGAAACCTTAATGTACCCTTGACGTGCCATTAAATAACTTAATGTGACCACTTGTTGCCGGATCACACCGCCAGGGGGCGGGGGTGTGTTATGTAACAAAACATCCGGTTTTCGTTTTCATCCAGTTCCAACTGGCATGTTGAATTAAACATGGCTGTCAGTTCGTAGTTGTACTGCTTTGTGTATGGCTTTTGAGGGCATATTGTAAATCATCTGTAAAATTCACGCAAGTTTCAGGATAGGGTACTGTACTTAAATGTAAGGTGGAACCTGGATAGTGTAAAATATTTTAGCAGATCCATCAGTAAGTTATAAATATAACATAACATTTCCAAAAAAAATTAAAAAAAAAAAACTTAATTTACACAATAATTTTATACTTAAACGTGATACTTTTGCTTGTTAAACTGTTAATATATTTTACATTGTTTTTGTTACACCTCATATAACGTCAATAAAAACATAACTCCTTCTACTGGTGGTAGGCTTCGGCCGTGGCTAGTCACCACCCACTGAACAAAGCCATGTCGCCAAGCGGCCTAGCCGTGTTCCGGCATGATGTTCGGTGATGCCATTCATGGATGGCGGGTCAGATCAGCTGCGCTGCATGTGCCTAGTGAATGTAGCGTCTCGATCTACTGCCGCCTTCCTACCTAGGCAAGTATGCTCCATTGTAAATCTCATCGTCACTTACCATCAGGTGAGATCGAGATCAAATACTTGCCTATAATGTAATAAAAAAAACTAAAAAAAAAATTAAGAGTTTAGCGTACATTTATTTGTTGGTATCTTGATTACCATCTATCGATTAACCGCTTAAAATATTTAACACTATTTTTTTTCGACTATACTTTAGGTCACTAGTGACCCTGCTTTCCGTGCCGATGGGTCCGGGTTCAAATCCTAGTAGGGACAATCACTGTGTGATGAGCACGAAAGATTGTGTCTAAGATGTTTAATATCTATAGATGTAATAAATACTGGGTTCGCCCCCAGTCCATAATACAAGCGTTGCTTAGTGTGGGACTGTATAGTTGGTATTCGTCTAGCGATATTTATTTATTATTTATATTCAGAGTATTCCTACCACCTGGTAAAAATAAGAATAAAACAAATAGTGTTGTACCCGTGCACACATTTCCGACGATCGGCCTTCGTGATCCGAGTAATTCCCCCGCGTACAAAATTAGGGCGGCACGCACGGACCGAATCGATATCGTGTGATTATCGATGATAATGGCGACTCGGCAGGACGCGCCGTCTCCCACGGCCGCGTCTGCCCACGGGGCCCTTTGTCCGGTAGAGCTGGGACAACACTGGATATATGTGAATCCGCGGATCAGATAAAAAAGTAGACGGGTGGTACCCATTATTAATTGTTTCATAGCTTTTATGTTATCTGTTTCCTAAAAAAAAAAAATACATCGTCGTCAATAATTAAGTACTTTTAATTTGTTCAATTATAAATTATAACTGTACTCCCTCTCTGTTGGTCGCTGGCAAAGGAACAGGGGAATCCTACATGTCATTATAAATATACCATTTTGTAGGTTACACGAACGTCGTATCTGTATGACTCTGAATCAGATATGGATTCAAGGGCTCGGGTGTAAATATATCCGGATCTAATGAATCGGTATCTCATCTCTAGTGCCTATAACTGCTGGATAACTCGACCGTTAATATATTAGGGGGGTTGACTCATTACTGCGCACGTCATGGGGCGTGTGCAAGGGGATTTGTGTAGTTAGTCCATCGCGAATATTCGCTATGGTTTTACGGTTAAATATTACTTTCCTTGTGATAAGTAGGTAATGAGGGTGGTACGTAAATGGTTGTGACGTCATCTTTACAACTTCGGAGATTCGCGTTTAATTACTAACTATTAGTTTGTCAAAATGTATTTTTGAAGATAATTACATGACATGGCCGGTACACAAAACAAAAGCGAGGCGAAAATGATTGTGGGATAATTCTGTAAGCGATTTGATAAGTATATCTATACATATAAATAAAATTGGAGTGTCTGTTTGTAATATTAAAATAACCGCTTTTTACTAAGTGCATTTGGATGTATACACGTTACCTATACCGAAACAACACTTTTTACAATTTTTGTCTGTCTGTCGTCTGTCTGTCTGTCTGTCCGTCTATCTGTCTGTCTGTCTGTCTGTCTGTCTGTCTGTTTGTTCCGGGTAATCTCTGAAATGGCTGGACCGATTTTGACGGGAATTTCACTGGTGATAGCTGATGTAACAAGGAGTAACTTAGAATACTTTTATTTTAGAAAAAAAAAATTGGATCTCTCGAAAAAAAATTAAAACCAATGTTGCAGCGCTGCGCCTGATTAAAGTTTGATAGCAACAATCTGCAATGCGTCCCGCGGGATCAGAACGCGAGCAGGCTGTTGCCAACGGCTGAGTCTTTGTTAAATACCACGCGGACGAAGTCGCGGGCAACAGCTAGTATCTAATATGAAGTATAGTTACGTTATGTGCTCCTTGTGTAAAAAAACATACATTTCTTTTCTACTCTGAAAAAAGCGGACAACCAAGTAAAACGTTTGACATTCCTTTCAGTACGTCAAGTGCGAGATTATTCGTAAACTATATGGACAAATAAACAGCGAAAAGCGCCTCTAGCGAACGGTGTTTAAAACATTCAACTCTCCATACAAAATGTTTAAATACGGTAGACTATAAACTATATAGTTAACTTTCAAATAATCTCGCACTTGACGTACTGAACTAAAAACTGTCAGCTAGTGTAGTACTTAATAGTGACGTCGGTATATCGATAGATTCAAAACGAGAGCGAGCTCCGGGCGTATTCGTATCAGCTGAATAATTTACCGCGTTTTGATTGGTCATCACGGGCTGGCTATTTGCATAATTGGCCATTAGCAAGTTTTTGTTTACAGTTGAATAGGGATTCGAGCGAAGCAGTCGTGTGGCCTTAGGGTACGCGTCTACCGTTTCGGGGCGTACATTTGCATAAAATAACGAAAACCCTTGGCCCCGCTTAAGTTTAAGCAAAATGCTCGTTTAAAATACCTTTTGCCTTAAGATTACTCGACACGGCCGTCGGATCACTTAAAATTTCGATAATCATTTGCGGGGCCAACCAATACAGTTCCAGGGCCTGAAATTTGATCTCAAGAATGGATTTCATAAATGGTCAATTTAGTCGGCTATATGAGAGCATTTTTTGAGTTTATGACTTTACATTACACAACCTACAAAACCTAAACTTATGGTAGCTTTTTCTCGCGATTCCGCTCGTGCGACCATCGATTTTGCTCTGCTGCTAGACTCCAATGGTCACAGCGTGATGTTACGAGCTTTTTTTATGCGTCAAACAATAAGCTATTCAACAGTGCTAAGCCTTCTGTTATAGGCCCAGTAGTATTTCCCTGATGCTTACAAAAAAAGACAAGAATTATAAAAACAATTACTTTCATATATTCATAGACGTCCAAAAAGTATTTTATTTAGGTATATCTGCAATGAACAGACGCAGCCCAATTACAGTTTTATAATAGGTAAGTAGTATACCTACATAAAAATATATATTATGTAACGTAACTATACCAAAATTCTCCTTGTCCATGGATTAACGGTATCCAACCGGGATCATCAATAAGGGTCCCAGAGAAAATTCCGTCACGAAATATCTTCAACGTACCGCGCGTTTGTACGTAAACACGCAAAATCCCTCTGAGGCACCGGCCGCGGTTCTCAGACATGTGCGAGACATAAATTTGGCGAGCGTTGCGTAGGTACTACCTACCAGCCGGCCGCTATGTGCCGGCCTTTGTACATAAGCCGTACCTATGTACGGAGCAACACGGGCGTCACTTATCCGCGCAGAGGATGCGGCGGCCGTCCGATCGCCCCCCGACCCCACTGGGGGCCGCCCCCACTAGCCCCCTCGCGATTCATTAAGTCGGGTGCGGCCGGCGCGCGGCGCGGCGGACGCGTCGCGGAGTCTCCGTGAATTCAAATTAGAGGCAGCTCGGACGTCGTGCGATAGGGATGCGGGAAATACTAGGTTATCGATGTTTTTCGTTGAATTTATTATGAGAAAAACTCCTAGAATGGCAATCACACAACTCAACTGGAATATATTGAAGGACACAAAGACAATTTGTTCATCAATTTTGAATGAGTTTCAGTTCTGCTGAAATACTTTTTCGTATAGGCTTCATTATATAAGTTTATTCCGTATTGTAGGATTGACATTGTTCAATATAATGGTTAGATTGAACCGCCTCACTTTAACCGCATCATCGTTGATTTTTCATTAAATACTAGCGGAAAAAATTACGCAAAGCTATAAAAAAATATAATTACGTATCGATACTGTGCATTTACCCCCAACACTAGCGCCCCTTTGTCTCGCTCGACAAGACAGACTCGCAGCACGAAGCGTGCGGGCCAGCGCGGGTGGCGACGGGAGGCTCGGCGCGGCACGACGCGGCGCGGCGCGGCGCGGGGCGGGTCCAGCACGTGCCGGACGGAAGTCGCGCCGCGCCGCACCGCGCTAAATGATTCAAAACGCCCGAACCTGCAAGATTTATGCCCCTGTCCGATCCCTAGATTAAAGATGTCGCGGGCCTATATTGAAATTCGTTGAAGTATGTCGGTATATAGAGCACATCACATCCCACACTTGTTTGGGTCGAAAATATATAATTTATCTGAGAATTGTGTTAGGCTATTGAGTCAGCATCACGCCTGTAGCCCGCGAATGGAAAGGCAGAGGTGTATTGCATTCCGCCGATGGTATTCGGTCCTGTTTTGCTATATCACTTCCGACTAATTCGACTAATATTATATATGTGAAAGTTTGGATGGATGGATGGATGGATGTTTGTTACTCAGTCACGCCAGAACGGCTGAACGGAAATGGATGAAATTTGGCACAGAGATAAATTATAGTCTGGAATGTATTGTTATAATAAAAAATGGATAGATTTGTTTTAATTTTTAAGATCGACATGATTGTTTTGCATAGGTAGTGGTAGTTTAGGGGTCGGAAAATGACATAGGCTAAATATTTTTAATCGCGGGTAACACCGCAGGACGCAGCTAGTTTTTAATATTTTTATTATACCATTTGTTTTTTCGCATCTGGATGGCACATAGTTATATAATTTGCCATCTCCCAATATTCCATATCAGAATAATTTATTACACTTTTCCCACCATTATCATAATAAAAACCCATTATATTACATCGCGGAATGTGCCGGCCGAACGCCGCCTTTGCCCCACGTTCGCCATTCTATTCCATTCATTCACATTCAACATTTGTAGTCACTTCATTCAGTTCTTTATTGTTTGTTTTTCGGTTTGTTTATTACCGTAGAGAGGGAGTTGGCTCGTTATTTTTTTTTCTCTTGTACCAATACCCAATTTGTATAAAGGAAAATGAATGTAGATAGGTGTACCCACGATGAAATATATATGTAGTCCTCATTTAGGGGAAACTCTTGGTGATTATTAAAAACAAATCGTTAGGTAGATATTTAGTTGGTGCTTTATTGTCTATACTTGGTGTTAATAAACAGTTGTGTGTTGAAACAAATGTATATGTTGAGTATTCTTCTGGAGACAAAGAACAAGACAAATTTTGTCTGTTTTGATTATGCTAATTATACAATCAAATGCTGTTCGTTAGTAAGCGCATCACTTGAGACCGGCTGAACTAATTTGGCTGATTTCCTGAATATTATACAGTTCGGAAAAACATAAAGTGTGTGTTGTACTAGCACTACGTCTGGCAACACAGCTAGTGAAAAATAAACCTAAAGCTCTAATTTCAAAACAATGCAATGTCAAAATGTCATAAAAAAATAAAACTTACGAACGGGTTTATTCACTCGAAAGTTGCAAAGCGATCATAACATTGGGACCAAGTTCGCTAAGTTTCCGAGTGCGTGGCCAGTATGCAAATGTGGACTTTCCCTCTTTGGGAGGGTTGAGTCGCGCTCGCGATGCGTTTGACAGATTTACTGCGCTAATGTTGCATTTGTTTTTTTATATAGAATAACTTTTTCTGGTGCAGGTATGTATACCAATCTAGGTATATAAGCTTCAAGAAGACCCAATTCAAGTCTTAAAGCCCCAGGAATTGTTCATTTAATAAGTACTTAATAAAAAATACAACAAAAAGTGACGCAAGCAAATGTGCCAAAATGCCAGAGATAATACCTACCATTACATTCTTGTCTCTAAGTGCAAGGAGTGGCTATACTTTCGATTTTAAATAAGGCATAAGAAATGTCTAAGAATTGTCTTAACACTATATTATCTCAAAAATTGTAATCCATGAACAATCGTTTTACGAAGCAGTTACTAATAGGCTTTTATATGTTAGGTATAAGTGAGTAACTAAGTATATGTAAGCAAATTGTTGATTTCTATAAATATCGGAGTTAGAGTACTGTTTCCATGGATTTAGTATAGATATACAAGTCCGCACAACCAATCTCAATCCCCCACTAATTAACGAGATTGCCGGACCGTCGCACTGAAACCTGAAACAGTGCCTTCGCCCAAGATTCCGGATGCAATGGCCTATATACCAGCACCGAGGATATCAAAGCGAGCCGGGCCAGACCGAGGCGCAATTCGGCCTCCTTGCGCATATTGCATGCACGTACCAATGAAGTTTGCTTTGTTGGCGGTAATCTGGGGGGGTGTATCAGGGTGGTGGGCGGTGGGCTATGTACACACGAGCCTGAGGCGTCGAGGTAGGCAAATGGTCGAGCCGCGTGGGCTGTCAGATCTCGAGCGATATCGATCCGCGGTCGGCCCGGCGTTTCGTCGCCGACCGCTCGGCGGGTGGGCGCCGCGCGACAAAAACATCCCTTTGTTTGCCACCCGACTGTGCTGAGATAGGAGAACGTTGACAATGGAATTGACACGTTTGCACCGTCGGCAAGGTGGTCGCCGGTTGTGTTTAGAGGTCGGGGGAGTGTTTAGGCAACAACTGTTCTGATCTTCAGATGTAATTACGGCTATTCGCATTCAAAATACGAATTAAGTAAGTAAAAGTGTGCGCCGTTTGGTTCTTATTCATTTTTTTTTTGTAATTGCGTCATCTATCAATGTAAAAATATTGGAATAAATAATTGATTCAGTACGTGTAATACTTGCATACATTGTCTTAGTAATATTAAATTACTCTCAATTTTATAACTAAAAAAAAAATATGAGTATCGATACAATTATTTACATCACTAATTCACGTCGCGACCACGCGGCGGCGGCGGCGGGTGGCGCGAATCACCCGCGCGCACTGCCGTTCTTGGCTCCCGCTGCGCGCCGCGGCGTTCCTTTGTCAATCTGCTTAGTTTTATTTTTATCGATAAAAAAACTCAGGTTTATAGGGGACCTGGGGCATGCTATGTTCTTTTTGCTGACATTCATTGTTATAGGTATAGAGGAGAGCTTTCAGTTTTGGTTCCTTCCTACTCACTTAGGAAAAGCGACAAGAATATATAGGATAATTCAGAGGGGGTGTACTAAGCCTTAAACCTGAGCTGCTTTAGCGCTTTTGTAAACATTATGTGAAATGAGAATTTGGATATGTAATTTTTTTTTTCTCAAAAAATCTGTTGTACAAATGCACTAAAAAGCCTAGGTTTCATGCTTTGTATACCTTTTCTAAATCTCTCTGTACAATTGAATGTTTCTATGAAAATGAAACCGGTTCCTATAAGTTGGTGCCAAGCGAATTAGCAGCATTTGTTTACTTACCTATATTAAGAAAATGGTGGTAAAAATGGTGATGTTACTGACTTTATATTTTTTTGTCAGTTTTGAATCTTCTAGGCATTCAAATTTAAGTCGATACGATAAAACCAATTAGATATAATTATATCGATGTCCGATATCGATAGAACGTGTCGCAGCGTATTCAATTAGAGCACAGCACGGTCTCACATGAGTGGCGTCTATACGCGTCGCCGGCCCGCGAAACCACCCCGGCCTCCCCCTGGCCGGACTTCGAATCGATACTCAACACTTGCCGCTATCGATAGCGACAGGCGCAGCTCTAGAGCTGCTGGGATTGCCACTTCGAAAAGTAGACTGGAGAATAAAGTTTGAATAATAAACTTTTTCTCCTAGGTTCTTCTTAATCCCACTGGAGAGAGTGGGGTTTGTGATGGATTGACGCCTATGTAGGGCAATATGATATTGTTATACAGCGTGCGCGGCAGTGGACATCATAATTTCGCAGTGGACTTCGTTTAACAGCAGTGGAGACTAGGCATGGAGTTTAATAGTTTTTGTAATTGTCTTGTGAGTTAGACAATTAAAGAACAATATGGTCAGAATTCACAATGAAAATAATTTCGAATTAGTTATCTTTAGTGAGGAGGCCTAATAAAAAGCCATCACAGATCAGAAAAATTATGAAATCCATCGTAATTTTTTCGTGCTAGTAACATGCGTGTTACCTTGCAAACAGCATGATCACAGATAACAGAACCGTTGAAATCTCAACTTCGAGAATGTCTGTGCAGTAAGTAATGCCAATGTTGTGAGGTGTGTACATTAGTATTCTATTTCTGCATAGCAACCCTAAATTCACGGGGCCGGGCGTCTTGTTCGAAATTCGAATAACGCTTGGTCAAGCGCGTCTCAAAGTGAATCGTGGTGTAATTTGCGATAGCCTTGGCTGCGGTTTGCACTCAACGTCTCGGATTCGGATTTAGCATTGAATATATATGCACCTTGCGTTTGTACATAATATATTATGTAGTGGTGTATGTGCCTTTGTGGTATCTACGTTCCTGTCTCGAATTATATGAAAGGAAAATATTTTGCAATAATCGCTTCGCTTTGTGACTCTGTTAGGCAGTGAACTTTGCAAGTTATATTATATTTTCGTGGGTTGACAGTAGTTTTGACATCGACGGTGACTCCATAGTATATGCGCATCACCATAATCTTGTGAACTACAAATAACACTTTAAACATACCTGGGTGTGCACACAAGATGAGTCTGGAAACAATTAACAACGCTCAGAGAATTATGGACTCTCAGATCTTCTAGAATCATAATCAATATTGGTTTTTTATTTAGACAACACTTATCCTGTTAAGTCTGGGCATGTTTTTTTATAAATTCCAATTATTGACGTTTGGCAGAAAATGGATGTTCTTCCAGCCAGGCGGGTGGTATGCCAGGCGGGGCGGCTACTATGCCCCAACGGTTATTGTCGGGATCTTGTATATATGTTACGTGCTCCGAAAACTCTCATAGCGCGTTTAAGGATTGTGCGGAGCCTCGTCATTTGTTCTGAATGTTGTTGTCTGCAGCGCCATCTGTGTCGCGTTTGGCGAGGTTGATGAGGTCGTCGGTACAGACGTAAAAGCATAGATACTATTAAAATAAGCTTTAATTGATTAGGAATAAGACTTTAAGTGATTCAAAGGATCGGGGATAGTTGATCAAATGTTAATTCCCTATTTGAATCCTACGTTCCTTCGTTCAAATTCGTGGGTTCCTTGGGATTTTTCCTTGAAGACAGTCTTTTGTAGACTAAGTTTGTGAACATATTAATAAATGTTGATAACCTTAGTGGTCACACGATTGTCGTCGAGATAAATTCAAAATTGCTGTCTCAGTAGACACGGAATTTATTACCACGATAATATAACCTTTTTTTAAAGATACTTGCATATTTGCAGCCTTTTAGATAACAGATGAATAACATGAAATTTAATTTGTAACCTAGTGAACAAACAACCTAAACAATCCAATAAAAAGGAAAATTGATAGCGAGAGTGTTGCTGTAAAGTTTTCAGGGAAAAGTGAAAGTTGTGGAGTCGCAAAAGTTGTGGATGCAGACTTTGTTTTCGCACAACTTTGGATTCAATTTGTGGGGCGGACAGGGGCAAGTCTGGGGTGGCGGCCCACCCCCAACGCAGCCCTTCCGCGCTACAATGAACCGTTTATGAGTTTCGTACAATAATAATCGTGGGAAGCTCCCTTTTTTCGCGTCAAGTTTAAAACAAAGATTTGTTTGATGTGTTTTTAGGAAAACTTTTCGGAAGGGTCATCTTTGGATAGCGTTTAATTTAATTGTTGAAGTCGTGTTTAGGTGGGTTCATTTTCCTGCTGTGAGAATATTTTTTCTCAAGTTATTTCATCCTATCCAATAGGTATTTTAGATATATCTATTTGACAAAGATATTGTGTATATTTTTTTAACTAATCGAAAGGATGAAAGCGCAGCAAAAAGTTAGATCTGTTGTACACTTCGAATTGGAACCGTATATTTTTTTATTGTATAGTAGCGCCATCTACTGATAATAAACGACGTTTAATAGTTCCCTATGGGGGGTATAGGGGTCTAACATCTAACTCATTTCGGCGGTAGCCTCTCTTAAATGGTACATTAGTGTAGCCATAGAGGACGCTACGAAAGGTGTAGCAGTGAGTAGCGTACATTACCGTTAGCCCGTAGCAAATTTCTAAAACCTTACTTGGTTTTAGAAAATTGCTACGAGCTACGATCTTTATAGTTACTAAAGATGCCTCATAGTCCATTCCATCTTACGACAGCCAGGCCCGTACCTTCCATGACGTGTCCTTGAGACATTTGTGCCCCTAAAGAGGTTGCCTATAAAACCTCACTTATAAGACGTAAAAGTCTTTAGCGAGTGAAGTCATATATGAGTGCTACAGAACTCTATTTAGATATAGTTCAACACTAGATTGTATTTGAAAGTCTACGACAACGTTTATAAAGTCTATATTCCCATGCAGCCGGAACGCCTGATGTCTCCCTACACCGCCATCGTACGCCGCAGCGGCAATCCCTTCGAGTTGGCTCACGTGCTGGTGTCCTGGTTGATAGGGGCAGCGTACGACGCGTTCGTGGTGATCGGCTGCGCAAAGCGAGACGTCTGCATGGCTATACGGTACAGGACCTTGTGTCCGGATATACCGGACGAACGTGAGGTAAGACAATTGGAGCATTTGTTTATAGAGTATGATCGAGAAATAGGGTTCCAGTCGGTAGGGACAGTTCCATAGAGCCGGAAGTCTAACTAACAGCGGTCTTTCTTTATTGATTGAATATCGTGCATATAAACATGTAGTACATAGGTAGAGTAAACGCATAGTATTGCGCTGGAGTATCGACTATACTAATATAGACGGCTTAGTTATTGGCTAGCACCGGGGGCAAGTTACTCTACCACTTGCCGTCCCCCTCCCGTAGTCTACTCTATCGCTTACTCATTTATGATTAGTAGAGTGCCTATTCTATATTAAGACTTATTCCTAACTTCATAAGGTCGTTGAAGAAGACATAGGTCCTAAAGAGGAACCCCGCTACCGTCTCGTGCCGCTGCCAGACCTCACCTCTAAGTACTGCCAGGAGATGGAGGTGAAGGAAGCTGAAAGAATTCAGGCGGAGATTGACAAACGGGAGGCTGAACGGCTCAGGAAAATTGCGGTATGTGGTGCAGATAGATACAGCCCTGACTCTAGTGCATGTAGCGCCAAGGTGCAAGCACCACATATATAGAGTCATTCATAAAGGGTATTATTATTCAGGGCATATAATTTAGCGCACTTGTAATCATTATGTGACGTCAGAATTTCGGTACGTCGATTCTAGTTTTGTTACCAAAGTGAAAAAATACATAATCGAAATTCTGACTTGTATGATACAAATGTGCGTGTGAAGCACAGTTTCAATGGTTAGTGTACGCTTTCTGAGTCAAACTGTATAAATAGGTGACTGCCCTTTTGAGGCCCTAATAATTATAATAACGATAGCGAAATTATATTATATTTTCTAAATATTCACTAAAAAGATAATTGAAAAAAAAACATCTTTTAATGCATTTGATTCTGAGGTGGTACAAAGTTCGCCGGGACAGCTAGTTATTTCATAATTTATCTTCTTTAAAGAATAATGTCTTCAGGACTTAGAGAAACCTCCGCCAGACGAGATAGATGGCTGGCGCACCCACGCGTGGGTTCTCGTACTGCCGGGGTATGGGGGCATTGAGGAGCCATTCTTCATCGAACCCAGTGACGGCTTCGCGTACCCGCTGTCTGCTGAACAGTACCAGCATGTCGACAGCGTTTATAATAATGAAAATTATTTCGTAAGTTATTTTGAATATTATCTTCTTATATTTACGCGAATACTACACATTGAAATAAAATTAATCTTAAGAATTTTTAGATTCGCGATTATTTTATGATTTTATTTATGTTCCCGACGTTTCGGCTGCTTTACAGCAACCGTGGTCACTGGAGGACCATTCTATATCTTCTGTTATAGAATTGTTCTACTGGGTTCTAGGAAAGCCCAAGTCGCTCAACGCGCATAATGGTACAGTACAACAGTATGACTTTAAAAGTACCATTGACTAATAATTAATAACCGATCGGGATGTTTTAACTCAATACCTCCTTGGTCGCCAACGTGGCAGCCGATTAAGACATCCCAAATTCGATTCCCAATTCTAAAGGGAAGCCATGTTTTCCTAAGGACAACTAGTATGTTAGTTATTATAATTGGTGTAATGCCGTTTTAACTAACTATAAATAAATAAATACGTAGGTAGTCTACTACGACCCAAAAGACGTGAGCGTAGCTGAAGGGAGATTTAACTCATCAGCAAATCTTCTGCGCACGACCTATATCTACATCACACCACAACCTTATAACGATAACGATAACGGATAACGGTGCTGGTTGCGTAATCGCTCCTATTTGTTAATATTATATACATAGTTTATGCTTTATTACGCAATTGTTTGTTATCCTGAAGAAATAAAAATAAAAATAAAAATAAACCTTACCATCTCGAATAGTGTTCTTTGTACCAGGTCAATATCCAAGACGAATCAATAGACCCTGGGTCTCTCAACTACGAACTGAGTGATCTCACCTGCTGGGAGCATCTCCTGGCCGGCGAGCCGTTCCACCATCGGCAGCTTGTCGGCATAGACTGCTCCGATAAACGGTCTGCAGTTGAGACTGAGAAGCATTTGGACATGCCCACGAGCTGGGTGGAGAAACTTGATATTTCCGCTGATGGTAGGTTGTAGTCGTTGTAACATTCCTTCGCGTTAAGCTTATGCAAGTGTTTAAGTACGCGTCGAACTATTTTGTCGCTTTCGTATTAATCTGAGAGTCATAAGTACCATCACGTTTGAAATCTCCGAAGAGGTAGGCACTGCAGTTGACTTACAGTTCATTGGTGGTATTTTGGTCATAATAGTGGGCGCGCTTGCTATGAGCTACACAATTATAATGCGAATTTGGGGCGGACTATACCCCGAATTCCACTCGCATTGATTGTGTGCTCGTGACACCCTGGTTCAGCGCGGGGTGTGGAACTTTACATGGCGATTTGAAGACTTGCCTCAGGATTCCCCCAAACGTATATCGTCACGGTACTATCGTGTAACTTCACGGTACCTGCCGAGGTCTTAGGAGAACCCCTCGAAAGATGTGTGAAGTCCGTCAACCCGCACTAGGCCAGCGTGGTGGACTATGGCCTAATCCCCCTCGCATTGAGGGGAGGCCTGTGCCCAGCCTGTGCCCAGGACATTAAAAAGGGGCTGGTATTATTATACTATCATGTAAGGTTGCAAATGAATCCAAGATTTGTGAACCGAGGTTTGATCATGCACACCTTGTTTTCGAAGCGAGTGACGTATATATACGAGTGGGTGTCTATAGTAAATCGAACGTGAACGTGACGTGACATGTGATTAACAGATCCAACTTTCCATATAAAACACTCAACCCATACATAACATATCTTGTCTCCAACTAATCATCAGAGTTCGAACAACGGTATCCCGGTAGTCACAAGCGGATCCACTATAAGAAGGTGCTCGTCGACAAATACTCCAGATACTTCCAACGGGACGGCATCGTGAAGAGAGTCGTGGTTTATGAAGATTATGGGCTCAATGTGCCGTTGTTCACGTGAGTTGGCTCCTACTCTATCTAATTGGAACCGTATTTCTGTTTCTGTGCAATTAGATTGTAGCGACCACTTCAACTGCACAACAAGCTACACAGATGGCACTGCGAACGCATTCAGAACAATAGATAATTGTCATCACAATCCTGAAATGCGCTATAAGAGTTTTCTGAACAAGTAACATATATATCTATATATTTATAAATCTCGTGTCACAATGTTTGTCCTCAATGGACTCCTAAACCACTTAACCGATTATAATAAAATTCGCACACCATGTGCAGTTCTATCCAACTTGAGAGATAGGATAGTTTAAATCTCAAATTATAGTCGCAATTTTAATTTATTGCTAATTATTTGTCTGTTATTATTTGACAGTCACAATTATCTGTTAACTCCAAATGATTCTAACAGATGTCGATACCTTTCGACTGGGTTGAGTAAGTAATCAATAGATGGCGCTGCTATGGTAAATCTACGAACGTGTCATATAAGCTACATTTTAACAGCATAATTACCACGTGTTGTTGACGCTATAAAATTAATTAAATTTATTTTGTAGTGAACGAAATACCGTATAATTCAATTATTTCCACTTTTTAAATTTTTGGTGTTAGCCACAGCAACGCGTGGCCGGGTCAGCTAGTATATATATATATATTTACTGTCGGGATCTTGACTTTTAGTTCCATTTCGAAAATAAAATCTAACCGAATTAAAACAATCAATAATCCTATTAGTTAGAAGCTGTGACGGTGGTATACTCGTATAACATCGTTCTGACGTTATCGTTTTTTTCTTCCCTAAATACTATTCGCGTTGATGATCAAATATTACAAACTCACTTGCCTCGAAATTTCAGTTACGAATGGTATGAGCAGCGAGTTGACAAGATGCAATATGTTAAGATAGACCATGGCAATCAAGAGATTCGTGAAACATTCGCAGTTGGACGCAGGGATCACCTCTTAAGTACGCTACAGTCCTTAGCATTCCATTAAACTAATAAATAGATCAGTTAAAACCTTTGAGTATTTAAAAATAACAGCCAATTTCATGTTAGTACTGTATTTTTCTGCTAACTTGAGATAGTAGGGGGGGGGGGGGGGCAAAATGACAGCGATCGAAAGTAAATATTATATTTACAGCTTATGGTCACAGTTTTTAGCAGAGGGGTACGCCGTTCGCTGCCATTTCCATGCTATTTAGTCTGATGTAACAACATATCCAAAGCCTGAACATGTTTCTATTGTCAGAACACGTCTATTCAATGGATGCGCCCGTCACATCTGTGGAAGGAGTTCGAACCCTGGAGTTCAACTACTATGCACGTCTGGACCACCTCACTAAGCTGGAGTGTACTCCTTTGACTTTCGACGAGTATTATACTGATCGAGATGATAGGTAAGTGTACTCCATAGAGTGGCGATAAGTCCCTAACTTTTAATTCTCATCATAGCCTATTCAATGGTCAAAATCCCATTGGTATTTGGTGCAGTAGTTTTTCCATGATAGTTGAAAAGGCACTCCTCCAAAGGCAAGATTTCCAAAAACAATGTTTGGATTGGAAGACGTCCAAATAGCTTATTGGACTATTTTTTAAAGAAAGGTTGATTCAATAACAGGTAACAAGCTAAAGAAAATCACCGTTTGATTACAGATTAGAATCCCGCAAAATACTCTACACAGAAGGCAACAAAGCTGAACCGAAACGGCAAGTACAGGACATCACAGAGACATATAGCAGAAACCCCAAGGTGCCCGCGAAGAAGGACATTTGGAAGAAGATCTTCCACATCCAGGAGAACACCATAGAACTGCTGTACCAGTACGCTTACAACTTCGTCTCCAATGATACGAGAAGTTATATCAAACCAAATTTAGCGGAGACCGGTGGAAAGATTCTATTCTATCCTGATAAAACTTCTGGATATATTGTAAGTATAATATACCTACATAATGTTATTATAAATGGCATCAAAATTCCAAAAGGATAAATCCTTATTGCTGTGCAAATGTGTAGGCATGGGATTATTTGTTATGAGCATTTAAAAACAGCTGGATGTTTTTTTTTAATTTTGGTACAGAGGTAGATTATAATCTAGAATTAGTCCGTAGGCACCTAGTCTTTCACGTTTTTGTTTGGATCTCAGAAGTCCTAAGATATTTTAGATGTCCTTTGCAATATTACTTAGGTAATATTAAATTCTTGGTTTCGATAAGGCTGTTTTTTATGTTGGTTTATTACATTCAGCGCATCAATCTAAACACGGAAACACTGTCCCTGTTTACTTCGCGCTTCTTAGCATGCGTGGCCTCTTAACCGCTTTATCGACACCAGGCTGACCCATGCGCCAAACAACCCCGTGACCTGGACGTGTACTACGCGCTCTGTGAAAACATGGACTGGGAGTACAAAACTACCAAACACATCAGGGATAGAGAGACTGACATTAATGGCTATCTGAAGGAGAGGCACAAGGAATTGACGGAGCCCACACTCTATGTAGCTTTGTTTGATACAGAGAGAAATGAGGCTGCGAAGAAAGGGTGGAGAGAACAGGTTAGTAGCTAGAGTTAAACGCACATCATTGCTAGAATTTAACGAATATTTGTTTTAAGAACGAACACTAATTATGTTGCTGTATTAGTAATGAAAATTAAACAATATTTTATTGTGTGCGTATAAGGAAGCACAAAAGGCCGAAATAACAGAGCGTGAAAAGGAAGCAGAAATAGATCCTTTAGCACCGTATCTCGCGCGTATGTTCGGATCCGGCCACGGCGCTGGAGCGCCTCTCACCGTGAAAGAAGCCACTCTAGTCCGTGAACAATGCATCAATGACTTCAAAGCAAAACAACTGGCGAGGCAGAATCTAGTGCAGGAGAGATTTGACAAGGTACTTTGAGTAATTTTCGTTTTGGAGAAGCTAAATTGATGAGAGCTAGCGAAAGATTCACTCGTGTCGGTCACGCCAGCATCAGCTTGCATCGCTCGATTCAATTTAAGCAGTCTCGCTAATGTACCAATAATATGGGCAATGTGGTATTTTGTGCTTAAAGAAAGATTATATTAAGGTTTTAGAACATTGGTTATGAAATATATGGAGATTGGGTTAATTTAAATGTATATCCACCATTTTGTAGTACTTAAGGTACAGTTTATGTAACATATTTGCAACCTTTCAGCTCAATTCCGAATACAAGAATAAGAGGCTCTGGTATTTGGCGAATCAGTTCATTCTTACGCCCGAAAAGGAGAGCGCTTACTTCGCTGCCAGGTAAGATTCAAAGGACCTTTTACTTTTTAGTTTTCTTTACAAACTCACATGAGTCCGTCGCTACATTCTTTAGATCTTTTTAACAGTGATGAGATTTTTAAAGGATCATCAAATTTCAATTATTCCTGTTCACAGCGCTGAGCTGGCATTCCAAGTGCACTCCTTAGAAGTGCGGCTGACGAGGCACAGAGATCTCTCAGGCCCGAGGTTCAAGGCACTAATGGACTATTTGGATAAACACCCGCTACTCAAAGAGTATAATCGTGTCATTCATCACTATAGGAAATAGAGGACAGCTTTATTGAGCCATTTCATTGTGAAAGTTTTATTCATCAAAGCTAATTGTAGTTACTATATTTTGTAGTATAATTGCTGTTTTAGATACATTTGCTATTGAAAATTGTTGCTACCGTTATGTTTACAAAATAAATGACATTTATTATTAATATGTTTATTTGAGATTTTAATGCTTTGGTAGAATCCATGATTGCTGTGGATGGTTTAAATCAGTGTTCCAGTCGCCGGCTCCACCGAGCAAGTTGCCTCGCCCGTCGTGAGTAGCAAGTGCTAGCCGGGACAGTTTGTTGGCTAAACGTCTTTGAGGAGAGTCCGGCCTTGATAGAGGTGGAAGGGATATACTACCGGAATCTAGAAAAGAGGAATGGTTACTTCACTGATTTGCTCTTAATTGGCTTATTTCGCAATGTACTGATACACACTATTCATAAGTTATTAGTCAGAATTTGATGCTAAATACTTACCAGAATGGTAGTCGTAGTTGGTGTGATCGCTCGGTGTTTCCTGACCGAGTCTCTTGCGGTACTCGCCAGCAAAGTGTTCGATTAAAGTGTCCATCATAATCGCTTGTCTCGAGAACACCTGCAAACGAAATGTATGAAAGAGTAGGTATTTCTCCAATAGTATTTGGTCCCAACGAAAAAAAGAGGGGGGGCTCAACTCGCGAAGGTTTGCTGAAAAAAAACCGTGTGTGCTCGTTCATGACAATACGTTTCGGCGGCCGCATCACGCTATAAATGGCGTATACAACACGCCACACAGAAAATTTCTCCAAAAGCACCTAAGGCGATTAATAGTAATACACTTCCTTGGTATTTCGTTCGTTTCATTACCTGAAGTATCTTGGAGACTCTGAGCCCGTTTTCAACGACCATAAACTGTAGGAAGAGGCACGGCAGGCAGTCATCGCTATCGCTCGATGGCAGCCCGATATCCCACGACAACTCCTCATACAATAATCCTAGCAAAACAGTCTGGAAAAATCAAGAAACAATGTCATCAATGAATACCATTCTAGACATCGAAATCTAGCAATATCAAGTAAGTAAATCTATTTGCGAAGAGGAACTAATTTTTGATAACACCCAGTCCAAAAGATCGCAATGAATGAAGGCTTAGTAGACTTGGAGATAAGGAAGTCAAGATAATAACATCTGACTTTCATGTTTCAGAGGGTAATCCAAGCTGGCGTAGCTTCATTTTAATATAACATCTATGAGAGGTGTTGCGGGTTAAAGTTATGGTAACTGTGGTGCAATCACGATCTTTTTACGTGGCGTAAGCGCCTCTTTCTCTCTTTCTTACCACAAGTCTTATGAATAAGAATGATGATCAAGGCATGTTTGCTCGATGAAGTTTCGATTGCAGAAGGACTTCCTAACACCACCAATGTAAATGTGAAAAGGCTTGCCAGACAAACACCAGAAACTTAAGTTTAAGAAGTGGAATAAGTCCACTACAATAGATAGTGTTAATACTAACACTCTCAGTATCATCTATGACGTACACTCCATTAGCGTTGATGGCCACCAGCACTGGAATGTCCTCGTGAGTGAGGAGGCTGGTTAGGCTTCGAAGCGGCTGCTCAATCTGACCTTGGAAGAATGCAGCCCTGCAGCAACAATAATAAGACTAGGTGATAGACATTGACGTAATGATGAGATGAAAAAAAGACATAGCAAAGAATTCTTCACAAAGCATCTTTAACGCACGTGCCAAATTATAAGTTACTGGCTGCGCCCCGCGATTAAAAAGTATGTCTACGCCTATGTCTCTTTCTGATCCCTAAGCTACCTACCCTTCCCACTACCTATGGAAAAAATCATGTCGATCCTTTGCTCTATAAAAAATTAAAACAAATCTATGCCATTGGAACCGTACATTTTACCGGGATAAAAAGGAGCCTATGTGCTATTCCAGACTATAATCTATCTCCATCCCATATTCATCCAGATCCGTTCAGACGTTCTGGCGTGATTGAGTAACAAACATCCATCCATCCAAACTTTCACATTTATAATATTAGTGGGATTCAAATTTGCAGCTGTATCATGTTTTCTAAAGGGACCGAACTCTGCCAGGCAGTCGGTTATTACTTAAAATGCCATAAAGCGCATTTTCACACTTACCCGTAAGTAGGCAGTGTCCTAGTATGCGCCAGATACTTGTGTCGTAGTTTGCGAGGCGGCGCCGCGGGAGGCCGCTGCGCTTGCTCCAGTAGCTTCGCCTCGGGGCTGCCTTTACGACCAGCTGGCAATAGTTGGGCCCATCGGCCTGATCGGGCGTGTTGGGGCAGGTATTTGTCTTGATGCTCTCTATAACAGCATTACGACTGTCAAGCTACATCCCGTGGTACCACCCGAAATTATAAAATCTTTCAATGCTTGATATATTATTTCCGATGTTACTTGTATAATAATTGCAGTTGCACTGATTCATCTCAAATAGATAGTAGCTAAAAATCCTGTTTTATGTTTTCCTTTGTTTATTGAGTGCCTTTAATTAGGTTTATTAATCAGAACAAATACATTATGTTTACTATTGCAATTTTTCATATGGCGTACCGCTAGGCTCAGTACTGGGGGCACGTTTATTAAGATTCGTAACAGAATGATTACGGCTTTATTTACCTTACCTGAAGAATTTAGCAGTATGTCGATGAGGGTCGTACGGTCCTAGTTGTATCCTCGCTTGCAGCCCACCAAGCATCACTGCTTGAGCACTCTCGAGAGGATATCGTCCCGTAACTACATTATGACGAGCTTCTTCGTACAGCAATTCTTGAATACGAGTGTCTCTGACAGATTTCAAAATAATACGCAATCTTGTATAAAACGGTTTTTTGGCTAGGGTTAAGAATGATTTTTCATACTGGCACTACAGAAAAAAACGAAAGGTAAGTAGTACAGTCTCTCATAGAGGTCACACGCAATCAATATGATGTCTTAGCTCTTCTTTAGAATCTATTAACGAATTATATAGATGTAAGCAAGCCATTACAGTGAATCGTCAAATATGACATAAAATTATTTTCCTATCAGTCCATGACGTAGACAAAATAAAAGTATTCAAAGTGTATTTTCAAACTTACTTGATGCCTTCTTCAAGATGCTTTGGAAAGAATACATTTCTCTGTAACCTCAAAACTGGTTGGTCTCGAGCAAGCCTCGATTCCGATCCGTGTGCGTACCGTTGTAATAGTTTCTGCCAGCTGGCCCAAATCCTCCACGGACATTGATGTGGTTTCAATTGGATCTCTGGAATAAGACCAGGCATACGTTATTTTCCAACTGTGCCTTAAACACAATTTACAAAATACGGGCGGCCAAATCATTTAACGCTGAAAAATACACCCTATTAACAGGCCAAATATGGAGAGAGGGGGAGTCACAAATCCAAGTTGCATACATTGCGTCTTACCTAACAAGGGGCTACACATCCACAACGCGAAGACGTTCGATGCCAAACTCCTGGTGCTCGGCTGCGATAGCCCTAACTCCTCTGTAGCAAGCAGCCCGTTCAGAAACCTCGCTGTAGTGACACAGGCCGGTACTTCCTCAGAGCTCATCTCCATCATAACCGCGACCCGGGACATGAGGTAGATGCAGGTGACTGGGTTCGAGGACACGGTAGACGATGAGGCTGTGCTGCCTGATGAACCTGGACGAGTGAATACGGTATCATATCCTTACCCAAATCATATAAACAATATTCGGCTTAGACACTCCAGTCTCTCTGTGTAAATATCGGTCATTAGCTATGAGAGGCAAATTTATATTAAGAAGGTCCAAATCCAAATTAGAATAAACAGGAATGATTGCCCCCAAAAGTATAGACAATTATAATGGATTATAAAGGCATTATAACGAACTTTTCAGAGTAAAAACGTTTTATAAATTTGAGGGTAAGAAGATAGAAAAGTACCTATGATGAGTATTCTACAGCAAAAGACATGCACTTTGGGTCTGGGTGGTTGTGTGCAGGTGACCATGATGCCATTTAAATTCAACAAAGCCGTGCGCTCCTTTAATTTATCCACGTAATTAATTAGTACCAATTATGTGCTAAGCTTAATTTGAAAGCTAAAATACCTGGTAAAGGTGGTGATATAGCGCTAGAGGAACTTCCACCGCTGGTGATAGGCTCAGTGGTGCTGAAAGAACCGGCGGCGATACTGCTGGAACCAGTCTGATTGGAACAACTGCTGAGGTTGGAGCCTACCAAGTGATAATAAGATTTTATTGGGAGAAGTCGAAGTAGGTACTTAGTTGTTGTTTTAGAGGTAGATATCCAGACCTCACCTTAAATTTACTTGCAATTTGGATTTAACAAAGTGAATTTTAGGCCTGAAGTCACGAAGCACGAAGTTCTTCAGTCAGAACATTGGAATGAGCACCGCCCTTGCGCTCTTTCTCTCTCGCACGCTAGCTGATTTATGGCAGTGACATCACATTCATGTATCTCTGAATCTACTGTTTTGATTTTACTGATCGGCAACAATTAAACGTCCGTAATTTTGTCATTCAAAGTTGTAGTGGCAGTGGGCAGGGCACATATCTCGCAGAACCGATGGCCGGTGGGGCAGAATGGTTCTAGAATAGCGACCACGAACCGGAAGACGTAGTGTAGGACGGTCCCCCACAAGATAGACCGATGATATCACACGCGTAGCAGGAAGCCGGTGGATGCGAGTGGCGGAGGAACTTGATGTGTGGAAATCATTTGGGGAGGCCTATGTCCAGCAGTGGACGTCTTTCGGCTGAACTTTAGTCTTTTTTTTTTAATAATTTGTACCTATTTGTTTAATAAATAACATCAAATATTATATTATGATTACCCATAACACTCTTCTCGAGTGAATCCGAGCTGTTGCTCTCCTTGGAGTCCGGCTGCAATGGTTTGTGAGGGTCATGTTTGTCCCAATCGCTGTGCCGGCCAAGTGGACTGTAGGACAGGTGGGGGAGCCGCTGCGATACTGAATAAAGGTGCGCGTTCACTTCTGCTTGCAGCTTCTGGCTTTGAACGCTGTAGTACTCTTCGCGAGATCTGAATTCACTAATAAAATAAAGGGTTTGAACGTAACGTAACGTTTGTACGAACGTAAAAACGAAAAATAAACGCGATAAAATCCTTAAAAATAGTTTTATTTCAATGAGTAGTATTCACATAAATATAAGAAATCAATAAAGGGTTTGAGTATAGAGTATCTATACCTACTCAGCTGAGAAAGAATCATACCAAGATCTGAAAAAAAAAATTTGACGCAAATACAAAAATCTTGCCGATTTGCGAATTAGCTTAGAGCAGATTAGAAAAGCTTAGAATTTGAGCTGAATGCAATCGGCATGGTTTGGATATGTATGTACCTATGTATGCGTAATTTGCGTATAAAACACAACTCAAATAGGCATGTTGTCGGAAATATATTTTTGCTTCAAAATTGTGTTAGCAGAATTTGTGCTATATTTTCTTTTAGTCTGGGAGCACTTAGATATGAGAAAAAATAGCCGTAGTAAGTAGAGCTGTCTCTTTTTTCGTAAAGCTTTGTCTATCTCTATTGATTTAGCGGTATAGGTATCCTTGCGAAAAAAACAAATATTTTTATTTATAAAAATATATGTACTGTCAGTCAAAATAGTACCTCTTATTATCCTATATTAGGGTATATTATACATATACTATATACATATACTACACTTATGATATACGTTTGCTGTACGTTATTCAACGTTAAAAGGGTCCCAAATTAAAGTCCACGACTGTACCTAGGTGACTGCTATGTATGCAATTACGTTAATTTGTGTGTTACGTTACTTCAAAAATAAAATAGTGGGTAAGTATTTTAATTAATTTGTGTGCTTTTACATCTAAGCTTTTGCAAGTGGCCTCTATTCTTACTTGTATTGGTATTCAGCTTGCATAGGATATCCTCGTCGGGAGTAATCCACCGGGATTATGGTTATGTAATTACCACTATTTTGGACATTAGGATTTTCGCCGTACGCTCCCATATCGGATTGATGTTCCATTTAGTTGAATAAAATTACATATCTCTTTACAATGACCGCTTTCCGAGCGGATATTATTATCGATCGGTTTCGCGCCATTATCTGGGCTGCCATTTGCGATTATTCTCCATTTTTTTTTGACAGTCTTTAACAAAAGTCCAGTCTAATATTCAAATAAACATTTTTACGAAAAAAAATCATCAAATTGCCAACTAATCTTTTCTAAAGCTACTATTTAGAGACCGAGGATAAGTACTTACTTGATCTAAGTTTACTTAGTGATTTTAAAAACTTCTATCTTGAAAACTGCTATCATGTTTACACGATCATTTTAAAGATAAATTGATATCAATACTATTCATATTTTACTATATGTATGTAAGTAATGAAGTTACTAAAGTTAATGGAGTTTTATAGTGATTACTGGATATCGTATATTCGTTCTTTAGGATAATTACAGCCCTGGGTACTAGCCCTTTAGAGCCGATCACTGGTATTTTCTTACATATTCACAGATCCCGATGATAATAATGATATCAATGAGATTGAATTATATAAACCCACCTGCTCTTTGAGATAGCGGTGAATGATTTACTATAAAAACGCTGAATATCTTGAGTGAACTTGAACTGAACTTGAAAAGTTAACTTTCACAATTTCATTTTAATTTTTTCACTCGTGCACGTTTGCGAATACACAATACATAATTTAAATATACACATATTTGGGAGTAAAACAAAATTTACAACTTCTATCTTCAATTTTCCGCCAAAAACAAAAGAACATATCCGTCCGCTGCGCTCATACAGTCTGTTCTTTCAGTTTTGTGTCAAAATTGTCAGCCAGGCCACACGTTTGACATGACAGTAGATGTCATGTCAAACGACCAAAACCTGCTGACGTCAACAAACAAACCATCTCAGGGTTTTTCTTTATTTATTTTTGCGTTTTATCAATGTAACAATTTAATTACTTTGCGCAATTACATCTTTACTTCTACTATATAAATTCACAATATATTCTTCCTAAAAAACTATTGTGTAAGTTCCAGAGTAGTTTTTATTCCAATGACCGGCACTATTGTAATCTTGTAGCAAAACAATATTGGCCAATAGGTAAGTACTCTAATAATTCTAAATTTATGATAATTAAAATACCTTGGCTTATATAAGATTTAAAGCCTTGAAATACCAGTAAACATGGTTTTTTTCAGACCCAAACTTCAGAATCAAAATCTTTTTAAATTTTTGTAAAAGTATATTGATTACGGATGGAGGCGAAATTGAAAGAATACCGTGCAATAAGACGTCGAAGAGAACTGATTGAGAACACCAAGGAGAAGATACAAGAATCTAAGGAGAGAATTGTTAATTTCCTAGTGCCAAAGATATTTAAAAATATGGGAAAAGAAGATGAAGAAGAAGTATTATTGGTAAGTACCTCAAAATAAATATAATGCAGTCAAACTCCAGGCAGGTGAGAGTAACAGAGGTCTAAGCCCCGCAGCTTCAGCATCTGTTGCCCACTGTTAAAAAAAATAACACCCATTCGGAGAAATAAAATATTCACCTATATGATGAGGCACTTGTTTTAAAGTTAGGTCATTTTACAGGAACATAATAGCTTAAAAGTGTTTTGCCTTTCGGTTATTCAAAGCGTCGGATGTTTATGTTGATAGGTAGAGTATGCATTTACACCAGTATGAAGGACCCATTATTAATGACCCATCTTGGACATTATTAATCTATACAAGTAATTCCATTCAGTAATGATTGCCCCCAATTTGTTGCATAGTGTCCATAATACAAGCGTTACTTATTTATAGACTAAAGTTATTGTGTTCACCTGGCATTATAATTATAATTGCAGATGGAGGATGAACAACATTTACCAGTGGACCCACCAAAGCCGGTCATACATCAACCCATTGAGGAAGCAACTGAAATCAATGAAACAGAATCCATTGCAGAGGAAATGCAAGAATCGTGGCGCTACTTCATAATTAAATGGTCATTGTACACTGCAATTTGGCTGACATCATACATATACTTCTTGAAACTCCAATTCGGAGCTGTATTCTTTGTGATATCTGTACTAGTGGGTATTTGCCTTAATACTAGGACTACGCCAAAGAAACGAGGAGAGGTTTCTGCCTATAGTGTGTTTAACGAAAACTGTGTTAGTATTGATGGGACTTTAACGCCAGAGCAATTTGAGAGGGAGATTAGGTATGGTCCTGGGACTGTTCGATAAGTATGTTTGTAAATACCATAAATAAAAAAAATATTACCATGTTTTAACTTACTAATGGCGATTTCATTCCCTGCTTTAGTTGGAATGGTAGGTTTTTTGATGGATGGTAGAAATTTAGATTTTTATGTGAATGGTACAGGTACCTACATTAGGCCTGGGACTATAGCTAAGTTTAAGATGTCCAAGCAGCAATATCTGATATATTGATAGTGTGATTGCACTTTAAATACTATAATTAATGTTATTAGAATATTGTTTCCGGGGGCAGTGCCAAGCAGTGCCTCCTCCAGTCTTCTAAGCTACATTTACCATAAGAAGGCTTCTAAACAGTTGCATCAACAATGCAATGAAATAAAGATGTAGTTGCTATCAATTTTTTTCTTGTAGCTCCTCTGTTGATCTATGTAGATGTT
Organism: Pheosia tremula; assembly: GCA_905333125.1. NCBI lineage: Eukaryota > Metazoa > Arthropoda > Insecta > Lepidoptera > Notodontidae > Pheosia > Pheosia tremula. The sequence continues at coordinate 7,020,083 of HG995415.1, forward strand.
TAAAGTGGGTTATTAGACTCAATAAATGACAATTATATTGGTTTTATGAATTCCTATTCCATCAGCTTTGTGTATATATGACAAAACTTAAATTTTAAGAATAAATTATTTTCATAGTGTAGATGCATTGTTTTTTTTTCCATATTAAAGCTGGTGTCTCTAATCAGGCGAGGACAAAGGTTATTAAGAATACTCATATCAATCCAATTTGGTTTAATAATCACAATCACAAATTGACAACAAATATAATAACTATGATAAATTCCATAATTTATAAATGCAACGTAATACAAATATACTTAAAATACGATTTTATGATATAATGAGTTATTTGCAGTTGTATTGCATTGGGTAACTTCCGATTGGCGCCGTACACACTATCAATATTATCGCAAGAATCACGAGTCCCTTATCATCCGAGCGTGTTACAGACTGATGGTGTGAACGAGGCTATTAATATATATTTATCACAAAAAAGCGCACACAAGTGGGAGCACCACGGGTATAGTGCACGTGAAATAAAATGAAAAAAGATGTTGCTTTACGCATGCCTAATTCGACTTGGGCAGAGCCGCTATCTTAGTTCATTTTATTTGAAGCGCGCTGTATAGGTACGCCCAAGTATTTGATCACGCTTACTATTGCAATGTGGTTTGCACAAGAAAGCTAGAAAGTATACTTGAGTCTGCAGGTAGGGCTTAAAGTAGGTGAATAATCAGAATAGTGGGATTAAACCTATTTGCCAATTGAAAATTATTTAATAATTACCTGTGAAATTACATCTGGAGTGCCTTTAAATTGCAGTAATAATAACATACATATATGGGACTTAATGCTCAAATACCTTGCTTTAGGTGCTTTTTTACATCAACAGAGAGTATTACACAAAACATGGTAAGAACTAAATATAAAATGCATCACAGGATTCATAATTGATTTTATGTCTATGAACTATAGATTAGACTCAGTCGATAAAATAATATTGACGGAGTGTTGCGTTCAACATATTGTAACACAAAAAGCTAAACCGATTAGTGTGGCACACGCGAATTACGTCCTTACGTGTACGCGAATACGCGTGTACTACGTTATGTGCTTAATTATGTTGATCGCGATACTCTGTCTATATATTTTTATCGTCTGATGTTGAGGAGAGCGTAACAGATAGGAAATTGTCAATCCGCTTCCCGCTATCGAGTGGTCAGTCCGGGTTAGCGCATGCGCAGATTACGGCTGAATAGTCAGTGTGACAGTGGGTAAAAAACCTTAAAACATATTGTAATAAAAGCCAGTCTAATTTGTATATGGATGAGACTAGTACATAGTTGGTTAGCTGCCTTGTTATCACGCGCCCATTAAGCGTTAGAAAAATCCTAGAATAAAAAGAGACTTATGGACGGTGGTACTTCTAAAACTATATAAGGTGTAACAATTACAAAGTAAAAAAAGTCACGTGGTCATTGTATTATAAATGTCAAAATAACATTACGTTAATGCTAGGTGACGGTACCTGATCGCTTTTTTTTTAAAAACAATTTACGCATATCCATTTTATTTCATCGCATTACATTTCGTAAAAAAAGAAAATTATTTTATCTATACTGACACCTAATATTATAAATAATTAAAGTCGAATTGTGTATGTTTTATAGGCAAATTTTTGGAACTGCTGATCCGATTATGAAACTTTCATATGAAAGGAAGAAAGAAAGCCAAATCTATGGTCGCGCGGCAGAATGGAGCCGCGAGCAAAAGCTAACACATAAACAAAGCTGGTATGACCTCCTTATAAACCTCTTAAAACATTTAAAACGATTAACGTTACTACTTATTTACTGAATCACAGGTTGTTGTTCATAAGTTGTTTCTGTCGAATTTGATTATCGTAAAAATAACATAAAGATGGGTAGAACTGTGCTAAAACAGGCACCTAAAAACACATTCGTTTAAAATCACCAAGTAGCGTATAATGGAAGTAGTAAAATGTTCAGTTACCTATTGCTATATAGGAATAATCAATGATAAAAAGTTAACTCAGGTTAAAAGTTAACACCAAAACTTAACTTACTTTGACAAGTGCCTGTATCCGACAGAAAAATAAATCTACCTAAATTGTGATAACCGAAATTGTATACCTACACAATAACTGGCTTCATACTTGTAACGATACGTCACCACACTTCGTCTTTTTTTAAGTTGGAGATCTATCGGCTACAAAATAGTGCCATTTTTGCCAGTGTCAAGTAATATATTTCTTCGTTATTTAAAATAATATAAATACCCTTAATGATAATAATTATGTTGATGACGATGGGATGGTGAAATTAATCCCCTACCTGTATCAGTAAAGCTGTGGATACCTACTTAACTGAAAATTTAACGGACATCTTGGGAGAACTTGAAAAGTCAAGCGACAGTTTTAGTTTTAATTTCGTTCATTCGTGTACTTTTGTACCAACACAATGGTTTATATCCCATTAATATCACACATTGCTTTGCTTTCGTAAAATAAAAAAAAATTACAACTTTACTGTTCGACTTCCCGCCTCAAAGTCCGCACACTTATATTATTTAAAGTAATAATAATGTTAAATTGACTACGCAATTGATTCACTTTTTTTAACAAACATAAAACTATAGAACCATAGTTACGTTTTTTTGGTATGTTTATACTTAGCTCCGAAAGACACTGTATAAAAAGCGGGATTTTGGAAACCATTGTCTACGTGTGACGTTGGAAGATAAAAATGAAGGAACAAATCCTGATGGTTTTCGTTAACTGTCAAAACTCGTACAGCAATGACGCTAATAAAACAAAATTAAATTGGCAGCTGGCTGCTAAGAAGTGTCACAACAGCAAGTGCTATGTTAATGCTAATGCCCTGATTACACGTAACGCGTAAAATGGGGAGACAGTGCTCTCGGCCTAGTGGCTAGTGCCCAGTATGTCTAAACCTTGGGTACTTGGCCGAGGGTACTATCCCGCCATTTTACTAGTTACGTGTACTGAAGCTATAAGTGCTATAGACCGTTCACCATAAGATGCCCCTTGTCTTGGGAATTGGGAACATCACGGCTGGGGACATTTTACGGTGAACGGTCTGTAGGTTTAGCGCGCTGTTGACGATATATATAGAATTTAACAGAGACATTTTCAAGTAGTGCCTTACTAAAATATAAAAAAAATTAATAACTAAAATATTATGCATAAAAATGATTCTTACTAGTAACTATTTTCAAATCCCTAACTTACTTACATTTTAAATATAAAATCACGAGTGGTATTTCTATAAACAAAATCACTACATATAATGGCACGAACTTTTAATCTCGGGGCACGGCAGGGGTCCCGCCAAGTTGTCTTTATCGTATAGTTGAAAGTGGACTATATAAGGCACCGATTTAGTATTTTAATATTGCTAAACTAATAATGTTAAAGTTTGAGAGAGGATAAATAGAAATAAAAAAAATATACGCCCTTATTTGAATGGGGATTATGGATAAAATATTGAAACTGATTTAGATTTTTGAGATCTTGCTGGATGTGCTCACTTTCAGGGCAATTTTAAGCCTTTAAACTGTATGGCCACTAAGGGGCCCATTTAAGGCTAATATAGGGATAGTATACAGATACAGATGTCACTTCAGCCAAATTGACAAAAACAGTCATGCACAATGTGAAAATATTTACTTAGTTCTTTAGTTTCTGCTATACGTACCTAATATACTAAAATTTTGTAAACGAATGAATCACAGTTTTACAGACAATATTAAAAAGTAACTTTACAATACAGGAATGTTTGGATTAGATACCTGATACCATACACAGGGTGGCTTCGAAACGAAAATTGATCATAGTTGGAATTTTCCGTCGACCTTTTCATGAGTTTTACGCATTCTTTCAGTTTTTTTTAAATTGATTTTAGCATGAAATCGTAGTAGCAGTCGTATCTCAACTTAATTCTAAATAAAAAAAAAAACAATTACGAATTTAGACCTAAAACTGCAATGTAAGTTAAAACGCGATACGGTCGAGCGTGGTCTTCACTCGCACGCGTCGGGTATAGCGCGGAGCGTTGTGGTTGTGATCTCGTTCTTACGATACATGGAGCGCTCAAAAATTACAACATTTCTAACCCATAACTTTCGACATTCATTAATTATTTGTATGTTTTTATTATAGGTATAATGTGTAACCTTTACCCAAGTTTTCGTTACCATGCGCCTTACACTCTGGATAAATGGTACCAAAGATCATGAAACTAACTGCAGGCCATTATAGACCTTATTCGCCTACCTATTAAACGTCCATTTTATTTTAAATATTTTCAGATTAATTATTGTCCAGATAATGAAACTAACATGTTGTGTCAGCTCAAATCCACTTATAAGGTACAGTAAACTCGGTGAGAGCTGGCGTAAATGCTTTTGTGACACAAATATTTTTAAATAATATTTCGTGCCAGCTTTTACTGAGCCGACTGTACGTAGTATTTTTAGCTACTTATTAAAATTCTATTTACATTTCTCATTGGAATCTATCAAATTTGTTACATTTTGGGACTAATGATAGTTAACTTGGTATTCTCAATCACATTGCATTTTATTATAAAATGGATTCATTCTAGTTTGTAACTTCAGCCTTAACAATTGTAAAAAACTATATTGTGATAGGCACTACACACTAACCTTAGGATAATTCCCGTATAAACACTGTAGAAAACTTTCCTATTGTAAAAAACCTGTACTTAACGTGTGACTAGCAGAAAAAATAGTATTTCCAATTATGTCTTACAGCTACATTAATTATTTTTTTTAAAAACTTTGCACCTCACATTTGTTAATTATCAACCCCACCTAATGTTTTGCTGAACAATTTTACGCGCTATACACACACATAACCCTGTCAGATGTATAATGCTCGGTTTACACGGGAACGGTACGAAGGTAACATTAAGTATCCTCACATATTACGATCTGACAAGTGTCCGAAATAGATTTTTATACATTTCGAAGTTTCTTTGTTACTTGCGTATTGTACTGTCCTCGTGTACCTGAACATAATGGACCTGAAAAAATGGCGATGGGACGACTGGCGGACACATTGCATGTCTATTAAATTTCGTAAATATTAACCATTTCATTTCAGCGCATTAATTAAGAACTTTATGACAATACTTTAGTTGATACTGACTGGCAGGTTTCAAATATCACATCAATTGAATAATGGTGTTTCCAAATTTAATAAAAAGTTACATCGGTTATTTTGGCTATCTATGGCTTCAAGATATCGAATTTGTTAATCTGCCGCTATTTGTGACTGAGGTCTATGAAATAGCTTACAAAACGTCAACTTACAATGTTTACTTGGCAAGAATGGATTGACGTCTGTGCCACGTCTGACGTCGGGTAGTAAAAATACAACGCCTACAGCTATAACCATATGCCATATAGAATGCACAATAAAATAATTTTGTTCTGTCTGTAAAAACGCGTAGCATATCAAACCTATAGACACCAACGCTATACCTAACGGTAGAAACCTAAAGTAATAACTCCTCGGATATTTCAACCGCCTATTTTTCTTGTAATGAAGATACCAGGAGACCAAAAGCACTACTACACCAACAGCAACGGGAAACAGAAACGACGCAAACGAATGCATATTCCACGTAGTTAATAACGCAATAATAATCGCCCCGATCAATTGCAACGACGACCGGAATTTGTCACCAATAATTGCCATGGCCAACAGAGTGACCCAAAAGGACATTAAGCCACAGTAGAAGTCCCCGAATTGGAGAATGTTACCTCGTAGGATGCAATAGGCGACTTGGGCGGGGCCGTCGCAGGCGTGGTAGAATGTGGAGAACACCATGGTGAAAGTGTACATCATGGCTTCGGTGTAGTAAAGGCGAATGATGGCTACATAGATGGAGAGAAAGAAGAGCAAGTTGCTTAGAGTTAAGAGAAGGACGGCCATGAGCATGTAGAGACGGGTGTCCATTCTGGTGGCGTCCGAACAATCCCAACCTGGAATGGAAAGAACGTCGTTTAAATCGTATGTTCACGCACTGCATTGGAGAAGCCACCTATGTAATGTTTTAACAAATTATTATTAAGCAAACTGGAACAACATGTTCGTTTTTAAAGAAGCGATTTGGATTGAAGTCACAAAAGGTCTTCAACGAAAATGTATTGTTTGGAAGAAATAAAAGTTTTGACACTACACAAAACAGTCTGGGACGGACGACAGGTTAAAGATACACCTTTGCCTTTCAACTATGAAACCTTACATTCCTTAAGTGTATATTATTAGATCTAAGATCGGATTAGAGCGTAAACCAAAAAAATATATGCAGTCATGTCATAAATCATGCACATACTTACTTCCATAACCAGAGGAGCAGGAGCAGAATGACATCACCAGCCCCCCGAAGGTGTTCAGGAGACAGTTGCCATTGTTGCTGCACCTCCCAGCGACACAAGACGTAGACGAAACAGTCAACACAATTGTCGCATTACACTCCGAGGTTCCTTGTCTAGTATAATTAGCCAGAGTCGTATCACTAACTTTGTCTAACTCAGAATCCACGTAATAAGTCGTTCCATTATCCGCCGTTGGACAAGGACAGACGACTTCGTCGCAGAACAGCCTGAACGTTAAATACCAGAGTCCACCGTCAGGGAATGGTATGTGAGTCTTCTCGTACACAGATTCTGAATCAGTGCTGTTTAGGACGAATAGGGCAGGTTTTACTTTGTCATTAAATTTGCAGTGACCAGACTCTAAAGGTATACTAGGATGATCAATGTCCATGCAGACGACTGCTTTGAAAAACTGGTTGTCTTCTGTAAACGCTAAGAGAGCGCCTCTTTTGAACTCCCTTTTGTATCCCATATAGTATTTCAAGCTCATAAGAAGACTGGCTGCGATAGACAAGCCCCCGCCAATATCTAAGAACTGATTCACCTTGAATCTCAAGGACTTAATTTCTGATGATGTTATGTTAACTAAACTGGTAGCGTCTTGGAGGTCTGTCGTAGGTAATCCGTAATCAAATGTGAAAAAGCGACCTTTGTCGTCACGCATAAGGTCAGTTACCGTATGATTTATGACTTCCTCAAACTCTGATCTTAGATAATAGGATTCGCAGTTAGCGATCCTCGATATATTGCCTCCAAAGCGGTCTATTCGTAAATAATGCCAAGCATTTGGGTTTGGCGTGAATGTTATGGTTTGATCGTTGCTCACTTTGGGATCAAACGCGCAATAGATAAGATTATTTTCCTCTGTAGGTAGAGATAGAGCTTGTATAATGAATGACAGTTCGTCTGCATCACTGGAAGTGTTGACGATTGTGAGGTTTAGACTGATTGGATCGATCGAGTCTATAGACATACATTTGAAAGTAACAGGCAGATCGTCATAGCTAATAATAATGCCGGAATAACAGTCAGTCAATTCAATGTTTTCCTGTCGCTTCACTTGTAAATCTGTGTATAGGATCGTTTGACAGTCAGCGACGAGACCTGAAACCAAGGGTTTGAGAGTAATGTAATCCAGGTTATGGAACAGATATTAAATTAAATTAAATCTTTAAAACTATAATGCTGTTATTCTAGTAGGAAATCAACTATGTGCCACCCCCGCACTTGTTCGATTCTTAAAGGGTCTACCAACGGTACTACTACACAAGAAAAAGTTTTGTTGAGGCTAGAATTTTGAAAATCTACTTGGTATCAGTGTTGTCATATTTTAAATTTTAATCGAGTGATCGATTATTCACATAATATATTTACCAGTAAAGTTGCAACGTCCGTTATTGGCGCTATTGGGAAATGTAAAAGATATGATGATTGATATGTATTTGATTCTGTCAAAACTTTTACTAAACCCCAAGAAGTCAAGAGAAGTGTCACTCCTGTTCTCATTCCCTTTTCTCTGTCTTCTCCACAATGGATCTGACGTTATGACTAGTGATTTAGTAGAGCGATGTGAATAGCGTAATAGATGCATACAATTGACTGCTGCGCAAGCGCAGGAAGTTAGGAGGCGGACAATCGCGAGCGTGCTTATTGATGGTCCGATACAATCGCTGCGTACTTGCATAATGTATTATGAAAGCAATTTGACAACTGCATCGGATAGTACTAATATTCAACGCTTATTTACTTTATGCCGACCAAAGTTTTGACATTTCTATAATGACTGCACTGCATGCTATTGAACCGATTTCTATAGAAAATATAGCAGAGCTTCCGACTCTGCTTCATAATTCGCCAAGCAAAAGGTCGATTAATCATCGCTCTATGTTTTCCTTATACAGCACTACCTATTTAACTAATTATTTTTCTAAATATAACATCCATTACCATCCCGAATGTTGCTGTATGTCCTAAATTAGATTGGTCGCCGTCAATCATCGTTAAGATATACTCCATCACGTTCACGTCATAGCAGTTTCCTTGGATTACGAGTTCAAAACAATTTCTAATCCATTTAGGTTTTTTTTAGTCTATCAATGTCAATGGTGAAAATGAAATGGTTATCTTAGCGTTTTTCTTTGCATAATTGGATTGGTCTACCACACCCATATCGCCAAGATGGTAGACTATAGCCTGACTCTCTCCTTTCAAGGCTAGGTCCATAACTATAGAGGGCGAAATTTCGAGTGCAGAATTAATATCTTCGCTATAATTACGCTTTAAGATAGAGTGGAATTACATATTAGCAGAGAATAAGTATCATTCTTGGATGTGACCTTAAACGATTGAAGACTACATTAACATGCTTCTCACCTTGTTGCTCAACTTTTTGTGTCCTCGGATCTTCCCACTTTATATACACCAGCGCATACCAGTTTCCAGGCTTCGGGTTTGCTATCGTATAGGTCCTGTTCTCTCCATCTGACAGTAACTCTAGGGTATGTATGTTTTCCCTTGTCGTTGGGTCTATGAAGGTATTTGGGAAGTCGTAACCGTCAGGATTGACGGCTGGGTAGGACCCGTGTTTGATGTTTATCACCACTTCTTGTGGACTACATGACCCTGGAATAAAGTAAGAGAAGCAGTACGTATAGTGAGCAAACATTTTGTTTCAAGAGCATATTAATAGACAAGCGGTACTTCTTGAGGTGTTTGTGTGCTGTAAGTGTGATTAACTGGACTATGTTAGTTTAACTTTAACCAGATGTTTGAAGTAAATCTCAATTCACTACGTAGGTATATACATGTACATAATTTTATAAACATACAAAACTTGTTGATCCTTTGTTCTGTATTTAATTTTAATGTTTTTATTTATTAAAAATATACTATTAGCATTTTAAAATTCTTTGGTAGGTAGGTACTTGGTTATGTGGAAGTAGTTTACAAAATTAGGATGTATATAAAAAAAAAAAATATTGATTTCTTATAGTTACCCGAATACATTGAAATAAAACGAATCTTACGGATTTTATCGCGTTTATTATTAGTTTTTTACGTTCCCGACGTTTAGTTCAGCCCCCCCTGACCATGGTTGCTGTAAAGCAGCCGAAAGATTAGTTTTATTTCAATAATTTTTAATGTCTAAAAAAAAAAAGGTAAACGAATGCTTTACACGTGTGTCAATAGGGAAATCGAACTTCGATTTTCCGAAGTTATATAAGATTATCGAAAGTGCGTCATTAATAGACGAAAGTCGAGGTGTAGGTGGAGCACCGGCGCTCGTAGGATCAAATATACCTACCTACGCTAGGTGATCAGTAGCCGCAGCGCGGGCGCACTACGCGCCTACGCCATACCTGTCCGCCAGAATGTCATTCTGTGTCGAATGTGCAACAAATGTGAGAAAACCGGCCCAGAGTACTCATTCATTTTTATCACTGGTGGTAGGCTTCGGCCGTGGCTAGTCACCACCCACTGAACAAAGCCATGTCGCCAAGTGGCCTAGCCGTGTTCCGGCATGATGTTCGGTGTGTCGGATCAGCTGCGCTGCATGTGCCTAGTGAATGTAGCGTCTCTATCTACTGCCGCCTTCCTACCTAGGCAAGTATGCTCCATCGTAGATCTCATCGTCACTTACCATCAGGTGAGATCGAGATCAAATACTTGCCTATAATGTAATAAATAAAAAAAAAAAATTCATTAGGCAAAAAATTTTAGGCCTTTAATATTTCTGATTTGCGGAATTGGAAGCTTTAGACAATAGTATTTACAGAACAACAAATGCTGGTACCTATAGACTATAGAGGGAATAAAACATCGCCAGATAATCCCACCAACTATAATGTTGTCTGGAAGCCTTTTCGTTTCAGAGCAAACGCATCCATGCTGGGCCAGCCTAGGACATTGAGGAATCAGAGAATATAAGGCAAGTCACTATTTCCGGCAGGAAGGCTATCCCAATGTTAGCTAGCCGTGACAGAATTAATTTAAATCCAAAAAGCAAGTCATATAGGTACGTCCCATCGCCAGTAATTGCCAGCAGGGCGGCCAACGTAAGCTAATACACATTATGACTTTGTTCTGTCTAGTCAGGCCGGCTCAGCGTGTAGGTGGTGCATAACAAGTTTGAGAATAGATGACGTTAAAATGGCTTTACATATGCATATAATCAATACTGTCATAATTTTCTTTAAGTATATAACATGTTGTATCTTATCAGCTATAATGTAAATGTGACTTTGTTATCAGAAAGTTCAGGTAGTGATTCGCAGTAAATTGTTCAATTAACTTATATTAATATGAAAGCTATGCATGAAATATTATTTAGAGCTGTAAGGAGGCTATGGTTCAGGTTAGTAAACAAACATTTTACATATACCGTGCCGTAGATAGAAAACAATGGTAGAGTGAAGTTGACTGATGACAATAACTGTACCTACCCACATATTTTGTTAGCCAAATAGGAATTATAGAATGCCTGACATGATTCTCTAAAGAGAGGGACAGCTTGGTCTGGTGTAATGAGATTTTGTGATTTTCTTTGACCTTCGGGAATTCGAAAATAGATGAAAGATTTGCATATACAGAGTCACAGCTAGTTTTGAATAATTTCATTCTATCAAGGCTGCAGAAACTTTTATATTTTATGATGAGAACAAGATTTTTAACAGTAATTTACCAGAGTGAAAAACAAAAAGGTTGGTGTCACCTACCAATGTTATTCAAGTGAAGCTCCTCTGATTGAAATGTAAAGCGGGCGTCCGTGACATCCCTCATTATTGGATAAAACAGTACAGACACAGTGCGGTAACTTCTATACATATATACATCCGTGGCTATTTGTCTAGTCACCAAATGATATTCATCCAGCAACACCGTCCGAGTTCGCGCCAACTGCTCAATTATTCTCTTCCTGTTCCCCTCCTCCTCGGCTTCTTTATCACATATTATCAACCCGGTGCAATAAAATAACAGAAAGTGTAAGCAAAATCGCATTTCGAAGATTTAACGCCTACCTGACCACGATACGTTCCAAACACAAATACGCAGCACTGATAAACACAAAAAATAAACTTAATTTAATTATAATCATACAATCCATTTATCTAAGAATTTATATTACGCGGACTGCGAATCATAGAATACACCGACCATCGACCCGACCGTCTAAATTTGGCTGACTTTCAAACTGATGACTGTCATTGTCAATTCGGGTTTGAGAATTCCATGGACCTAGTAAACCATAGAGGGACACGCCATTTTCATTTCTTCATGTCACATCCATTATTTTATTTATAATGTGTATTTATTGAATTTAATATTGCTATTAATTACTTGACACTGGCAAAATACCCGCTAAGTTGCGGGTGAGGCCATATTCATATCCATTTTACTTCATCGCATTTCATTTCGTAAAGAAAGAAGAAGAAACCATAGAGCTATATCATTGAATATTAAGGTGGAAGCTCAGGGTCAGGGCGCGAAATTCAAAATGTCAATGGTTTTTATTTTTTTACGAAAAATTTGGACATCTTTACGATGTAATTTAGTGTTTTGCGATATTAGCATTCTGCATTAGATGTCTCGATGTATTAAGTTTGCTTAAAAAAGTACCTAATCCGATACAATACCATAAGGTTTGCAGAATGCTAATATCGCAAAACACTAAATTACATCGTAAAGATGTCCAAATTTTTCGTAAAAAAATAAAAACCATTGACATTTTGAATTTCGCGCCCTGACCCTGAGCTTCCCCCTTAAATATTATAGCCTCAGTCCGAGAATTAACAACAAGATGGAATTAGAGGAAGCGTAAAATGAACTAATATAGCAGGTTCCATTCCTTTTCCACACATAATTGATGAGAAAAAAGAGACAACCATAGCTGTTGCGATGAGTAATTGAAATGTCACCACTATATTTACCGTTGATCTACTACATAATACTGATTTATATAGGTTTTCAAACGACTTAGTTGCTGTCAGATTTAACTTATGGTTACATTCACTTTGCTTACCTTTTAAAAGGGGTTTTCTTAAACATGAGGTATGTTTGGATTCGGCTAAGTTAGACGCAAAACCTAATAGAACTTATTTTTCCTATATACTAACAAACGTCGATGGGTAAGTAAAATTTTAGGGAATCCCAAAGAAGTTCTGTTCGTTTTACGACTGCGGCTATCTGAATGACTTGTACGGATCCTGACTATAAGCTACTATAAGTGTCGAGATTCCTCTACTAATATCCGGTCCCCTAGCCCCGTAGTGCATAATCTATGGTCCGGTCCGTGGTTGGCTGGCCGCGGGGCCCGCCCTTTTCATCACAGGAAAATAATATAAGGGGGACGAGGTACGATATAAATAATTTGGTTCAACTCATTATATTTTGACCTCAGATTAGTAAGCCACCAAAGTCGAATGCCAACAAAAAAGAAGAAGACACGAAGATCAAGTCGCAGTGATACCAACACCAAAATAAAGCCACATTTGACGTGAAAGTTGAATGTTGCTATAAATTAAAAAATCCCTTGCTGTAAGGAAATTATAAATATAAATAATTCTGCAGAAATAATCGAATATTGAAGCATTACTGTCACTTGTAACTTTTACATTGTATCTTAAACATAGTTTTTTGGAGTGAATTCATAGTTTCATGAAAACCTTGTGTACAATTTGCCTCCTTGTTCTTCTTTTTTTTTAGGTTCGCAATCGGCTTCAAAATAGTAGTCATTTTTGCCCGGGTAGTGTAATTCTTGATAATTTTTATTGAATTATAAGTACTCCTGATGATAATGATAATGTTGATAATGAAATTAATCCCTATCAGTAAAGCTGTGGAGACCTTACTGGAAATTTACCTGACATCTTGGGTCAAGTTTACCCAAGAAAAGTCAAGTTTTAATTCATTTTCCTTCACTCGTGCACGTTTATGAACACACAATGGTTAATATCCCTCTAATATTACACATTTTTATCAAAGACACATTTTTGGAAAATAAAACAAAATTGACAACTTCGCCGTTGAATATCCCGCCAAAAAGCACAGTTTGTCATTCTTTTCATCTTCTGTTTTTGTACTACTCTGCTCTTTTTTTATTGAAGTCGTTGTTAGGCCCTAAATTCGATGTCATTTATTTTATTAAATTAGTAGGTTTTTTCATGTAAGTATACAAAATCAAATAGTAATAACTTCTAAGCTAAATTTCATGCAATTTTAATCTGTGGGTGTAGGTGGTGGTATTTTATAAGACTCATTGGAACAACAAAGTCCGCTGTAGCTAAAATAAAACCTCAACACCTCTACGGACATGTATGCAAAGGAGATTATTCATGGAGTATGGTATCCCCAAAACCTTTTTTGCAATCAGCGAGCCCGGCGCGCGCATGTCTCGCTCTTTTTATAGTTAATAAATTCCGAATTTTGCAATAAATAATGGCTTCGACTGCACATTCGAAGCAAACAGAACTAAACGGCGAGATGTCGTGTTCGCCTTCCGCTCCGTGTAGAAGACCTAACTATGCCAATAAAGCTACTGTTGTTTTGGGCGGTCAATGGGGCGACGAGGGTAAAGGAAAAGTGGTGGATTTGTTGGCGCTGAACTCTGATATCGTCTGCCGTTGTCAGGTTTGATATTACACTTATTTACTTTATTTTGAACATTATAGTTATTTATCAGCTATTTGCTATTTCCATTTATATCCTAGCTATATGTTTACAAAAGTGATTTTGAGGTTATAGTGATCGAAATAAGTTATAATAAATAATTGATTTTATCGTGTTTTCGATGCTTTCCATTATTTTGGTTGCGTTATCATGTTTCGGTCTTCCATAACTGATATCTCGGACGGCTTGCTGGTTGGCGGCTTGCCAGAATTTGTTTGAAAACATATGATCAGTGAATACAATGTTTTTGTACGAATTCGCGAGTTCGGCGTGTGCCAAGTGTCTTAGCGGGAACTGCTCGTCCGGTGACCGCTCGCTCAGGGCTGCGTTAACCCGAGGTGGCTGATAGTGCTAAATGCTATAATACTATTTATTTATATTTGCATAGATATTTCACCAGACTTGCTTTAGTAGTCATGTGATTGTGAATGATGTGTGTGTGTGTGTGTGTGTGTGGTAATATACAAACGTAAATAGACCTTGCAATGTGTGCACACTAATTGTGGATTCCTGCCAAGGTCTCGGCCATTTATTGTCATGGTTATGCTATCGAGTGCTATGAATGTTTTACATTTTTATGTGTAGCCTAGGGCTCCATCTAAATTTGATTGTTGCTTTAGAAATAGATAATGGCCAGTGTTTCGGGGCATCTGATATTAAATGTTGTTATGGCTGTTAGGTAGACTCTGTTTATTGTATAAAGCACAAAATTGCTGTTCATCTATTAATTTATGTAAATTTTCATCTACCAAGGCATAATTAAATTATCTTTTGTATCTGCTCTTAACAATGTATCTGTGAAAATATTTCATGTAATACCAACTTGATAGATAGATAACACTTTATTCTTCCACCACATTTTATAATATAAACTTTTTTTTTTTGTCTAATATTGGTTATTGTGCTACTGATATGTTAAATCGCCATACACACAGTAAAGATCTATTCCCACCGTATATTATAACCATAAGCAAGCAGGTCACCATAAGCATAAACATAATTACCATTTTTTCTTCTCATTCATCTTTCCATGGTTTGATATAGTCTATATTTGAAAGTCTATTTAGTAGGGTAAGCAGGAATGTCTGTATTTGTAGCATCATCGAGAAAACATGCTGTCACTGTCATACATATTAATGCAATCTGTGGTGTTAGAGGGATGGAAGATGTTACATTACCGAAAGGATACCTACGTAAAAAGATTGGGCTTTAGGTACAGTTCTCAACCAAACATTTCAAATCTCATTTTAGTTTATGACATTTTAAAACCCATTATCAAAATTTTCACAGCTATTAATTACTTAAACAGAATTATATGGTATTGTTATACCTACACAAAGTTTGTGATAACAATTTAGTGTCAAACATTCTGGTTTGAACTGAATCCATCCACTTATTGGTTGATAATAATGTATGTTAATTAGTCATCTTTGTTGTTCTTTAGTATTTATTTTGTCCTTCCGTTTGTTTAACCTTAGTAACAAGTTATGATTGTTTTAAATTTCTTAATCAATAATATTTAATTGTCTATTTGTTATGTGGCAAGCAAACTTAGCTTTAGTATTAAAATTACTACTGGACCAGCCTATCTTGCTCTGCCTGCGCCACCTACTTAGGATATCAAAAAACAAACATCAGGTCCATTTGTTTTCTGTGATGATTGAAAGAACCTAAGAATTCTTAAAACCCTTGTTGCTGTTGTATTGTTTATGACAAAACATGATCCTGGATGCCAGGGGCGCGAATGCTTTTCACTGCCCCACCGTAGTTACCATGCATGACCACATGCTCGAACTACTATAGTTATTTCTTTGTTTAATTATGTGTGTTTAATTACAACATTTCCATTTAATAATTCGCTGACAAAGTATATAGTTTTGTAATACAAGGTACAAGGCTCTTGTTGTTTACAGTTTCACAATGTTGTGTCATTATGTCTTTTAACCGAGAGACATTGTCAGTGAAATCAGTAACTACCTACCCAAGGTTTCTAACTTTCATTATAATTATTTGAATGTAATTTGCTATTGCAATGGAATCTGAATAGATCCTAATACGTGAATATGACGAAACAAGTTTTGTTTATCTATTCGGTCTACACGTTTTTATTTTCGCTTGAGTATTTGGTTTGCGTCAAAGTTATTTTTCCCGACAAATAGAACGAGTCAAACTCACTCTGGAAAGCCGGATGCGCTTGGGGCGTAATAAACCGCGTAATGATCCTAACCACAATAGAATACAGACATAAAGAATACATAAAGCATAAGAGTACTAGAAACAGTAACACGGCAAGCCCAGAAGAAGGTGGAAGAGGAAATGCGGGGTCGATTTGTGGATTTGTGGATTGATGGGGTCGAGTCACCTTCGTCCGTAGGAGAATTAAGTACCCTCGAGATACCCTACACGTGACCTTGGGTGGTGCCAACCAGGTGACAACTCTACTGGTGGTAGGCTTCGGCCGTGGCTAGTCACCACCCACTGAACAAAGCCATGTCGCCAAGCGGCCTAGCCGTGTTCCGGCATGATGTTCAGTGTTGCCATTCATGGATGGCGGGTCAGATCAGCTGCGCTGCATGTGCCTAGTGAATGTAGCGTCTCTGTCTACTGCCGCCATCCTACCTAGGCAAGTATGCTCCATCGTAGATCTCATCGTCACTTACCATCAGGTGAGATTGAGATCAAATACTTGCCTATAAGGTAATAAAAAAAAATAAAAAAAAATCCTATTTTGAGGATTGGTCACGCGCAGTTGGATCGGGGCAAGTGGAAAGAGGGAAGGGTGGCTTTTGGCCTGCATTGAGAGAACATCTCATCTCATCAACGAGAACTTCATAGTACACTCAATTAAACAAGTTCGCAGCAGTTCTCAGTAGGTGGATATGCAACAGCAAAAACATCGAAATTCATTGGTCCAGCAATTGTTTTCAATTTAGTTGTCGGCCGATACAATTGAGTCAATCGGTATGTTTCTGTTATCACATAATGCAACAATGGGCTTCCCCATTTTATTACGTCTGCATATAAATATAAATGGTTGGGGAACTGCGATGGGAGATAACAACTAGGTACTGCCACCAATTATTCATCAACTGATAAATCCAAGCAAGAACAGACATACTTCCAAGCAAGATGACACAACAAAAATCTAAACAAATGGGTGAAGAGGAACCCACCACTGACCCTCGGCTTGTCAACTTTTTCAATAATGAACCAAACAAGTTTGATCGGTAATTAAAGAAGCCAGCAACACCGAACTCCTCTAAGATGTTAGTCGAGAAACTATCTAGCACGAGTGACGGGACTCCAAATAAAATGCAATTCTCCGCGAAACGATGCGAATCTAAAAAAATATTCGACACGTGTTTCGCCTCTAAACGAGGCATTCCTTGAGTATGTTGTAAGCAGGAGAATACGCTCTCTAGAACGGAGGGACTTAGTATGACAGACAGACAGATATGGTCGCACCATAAAGGTTCCGTTGTTACCAGCAAAGGAATAATGGGCCCATACATACTCCGTCCTGATTTAATCTTCAAAATGAAAACGTTCAAAATAGACCAGAGGGTCGTTGATAGTGCTAAATTAATTATCAAATGGAGAACTTTAACTACATAATGAAACTCTTTATATATACAATGTATCGTTTCCATTTATCAAACAACCACACCCTCCCACGACTTTCCGCACATTGTAAACCTTATTGTTCTTTACTTTACGATTTTCGAAAACAATGTTAGCACGTTTTTTTTTAATATATTTTCATTCGAAATTATTAAAATTTGTTTTAATTACAATTTTACATATTGATTAACATGTTTTAACCTATTCGCGTGTGGAGTACTAGTGATTATATTTTCTAAACAGGCATTTAAGAAATTATCATGAAAGAGATCTACCACGATTGTTTACTAAATCCGTAAAGTAAGGAAAAGTAAGCTATATGTAGCGTAAACTATTTTTACGCAATTTTGGCTTTGCCCGTGACCTATATGTCCTACCGAAGACGCTTATGTAATGAGTACGATGAAAGATAAGTGTTTTTTGAATGAACGTTTACGTTTCATGACATTGTAATCTGGTACTTGATGCCAAAACTGAAGCGTCATGTCATATTTCTATGCAGATTTTTTGGTATGGCAACTTTGTATTTTTGTCATTGGACGGCATTTTAGAACTATTTTGGATGCATAGGTATTCCCGACACGGATCGAGTCATAGTGGAATTGCAATCGCAGCTTAATTGTCTCTCAACAGATTTCCCATGCTAAAACTATTAAAGTTAACTATTGCCATTCAATTTAAATGAAAATTGAAAAATGATTTTTTTGTAAGGGATTTAAAACTCCATTATCCTTGAGTGATATAGACTATGGGCAGAAGCTACATAATTAACTCGTAATTGTATACTAATTGGAATATACATTTCATACAACCTTACCTATATAGTTACAATGTACTCTGGGTGGTCTTATAGCTAGCTGATATCAAGCTTGTATAGGTATAATATATTGACTCACGAATTTATAGAACGTCTATAAATTCGGGTGTAATAATAGTTTGACAATTTAAATTTATAGTCTAATTTAAATAGTAGTTTAGTTTAGTGTGGTATCCGCCAACCCGCACTGGGCCAGCGTGGTGGACTATGGCCTAATCCCCCTCGCATTGAGGGGATGCCCGAGCCCAGCATTGGGACATTAAAAAGGGCTGGTATTTTTATATATTTATTAATTTAAATTTATAATCTCTTTCTGAAGTTGCATTAGAAGGTTATTGTAATTTCTCATCACCTCTCTTCTCACCTGCAGGGCGGCAACAATGCCGGACACACCGTGGTTGTCGACGGTCAAGAGTTCGACTTCCATCTACTGCCTAGCGGGATAATTAACCAGAAATGTACCTCCATTATAGGTAAGATACTTGAAATTGAGTATAAAGGTTGGCACACACCGACGGAGTGGCGGCGAAGCGACTCATTAAAAAAAAATGAAAATCAATTAAGTTGTAATCGTCATTCCATTGCTAGTTAATTGTGTTAACAGACTCAGGGCTGTGTCCAATGTAAACTCTATAAGAATGCAAACAGTCCCCATGATTGACCGATAACATAACGGCATATCGACCTTGAACGGTTGCCAGAAACTTACATCACACCATAGAGTTTATTTTATAATTTAGGTGGCGCTCGTGGCGAAACTGTTGCACAGTTATTGCCTAAACGTCGTTTTACTTTCTACTCTACGGTGATAAAGATAAAATACATTTTTAATGACAGCCTCGTCTATTAGTTTGAGCGTAGGCCGCCTCTCTGTTCGATTCCCGCCTGGGTCAATTTTAGAAATGATCTACTGGGATAGCCCCCTGTCTATTGTTGGCTTAGTTTCGAACTACACAATTGGATTCGTCTGGCGATATAAATATTGTATTTAAAATAATTATGATTCTTTGGGTAAACAATTTAAAACGGCGAATGTAAAAAATACTACAGATTTAGTAAGGTATATGATTTTCACTTGCTAAACAGAGACCACAAAACGTGGCGAGGAAACCTGCATTTATGAGAGAGCCTCGAAAGACCAATGTAGTCCGTCAACCCGCAATGGGCCAGCGTGGTGGACTATGGTCTAATCCCACTCGCATTCAAGGGAGGCCCATGCCCAATTTCTTATATTTACGCGAATGCTACACATTGAAATAAAACTATATTTTAAAGATTTAATCGCGTTTATTTTATGATTTTTATGTTTAGTCCTCACGTGACCATCCTGGCTGAAAAGCAGGCAAAACGTCGGGAACGTAAAAAAACATAAAATAAACGCGATATAATCCATAAAATTTGTTTTATCTCAGTAAAATGAAATTCAGGAATTTTCTAGCATTCAATTCACGTTCATTCGCAATACCTTTTCGTATTTTCCTCTAGTCGGTATATATAATATGAGTTTGCAGTAATTAGTATAAAAACTTGGACATCTATAGCCAATACTTTTGGAGTCATTGCGTACGACTGATGTTTTGTAAGTTTGTTCGCATTGTAAAAAAATCTAAACAAGTAATTTGTCATTTTGTCGTCAGTCTCACAGAATCGTTCAAGGTTGTATTTTATTTATTACTAGCTGTGCCGGCGAACTTCGTACCGCCTCAAAATCAAATGTACGACAAAATGAATTATCTTTTTTTGCGATTTAATTCCCATGTTTTAATAGTTTTTCTGCTTTTCGGGTCGGGTAGATAAATTCTAAAAGGCAAATATCAAACCAAAGATCATAAAAATCGGCCCACCCGTCCCCCAAGTCTGCTAACACAATCGAACATCAATCGCAAAATATGTCTACTTTTTGATAGATATTGTATGGGATATCTGTCAAAAGTGACAGTTACTATGCGGTTGCTGTTCGATTATGAATCGATTGTGTTAGCAGACTTGGGGCCCCGTTCCTGAGTTATAAATGGTGTAACTATCATGACTTCTTTATATATATATATATATATACTATTCCTCCCAGCGAATGTCTTACTGCCTCAGAATACATTTTATGAGAAAATAACTTAATTTTTTTTTTGTGAATTTTTCCCATGGTTTTATTCGACTTTGTTATAGATTTATATTTATAGACTAGCTGTTACCCGCGACTTCGTTCGCGTGGTATTTAACAAAGACAACCGTTGGCAACAGCCTGCTCGCGCTTTCTGAGCCCGCAGGACGCATTTCAGGTTGTTGCTATCAAACTTAATCAGGCGCAACGCTGCAACATTGGTTTTAATTTTTTTTCGTGAGATCCTGTTTTTTTCTAAAATAAATGTAGCCTAAGTTACTCCTTGTAACATCAGCTAGCTGCCAGTGAAAGTCCCATCAAAATCGGTCCAGTCATTTCAGAGATTACCCGGAACAAACAGACAGTCAGACAGACAGACAGACAGACAAAAATTGTAAAAAATGTTGTTTTGGTATAGGTACCGTGTATACATCCAAATGCACTTAGTAAAAAGCGGTTATTTTAATATTACAAACAGACACTCCAATTTTATTTATATGTATAGATAAAGATTTCGCTGTTGACGAACACAATAGTGCTTATTATCCCCGTTACACTTATTAACATTTTAGTGAGAGGTTTATTCCATTGTTCTGTAGGCAACATAACTCATACATAGCTCTTATTGAAATTAACTGAAGTCTCTATGGTCTGTTTTACATGTTTTGTTTGTTATCGTTATCGCTATTGCTTGTCAGTATGAAATGAGTCCACTGAGATCACTTTGACAGAATAATCAGTATGAGAATACAAGTTTATTTCTACATTGACTGACAAGTTTATTTTTGACACTGCAATGGATGATCCGCGGGATAGAGATCTTGCAGCCAGGCAGGTGGTATGCCTGGCGGGGCAGTCGTGTGGCCCAACGGTTATTGTCGGGATCTTGTATATTTCTTACGTGCACCGAAAACTTATAGCGCGCGGTTGAAGAGATCACTATTCTTTATATCCTTTAATAATGTTTTTTTTAGTTATGGTACCGATCGATGGATTTGGTCCGCTCCGTACCATCCGTCCATAATGTATTGTCCCCAGACTACTGACGAACAGATTTGGTACGGAGCGGAACATGTCCGGCCCGTACCGAGTTCGTTCGTCTATTAATACTTTTAATAAGGCCCGTGCAGATAGCAGAGCAGGCGGTCAGTGACCTATAGGTATATTTCAAGCAACGCGAAGCGCCCAATTCTGTTCAGCTTAAACAATATAAAACGGTCTTTGATAAAACTTATTCTACAGATTTTATATTTATTATCGTTTATATTTTATGTTTTTTCGTTATCGACGTTTCAGCTGCTTTGCACCAACCATGGTCATGGGAGGACCATGGTTGCTTCCGTGACCATGGTTGCTGTAAAGTAGCCGAAACGTCGGGAACGTAAAAACATGAAATAAATGCGATTAAATCTGCAAAGTAAGTTTTATTTTAAGATGTAGTATTTGCGTAACTATAAGCAAAAATAAGTCTTTGAAAATGCAAATTTCTGATTTTTTTTATCATTTATATTTGTTTACATATTAGATCATTTATATTTGTTTTACGTACTTATAGAAGTAGATCTATTTACAGCTGCCCATAGAGTACTGTATATAAAAACATTTTTTTTTACCGTTCGGAGATACTGATTTAAATATACATTAAATAGCGTTGCGTGACGATTTTGTAAATCAAAATAACTTGTAACGAAAACGGAATGCAAATTAAAAAAAAAGTTATTTGGCAAGGATAACTCATTCAGTGCCTTCCTACACCAGGCACCGCAATGATTACCTTTATTAATGGGGTTTACAAAACGAGTAATTTGTTTGCCAAGGTTTTTAGTTACGATGCACGAAGATGCTTCATGATGTTTAAATTATAGCTTATTACGGTGCAGCACGGTTTAATATCTCGTTAACCGGGGAATTTGAAGTGAACGAGCGATGAAGATGGGGGTAGAAATATCCTGCCCTGGCCATCCGGTTTTATGCCGGCAATACAATCATCTATAATTTTGATTTATGAGGAGGCATCGGGATTTTGGTTGATTTTCTATTCCACGTATTTCTTTATGATTTGAGTACATGATCTAGAATCGCTCAATAGGAAAACACGATTACGTGAAATTTTCTCGATAAAAAATAAATGTTAACTAGGCTCTAATTATTTACAATGTTCCTTGCCACCGCGATATTTTTACGAATAAGATCACAGAATTATTTTTAAAATATAGTTAATGTTTATATCTAGGTGCATTCAAACAATTTCTTTGATCCATTAAGTAGTTTCATTCTTCTATCTATTCATACGTACCTACTAGTGTTAATAAACTTTCCAGGATATCAATCAGGCATACATATTAAGTATAATAATTAACCTACTTTTTGATGAAATTCGTCATAACAAAATTCGTCTGCGATTAATGAATAAGTAAATAATGTGTTGATAACTCGTACCTATCGCGATATAATGTTGACTCCTCAACACAATATCATGTGTTTATATTGTACTTTCCGTTGCGTCCATGTATTTAATAATAGAAAAACCATTTCTTATATTTACGCGAATACTACTAAACTTATTTTAAGGATTTTATCGCATCGATTATACAAACTCGATTGTGTGCTCGACTCGATGCTCTCGTACATAGGGCAAACTAAAAGAGAAAGAAGAGAAGAGAAAACCCAGGTAAAAGAACACATCGCTTATGTGAAAAATTGGCGCTCCACGAAGTCTGCAATCTGTGAACATGTACAGGATCGCACCCGCCATTATATATGAGATTTGATCCACCACAGATCCTCGCAAAAGAACACCGATTCCGACCAAGGATGATACGTGAGGCCATTGAAATTAAAAAAATCATCTTATTTTCAATAGGGAAGATGGCTGGGTGCTACCACCTCCCGTGACCATGGTTGCTGTAAAGCAGCCGAAACGTCGGGAACGTAAAATCAGAAAATAAATGCGATAAAATCCTTAAAATAAGTTTAATTTCAGTCGAAAATCAACTTAAAAACAATATCAGTTAACTCCAGTTTTAAATAAATTGACCTTTATAAATTGTTATAGGCAATGGCGTGGTGATCCACCTGCCCGGTCTCTTCGAGGAGTTGAAGAAGAACGAGCTGAAAGGCATGAAAGGATGGCAGGACAGGCTCATTCTATCCGACAGGGCGCACATAGTGTTCGACATGCATCAACAGGTAATATTAACAGGATGATTCAGAAGTTGTATACTAACCTTTAACCGGCGCTGCTTTAGAAAAATAATGCATTTTAATGAAAGCAAAATGTATTTTTTAAAATCGACATATCGGAATTCTGACTCCACATAATGATTGCAAAGGCGCTGACGAAGCGTAGATTCAAAGGTTAGTGAACCCATTTTGAATTAACCTACTATATTAAGGGGGAAGCTCAGGTCAGGGCGCGAAATTCAAAATTTCAATGGTTTTTATTGTTTTACGAAAAATTTGGACATCTTTACGATGTAATTTAGTTTTTTGCGATATTAACATTCTGCATTGGATGTCTCGATGTATTAAGTTTGCTTAAATATATACCTAAAGCGATACAACACCATAAAGTTAGTAAAAGTAGCGGTTTTACACACCTTATGGTATTGTATCGGATTAGGTATTTTTGATTGATTTGACATTTTGAATTTCGCGCCCTGACCTGAGCTTCCACCTTAAAGAGTTAATTCTTAAAGTTGTAGGTCCAATATCATTTCCCCGAATTAATATCGGTATCAGGCCTAAGGAACGCTGGGCTGGGAATTAGTCCCGCTCGTTATCGAATGCCCCTGAATCTCGAAAGTAATGGCTAGATCAACACAGGATTTAGGTATCTATGATAATGATAAACGATGACTCGACCGCCACCATCTATGTGTGTTTAGTATAAAAGTCACGCATGACGGCATAGTGACGTAATATCGATATTCATCGCTAAGTTAGGCCGGCACTAGTGTTGTGTGGCGTGTTGCAGTATGAAACGAACTGGTTGTAAGCTGATATCAGACTAATTACTTTACACATCTGACGACGAAATCGAAAATAATTGAAATCGTTTGTAAATTGCCTTCGTTTTTGTTTTGTTTTTTTTTGCAATGTTATTCTAGCATTTTCATGAGTGTTACATCAGCGATCGGGGAAGACTATAGTACCGCTTATATTTTTAAACTAGCTGTTACCCGCGACTGCATACGCGTGGTATATAACAAAAAAGTTTTTCTAAAATAAAAGTAGCTTAAGTTACTCCTTGTTACATCAGCTATCGACCAGTGAAAGTCCCGTCAAAATCGGTCCAGCTATTTCAGTGATTAGCCGAAACAAACACACAGACAGACAGACAAAAATTTTAAAAAATGTTTTGGTTTATGTACCGAGTAAACATCCAAATGCACTTAGTAAAAAGCGGTTATTTTAATATTACAAACGGACACTCCAATTTTATTTATTTGTATAGATGCTTTACAATTTGACCATGTCAGAAATATAGACAATAATAATAATAATGTACTTGATGCCCTTCATTTATCTGTGTATCCACGTGTTAAGAATCACTCCGATCATTCAGTATAGCGTGTATAAACATCTTGATAATGGTTTGATATTATACACTTGGGCTAGTACGTTAAACATTGATAAGTATGTAGGTACCTATATATTATTTCCTTAATAGTCAATATATACATAAGTAGATATATCGAGGGTATACAGCGTGATTCAGTAAGTGTATTTTATCATTTGAACCTGCGCTTTTTTGGCGCATTAGTAATCATTAGAGATGCGCCGAACATGGATTTTATATCGAACCAAATACCGAACGTTATTCGATTCAGCACTTACCAAAGCGAATACTCGCCCGAATTGTTTGGTTCAGTTTACGATCGGTTCCCATGATCGTTTTTTACGCTATATGTAGCCATAATATTCGGCAGATCAAGCAAATATTGGGCCGAATACCGAACGTATGATATCATGCCGCCGAATACCGGATAATAACTAAATATTCGGCAAATCCCTAGTAATAATTAGGTCAAGTCACACAGAAAAAAAAATGTGGTTACCACAAATCACAATTATTATTGTGTTGGAAGCAAAATTTTAGTTTTGTTGTACCCGAGGCATAGGTAATACTTATGCGAAGGTCGCCCTTAGTCCTTTGTACGGCACCTATAATACAAGAGTTGCTTAGTTTGGGACCATACAGGTGGTCTGTTTGCTTAGCGATATTTATTTATTAGAATAGAAACGTCATGATTCCAGGTGGACGGCCTGCAAGAGCAGGAAAAAGGCAAGAACTCCCTGGGCACCACCAAGAAGGGCATCGGCCCGACGTACTCGTCCAAGGCGAACCGCAACGGACTCAGAATAGGCGACCTGCTGGGTGACTTCAGTATATTCGAGGACAAGTAAGCATTTGTTGTATGTAGCGAATCACACAATATGCCCGCGTGCTTACCAGCAACTCTATAGAATCGTAACGTCATGGAGTAAGCATGCTGTCACTTTCATTCTTATTTATGAAATCTGTGGCGTGAGCGGGATGAAACAATTACCCTATGTTACATCAGTGCCTCTATTTTCTAGCCAATTGGCAACAAAAATAAAAGAACACACACATACACGCTGACTCACTCACACACACAAACACACTCTCTCTCTCTCTCTCTCACACACACACCCACACCCACTCACTCACTCACTCACACTCTCAACTCACACACACACTCACTCACACTCCCAACTCACTCACATACACACACACACACACACACGCACACACATTCTGATTTTGATTTCTGATTCGTTTCCCCAGATTCCGCACCCTGACCGCTAGCTACAAACGCATGTTCCCGGCTCTGGAGGTAGACATCGAAGGGGAGCTGGCGCGGTACCGCGACTACGCCGAGAAGGTGCGGCCCATGGTGCGAGACACCGTCTCCTACTTGCACAAGGCGATAGCTGACGGTCGCAAGGTGCTGGTCGAGGGTGCTAATGCCGCTATGTTGGACATTGACTTTGGTAAGTCATGCACCATTTCAGGAGGAATTTAGGAACATAGTGAAATGATAGTGATAAAACTACTCTGCTCCTTGTTTCGAAGAGCACGTTAAACGGCCAATCTCTGTTCTCATTTCAAAATTATCGAGAGTAGTTCAGTGCAGTCAGAACCCTTCAAAAATCAGACAACTAATCTGAGCCTTGGTTTGTCCCATTAACTCTGTACTCGAGGGCAATTGACAACCAGTTGTAACACCTGGAAAACGTCCGCTATTGGACATAGGCCTCACCCAAGGCCTATGCACGAACGATGGAAAACACATAAATTTTGTTTTCCATCGTTCGTATCCACGGGGGGACTCTAGGAATCCCAGAAATGTCTGGCATCAAATGCATATGCATGTTACTGGCTTGATGTTGTGCGAATTTAACGCATGTGTATGGCGGGCTTTAGCATGGGAGAGGTGAGACCAAGATTGGTTCAGACTGATGGCGTATAAAACGTTTTACTAATAGCATTCCAAAAGACTCATGATGGGTCCAGAATTTCAACTGTAATTTATAATCTATACATATAAATAAAATTGGAGTGTCTGTTTGTAATATTAAAATAACCGCTTTTTACTAAGTGCATTTGGATGTATACACGTTACCTATACCGCAACAACATTTTTTACAATTTTTGTCTGTCTGTCTGTCCGTCTGTCTGTCTGTCTGTCCGTCTGTCTGTCTGTCTGTCTGTCTGTTTGTTCCGGGTAATCTCTGACATGGCTGGACCGATTTTGACGGGAATTTCACTGGCAGATAGCTAATGTAACAGGGAGTAACTTAGGCTACTTTTATTTTAGAAAAAAAAAAAGATCTCACGAAAAAAATATAAAACCAATGTTGCAGCGCAGCGCCTGATTAAGTTTGATAGCAACAACCTGCAATGCGTCCCGCGGGCTCAGAACGCGCGAGCCTGCTGTTGTCAACGGTTGTCTTTGTTAAATACCACGCGGACGAAGTCGCGGGCAACAGCTAGTAGTTAATATTATTATAAATTACAGTTGAAATTCTGAACTTAGTAAAATCTAATGAATGCATGCTTTTCAGCATGCAATGTTAGTTAAAGCTAGTTGTGTAGGTATGGGCAGTGATAATGAACACGCCTTGCGCCCCGATTAATATCACTGGCCCTTATCTTCACCTTAACAAACATCGATACGGTATTCATATTACTGATCGATTTAGCAACTGTTATTGTTGGTTTCCAATCAATGTGAGTGATTACTCATTAGTCATGATTTAAGTATTTGAGTGAATGCGACCCAAACGGAACACATTTAAGTTTAAAATTGACTGTATTTTGGTATAAAACTAATTAAATGTAAAGGGACCTTTGCGTTATTACAGTAGTGACTGACGGCCAATTTTAGTGCTGCCATCTACATACAAATTAAAATAGCATTTGTTGTGGTTGTGCTTTGCATGGGTTTTGATTGGGGTATTTGAACGACTTAACTGCTGTTAGATTTGACTTACGATTGCCCATTCACTTTGTTTACCTTTTGAAAAGGCGTCCCTATAACACGAGGTAAGTATAGATTCAGCTAAGTTCAATGCTAAACCCGATACAACCCCTTGAAAAGGGGTTCCCATGAATCACACGCCCGTCTTACATTGACAAAGGTCGAGTTTTTTTTAATTTCGATTCAAAACTCAGGAAGCCCTTTCACAAGGGAAAGCTACCTTACTAAACCGATCGTTGGATGAGTATGTTTAATTTTGAGGAATCCCAATGAATGGAGTACCTCTTGAACGACTTGTTCGGGCTCTGGAAAACGCTTAGTGTTTAAATTTTATGTTTACACTCTGCAGGTACGTACCCGTACGTGACGTCATCCAACTGCAGCATCGGCGGCGTCAGCACCGGGCTGGGCCTGCCGCCGAATGTCATCGGTGACATCTTCGGCGTCGTGAAGGCGTACACCACGCGAGTCGGCGACGGACCCTTCCCTACTGAGTTGAACGACGTAAGCATTATTACTTACTACCTTCTGCCTGCGGATCCCCCCGCAGTACTTTGATGAAACATGCTATGTTTATAGCACTCAGGGATAATGATCTTGCTAATAGTGAAAGTAATTTTGGAATCGGATCAGTAAGTCAGTTTTTATCTGGCGATATATCTTTATTGACTACTAGCTGACCCGACAGACGTCCTGTCGAAATTCCACTGAAAAAAATCGCTTTCAAATTATTCCGAATTTTAAAATTTTCAAAGACAATATTTTGAATTCTTCTTTCTCGATAAATCTAATCAACAAATAAGGCAAATCCGGTTCAGCTGTTCTCAAGTGTTGTGGTTACAATCGAAAATCATTGCGTTTTATTTATACAGGTGATATTAGAAGAAAATTGCCATATCGAAATTCCGACTTAACCTTTTGAGTACATATGCGCTTAAGATGCGCAAGTTCGAGTATATAGTATACATGTATATGTCTATAACAGGAGACGGGCACGCTGCTGCAACAGCGCGGGCACGAGATCGGCGTGACCACGAAGCGCGTGCGCCGCTGCGGCTGGCTCGACTTGGTGGTGGTGCGCTACACCGCCATGGTCAACGGGTACACCTCGTGAGTACACGCCTTCTTCATAATAGATTATCTGGTATACTTCGTGAGTAGATTTCTCCTTAATTTGTAGATTCTCTGGTATACTTCGTGAGTAGATTTCTCCTTATTTAGTAGATTATCTGGTATAATTCGTGAGTAGATTTCTCCTTATTTAGTAGATTCTCTGGTATACTTCGTGAGTAGATTTCTCCTTATTTAGTAGATTCTCTGGTATACTTCGTGAGCAGACTTCTTATTAGTAGATTCTCTGGTATACTTCGTGAGTAGTTTTCCTTATTAGTAGATTCTCTGGTATACTTCGTGAGTAGAGTTCTCCTTAATAGTAGATTAACTGGTACACCTCGAGAGTTGTCTTCACCTTAATAGTAAATTGTCTGGTACACCTCGAGAGTTGTCTTCACCTTAATAGTAAATTGTCTGGTACACCTCGAGAGTAGACGTTTGATGTTGATGTTTATTTAGGATAGTTGTTTTTCCCGATATCGACCACCTATTGCGTGACGACTCTTGCTATAATTCATTATAAATATGTATTATTTCAGAATATGTCTGACGAAACTAGACATTCTGGACACGCTGAAGGAGATAAAGATCGGCGTGGCGTACAAACTGAACGGTAGAAAGATCGATTACTTCCCCTCCTCCATGACGGAGCTCAGTAATGTTCAGGTAACTATTGCTCATATACCCCATCAGAATCAGAATATTTTTTATTCATATAAACCATGAAGTACAGTACTTATGAATTGTCAAAAAAGTTACAAAATGCTAAGCTACAACTTTACCACCCGTTCGGAATGCCGTTCATATGGAGAAGAACGGGCAAGAAACTCCATGGTTGCTCTTTTTTAAAAAGATCTTTTACATTTTTGAGTACTCAGTACAATGTTATGGGTATGTGAGAACAATGTAGGAACGGCTACTTTTTGGCGGGAAGTTTATCTATGAAGTTGTTGCCTTGCATAAAATAATGATAATAATATCCCATTTTAAATTTCTCACTGTTGAGCACGGGCCTCCCCTCAATGCGAGGGGGATTAGGCCATGGTCCATCACGCTGGCCCAGTGCGGGTTGGTAGACTTCGCACGTCTATCGAGGGCTCGGTCATGCAGTGTTGTCTTTGTTCTGTCGCCTTGCATATGTAAAAACAAATACAGTACCCAAACGAGGGCTTCCCGTCGTAAATGCTATTTTATTTATCTCACACTTTTATGTACTGGTCTGTACAGGTCGAGTACGTAACGTTACCGGGCTGGGAGCGCAGCATAGAAGACGTGCGGGAGATGGACAAGCTGCCCGAACAGGCCAGGAACTACGTCAGTATCATCGAGGAGTATCTCAACATACCAGGTAATATCGGTTACTGCTGCTGGACATAGGCCTCCCCCAATGATTTCCACACATCACGGTCCTCCGCCACTAAATTCAGCATTATATACTGGGTTCCCGCTGAGTCCATTGTACGGTACCCATAATACAAACGTTGCTTAATGTGGGACCGTAGTTGGTGTATTCGTCTCTTTATATTTTAATAATAGTTTATGTTTGTAATTTAACATTTTTATTTATTACAGTGAAATACATCGGCGTGGGGCCAGGACGCGAGGGTGTTATCACTGTAGCCTAACAGATTGTGTGCTGTGCTTGCGCTGCTCTGTATTTCTTCTAAATCGTAATGTAACCTAAACTTAATAGTTCGGTGTGGCCTAAGGACCGAAGCTCGCTTATCAATCACGAAACATTCAATCAAAACTAACCAAGCTATACATAAGAAAGTGGGGTTTGGAGGGGCAGGTATATCAAGTATGCTCCGTCGTAGATCTCATCGTCACTTACCATCAGGTGAGATCGAGATCAAATACTTGCTTATAATGTAATGAAAAAAAAACTGGCTTGCTACTTACGGCTATGAGTATGCGCTCTATAAGACTATTATATATCTATGACAGATCTGGGACGTCATATTTATAAGACACTGTTATTGAAATATATAATTCTATCTATCATCATAGGTTCCGATAGTTTTATATGTTTCGTCTATACAATATACACGGTGATTCAGAAAAGGTATACTAAGCCTTGTTTAACGCATTTGCAATCATTATGTGAACTCGGAACATCGATACGTGAATTAAAGAAAAGATTGCTCACGAGAAATCCCAATCTTCGAAACGATATATCGATTCTTCGACGTCACATAATCGTTACAAATGCGTAGGTGCAAAGCTTAGTATACCCTTTCTGAATAACCCCATATAATTCTGGACCTATGTCACAAACATGGGCTACTTTATCGCAGTGCTCGTAGAAGCGAGTGTAACGTCCTTTCGGCTCCCCCAGATTTGGTAGTTTTAATTGGAAAGGCAGTAGGTTATATCGTGCTGTGGGCTTTTCGATGTTCGAATTGTAATATTAGACATTGTCACCTTGAATTGGGGTCAATCGGTATACTTGCCATATACCAGCAACATTTTCAACAGATTTCAAAATTTGCAACCCACGTCAAAGCCCTTTATGCGTGTTCTGAGTATAGTGTATTGACACAAATCGTAAAACCTATATGGGCATATGTGGAAAAAGAAAAACTATTAAAAAATATCAAAGATAATTGTAAAACACATATCTGCGTAGATTCGTCCCTCTCATTCCCACTCGTGCATCCTGATCGGTTTTAATTACTATCAACCTTACACATCTCATACAAAATTAATTATGACGTCACAAGGACTTAGTTTCAACTACATAATGTTATTTATACATACCTAATTATGAAGCTATATAGATATATAACATCTTTGGCTTATATAAATTGGGTCGAAATTTTCGGCAGATGCTTGCTAATATCGATAAATTCAACAAACAAATCCATTGAAACCCAAAACTGCTAACAAATTCGACTCAATCGCTTCGCAATGGGATCGTTCTTTTGACGGTTTTATACTAAATCAGTCCAATGACAATTACTATACCATTGGCAGTCAGTTGTGAGTAGATTGTGTTAGTTAAGCGGACTTAGGGCGCTATGTAGTTGAAATGATTAAAATATTTTATCCATAAGCCACTTGCGCTTATACTGTCAGTACAGAGACTAGACTGGGTAAAGTAAAGGTATCTCTGTCCTTCTCTTGACTGTGGTGTATGAGAAAGACAGCAATATTTTTAGTTACACAAAAGAATTGACATCGATAAATGAAAATCAAGTACCCGATATTTAAACTAATACAAGTCAGTATTTTTTAAACAAGTTGCGTGTACTTGCCTAGGTAATATAATTAGATAATGAAATCTGCGACGCTTTTTAAACTTTATGTGAGGACAGGCAAAGTTTATTATTGAAATGTACAACTTTACTTGATCCATTGGACACATGGTCAACTTCTTCATGAAGTAGGATTATATCTATGGAAATCGATTGCTATCAAAGTGATTTTATGATTCAGGTCTTTTTACTATCTGGAAATAATATCAAATGCGGCGAATAACATAATATTATTTACATTTTATAGTGAAATTTAGCTAATTTTTAAACTATCATCAGGTATTTAGTATATGTCTACAAGCTCTTTTACAAATCCGGTAGTTTTATATAAAGCTTGGCGCACATATTAGCAGCCAACACGCATTTTATTGCAGAACTGCGTCGTAATAGAATCGAAATAAGACACAAATTCGCCTGGCGCTGACCGCTATAAGTGTGTGTTATCCAAAATGTATTAAGGCTCGCGCAAATTATAGCGATTTTGTGGTGTCTGGATGTTTTTTTAATATATTTAAGGCTCGGATTTACCACTGTTGTACGAAAATTTGATGTTCCATTCAAAATGTATCAAAGTTGTTTAGGCGTTTTTTTG
Organism: Pheosia tremula; assembly: GCA_905333125.1. Lineage (NCBI taxonomy): Eukaryota > Metazoa > Arthropoda > Insecta > Lepidoptera > Notodontidae > Pheosia > Pheosia tremula. Next base: position 7,053,183 of record HG995415.1, read on the forward strand.
CAATGCAATGCGGCCCGCCCATATGAGCGCGAGCCTTTACAGGTGCATTGTCGAATGATTCCTTTTAAAAAAACAAATAGACTTATACAACAAACATAAAATGCAGTAGTGACATCTATACGCTACTTATAAAAAAGTATTATTAAATGTGACACCAAGGCTTTTGCGCCTCCTAAATGTTATAAATGTAATTTTAGCGAGCCGATGTCATTTTGCATTGCCGGTGTCAATGTGGACAAGTTTCATAATGTAATTGATGGCGGATTGGCCCTTCAGAGACTATGGCTTGGTTCGCTATGAAATGACAATGGCATTGTACATATCACTTACAGTTTAAATTGGGAGACTGACAAGTGACATTAACGATCCCATTGTCTTTCAGTAATGAGTCAATTATGTTAGCAAATACCCAACATAAGCAAAGTTGAAAAAAAAAAACTTAATTACTCTATTGTCCTATTATGTTTAGTTTCAATTATTATGAAACTCGTCCATTCGAATAATGTTTGCCGTAAAATGACAGTGCTGTATTTGCACAAACGAATAATTAGCAATACTATTGAATAAAGACCTTTTTTTTTATTCAGTTTAATATTATTCATTACATTGTTTTTTTTAACCTTTCTTTTTATTATAGGGCTATTATTTTCAGATTTTATTAATGACATCGTGAATGTTAATTGAATTTAGAATGTAGTTCTATCTATTAACTTACAGACATTTTACAAAGGCCCATTCCAAAGATCTTTTGAAATGAATTCTTGTATGTATGTAATTATTTATGAATCATCGTTTCGCTTCTACATTCTGTGAGTGGTGTTTTTTTTTATGTGATATTCTTAATTATTATTAATGTAAATATGTCATTACAGTTACTATATGCCAATAAAACGGTTTATTCTTTTATGCCTGCGTTTTATTACCGTGGACCGACGTTGCTAGCCCTTGCACAATGTCGACTAATTATTTATATAAACACTGAATTAAGCCAATACATGTTTGTATTAAAATCGCTGCATATTTAGCTAAACATAAAGAGGATCTAAAAAAAAAACATCGAATAATATATATTACTATACATATAAATAAAATTGGAGTGTCTGTTTGTAATATTAAAATAACCGCTTTTTACTAAGTGCAAGGAAACAACATTTTTTACAATTTTTGTCCGTCTGTCCGTTTGTTCCGGCTAATCTCTGAAATGGCTGGACCGATTTTGACGGGACTTTCACTGGCAGATAGCTGATGTAACAAGGAGTAAGTTAGGCTACTTTTATTTTATAAAAAATAATTGGATCTCCCAAAAAATATTAAAACCAATGTTGCAGCGCAGCGCCTGGTTAAGTTTGATAGCAACAACCTGCAATGCGTCCCGCGGGCTCAGAACGCGCGAGCAGGCTGTCAACGGTTGTCTTTGTTAAATACCGCGCGGACGAAGTCGCGGGCAACAGCTAGTTTTCATATATAAAACTAAAAGGAAATAATCGGTATTATTGTTTTATCAAAACCTAAGTTGTTACGTAAAATCTAGACCTACCATTAATGTACCGCTAAATTGTATTTTTGCGTATGACTTGTCTAACACTGTGTGTCTATCAAGGAAAAATAATAATACATATTCATCAGAGACACTTTAATTTCAGTCAGCTAAATATTATATCAGTCCTATAATTACCGTGTAAGTGAATATTTACAAGTTAATTAACATCAACTACCTAATAGAACCTGAGATTAGTCTCAGATTCTGTATGTCAAAGAACGCTTCGCATATGTCCCGAAAAATGTTACAAATATTTGCTTTTAGCCTAAAATGTATATAATTCAGTATTATGAATAACTAAACCCCGTATACAATGGCTATACTGTAGTATGAGTACATCAAACTTTGTACGTCATCATACTACCTATAATACAGTACATATCGAGCAATTGTCCTATTCTTTATCCGAGCGGGGTACAATAATATGTAGTTTGACTTTGGATTCCACGGACACGGCATGTCTATTTGTAGGAATTACCAAAAACACGGCTCGTTTTCTATTGCCTGTTCTCCAGGTAAAATTACTTTTCTTGTTATTCACACTTAGTAGGCACGCTGGTTTCGTTCATACACCAAGTCCAAGACGTCCATAGTCAAATATCAATGTATGCCAACATCGGGAGTCCATAAAGTTTACGCTGTTTCGCCGGAATGTATTTTGAATGTAATTGAATGTATTTTGTGACCATTTTAAAAACCACCAAATACTCAAATACAACTCAAATTTCAGGGCTGTTTAATTTGAACTCGCTGTTTATATATGCAAGATAAGAGCCCCCCCCCCCCCCCTGTGACTTCCACACATCACGGTCCTCTGCAACTCGCATCCACTGGCTACCTACGACGCGTGTGATATCATCGGCCCACCTTGTGTAGGGCCGTCCCACACTACCCAGATCGTGGCATTGCCAATTATTTCTATGAGATAATTACATACAGGTATATAACCAACATTTTCCTTATCCTATGTTACACAAATTAGTAAATTAAATGCCCTGTGTACATTATAATAATTATTTCAACAATGGTTTTACAAAAGTTTTTTGGCAGAAAAGAATTTTGCGATGCCATGGTGTATGGATTGCATTTGAAACTTTCTATGAATTAGGCTATAAGCACTCATAAGAGGTTAATAGGAAACAGCCTAGAGTGTAGCTTAAAAAATAATTTTCGCCTACAACCATGAATGTATGAGGATCACGAACTTAGAAATACTTTATACATACCCACTGTTTATAAATACAGTGGGTACTTATTTTATAAACAAAGCAATAAAATTTACTTCAAATGAGGTTTAAAATTGTATGGTAATATATATCTTGCGCCGAAGATTTGAGATAGTAACCACTATACTAGGGCCATTACAAACGCGAAATTAGTCATAAATATTTTTTGTTGGAACTCTCGCTCACACCTAGGATCTTTATGGAGCTGTGCTGGTGTTGTGCGTAGCTACGGTGAGAGCGGCACTGCTCCTTAAGGGTCGTAAGTGCGAGCGAGAGGTCTGATAAACATTATTTGGCGTTCGTAATGGCACTATTAAAGACTAAAGCTTGGTTGGTAAATGTAAGCAACAATTTTGTGTAAGCAAAATCATTACCTAATCCCTTCCACTAGGGGACATATTTCTGTCTCGCTTATTCTTGGTTTTGGGCGGAGCGCGATGGCGGTCCCTCTTGCGACTGGACGATGAGCAGGAGGACGAGGGACTGGAGTCGGGAGGTGACCCGGCTTCTTCGGCTGTGAGGCCCATAGTCTGGGACTCGGGGGTTGAGGGCTCCAGAACGCTGTTGCGGAGGGCACGCCGTTGCTCTTCCGAGTGTTGAGGACAGCGGGTTGACCTGGATGTTTGTAGAATGTAATGTCAAACGAGTCGGCTTTTTATTGGACGCCATTTTGTGGTGTATGTTCGGTATATAAACCAAAATGGCGGATACTTGTAAGATAATGTCTGCTACGATTAGTTTTTCCTAACATTCAATGACTGTGCGGAATGCCGTTCCTATGGAGAAGAAAGGCCAAGAAACTATATGGTTGGATTTAAAAAAAAGTTTTTTGGCTCTACTGGGAAGTCTCTATACTTCTATTTATCCTTTACAAAAATGATCACAATTTTGATTTTATTATTTCCTCCAATTAATTCAACTAGTTAACAATATAACTAACAACAATGTAATATGTACTGTAATTATTTTTCTCAGAAATAAAGACTTATTATAGGACGTACCTGGTGCAAAGTTTCTTTGTATGCTCCGAGACCACACCGCAAATCTGCAGTAGTAGATTCTTCTTCTCGTTAGCGGTCATCGTCTCGTAGGTGGCGCCTCCGTCATTAGCGTCCGAGTTCTGGTGGCCGTTCCTGTTGTTGCCACTGGGATTGTAGGAGTGATTGTGTTGAACCACATCTTTAAATGTGCAGTCTCCTTTGTAACTAATAATTATGGTACTCAAAACCATTTAACTAAAAAAGCTGTCTATATTTCCCTCAAACTGACACAATATTTTTTATGTATGTCTTGTATAGTATGCATATACAAAGAGTGAAGGTGTTATCAATTGAGATGAATTGTGTCTCCCTCGTAAATTGAAAGCAACCTAGCGTTACAAAAAAATGGAGTTACCACAATCACTATATGATGGACCTTTTATTGTGTGCAACAAGCTATTAAGATATGTAACTTTATTCATAGGGAATATGTCTTTGTAGAATAGGTTTACTTGATGGATGAAGAATAGATAATCGGGTGACATTATTATAAGCTCTGCTTATGAATTCCATAAACTCGCTCACTTGATAGGTATAATAAAAATATTCTTTAAACTCTTATTAGCTGGAAGAATTTTAAGAATATTTTCAGCACGAAACTGGAGTTGGCAGTTTTAGTCATTGCTACAGATAGATTCCCATGGAATTCATGTCATAAATCAAGGTTCCCAATGGGAAGCTTGTCTAATACTATTTATAGGGCACTTTTAGACCAAGGTATCTGTGAGGAATTCAGAATTATTATAAGGAAGAAATCCAAATCGCACTCAACAACACTTGGATACAATCTATGACATTTAAATCATTATGGTGCTCCCACTTTGGTATTGAAAAGGGCCCACTTCAGCAAACATTTCTGAAAATAATCTAGTAGGTAGGAATAGGACTAAAATTTTAATTAAAAAACATTATGATCATATTAGCAATAATTGTAACAAGGAAAAAAAATACAGTACTTTAGAATGCCATTGTTGATGGATTTATATGATAAGTGGTTGTTTGCTACTATTGAAAACTGTTCATAAACCCTTTTTAACACTGGTGTAAGAGCATCATAAGTGCACCCTTGCTACTTGAACAATCAACATAACATTATTGAACATACTTATGTATCTTATTAGGTTTCCTGTTATTATTGTTCTTGATCCTCCGTTTGCGGCGTTCACTCTGCAGGGAGCCACCGGCCCAGTCTGCATCATCTTCATCATCGCTCAGCAGGCCAGCATAGGACGTTGGCTCACGGCTGTTGGATGCGATACGACGGGAAGCTATACGCGAACTGTTGCGACCCATGCCTGGAATATTGAGCAAAACATTCACCATTGTGAGGAAACTCACAATTTTCAAACGCCTGTGTCACTTGCTAATCTGCTGATTTTTCTGTCTACTTACCCATACACTTCTCCAGGTGGGGCGCGAACCGAGTTGCTGACACGGGCCGCTCACAGTTTGGGCACGAGCAGTTCGAGTCTGGAGTCTTTTTCATGATGGAAAACCCAAAAACATCGCATTCTGGCGTATTCACAATTTTATAAGGCTCCTCGTCCTCCTTTTCCCCTTCCATCAAGTCGCTAAGACCTGTCTTCAAGCCATGGTGAAACTCAAAAAGAAATCCTAAGGCCACATCGTCGCAGACACTGTCGTAAATAAAATTTGCGGCTTCTTCCGCATTATTTTCATTTTGCATTATCTCGAAAAATTTATTATTCAAATCGTTCATACTTAATTCACTGGATATAGTATTCATTTTCATAAGTTTCACTAATACTATACAACACAAGGAAAATCGATTTATTGTGAATTCAGTAAGGTTTATAGTTTATTTTATGTTATAATGAAATAATTATAATTATATCGGATTTATTTATTATAACACTGCTATAGACTAACTACTAACATTGCTCGAATGAATGATTGATTTTTTTGGTTGATAGTATTTATATTTGCGACGGTCACACCGTCAATCTGTATCACAATACTCGAATCACTCCGTATTGAAAATCCGTAAAATCGGTCAAATAGGGTTTTGCGATAATGATAATAATGTCGTGATCGTAAAGCTGGACAATAAAATAAGCCACTCTACGAACCACGGCTTATTTTGTGTAAATTTCGTTTTTTGATAGAATAGATAAGACTCTTTCTGTACATTGTATTATTAGTTATTAATGCTTACAACCCTATACATTTACCTACCTACATACTGCACTGATAAATGAATTTGATAACATGAAAAGTTGTAAACAATCGAATTATTATTATATTGATAAGACCAAACAAATAGGAGTAGAGAGTAAGATATATTTAGTGGCCCATCCACCTCACTGCTCGCGTGTTGGTCGTGTGATAGGTGTGATCGCAGTTTTCCCCATTAGGTTTGTGGTTCTTGAAAGGTAAAATGGTGAGTTTTTAAAGAAGTAATCAGTTTTTGCTCTTAAGTAAAAAGGACCCAGGCATGTTGGAGTTAGGCATAGATTTTTCATTTTAATAAATTACACATTGCAATTAAAGTTTGTAGGGTAACATAAGGTCGCGCTGGTATTTAAAGCGAATGTAGGTAGGCATATAACCAGACCCTCAAATAATTCAAGTAGATGGTTAGTTATTGAAATAAGTGAACTTAGATTATAAGCCCGTAGACAAAACCCACAGCGTAGCAGTGCATATAGAACAGCAATAATCAAGGAACTTTCGAATAAAAAAATTACATGAAAGGAATAAAAAAAACCAGTCACTGTAAACCGGGACAGAAGATACGTTAGAGATACGTTAGATAGGTAGGTAGGTATATAATCCTGTATCTTTTCGTTACGTTATATATATAATCCTTTAACGTTAAGTTAATTCCTGGTTGATTCAACCTCAATAAACTTTATTGAAAAACATCTCCTAGTTAGATTAATACTCACTTGCTCATTTTTAGGTGAACTTCACAGCCCGTGGTCTGATGCCTCCAGTGTTCACACCACTCAATAACGACCTGACCATCAACTATGCAGTTATTCCTGCATACGCAAAATACCTAGTTGATAATGGAATCAAGTCCGTGTTAGGTAAGCAATTGTCTTAATCATCATAATTTCGTTAAGACCATAAGAAAAAAAAATTGGCGCATCCGAACGTTGGCTGAAATTCGCTGAACACCAATGTGTGGATATGGTTGGCCCATGTTGTCTTATGTTGGTCCGTAAAGATGGCGTCGTGTCTGGCTTGGCATAAGGCGACCCGAGGTTTGCGGCCCAGTCTTTAGGCCAGAATGTCTACGTTTGGTAATGCACATATAAGTAGTTTAAATCGTAATAAGTCACCCAAAAGTAGTTTGGAGACCACAGCAGCACCAATATAGTCCAAAACTTGCTTATTATTGTATCCCTTGCGCCTATGACACTTATTTTCAGTTGGCGGCACGACCGGTGAGAACATGTCATTATCGGTCTCTGACAGGAGGAACCTGGTGGACTCATGGGTGGCAGTCGCCAAGTCCACAGGACTGCACATCCAGGTGCAAGTTGGCGGTGCTCCGTTGGCTGACGTGGTGGATTTGGTAAGCGTTTGCGAGAGGTTAAATTCGGCCGAAAGTGTTTTATTTTTCCCGAAAAATGCAGAATCCGTCCACATGCGCCATCAGAGGGCCTCGCAAACATTTTCTTGCTCACATCATACTTGGATCTTGCCCCGCCTCTGATTGAGGGAGTCCTGAAATCTTATATGTGTTGTTTGTAGATCCACAGACCTACATACTGGTTTCCCCAAACTTTATATGGACACAAAATGTTGGTGGGTAGGTACTTAGTTGTTATCATGAGCATACCATCATTTGTTTTTATTCATGTAATTAGCGCTCTTCATTGCATAATCTGAACAAATTTATTATTCTCGTAGTTTACATTATCTCGTTGTAATGTGAACGGTAACTAAATATTATTTCATCTTTATCATGAAGGCAAATAACCGCTAAATTTGTATCGCTACTAGTATTCCTGTAGAGTCATTGATCAGAATTAAAAATGTTAAAATACTTCCCATGAATTAGGGGGCATAAGGTCCCATGGGTCGTGACCTAGCAGTGTTTTGAGACAAGTTAGGGCGCATATACACGTTCACCAAGTCTAGGCTCTGAGTAGTATTGGTCTTTGAGTCTACGCAAGATTGAACTCGGACGAATAATAATAATTATGTAAATAAAAAAGTTATCATGTTGGATACAATAAAGGAGAGCATTCGTATGTTATAGAACATCGAGGCCCAATACAATTAGATATTATGGTCGTATACGCTGCGTGTTAACTATTCTTGCGCGTTTTAAAATAGAGCACTGTATAGTAGTAAGCGACATCTATCGAGTTGTGTAGAAACGAATTCTATTTAATTTATAGAGGGCACGTTATTTTTTCTTCAGGCGGCCTATTGCCAAAAAGCCGGCGCAGATTCTTTGCTCACTTTACCCGAGCTGTACTTCAAGCCAGCGTCGGTAGATGACCTGGTGGGCTACGTGGAGCTGGTGGCTAAAGCGGCGCCCAAGCTGCCGGTCTTATACTACCACATCCCGAGCATGAGCAAGGTTGAAAGTAAGTTGACGTGCCCAGTTGTCACAGACAGCCACCTATGCAGGGAAACAACTGTCTAACTAAAATAAAACCAGACGAAAATACATACGGTACGAAACTAAGCAACGCTTATATTATGGGTGCGGTACTTACAAAGGCCCGGGGGCGATAGAAGTAAATAATTATTTGTATAGATATAACTAAGTGACTCAGGCACAAACATTCGTGTTCATCACCCACCGCTCCTACCTACTAGGAATATAAAACGACACCCATGGTACACAAACCAGGTTAACACCCACCTGAGCCAATTCCATTTTGTTGTACCTTTAAATGTACAGTACTGACACAACTACCTAATTAAAGTTTTACGTTAATATACCTACCTCTATAAGATTGGCAACTGGTTCCCATGCGATAGTCTAACACAGAAGAACTACTCATACGAAGAAGCAGTAGCGGTCACAGCTTTAGCGGAAAGGGGAGGTCTTCTAACCAAGGGGTATGCTTGGCGGGGCGGGCCGGCCGGCAAAACTCTTATAGCGCGTTTCAGGATTATATGGAGAATCGTTATTTGATTTGGATGTCGTCTGCAGCGGTATCTATCGGCGCAGTAAACAAGTTTCTTGTAGTGAGGTGTTAAGAGGTTGCTACACAGCTGTACGCTAATAATACCATGGTAATTTCTCGCAGTAAACATGCCCGCGTTCGTCACTGCAGCGACTGCTCGTATCCCTAACTTCATGGGACTGAAGTTCACATCGAATGACTTGTGCGAAGGCGCGCAGGTGTTCAGGGCGCTCAAAGAAGGCCAGGAGATGTTCCTCGGAGCTGATACGGTGAGTCTTTACACAGGGCCGTCCTTAATCTATTGAGGCGCTAGGCGCTTTACGATAGCATATAAAAAAAAATCGGTACTTAACCTCGGTTATCAGTTCGTGATCTGGCAGGAACTAGGGGGCGCCATGGATCGCAGGGATCCTGCAGGCGCGCCTTGATGTATATTTTAGTCCTCTGCGAAATCTCTTTAAAATGTTTTTTCTTTCTTTCAGCTTCTCGCACCAGCAGCCCTCTTAGGAATCAAATCCAGCATCGGAACCACATTCAACTTGTTCCCTAAGTTGGCTCAGGCCATCCTCGAGGCTGTGGAACGGAATGACGTGGCCAAAGCCAAGGAATTGCAGGAGAAACTCAGCTTGGCTGTTGAGGCACACACTGTCGAAGGTAAACCATATATTTTAGAACCCGCGCAGACAGAAATGCGAACTGTGTTTTTTTCGCATTTTTCATAAATATCGCCAGACGAATACAACAGCTGTACGGTCCCGTGCTATGCAACTGGGTACTGTACCATGGACAAGGGGCGATCCCACTTCCCAGGATTAATTTTTCAAGGTGGGCGTGGATGGCCAAATCCGAAACTATAGGAAATATCGAAAAATGCTTAATAGACTCTCGAGACCGATTTTGATGAAAACTATGGCTGCATCATAAAAAAATTATAAAGATAATTTCTCTAGCCAGGAATTGAACCTGTTAATATTGAAGACAAATAATTTCTGTATTATTGCGATAATGGCGCTTAGAAGGATCAAGTTCTTATAGTAACTGTGCCATTCGGGTCCATAAAATCTCTTCGAATGGAGTTAAAACTCATAGGATTTTTCCTATATCTCACCATGCCCATTTTTCCTCAGGTCCTTGGGTGCCTATAATGAAAGCCGGTATGGAAATTGTGTCTGGAATTAAAGTAGGACCTCCTTCATTACCACAGAGACCTCTGTCCGCTGAGGCTAAGCAACGAATACAGACAAAGTTGAGGAATTTGGGTCTACTCAAAAACTAGACTAAGATGCCATATGTTTCTAAAAATATATTTTTAATATGTATCGTTGTTGTAATCAGGGAAAATAAATATTGTTCATAGTTTTATGTCCTTTTTATTGAACTGATAAGCGTCAGGAGGTTTGATAGTAATTTTTTTTGCAGAACAAGAATAATTCACGCCAGCCTGCTGTGGGTTTAAATTTTCAACAATATATCAACCAATAAGAATATGCTTCTCGTAAATTGAACTGTATTATTTACTTTTAAGATGTATATTCAATTGTCTCGTATAATTGGAATGAGAGATTATTGCTCAATTGATTTGAAGCCCTAAACTCTTCAATTTGCTCTGCATGCAGCTCGTACGGTCCTGGTTAAGACTGTAAAGGGGCTGTCTTGGTGAACCCACATTGATACCAGTCACCATTTCCATTGCACATTTCATGGATGGTACGAAGTCTCCTGTAAAAACCAGTTAAGTTCTTTTAAAAAGAAAAATAATCACAAATAACCTAAGGGTCAAGCAAAATAATCACAAATAACCTAAGGGTCAAGCAGTTTGGCATATCTTACAAAGCGTGTCTTATTTTAATAACATTCCTTTGTAATGTCACGATCAATAGATTACAAATATTCTTTGAATTTGGGATTTAGTTTCTGTTTGTTGCTTCTGAGGGCGGTGCTCATATTGTAGCTGTAGTCAGAGCTGTATTACAAGACATAGCGCCCCGCGTCTAAGAACCCTGAGCATATGAGGTTTGCCGCCCCAAAAATTAACGGAAGATAGGTAATGAATATGAAAGGTGGCAAAAGCTGACCGCGAGGAGCGGCATGTGCCTCCCCTGACCACCTGCTGCCGCGGGACATGGCCCACATGGCCTAAAAGAAAATACGCCACTGGCTGTAGTGCCTCCTCATGTAGCTAGTTGGGTCAATTCACACCGAATTCAGAGAATCTCGGTGTGAATTGACCGAAATATTATTTCCAATAAGCTGATACGCGAAAGCAATACAAACCTTGAGAAGCAATGATATCGACTAGCTTATTCAGCCTTTCCTGCTGACTTCTTGCCTTCAATACATCTCCACTGTTCACTGCATCAATGATCTCCTGGACTAAGTCAGGGAACATGTTGCTAACTGTAGCGATACTGGAGTCATGACCCATTAGAACTGCTGGTGCTATGTGCTGGAAATTAAGTGGATCCTATTCTAAATGTGTTTGAGAACACTTTTAATTGGTGGAAAGTTGGCAAGCCGGCACCTGTTGTGATGTGTGTTTTTGATTCATACACTAGGACTACCTACTGCAGGCTTTGGTTTCAGAGGAGTATATTCCTAGGAGACTTAAAAATTATTATTTTTGACTTAGACAAACTTACATGATTGGCTATAAATACCCTTCGATCTTCAACGAACTGGTCCGCCAATTGTACAGCTACTGCCAAGTCCGCCTTCAAGCCCTTGAAGTTTGGTATCTTGGACGTAGCTTTAGAGAACAGATGTGGCATGTTTACTGAAAGCAAAATGGTTTGGATTCGATGGGGCTGAGCCCAATAGAGAATACGAAAAGAAATGAAAATATTTTTTGTACAAAAGAAGCAACTAGTAACATTTTTCGCTTTACTCAAAATTTACGAGCCATAAGGTTCTTTTCACTTTTAAGGATAAGTAGTATTTGAGATAATCTAGAAGTCGATATCAAAATATTTGCTGTAAGTCCCTTACTTTAAGACATTTAAGTCGCAACATACCCCTACCCCTGCCCCTATTTTGTAGCATGATTAATATACTAATATACTACAATCTGGGTGTTTTCAAGTCGAGAGTGAACAGGTACCTTCTAGGCAAGTATGCTACATCGTAGATCTCATCGTCACTTAACATCAGGTGAGATCGAGATCAAATACTTGCCTATACTGCAATAAAAAAAAAATAAAAAAAAATTATTAGATCAAAATTATAGTACCTAACAAAGCCTATTAAAGAGGGTTGATTCCCTTTGATAGGAAAATAGGTACCTATATATACCTACCTAAGTACCTATTTTAGTATTTTAGATGATCGTTAACATGTGACCTACTACGAATAAAGATGCATCTTAGCTCTTTGGTGACCTAGATTTATACAGACATTTTAACTGAACACCAATGAATGTTTTCTATTTCCAAGCATTTGTCCATTTCATTTTTTTTGTATTCGGGTCAGCTTTCAGTCTAACCAGATGATGTCTGATTAGGTATCGATATTTAGGTACATGGATCATTGGCCTTCAGAGACCCAACTAGTTGGACTATGGCTAACCTAAAGGCTTTTGACTGCCCATGATTGGCAAAGATGTTAGAACAGTAGATCGTAGCATTGAAAACTGAATGTACAAGCAAGTAAAAATCAATTATTTTTTTATCCGTTTAATTCGCTTTTCAATTCTAATCCCACTTCGACAGTATTATTTGTATATCACTGCCCTCTTTATGGAAACTATTGCTCCGGTCCGATTTGTACTTATGCCTCATGTACGCAATATAGCCAATGCAGAACCCGAAGCAGATCAGCCCCACGCCCATCACCGCCATGTTCGGAGTTGCATAAAGTTCAAAATTGCAAATTTTAAATGCTGCAGTCGTCTTTATTGAACGAATCCCGTCTCCTGGCCTCTGCATCTTATTGTCAGACATTCTTGGGTGGTATAACATGTACAATATTGGAACAATAAGTAGGAATACTTTCAAGAAGATTAATGAGAATATTTTCAAGAACACATTTGACACGAAACATAAACTATTTAGCTGAGACAAAGATTATATACTAGCTGAAATGTCAAACTTTCTATCATCAAAGGAGATAGGCTTAAGAAGATTTGAACCAGAGTTTTCCGTTATAGAAAAACTTTTGCGAGAAATGTCCGGCAGTGGATTGCAAATGTATTGATATAGGTAAGTAGCTAGTGGGAATTTGCAGATACAAGCTAGTGTCGGACATAAGTGCTCGTAGAAGTCGTGTTGTTGTAAACGTGACCTTTTTCTTTCATGGTAAATTCCAGTATTTATTCAGTTTTTTCAGTATTTTTTCAGTTTAATGGGTACCTAGTTTTATATAAATTACAGGAACAAATTAACGAGTGAAGGTACCTACCCTCAACTCCAGTCATCATCGGAAAATGATAGTAAATCATCGGCAGAGATGCTGCTGCCTCTGACAATGTGTGCAGGTAGCACACCAGCTGCTCCACAGTCTTCGGCTTGTAATACATCTCCGGTAGAGTCATTATGGCATCAGCATTTACATGCTCTGCATGTTTCGCCTGTGGATGGAATCAATTAGGCACTTTATAATTAACTAGCTGTTGCCCGCGACTTCGTCCACGTGGTATTTAACAAAGACTCAGCCGTTGGCAACAGCCTGCTCGCGTTCTGATCCCGCGGGACGCATTGCAGATTGTTGCTATCAAACTTTAATCAGGCGCAGCGCTGTAACATTGCTTTTAATTTTTTTTCGAGAGATCCAATTTTTTTTCCTAAAATAAAAGTAGCCTATGTTACTCCTTGTTACATCAGCTATCTGCCAGTGAAATTCCCGTCAAAATCGGTCCAGCCATTTCAGAGATTACCCGGAACAAACAGACAGACAGACAGACAGACAGACAGACAGACAGACAGACGGACAGACAGACAGACAGACAGACAGACAAAAATTGTAAAAAATGTTGTTTCGGTATAGGTAACGTGTATACATCCAAATGCACTTAGTAAAAAGCGGTTATTTTAATATTACAAACAGACACTCCAATTTTATTTATATGTATAGATGTATAGATTATCGTGTGCAGTGACGATAAGTAAGATGATGTTTATGCACGAGTATAACACGCACCGCATAGGACATATCAATTGTGTGAATAACAAACTGTCTTGTGAATTGCAAGGCGCGCGTAACAATTTTGCACGAATGCCTCTCCACATATATATATGCATCTGGGCCCCAAGTCTGCTAGCACAATCAATTCCTAATCGATCAGCAACCGAATAGTAACTATCACTTTATACAGATATTGTATGGGATATCTGTCACAAGTGACAGTTACTATTCGGTTGCTTTTCAATTAGGAATCGATTGTGTTAGCAGACTTGGGGCTCAGACCTTGTGGACGCCTTGCGGACGGACTTTTGAATCAGTAGGAAAAAACTCAAGATACGATTTTTAAAGTAATTTGGCTATGTGGGTCTGAGGTATCAGTTCATTTTGGAAAAGGGGTCCTTGCCCAAAATTGTTTTTTTATACATTTTTGTGTAGCCACAACACTCACGAGTTCCAATGCATCAGGCAACGGTACTCCACCCACTTGTGCGATGACTTTAACACCAAGAGGCCGGGCTACATCCAGCCATGCTTGCAACACTGCCTTTCTCTCTCTAACGTTTAGAGACATGGCTTCTCCTGTCGTCCCACCAACTAAGAATGAGAGAGCTAATAGGTAAAGTCTTCATGACGGATTTTCGGTCACTGCGGCTTACCTCAACAGAGACCAGCTTAATTAGCCGGAGATAACATATAGTGCACAAGTATGCGCATGAATAGGTACACACACACCCACACACACAGTAACCATAAATAATTCTTCATACATATTTTGATGACCTGATTAGCAGATGGTAGTGACCATGCTTTCTGCGCCGAGGGTCCCGGGCTCAATCCTGGTAGGGACAAGCTTTGTGTGATGAGCATGAATGTTTGTATCTGAGTCATGGATGTTTAATGTTTAATTATTATATACTGAGTTCGCCCTCAGAGTTCTGAGTTCTCCCGTGACCATACCATGGTTGCTGTAAAGCAGCCGTAATGTCGGGAACGTAAAAACATAAAATAAACGCAATAAAATCTGTAAAATAAGTTGTATTTCAACATATATATGTTTTCACTTACCAAGTATCCCGGAAACATGGTGTTTATACAAATGTGCCATATATTCAGGTATCACTCGGTATACGATTTGGCCATTGCTATCGAATGGGGTGAACACCGGCGCTAAGGTACCACGGATATCGAAGATCTAAAGTGAATATATAAATAAGTAACTAAAATTAAAATTTTTGAAATGCACTCAGTAATGCACTCAGCTTTCAAAATCCCCACCACCATCGGCGGGTAGGGTGCCCAGAACGCTGGCAGCATTGCCACGTTGAATGGCAATGCTGATGTGTTGGCCAAAATATGTGCCAGCGTTCTGTTCACCAGATGATTTAGTAACCAAAATAATAGAAAGCGTATAAGTTATAACCTATCCTGCGTTTCTTTACCGCATTACTGATTTGAAGTCGGAATTTTTAAAATAAAATTTGACAATTTAAATAAAAACTATTTGGTTCTCAACACAATTACAACTGGGATTTTTTGTAAGGAAACTAGAAAATACTAACTAACTAGGATATAACTAATTCAAAAATCCGTTTGTCACGATCCGTCCGATACGAATGCGCAAAATGTAGACGCTAAGGCTGTGTCCCCAGTCGGCAAACTGTCAGCGGCCGACTGAGTTAGCGGCGTATCGGTTTAGTACGCCCTTCCATATATTTAAAATAGAGTGTTCCCAATTTGCTAGTTTGAGCTCACTCTACGCAGTTTGCTGTGTTGCGCGCGCCGATTGATTCAGTGAGCGGCCGACTCACAGTATAAAACCGGTTCCAGTCGGCGGCGGCGATATGCTTGTTCGCCGGGCGTAGTGAGTCCGTTTGCCGCAAACTGTCATGTGGACAGTTGACAGTGAAAATTCAGTCGGTCGGTCGACCTAAATAAGCGGCTAACACATAACAGTTTGCTTGCGACGCACGCAAATTGATCTGAGTTTGCAGGTAACTCGAATTTCAGTTCACCACAAATTTGCGGCTCACTCAGTCGGCCGCTAACAGTTTGCCTACTGGGGACACAGCCTAAAAACACTTTTCCTAACAACACACACACGTCACCCGTAATAAGTACCTAATGGTGCGAAATAAGTCCTAATGGTATAAAATAAGTACCTAATGGTATGAAATAAGTACGTAATGGTACGAAATAAGTACCTAATGGTACGAAGTAAGTGCCTAATGGTACGAAATAAGTACCTAATTGTCCTAATGACGTGTTTTACTCAGACGAATAAATAATACGGACGAAGTGTCGCCAATAACACATTGAAGCACCAAAAACCAAGCCAATATGCGTGTACTCAAAGTCGTGATTCGCGTGTGTCACACAAATCAGCTTAGTTTTGTGCATCAATATGTTGTTTGTATTTGCGGCACTCTGTACCTATGTATTAAATTATTCTAAGATGTTTTATAAAGCACGTCAATGCTTACTTACCATTTTCTGTACTTAAGTACACGTAGTTTAGTACTTAACTATTAGACACTAGAGAACAGGAGTGTTTGATACGCGACAGACGACTGGATAGAGATTGTAAGCGATAGAAGTCTTGTAATATTATCCAGGAAAGTTTATCGCAGTAACGTATCGAATAGCTCGCAGAGTATACAGAATGATTCATAAAGGGTATACTAAGCCTTGAACCAGTGTTTCTTTAGCAAATTAATTATAATTATTTTGAAAAGTTAATAAAAAAAAATTCGCAAAAAATCACAATTGTCATTTATTTGGAAAAAAAATAATAATATCGACAAAAGAAATTCTTACTCCACACAAATATAACAAATGCGCTAAAGAAGTCTAGGTTCCACGGTTAGTATACCCTTTCTGAATCACCTGTAAAGGTCTTTAGCGGAAAAGGAAAGATCTTCCAACCAAGCGGGTGTCATGAGCGCCATTATAAATTTTTGGATAAATCTTCCGTTTACCAAGACTTTTTCTGAGTTTTAATCTTGATATAAACTCTTGCCATACACATGTTTATTTAAAACCAAAATCCGTCCAGTAGTTTCGCAGGGATGCTCGAACAGAGACGCAGACAGAAAAAGATACATGAATGGCAGATTTGACTTCTGTCATGGGTCCTATGTACGACATTTTTTTATACAAACTTATTGCAACATATGTCTGTTAGTGGCTGTTGGATAATCGTTATGTTAGAAGCATCGTGACAAACACCAAAAGTTGGAAGTAAACATAATAGGTTCGTAGTATACTTAAGTAGCAGGGTATCTATTTATTACTCATAGATTACTTAAGGTGGAAGTTCAGGGTCAGGGCGCGAAATTCAAAATGTCAATGGTTTTTATTTTTTTACGAGAAATTTGGACATCTTTACGATGTAATTTAGTGTTTTGCGATATTAGCATTCTGTATTGGATGTCTCGATCGATGAAGTTTGTTTAAAAAAATACCTAAAACCATTGACATTTTGAATTTCGCGCCCTGACACTGAGCTTCCCCGTTAATAAAAATAAATGTAGTTTGTGTTACAACGTAATCTTATTCTCGGCGTAGTGCAGCCAAGCCGCAAGAGTAGGGTTACCAGGTTAGGAATTTTTTCGCAATTCTGAGTAAAAAATTATCTCTTGGAGACATTTTGGAGAAATGAGATACTTGGAGAAATCAAAATCATTGCGATTTTTTTTGTGTTAATGTAAGCCCGTAGGCTATAACTGAATGAATTTACATTTATGTATTTGAGCGCTTTAACGAACGCAACCGTTTAAAATAGTTCACTTGGTTGGTACATTCTACATAAAATGAAAATATTTTATTTTTCAATCTTTTGATTCGCTTACCGATTTTGTTTGTCAGGTTATTCTGCTGTTTCGGTTTCGAAATTGCACAGTATTTTGAAGAAAAATAAAAAATCTTATAATATAAATTTATCTATTAGGTTAATTAACCGATATTATTTACTTTCTGTCTTTGGGTAAAACGTAAGCAAATTGTATCATTTTGGAGAAAAATATTTTCAAATTTGGGTAGAAATAGAAAGTCACATCTGGCAACCCTGTTCGCGAGTTGCATTGCACTAGTTGAATATCGCGTTTCAGCCGCGTCGAACGTACGTATGCACGGAGCTCAATTTCCTTGACCATAAAAAGTGAAATTAAAAAAGAAAACTTTTAAATATGGAATCGAACGGTTGCGCGGGTAAATCGAACGGTTTCGACGTTTCAAAGATTATGAACGGTGGATCAAAATTAAATCGTTTACCGAGATTGTCGATTGATAAAAATGAAAGGAGAGTGTTAGTTATTTATACCGGCGGAACTATTGGCATGATTAATACTGACGATGGTAAGAATATTGTATCGCTCATTAAGACATTGTTCTTCTATAATTAAATAATTAGTAAACTAATTTACTGCACTAAGTATGTACCCAGTGTTCTTTTTTTAATTTTATTTAATTCGATATTTTATTACGGGAATGTGACTTTTATAGTCTACTAATGGACCTCTTAAAATATTTAACACTATTAATAGCTACCTATCTTTACATATACATATCTATATAGTGCCTACACGTGTTTATTTTTGTTTGTTTACATGGTGAAGTAGACCAGCGTCCTAAACTTTTTAAATGAGTACCTATTTATTACAATTTTGCTATCGTTTCTACGAATGTAATATTTTTTTATTAGTAAGTAATACATCTTTGACACCATAAAACAAGTTCTTTATATGTACGTACTACAAATTTATTATCCAAAGGGCATGGCCACGTACCTACCCTTCCTCCGAGTATGTAGGTATTCTGAACTTACATCTAGGGTTGCCACCTTTGTTGAACATAATATTTGTTTTTTTTTTCGAAAATTGCAAATGTTTAGTACTTTTAGGAAAATTCAGGAATAAAAGACACATTTATTTTTTCACGTAAGTATTTGTTGTTGGGAGGCGTGCGAGAACCATCATCAGCAATACTTACCATTATGTTTCGTCTTTCTTTACGAAATGAGATGCGATTAAATAAAATGGATATAAATATGGCCTCAACCACTTCTTAGCGGATACTTTGCACAATGTCAAGTAATTAATTAATAGCAATAACAAATTAAATGAAAACACATTATAAATAAAATAATGGATGCGACATGATGATATGAAAATGGCGGGCCCCCAGTGGTCCTCAATGCAGTCGCTCACTATAAGTAGGTACTTACGTCTGAAGTCAGTACTATGCTCCTTTTGATTTTTCTCTTTGACTATGCTCCCCCTCCCCCTTCATTATATATGAAATCTTGGAGCTATACTAGCTATATAAGATAAAAAAAACGATCTAGAGTCGGGTATATCGATTTATTCTTTTATGTCGGTGCATGCTTTATGCCTACTTATCTACGTATTCATTGGGGCTTATGACGATCATTTGTCTCGGCTGTAGGCATTGATAAAGAAAAATATGGGTTACTAATAACAGTAGGTTAGCGACACTGGTTATCGATAAAATATAAAACATCCGTTAGTAGAACGCACCTTTTCCTACTATAGACCAAAAAGAATGAGGTTTTTAAAAAAGATGACACCTGCCAGAAATAACAACTATAATATTATGACACCAAGAAACTTAAAAATTCAATTCAACATTTTGGAATTTAAAAAGATGTAGTACCTTAAATACCTAAGAGCCGACCGTAAGTATTTTTATTAATCTTCGCTCACGTACAATAATGTGTGTTGACCCGAAGAAAACTAGTGAATCCAAATCTGTTGATCGTGGCAGGTCATCATGGAACAAGAACCTGATTGGGGTACATGCAGTCACCATCTTAAAGGAAACCATTAACCAACAAAAAAAATGAATTCGATGGAGTACCAGCTCACTCTGCTACACGACGTAGTCGAATGCAGTTCAAATCGCTTCACGTTTAAAACAATATAAACAGCTCCACTTCCTTGTTCTAAAAAAAGTTGATATTAAAAAATCTAAACGTCTTCGTGATGACATCGACTAGTGCCGCGGGAAAATCAAACGAGTCAAACAGTAAAAATGTTGCCAAACAATTTAATAGTTTACCAAATAAAAATGTAAGGACTGTTTTGGTTATTTATACCGGCGGAACTATTGGCATGATGGAAACAGAGGAAGGTGAGATTTTTTTTTAATTTCATAAAAAAAAACCGGTCAGTTGCGAGACGATTTACAGAATTTTGAACGCCTCCTTAATCAGTTTATATGCACAACTTGACCGACTGGTACCTCACATACACAGCTGCAAAATTCGTCAGACGAACAGAAAATGTATGGTCCCAAACTAAGTAACGCTTGTATTATGGGTAGTATATCGACTTTATCTATGGAAAGTCTAAAATAACAAACACAACACAATAAGTTAAATGTTTGTCTTTTCTATTCGATAGGATACGGACGGAGTTCAATATCCATGGTTAAATTTAACTATACAGTCAAGTTTTTAGAACATCTGTAAGTAATTTGACTGTAGTAAAATTTAACCACAGATAGTGCATTATAGCTTTCTAAAATGTTTTTAACTAATAATCATTTTATATTGATTTCTTATTTACACAATTACTACACATTGAAACAAAACTAATTTTTCGGATTTTATTGCGTTAATTTTATGTTTTTACGTTCCCGACGTTTCGGCTGCTTTACAGCAACCATAATCATAAAATAAACGCGATAAAATCCGATTTTTTTTTATTTCACTGATAATTATAGTTGAAAATGAGAAACTGGGATTGTCTTATGAAATATAAAAATCACAGAGGTGGGAACGAAGTGTGAACTTGCGACCCATCTTCCCAAGGTGAAAGTTCTAGCGACTTGGCTATCATTGCATATGTTATCTACATACCTACGTAAATAAATATTATTGCAAGTAAATGGAAAATTATCTCATTTTATTGCGATGCTTTTAATATGAGCGTGTTTCCCCGACATGTTTATCTATAGCTAGCTGTTGCCCGAAACTTCGTCCGCGTGGTATTTAACAAAGACAACCGTTGACAACAGCCTGCTCGCCCTTTCTGAGCCCGCGGGACGCATTGCAGGTTGTTGCTATCAACCTTAATCAGGCGCTGTGCTGCAACATTGGTTGTAATTTTTTTCGTGAGATCCTATTTTTTTTTTCTAAAATAAAAGTAGCCTAAGTTACTCCTTGTTACATCAGCTATCTGCCAGTGAAAGTCCCGTCAAAATCGGTCCAGCCATTTCAGAGATTAGCCAGAACAAACAGACAGACAGACGGACAGACAGACAGACAAAAATTGTAAAAAAAATTGTTTCGGTATAGGTAACGTGTATACATCCAAATGCACTTAGTAAAAGCGGTTATTTTAATATTACGAACAGACACTCCAATTTTATTTATATGTATAGACTAGCTGTTGCCCGCGACTTCGTCCGCATGGTATTTAACAAAGACTCAGCCGTTGGCAACAGCCTGCTCGCGTTCTGATCCCGCGGGACGCTTCGCAGATTGTTGCTATCAAACTTTAATCAGGCGCAGCGCTGCAACATTGGTTTTAATTTTTTTTCGAGAGATCCATTTTTTTTTCTAAAATAAAAGTAGCCTATGTTACTCCTTGTTACATCAGCTATCTGCCAGTGAAATTCCCGTCAAAATCGGTCCAGCCATTTCAGAGATTACCCGGTACAAACAGACAGACAGACAGACAGACCGACAAAAATTGTAAAAAATGTTGTTTCGGTATAGGTAACGTGTATACATCCAAATGCACTTAGTAAAAAGCGGTTATTTTAATATTACAAACAGATACTCCAATTTTATTTATATGTTTAGATAACTAGCTGTTGCCCGCAACTTCGTCCGCGTGGTATTTAACAAAGACACAACCGTTAGCAATAGCCCACTCGCGCGTTCTTAGTCCGCGCGACCGGCAGCCTTTGTGATATTAAGTCGTTGGCTGGTTCTAAAATAAAAGTTACTCCTTGTCACATCAGCTATCTGCCACTGAAAGTCCCGTCAAAATCGGTCTAGCCATTTCAGAGATTAGCCGGAACAAACAGACAGACAGACAAAAATGAAAAAAAAAATGTTGGTATAAGTATGTACCGTGTATATTGCACTTAGTAAAAAGCGGTTATTTTAATATTACAAACAGACACTCCAATTTTATTTATTTGTATTGATATATACTTACATAATTATAATGTTATGTTAATACTATTTCCTAACCATCGGCCTGTCTACAATAATCAATGGCGTTCTGATTGATGATTGAAAACGATTTTTAATCAATAACGGATTCCTCTTTTCAAATCTAATGTTCCGGTGTTAGGGTTTCAACGAAATCGGTCTCGGCCCTCAAAGCATTTTCCACTATTCCCTCTCATGTGCACTCAAAAAAAAACCATCCCTGTATATCGACTCCAAGAAGGATAGTAGAGGATGGGGCTCCCCGCCTCTACCACTATTATCTAATCTGTGCGACTACAAAGACCGCTATTGGGTTAGGAGGAACACTTCCATATATCCCGGCACGTGCTCTCTCCCACCAAGAGAGCTGGTTATCTTTAGAAGAATTAAAATAGAAAAATAAACGTAAATTTAAAGTTAAACCGCGCAAGTAGGTCACAATAAGCATACCTATAAGTAGATGTGAAATATATAGGATTAGAACTATAGTAGACTGTTTAGTAGGAATTGCATGTGTTGGCTTACAACCCATTAATTAGGTACGTAATTATTAAGAAAACTGAAATTAAAATGTCCCAATATTTTTCAACGATTTTTGGTCAACTACATATTCTCACACACACACACGCCCACACATAAGTCACATATATTATGTCAAAGGTATACCTAAATGTGTTCATAAATAAATAAATATCGCCGAAAGAATACACCAACTATACGGTCCCACGCTAAGCAACGCTTGTATTATCGCTTCAGTATATATTACTTATATAGATATTAAACATCCATGACTTGGGTACAAACATTTGTGCTCAACATACAAGTTTGTTCCTACCAGGATTCAAGCTCGAGACTCTCATCGCAGATCGCAGGGTCACTACCAACTGCGCTATTCAGCCCGTCCTACTCTAGTGTTCGGGCTAGAATGACCTTACTCTTCCATAACATACCGGTTAAGATAATTAAGATAGCTATGCTTATCTTGCAGTTTAAAAATAAATGCTATCTGTTGTTAAGTGTGACGTATTTCATAACAAAACATTTCCGAGATAATATCGCATATGATCGTTAAAATTTGCATTTAGTCTGTGATAGCAATACCTACAAAACGTTGTTTCATCATGGCCTCGTATATGTATCCACTTGCATTCACTGACAATAGATATATTTATAAGATTCTTTGTCAAAAGCAAGAAGGAGTAAGTATTTACATCTAAATGGTCAGACATGACGTCACCTGTCATTGCCTTCCGAGGCTGCACGGTCGGTCTGGATATGCTCAAAGCTCACAAACAATCATTACATTAGTACATCGCTTAGTACCTAAGTACACATTGTCAATACCGTAATCCCCAAAGGCGTGGTGGTCATTCCACACCGCTGATGTCATTGGAAAATAAATATAGAAGAACAGCATAACCAAGTAGTGTGGAGCCTTTCAAACATGCGGTACGTACTGCAGTCCACGCGCAAGATGACTACATTCGGGGAACGAGGTTTGCGTGGGCGCATCTCTCCTCGCTGTATATGAACCTCACCCAGCTAATAAGGGTATCAGGATCTATTGAATTCAAGACAATGCATCGCATAGTCTTAAACCGTTGGAACGAGAATTTTAAATTTGGAAGCTATGGGGGGTAACGAGAATTTTAAATTTGGAAGGAAGGATAAAGTATATCTTATAATTCATAACTCTGAGTGACTGACTGACAGACAACGGACATCCTCAACAGGCGGACCTAGAGATTTTAAATTTGGAGGATAGATTTCTTGAATATTTTAATGGTGTATTAAATGGCGGGGTCAAAGTTTGTAGGAAGTTTTTTTTTTATTTGCCTTCGGGCCAATGGCTAATAAAACTATAAATGTGTCTGCAGGTCTATCGCCAAAGAAGAACGTCTTCAAACCATCCATCAGGAAGTACCCACAGCTTCACGACGAGAGTAGCTATGAGCAAATGGTCAACGCCCCTGGAGCGGACAAAAAGCTAAAGACTTTTTTCGTACTACCAAGTAAGTAGGTACGAAGAACACTAGTTACCGTTTCTCCTTAGAAAAACTCTTCTAAACTCGTGGTAGATGAACTACTTGATGATTTATAAGAGCTTTCCAGGCCTACAGGAGCCCCTTCTTCCAAAAATACGCTAAAATCGTCATATTTGGAGCAATCGTTATTCGTGAAACATTAAATAATTCTCGAAATTTTTGTTTCGTTTGTTCTTTGAAGTTATAAAAGCTTCTCTGCCTTGCTCTTACGTCAAAGCTATTGGTATGTTGTTAATTTTGTGCTCACGGTAAAGGAGTTTATTCTATCTCTTCATTCACAGAGACTAAGGATGTGTCTTGGAGAATTCTGTACGACATCCTGGAGTATGATCCTCTGTTGGACTCTTCAGATATGAACGAGACGCACTGGATCAGAATCGCCGAAGACATTAAGGTAACGTTAGATCTGTAGAAAATAATAAAAATATCAGTGATTTGGTGAAATTCTAATTAAAATTGTATGGTCCCAATCTTATCATTGCTTGTATTATGGGTGCCATACTATGGACTGGAGGGGATCTCAATAACATCCAAACTAGGGTTAATGACGATAATATGGTTTTCTGATGACGATCATCTATAAACTATGGTTATAGATGATCTTAAGGTACCGCCCATATACCCATGTTTTTCGTTGGAGTAAGTACTTTGTTGGTAGTGTGAGCTTCACTTTTAGATAACAATGGAACATTACGTTGAATTCATGGGAAAGTATAGCGTGCATGATAAATGAATACACACCTGATAATAATGGGAAATCAATACCATGCATGCAGTCGCGAATTTAGACCTTCTTGTAATTTAAACTGCTGATCTTAAATTCAAGTTTTGCTAAACTGCACTAGGACTGCATCGGACTACCTTAGATTTGTGAGCGTTGTGTTATGTTCTCAATCCATTACTGTGCTATTTCCCTAATCCATCATGAAGTTATGTAGGTAACCATACGTGTATAATAAAGTTGTAGTAATTTTAGAAACATTACGAGGAGTTCGATGGCTTCGTGGTTCTCCATGGCACAGACACACTTAGCTTCACGGCGTCGGCTCTCTCCTTTATGTTCGAGAACATCGGCAAGGCTGTGGTGCTCACTGGCTCTCAGGTAAAGGTTACTTTTAACTACATTTTAATATTTTTTATTTCCAAGAAGTTAGTTTAAACTCTTGCTCTTCTACTTTATTCCTAGTCTTGCAATTTTGCTCATCCAGGACCACCTAATTATGGCTAAAACAAGACTGATTCAGGGAGACCCTTGCTTCGCTTAGTTACGCCAAACTTCTATAGCTTTTCAAATAAAGTCCAATGTATAAACATTATGACAGTCTATTTTTGTCTATGATCAGGTGGTCTATCTGGGTCTTACGTCACTAGTTGGGGTAGCACTACTTTTTGTAGCATGAATGCGGTCCTATAGTTAAGACTACAAATATTTTAACGAACTCTACAACGACCTTAACAGACTCTTTTAAATGCCTGTTACTTGATTGGTGTTAAGCACAGGCTCCTTATAGGATCCTCAATCCCCTATTCGATTGCATAGATCCCAATATTCGAGCCTCGAAGTGACGGAGTTGATAACTTCGTATCCTCTCTCATCATCGCTGGGGGCTGCAACATTCCTGAAGTCACAATTTTCTTTGGCAGCAAGCTTTTTAGAGGAAATCGGTATGTCACTTTGATTAAAACTTTCCTGATAGAGTGATAGGTGAAAAACCTATCGGTTTATGATTAGCGATGTAAGTAGATGAAGTTATGTGACTAGTAGATATTTGTGTGATAGATAAAAAGTAAACCTATAAATTTATAGATGTTTCAAATTGTATTACAGAGCGGTTTTAGTAGAAACACTTTACTGTCGCTAAGAAACGTAACAATAGCTGACATATGATGATGGTAATGAGAATAGTGATGGTGACAGTCTACATTGAAGATGATTATGATTATATTGATGATTTTGATAAAAAACACGCTCATTATCGTGCTAATAGTATTGTCTTTTCCGCCATCAGAACTCGTAAGATCTCCGTAAACAATCTGTACGCGTTTGACACGCCAAATGCGGTGCCAATTGTTCAAATGGGCTTAGACATGGAAGTGAACAAGTCTGCGATCTTCAAGCCCAACGTGATTGACAAGTTCCACCTTCACGCCAGGATGTCGAAGAACGTGGGGTTGTTGAGAATGTTCCCGAGTATCAGCAAAGACGCGGTTGAGGCATCGTGTCAGTCGCCTATTGAAGGTAAAGCAGAACCTTTTTGACCTTTTTTGAGGTGAATAGAGTTACTGAGTTTCAGTTAATACAAAAAGATCGGATTTTCAATTAAAATTTTAATTCTCTCACCAATCGCCGATTTAACTTGAACACCACCAATTATTTTTGTTATAATCGCGTGCCTCAAAGGGTGAAACATGAAAATTATGATCGAGTCTAAAGACTTAACTTAAGAGTGATATTAATTAACACAGTGATTATACAGGACTAGTGATTGAGACATATGGAGCTGGTAATACTCCATCGAATCGTCAGGATATCATTGAAGTGGTCGCAGCAGCTGTTAGAAGAGGAGTGATCATTGTTAATATAACCCAATGCAGTAACGGCGCCGTTGCTGCGCTTTATAAGACCGCACAGGTAAGATCTAAGAATAAGACAGCAATTCTCATTAAAGTAGTGCCTACTTGTGAAATTAATTTAGGGTTAAATATTGCTTCAAAAACTATTCCTCTCATAAATCTACAAAGAAAGTTTTAAGGTTTCTAATGTTTTAGACGTTATAGCATCAATGATAGAAATAAGTAATGCAACAGAGCTGAGGTTAATTAACAAGAAAACACCTTAGGAATCTTCCAATGCATTTGTACACAAAAATATCGCCGCTTCTCAAGTTTTTAAGGACTCTGGAGATATTTCTCAGGATAATGCTGAATTATTTTGGTACAGGCGATGGCTAAAGCGGGCGTGATATCTGGGTACGATATGACACCAGAGGCTGCCCTGACCAAATTGTCCTACGTGTTAACAAAAACTGAACTTAGCTACGAACAGAAAATTGAGGTAAGCGTTTAAGGCACCAAAAGACCGAACCAATTTTATCCGCACTCGAGGTAAGATCAATGAAGTACTGATGATTTCATTTTTGTTAGAACTTACATTTCTATCTAAATACCGCATCATTTTTGGTAGGGTGTTGTCTCCAATGGACTAATACTTTTATTATCAGTGATAGATGCAACATGGTTTTCGAACACTAACACGAAAACCAGCACTCCAAAGTTCGGAGAACAATAAGATGATCTTGACGCCTCTTACATATATGTTTAGTTCAATAATACAAATATTAGATTCATAGAGGATTTTTTTTTTTTTATTACATTATAGGCAAGTAAATACTTGCCTATAATGTAATAAAAAAAAATACTAGGCTAGCACAAGATACTATTATCAATCGTTCGTATCTCGGTGAGCACGTTAAGCCATCGGTTTTTTTTTATTACATTATAGGCAAGTATTTGATCTCGATCTCACCTGATGGTAAGTGACGATGAGATCTACGATGGAGCATGCTTGCCTAGGTAGGAAGGCGGCAGTAGATCGAGACGCTACATTCACTAGGCACATGCAGCGCAACTGATCTGACCCGCCATCCATGAAAAGATAGCGGAATAGGTAAAAAGTTTTCATAAATCATCATCATCACGGATTCTTTGATTGCAGATGATGGGTCAGAACATTAGAGGTGAACTCACAAATATGTCATCAATGTCTATTCAGGTATGTAACCTATACACATTATTTTCGACCCCCCATCATTAATAGGTACCTACCGTATAACATTATCTATTGCTGTTAAGATTCTATGTTTAGACCTCCTCGGTAGTAATGTGACGTACTAACGGATGTACTTATTACACACATACTCACACACACACACACACACACACACACACACAACATGCACACGTTTCCAACTTCTCACTCAACCACTGTTATATTTTATTATATGATTTTGAATATTTTTTTATAACTTCTTTATGTTATTATAAAACTGTAACTCAGCTATCTGATTATTTAAATTCTAATACCAATGTTAATAGAGCAGTTTGTAGTGATCCTGCTATCTGTGCCGAGTGTCCCAGGTTCGAATCCTAGCAGGGACATACTTTGTGTGATGAGCACGAATGTTTTGTACCCAAGTCATGGATGTTTAATAGGGTAAGTGTACCAGTGAATGAACACCCCCCAGTGAATGGACAAAACCCACTTTTTTCCAAATACTAAGAAATCTGAACATATCTATAATACACATTATTTTTTTTTGTATTGACAAAAATTTATTCAATATTGTGGTAGCAGTTGTTTCTTGTATCGATGATTCATTTCAAAATGACGAGCATTTGAAGTTTTCCGTTTCGTTGTAGTCCAGATTTGTATGGGCCGGAATTAAGGACACAGGTAAGTCAAAATATTTTTGATGTTATTTTGTATCAATTTAGGTAGTCATTGTGATTAGTACTATAGTTATTTGACTGAAGATAGGTTAAATTGTTACTTTTAACCCGTTTCTATGCCAATTTTATCGTGAATTTAGTAAAATATTAGGGGTCCCAGTATTGGTACAAGAAATCGGAAAAAATCCAGTGAATGAAAGAGTGTTTATTTACTGGAACATGACAGATTTCATGTTTTTGTTAAATAATGTAACTTATTATTACGTTAATACAGTTTTTCCACTGATATATTGTTTTAAAATAGATTTCCGATCTTTTGGCCAATATTGGAACAGGTGTGTTCATTTATTGGTTTTAAAAACCTAGTTAATGAACTAGGCATTTAAGTAATGTTCCATCATTGGTTTACTTTATGAATGTGGAACCAGTGACTGATCAAGACGTTTTTTTTACTAGAGTTAACGTAATAATTGTATATATTTACACATATAAAACTCCAATTTCATTCCTAAGCCCTAAGTCACAGATTACAGTGTAACTTTTTATGTCCACTGATACTAGTCCCACAACTAAGTTTCCTCTAGTTCAGGATCTACAGTGGCCCCCTATGATGACACTGAGACTAGTCCCACTACTAAGTTTCTTGTAGGACAGAATCTACAGTGGCCTCCTATGGTGACACTGAGACTAGTCCCACAACTAAGTTTCCTGTAGGACAGGATCTACAGTGGCCTCCTATGATAACACTGAGACTAGTCCAACAACTAAGTTTCCTGTAGGACAGGATCTACAGTGGCCTCCTATGATGACACTGAGACTAGTCCCACAACTAAGTTTTCTGTAGGACAGGATCTACAGTGGCCTCCTATGATGACACTGAGACTAGTCCCATAACTAAGTTTCCTGTAGGAAAGGATCTACAGTGGCCTCCTATGATGACACTGAGACTAGTCCCACAACTAAGTTTCCTGTAGTTCAGGATCTACAGTGGCCTCCTATGATGACACTGAGACTAGTCCCACAACTAAGTTTCCTGTAGGACAGGATCTACAGTGGCCTCCTATGCTGACACTGAGATTAGTCTCACAACTAAGTTTTCTATAGGACAGGATCTACAGTGGCCTTCTATGATGACACTGAGACTAGTCCCACAACTAAGTATCCTGTAGGACAGGATCTACAGCGGCCTCCTATGAGGACACTGAGACTAGTCCCACAACTAAGTTTCCTGTAGTTCAGGATCTACAGTGGCCTCCTATGATGACATTGAGACTAGTCCCACAACTAAGTTTCCTGTAGGACGGGATCTACAGTGGCCTCCTAGGATGACACTAAGACTAGTCCCACAACTAAGTTACCTGTAGGACAGGATCTACAGTGGCCTCCTATGATGACACTGAGACTAGTCCCTCAACTAAGTTTTCTGTAGGACAGGATCTACAGTGGCCTCCTACGAGGACACTGAGACTAGTCCCACAACTAAGTTTCCTGTAGGACGGGATCTACAGTGGCCTCCTAGGATGACACTCAGACTAGTCCCAAAACTAAGTTACCTGTAGGACAGGATCTACAGTGGCCTCCTATGAGGACACTGAGTCTAGTCCCATAACTAAGTTTCCTGTAGGACAGGATCTACAGTGGCCTCCTATGATGACACTGAGACTAGTCTCACAACTAAGTTTCCTCTAGTTCAGGATCTACAGTGGCCCCCTATAATGACACTGACTAGTCCCACAACTAAGTTTTCTGTAGGACAGGATCTACAGTGGCCTCCTATGATGACACTGAGACTAGTCCCACAACTAAGTTTTCTGTAGGACAGGATCTGCAGTGGCCTCCTATGATGACACTGAGACTAGTCCCACAACTAAGTTTTCTGTAGGACAGGATCTACAGTGGCCTCCTATGAATACACTGAGTCTAGTCCCATAACTAAGTTTCCTGTAGGACAGGATCTACAGTGGCCTCCTATGATGACACTGACACTAGTCCCACAACTAAGTTTCCTCTAGTTCAGGATCTACAGTGGCCCCCTATAATGACACTGAGACTAGTCCCACAACAAAGTTTTCTGTAGGACAGGATCTACAGTGGTCTCCCATGATGACACTGAGACTAGTCCCACAACTAAGTTTTCTGTAGGACAGGATCTACAGCGGCCTCCTATGAAGACACTGAGACTAGTCCCAGAACTAAGTTTTCTGTAGGACAGGATCTACACTAACGGTACATAGAACATATTCTATAAAAAACAATAGGAGAAGAAAAAAAAGAAGAAGCAGTAGAAAAGCTTTTGGGCAAGCGTAAAGTTATTATGTTAAAAAAATATATCTTCAACGAAAAACAAAGAAGAGATTAAGAATAAAAAGATGAATGAAAAAGAGGAAACACTTTTTTAATTTTATTCATTGTAGGAGTATTACTTTAACAATAATTTTTTTACCTATTTTCGTTAAAATATGCCTTTTATAGTTAAATAAATTAAATAATATTTTTGTTCATTTACTGGGTTCATTTCGTTTATTTACTGGAAAATACCGTTCATTCACTGGTGATTTTGCGGATTTTTCGCTTTATCGTCAAATAATTATTAAACCTATTTTCATTTATATAATAACTAAATACATTCTTAATCTTAAATGATTGCCACTTACAAAAACATAGCCATGTACTTTAATTTCCCGTGGTAACATATTTATATTAATTTTCAAAGTCAAAAATTTCCTTAAGGTTTCATTCACTGGTACACTTACCCTATCTATATAAGTTATATATCCCCAGTCCATTGTACCCATAATACAAGCGTTGCTTAGTGTGGGACCGTATAGTTGGTGCGTTCGTCTGGCGATATTTATTTATAATCTTTATTTTGTTATTACGCATTATCTTATTGTAACGGAAACGGTGAAGGGAAACATCGTGAGGAAACCCGCATGTCGGAGAGGACCCCTCGAAAGATGTGTGAAGTCCGCCAACCTGCACTGGGTGAGCGTGGTGGACGATGGCCTAATCCCCCTCGTATTGAGGGGAGGCCCGTGCCCAGTGGGACATTAAAAATGGGCTGGAATTACTATTATATCATTATTATCTTATTGTAGTCATTTGATTTGCCCTGCTGCCCGTGATGTTTCTACAAGGGTCCTCAGTTGAAAGTCGAGCGATGCAGTCAAGCGGTATTATGCAGAGCTAAATCCTATAAGCCCATAACATTACTGTATGTCTGATGTTTTACCTACTTTTGTTTTACATAGCCTATATGTTGTGTTGCCTAATAAATGCGACACTTATTTTATGTGTAACAAGCTGTTACACGTGACTTCGTACGCGTGGTATTTAACTAAAAGTTTTTCTAAAATAAAAGTAGCCTACGTTACTCCTTGTTACATCCGCTATCTGCCAGTGAAAGTCCCGTCAAAATCGGTCCAGCCATTTCAGAGATTAGCCGAAACAAACAGACAGACAAAAAATGTTGTTTTGGTATATGTACCGTGTATACATCCAAATGCACTTAGTAAAAAGTGGTTATTTTAATATTACAAACAGACACTCCAATTTTATTTATTTGTATAGATTAAACTAAAATATACAAGCGGCATGGTGCAGTAATCTATTTGCACGACTGTGAATGGAAAATGAGTTTTTTCAGAATTCTTATCAGTGGGTCATCGTTTGTTTGAGCATCACGAAAAAACTACTAGACCAATTTTAACGGGGCTTTCACTATTTGATAAACTATAGTTAGCCTGAAATGATAGGGTATATATTATCACGCCATAACCATTGAGGGTACAGCAGTAGAGCAAAATGAATGGCAATTCTGTTTACAAGTAGCGAGGTCTTTATGCCCAGGACCAAACGTTTAAAGAAGCCCTGGCCACCAGTCTCAACATTCAGTCTCCGAAGAAACTAGCAGAAGTCGCGGAACACGTCTTCTCATCCCTCCTGCTGTATGGCATCAAGAACGGAGACCTGGATGTCGTCAAGAAACTTCTAGGTTTGATACATTTTACATTGATAATTAAATAAGTTTGCATGCGTAAAGAGAACCTTATGTGATCCAGTTTGGATTTAATTTGCAATGCGGTGTTTGGTAATTCATTGCGCAATATATTCTTACTCCTAAGGCTGTGTCCCCAGTCGGCAAACTGTCAGCGGCTGATTGAGTTAGCGTTTGGCGTATCGGTTTAGTACGCATATATATTTGAAATGGAGTGTTCACAGTTTGCTAGTTTGCGCTCACTCTACGCAGTTTGTTGTGTTGCGCGCGCCGATTGATTCAGAGAGCGGCCGACTCACAGCAAAACCGGTTCCAGTCGGCGGCGGCGATATGCTTGCTCGCCGGGCGTAGTGGGTCCGTTTGCCGCAAACTGTCAGTTCTGACAGTTGACAGTGAAAATTCGGTCGGTCGGTCGACCTAAATAAGCGGCTAACACATAACAGTTTGCTTGCGACGCACGCAAATTGATCTGAGTTTGCAGCTAACTCGAATTTCAATTCGCCACAAATTTGCGGCTCACTCAGTCGGCCGCTGACAGTTTGCCGACTGGGGACACAGCCTTATGTAGAAAATGATGATTGAATTGCACATTGCATATTGTTTGGATATAATAATTATTAATTATAATTAACAAAACAAGTAATCGGTATACGGAATACCGTATCTATTTCTTATTTGATCACGTTTACAGACGAATACTCAATCACTACTCAAATTTGAGGCTTATTTATACGGTTTCATGAATATGAAGAACGGCTGATGTAATAACTGTCTCATATGATACAGAAACGATATACTTTAGTAATGACTCAAATATTTAAGTGGCCTTTATGTGTTCGTCAGTCAATTGGTTGTATTTATATAGGTACTAAGCTATTTGCACTACTGCCGGCGAATCGACCGAATGCATCGAATCAGACGCCACAAGATCGAAGCACTGATTCAACATAAGTTTAAGTCGATTTGAATTGAGTGTATTAAGTACTTATACCTTGACGGCTTTAAGGAGATCTCTGTAATAATGTAAAAATATATTCAGGCCTTTATTTTAAATCTCCCTTTATAATATATTTAACATGTGATATTAAGACATGCGATAATAAAAAATATCAACAATTAAATATGAATTTGATTGTTAACTAGTTCATCGCTCAAGACTTTGTGCTCCGTTTGTGGTTTGGTTTTAAACCATACATCACAAGAAATTGAATGGAAAAATATTTTATACTAGCTGTTACCCGCGACTTTGTCTGCGTGGTATTTAACAAAAAAGTTTTGCTAAAAGAAATGTAGCCTAAGTTACTCCTTGTTACATCAGCTACCTACCAGTGAAAGTCCCGTCAAAATCGGTCCAGCCATTTCCGAGATTAGCCGAAACAAACAGACAGACAGACAGCAGACAAAAATTGTACAAAATGTTGTATTGGTATATGTACCGTGTATACATCCAAATGCGCTTAGTAAAAAGCGGTTATTTTAATATTACAAACAGACACTCAGATTTTATTTATTTAGAAGATTAGTTAGGTCTAGGTTACCTACTACTTTAAAGTCAGTTTCATTTTCAATTATTATTTATACGCATTTAGGAATCAAGCGATCGATGAATGTACTGATAAGCACAGGCAATAGCTAGATTGAGAAAACTCTTACAATGACTATGGTTACATTAATTGTATGTGCAATGTAATAGTATCTTCATTGCGCAGTACACTGAACTCTGAGAAATAAATGGAGTCATCCCGTTCGTTTATACGTCGGGAAATCCCCAACAATAACTAAGTAGTAAGGATTTCAAGATTATTGACTTAATTTTGAAAATCGACTAACTTTCAACTCTATATTCAAAGGTATATTAGTAAAAAAATATTTTAATAATATTGTACCTTATCACAGTTTATCAAGAACTTTTTAGCACCTACGCATAGCAAAGGGATAAGCTGAACTTCATATCAGTCTGCCTGTTTTTATACCTCGTTGTCTCTTTCTGATGCATCGTAGCTTTAGAACGAATTTTTGTTTTGTGTACTTTGTTGGTATTTCTTAGATGGTTCTTGGTGTATTTCATTACAGATATTGGCGCTGATGTTAACACTGAGGATTCTCAAGGAAAGACTCCACTTCACGAAGCCATCATAATGGGCAATGCTCAAATAGTCGAGTATTTATTGAAGAACGGGGCCAACGTTCATTATAAGACGAAGTAAGGAAATGTCATTGTGTAATGGAACGCAACCCATTTGACATTTAGGCTATGCTTTTTACCGCCATTTTTACTTTTTTTATAATCTGTTAGTTCTAGACTGCAATGCATCTCGGATACGCCGGATGGTAAGTGACGATGAGATCTACGATGGAGCATACATGCCTAGGTAGGAAGGCGGCAGTAGATCGAGACGCTACATTCACTAGGCACATGCAGCGCAGCTGATCTGACCCGCCATCCTTGAATGGCAACACCGAACATCATGCCGGAACCCGGCTAGGCCGCTTGGCGACATGGCTTTGTTCAGTGGGTGGTGACTAACCACGGCCGAAGCCTACCACCAGTAAAAATATGTTATTTATATGTTTTTTTCACAGAAACGGCGATTGTCCCCTCATCACAGCAATTCACCAAGGCGACCCGCACATTATTGGCATTTTGCTAAAGTGCGGCGCGCACCTGGCCAAGTCAGACACAGAACCAGTTGGGGAGATCATGACGCTGGCTATTAGGAATGGCGTGACCAGTAAACTGGACTCTTTGAAGTTGGCAGGTGCTAATTTGGATATACCCGATGAACTTCAGCAAACACCGTTGCATAAGGTAACTATAAAAATAATATTGTCACACGAACAAAGTAACTGTATGATCCCAAAAAGCGACGAGTGTATCATAGGTCACTTATGCAATGGATTGGGGGCGAACCCAGTATATCATATCTATACATATAAATAAAATTGGAGTGTATGTTTGTAATATTAAAATAACCGCTTTTTACTTAGTGCATTTGGATGTATACACGTTACCTATACCGAAACAATTTTTTTTACAGTTTTTGTCTGTCTGTCTGTCTGTCTGTCCGTCTGTCTGTCTGTCTGTCTGTCTGTTTGTTCCGGCTAATCTCTGTAATGGCTGGACCGATTTTGACGTGACTTTCACTGGCAGATAGCTGATGTGACAAGGAGTAACTTAGGCATTTATTTTAGAAAAAAAATAGGATCTCACGAAAAAAAATGAAAACCAATGTTGCAGCGCAGCGCCTGATTAAGTTTGATAGCAACACCTGCAATGCTTCCCGCGGGCTCAGAATGGGCGGGCAGGCTGTTGTCAATGCTTGTTTTTGTTAAATACCACGCGAACGAAGTCGCGGGCAACAGCTAGTTTATATATAAAATTTAACAAAAATAGTGTAAAATATTGATTTCTTATATTTACGCGAATACTAAACATTGGAATAAAACTAATTTTAAGGATTTTATCCCGTTTATATTTTGACTTTACGTTCCTGGCGTACTAGTGTCATAGTTTGAACCGGGGTACCCTCATATTTAGTTGTTGTTTGCGGTCCGATCTACCCAGAAAGGGCTCACAGTGTCTTGAAGTCTTGCAATCTTGATAAACGCAATAGCATCCGTAAAATTAGTTTCATTTCAATGTGTAGTATTCACGTAAATATAAGAAATTAATAAGTAGGTATTACTTTCAAATGTTTTTATAATATACGTTTCTATTATTGAAATAAAACAAAATTTATTTTTATTACGTCAAGGCCGTGCTATGCAACTGTCCCGAGGTGGTCCAGTACTTGGTGGCGCAGGGAGTGAGTAAGGGATGCAAGGACATACTCGGCCACACACCCATAGACTACGCCATGAAACTCAAGAGGGAAGATCTGGCCGCCATGCTGATTTAGTTTTAATTGTTGATAAATTTGCATATTTATTTTAGGTATTCTATTTTTGAATAGCCATTTATAAAAACATTATTCTGTCCCCGTAGGCCGGGTAGAAAAATGTTTTTTAAATGGTTTAAATTTAAAAGTAACATTGACTGACTTATTTGAGTCATCATCAATGGTCATTAAGGATGACTGAAAAAATCGGTTACATGTGCGACCCCTT